>JBBMJY010000025.1:10446914-10460436 GCA_037833715.1 Toxotes lorentzi | reverse complement strand
GTGTGTTTGTGGGGGTGTGTGTGTGTGTGTGTGTGTGTGTGTGTGTGTGTGTGTGTGTGTGTGTGTGTGTGTGTGTGAATTTTCTCTCTGCAGAGCTCCATGTATTCTCTGGCCCTGAAGTGTCTGATCAGCCTGTCTACAGTCATACTGCTGGGCCTCATCATAGCCTACCATGCGCGGGAAGTTCAGGTAAAAGACAAACACATGCATTCACACAGAGATATTTCTACACACTGACACAAACTAAATCGCAGGCAGGTGTTTTACATTTTGGCAGCTCTGCTATCTTAGCTTTGCTGAGGGTTAGAGAAGAAGGTGGATACCACTCTACTGTCTGTGCGTGAAGTGTGGAGCACAAGCTGGAAGGCGATTAGCTTAGCTTAGCTTAAAGACTGGAAACAGGGGAAAACAGACAACTGTCTAAATGTAACAAAATATGCCTACCAGCATCTCTAACAATCACTAATTAAGATGTTATATCTTGTTTGTTTAATCTATGTATCATATCATAATTAAAGTGTCAAAACAACAGTTTATGGTTTTACAAAGAGTTATGTGCAGAACTAATCCAAGACTTAAGGAAGTCACAACACTGGGCCAAGAAATAGTTCCTGAATAACTCACTGTAAAACCACTGTACTTGATGTTAAGCTGCTGGTAAGGTGCCCATCAGCTGCTGATAGGCAGATGTTGTTACCTTCAAACAGAGCCAGGCCAGCAGTTATCCCTCGTCTCCAGTCGTTATGCTAAACTTAGCTATCCAGCTGCTGGTTCATATCTCTTCATGTTTAGTGAAGAGATATGAGAGTGTTATCGGCCTCTCATCTCACTCTTGGCAAGAAAGCTCATTTTCCAAAATAGCAACCATTCCTTTAATGCCTTTTGTTTAGGAGTGGGTCTCGTCAAATATAAACAGAAGCGCATCTGATCTCCGTCCGTAGTGTGCACATTATGTTGTCGTCCCCTCAGGCTCCGGAGACAGACCAGGGGACCCAGGTGTGTGTCAGCTCGAGCCAATTAATGACATTAATGAGAGTCATAGTGGGATCGACGATACAGTCTGCATGGCTTTGCATCAAGAAGACACACACCGAATGTTAAATACACACTCCGCCAATAACAGCCCTGTCATTCAATAGTTGCATAGAGAGCACACATAAACATGTGAACACATTCACACAATGCAGGCACGCAAACACACACAGACACAACCTCTTGTAAGGCTGAAACAATCAATCAGAAATGCTTTCATGCTTCATGATATCTGTTTTGCTGTTTGTCATTTCACTAATATAATGGTACCACGGTCATTTAGCCGGGGTTTTCATCTGAAGCCATTTGCAATCGATGCACATTGACTATTTATGGGAGCCTTGCGGGAACCAGACCCAATGAGTGCCCCCACACCAGCTATTACTCCCACCAGCTAAACCATGGAGCCACACTCATCCATCTAACCACATATTAGTTTAATGCTGTGACTCTTTTTTTCAGTACATCACGGTTTGGATGTTGCTGGAAATGTCTATTAAAGTTCCAGGGTCTGTGATGAGGATTCTGATGCATTCTGCTCTGAGGTCCAGACTCTCTAGCTGTGGATCAATAAATAGATGGCTGTAGCTTATTCACTGTCATACATAGGGACTGATAGACTGGTAGTCACTCTGTAATAAGGAGCTGTGTATTGTGCACGAAGAAAGGGAGCAGACTCAATGTATGCACATGTGGTGCATGTGCATGTGTGTGTTTGCATATATGGTGAAGCATTCATTGATAAAAGAGCTCTCATTTCTGCTCACAAGTTTGATGTCACATTCACATACGGAGTCAGTCATCCACCCACGCACACCGTGGCTGCCGCACGTGACAGGCACACTAATACCGACAGGAGAAGAAGAGATTGAGAGAAGCTGCTGTAAGGCCGACAGAGAGAAAGAGAGAGAGAGATAAAATGGTTGTCTGTTAATCTCTTTGAGAAATAATTCCTTTTGATTAAATGAAGTTAGGAGTTTGGGGACGGTGCTGTGAAAGTATAGGTGGGAATCACAGCAGGGTAGGGGGAGGGGAAACCCATAATCACTTTTGATAACTTCAGAGAGGATGGTGATAATTTCTATGCATTTTAACTCTACAGCCGCTTACCACTCTAAAGGATAATTAGAGTGGAAAAAGGATTATTACAGCATATTTGTTTTATATTTGTCAATTTCTATTGATTGCTAGAACAGTGTACTTACCAAAAAGTGTGAGCACAAGAGAAATGCTGGTAGTAATTCCTCATTTAACAGGAAAACTGTGCACACAACTAAGGGAATGTGGTGAAAGTGAAAATGCTAAGTTTAATCATTTTACATTTCATCTTTGTTTTCTCTTCCAAATAAGTTTAACTATTCTGGGGATATGGTATAATCACTGTGACTGTGCCTATACGTGACTGCTTGTTCTTTTTGCCCTAGTAGTACAATTTTTTGAGCAACATTGGCAACTTTCCATAATTTAGCAGTAACCTGATGTGTGAAATGTTACCATGACCAGTAGAAAAGATGGCCAAACTAAACAAATGAAACTCGCGTTGTGGTAAACTGGTGTTATCCTTTACATTGTTCATAAATAAAAGGGGAGACATGTTTCTGGCCACTCGGTGAAAGTAAGTCTTACATTCAGTCTCCTTTTAATTTTGTTTTGCTCTTTGCCGACTCCTGAGAGAAATATCAGGCTCTTCAGCCGCTCTGTGCTCAATCACGTTCCCCAGCTAGTCGCTAGCTGTCTGCTGTTTGGTGCTGTGCAGGTAAAGAACAGGGTTTTTTTTTTAGCTTTTATCACTCTAAACAGCTGCCTACAGCAGCTGAAAGCAAAGTGAACCAAAACAGTAAAGTTAATGAAATATTGATTATGTGAAGCTGGAGTTAGGACGTGTTTAGCCTAGCTTAGCAAGAAGACAGAAAGCAGCGGTGAACAGCTACCTTGGCCCTGTCCAATTTCAAAATTACACCAACTAACGACTCTAAATTGAACTAATTAACACACTGTATGTTGTCTTTTTTTTAACCCCTTAAATGAACAAAAATTTTAAAATAAGAATTTAGGGGGAGTTACACACAACAACAGCTGAGTGCAGTGACAGTGTGCAGCATCTCAGAGTCTGTTCGGTGCATGCATGCAAAACTGCTTTCATGTATCTGAGCTACACCTGAAACACATACATGTTTCATTACATGCATGTTAATTTTATTATTTAGTACCTGCCTGGTAGCATCAGCCATGTTCGCTTTTATACATGATCAGCATAAGAAGTGCCAGTTTGTCTCTGGTTTTTATTGTTGGATGGTTCGAACACACTCACGCGCGCACACGTCACAAAAAGTAATGTTGTGCGAAATTAAAGGCATTGTTCAATAAAGATCTCATACTCAGATTATGACACACTCTGTTGGAGCATTTTGCCCAGCATGTAACAGGATATTATACGCATGTACACACACACACACACACACGCACACATATATATTTGGACAGAAGGCTGGAGAGGCAGTCACTGCAGATCAGAATGATGTTATCAGGTTTAGCTGGCATTTATACCACCTTTCTCTTTCCCTCTTTCACTGATCTCCATTTCTCTCTCCCCTCGCCTTTTATCTTGCAGTACTTTTTGTTTACCACCATCAGCGTGCTTCTCTTTTTCTTTCTTTGTTCTCCAGCTTCTCCGTCATTATCAGATTAGATCTGTCTCCCTTCTCCTCCACTGGGCCTCAATTCAATTTTGTTGTTGAGTTTCTTCCTGATTCCTCTCCTCCCTTGTTACTCAGCATTTAGCTTCTCACCTATTCACCCTGCTCCTGTTGTACCTTAACACTCGCCTGTATTTCTCTCCTTCTGAAAACCCTCACGCTGTTTTTTTCACCTCTTATCTTGTCCCCTTTTCACACAGTGTTTCTTTGCTACAGTCCTCTCTCGCATCTTTCCTCTCTGCCCTCCTGTTTTGGATGTTTCTCTCTTCACTGTCTCATCTAATCTGTCAGGGGACAGCCCAACCCAATTGTACTGAGCAAAAAACAAGAAAAAACAATCAATACCGTGCAGTTCATTGGTAATCATCACAGATTACAAAGATTTCTCTTGTTCACCGTCATCAATTAAAATAATCTGAGTTCATATTAACTACTGACAGTAATTAGATAATTATTCTCTGTAAATGGGAACATGCCGTAACCGATAAGAACATGAAGCAAAACTGCATTTCAACAGCTTTTGTACTCTTGTCATTCCAGTGTTAAGTAAGAAGTGACAGAGAAATGCTTGATCTGAAGTGAGAACATTGCAGTTTTGTGTTGTGCTTAGTCGACTGAGCCACACTGATGCAAGTAGAAACTTTAGTGAAAATGCTGTTGCTGTAACTTTGATTTTCATTAGTTTACTGTATGGTTAGATTAAAACCCTAGAGAGCAAATTCACTCATTGACAAATTCTCTAAATCCTATTACAGTGAGATATTTGCTGTTAAAATACCAAAATGTTTGATTTTCATCTCTCATGTTCCAACATTTCTCTGGATGGCTTATCTTGTCACGTTTTCTGTGTTCTCTGTTGTTCTCTCATACTTCTTTCGGGTTCAGGGTCCTTGTATTGTTCATGCTGGCTCACTGTCACACTGTCATGGCTTACTGGGACACTTGAATAGAACAGAGCCATTGTTAATGTTATTTAACATATGTGCTTTTCCTACTATCACAAGTCAAAATGGCCGCTGAGAAAAAGGCCTATGAATTTCAGGAATTCACCTAAAACCTAAACAAAAACTGAAAGGTTTACAACTGAGAAAAAAGATAATATCCCTGACATAACACCTTATTATCATTAATGTTAATTGTTTGCTTATTAGTTAAAATGATACATATATTTTACTGTTTACTTTTGTGGCATGGATGAGCTTCAGACCTTTCACTCAGACCTTTTCTTTTTTTAAATATTTCATGGATTTAAATAAAATTTTGTGAAGTCCTGTCACGACCCGATTGTTTACAGTTATTTATAATTAATTATGCTATGCTAACATATTAAAATTAAGACAAATTAGATTTGCTTCAGAGAATTATAAATATTTTCTATTGTGTTGTAATTGGAAGTGTCTTAATTGATACAGTACAAATATTACATTAGTGGCTTTATAACACTATATTGCAGGAGAAAAAGCTAAAGCATTTTCCCAAGAATGTTGGTGTAACTCTGGTCATTCCTCTTTCCTTCTTTTCCTCAGTGGGAGAAATAAGGCCTCTATTTTTGTCCTGATAAATGTACAAGTCTCAAGTCCTAGTTCAGGTGGTTATTGGTGTGCCATGTCGGATATTTTCAGCATAAAAGCACAAGATTGAACTGCAAGTGCCCATCAGACCCTGCTGGCTCTGACTCGGTGAAAAAAGTTATGACATTTTTTCTGAAAGCAGTCTGGAGTAAATCACTTCAACTCTTAAAAGAACTGTTTGTTCCAAATCTATACATGTACTTCCGCACAGGTCAGGTGTGTGCAGCGTAAAATTTTAAGAACAGCTTTTTTCTTGAGTTATTTTAAGATTTCTTTAGAAAACAATGGGTTGCACAGATTTAAGCTAACTCATATAGGGGAACTCCACCAGTTTTACTCATTGTATTCTGTAAATGCAAATGTTTAGGGTACTTCTGTACATGTGAAGAAAGTTGTATGACATCTTTTGTAGCTCCACCGGGAGCTACATAAAGTCTGATCAGCTGCCTCAAGCAATGTTACTTGAGTCACCGTCAGTTGGGACTGAAAATGTCTGAAAATGAGAAAAATTTGGGGATGTGGAGTTAGGCTAGTGTTATTCTTTCTGCATCTGAGAGTATGTGAAGGTCTGCTAGGATCAGAGTGATGTAAGTGTCAAAGGGTGCACAAGTGGCGCTGTGTGGACGATCGTGTACCCACCAATTTGTTGTGACCTCGCAGACTGGTCCACATAGCCACCACGCTACAAGAGCCAATCAATCACACAAGCACAGGAATCATGAAATCTCTGGTTCTGATTTCCTGGTTCGTTTTCATTGCCCAGTGTTTCTTTCAACAAGGTTATTGGAGTGCAATGCTAAATTGTAGTATTCAGAGTATCTTCAAGTACATTTCAAGGCTTCAAGGAATATTTAAAATATGTTTTCTGTTGCACAAACATGGACCTAAAAGTCTACACTATACGTAAATATATAGTGTACACTACATGTTTTTTATATGTTTTGTGACAGAGAAACCCATTCAAATAGACAAGGTGCATTGTTTTTTTCTGTTATTTCTTTTTCTTTTATTTGTTTCTCAGGAGTTCTGATCATATTTACTTTGCAATCTTTTGGCTGTTTGTCATCCCCTTCTTCTCTTTTGTCTGATTTTTGCAGAACATTTTAATGACCACAAAATATAAACACCAACAAGAAGAACCATTGTTGTTACAATTAAGACTGGATTAACTTTAACAGTGTTACTATGGTAACAATGCCATATTCCTGCTGGACTAATGACAAATCATTTAGTATTGTACATACCTTAGGAATCCGTTTGAGATATTTTTTGCTTGCATAATACTTAAGCAAAAAAGGTCAACATCTTTACAGACATTTTGGGCAGAAAACGTTTTAATGCCTGCTGCCTGGAGACCCAGGCACTGACCTCATCATTGAGCTGAGCACTGAATAAATAACTGAGTAAGAAACAGACTAAAGAAACTGAGAAACAGACTAAAAACCGTGATCAGGGTTTGACCTGAAACATCAGCGTAATGCAGTCTTGCCTGATTTTGCAATCATAATTTCATCATTGACCTTGACAATGTGGTTCTTCACTAAATCGCTGTTAGTCTATACTGTACTAATATTGCTACACTGCAGTCTGCTTCTTTGTAAAGTTTTTTTCTTACAAATCTTTTGTGACCATTTTTAGGCAAATCTTATCAAGTAAAATCTTACAAGTCTTATCTGACAGAGACAATTTTGGTACAGATATTTTTAGAATTTGAGGAGAGATTATTAACACCATCAAGAACTCAAGACACATTTTGAGAGTGCTGTGATTGACTGCCCTATATGTGCAACTGCACGCCATTAGTCTGAGTTAACTTTGCATCCAATTGACTGAGATTGGTCAGGAATAATGGAGACTGAGGACTGAAACATGATTGGTCTAGCCAATGATGAATCAAAAAAGCATTACCCTAAAGACAGTCGTTATCATGAATCATAGTTTCCAAGTGGCCCTTTGGCTAATCAGAGGGATAAATGATTCATAGAACCAAAACCAGGCTAAATGTTGGCTTAAAAACTCTTTCAGAAGCAAATAGAATATAACAGAATATTTCAGAAGCTTTGCACCTTATCTTTCACTGCATGTTCATGTATTTGAAGTTTTGGACAGCTCACTAGTGGGCTCTTCCTTGCTTCACACATACACACACACACACACACACACACACAGAAACTTGCCAACAAGAAACAAAGTACTCTAAAACAAAATGATTCCTTTTAACTTATAACTTATAAACTTTTGAGAAATTCTGACTTGAAAGGCAAAAATTGAATTGTTTTTTAATTTAATCAAATACAAGCTCAGAGAGAGTGTGTGAGAAAGGGATATTTCTCCAGTCCATTAGTGCACTTTAAGCATTAGTGAACTGTGTTATTCAGTTACTTTTGGAGGATTTTAGAAGCAGTCCATTGATCAAGAAAACGCAGCCTTTGCACTCACAGCCACTCAAAGACAGGCAGGATGGCATTAGGAAAATAAAGCAGGCAGTAGTCTTCTACAAATGGTTGTCTTCCCGTCTTTAAAGTAAACCTGCAGTCCTGAGATGTTTAATACTTGAATGGTCCAGGACTGCGCCCACTTCATGTTGTCATGTTCTGCAGATTCTGCATAATGTACATCCGTCCTGGGAACTATAATGGAAGAGAAAATGAGAGTGACTTAAAGATCTGCATCCTCCTTAGACTGTAGACATGAAAGAACCACTTTACCCACTTATTTCCAAGAAATGTTAATTTATCAGATGCAATTTGTGTCTTGTTAGCCTCTGGCCGTTTTTAGTAACACAGTTTGTCTTTTATATTTCCACTGAACGAAGGAATTTCCTGGTCTCAAGATGCCACTTGTGGAATCCTCTGTTCACGCTCTCACAGTTGCCGTTTTTAGACTTTCTAGTGGCAAACCAGGCAACATCACTCAAGCACACACCGCAAACCGTGAACCTTTCCTCATCTCTCGCACTTTCTAACACTCCCTTTTCACTTCCACGGCACCCTCTCCCCTTCCTTTCCTGTCTCGGCTGTGTAGAAACAGCCACAGGGGTGTTCACTCAGAGCTGCAGTTACAGTCAAGGAAAGCGTGTTACCCTCTCTGCAAATTCACGTATATCTGCGTGTGTGAACCTGTGCTTGTGTGTGTGTGCGTGTGTGTGTTTGGCTCCCCCCAGTTATTTTCTGCCAGTTCGAGGGAATTCCATGCTGTAGGACCCAGACATTTCCCATAGGTGTGACTGTGCAAACGTATGCGTGAATGCTTTTCAACGCTCGCTCTGTCAGTGTCTCCTTCAGTGATTAGGGCCGTCTCCATCCCAGACTGAGGTTTAGTGTTTTTCCCTCTCATGGGAAATGCCAACTTGAAGCTGATTTGCCTGCATCTACCTCATTTTTAGAGTCTGTGCTGCGTTTGACTAGGCCGTCTGGACGTGTGAGGATGTGTGTGGATGTGTATGCGTGCATGCATGAGAAATTTCCCTGCATGTCTGGCTTGCTCACTTGGCAGAGTCTGGCCAGCGCTGCGTCTGGTTCTGTGATGAGAGACATCTGCAATCAGGGACTTAACACGATTACAAAGCTACAATAGCCACAGGGACTGGAAGGGGTTGAGGCATGGATGGATGCATGGATGGATGGATGGCTGATGAGGAAAGATGGAGGGGTGACAAACTCCTCCAGCAAGTTGCAAATGTAGTAGCAGGAGCTGAGGGGGGATGCTTCAGGTGGAGAGTGTCCTCTCAGACCTCACACCTTCACCTGTGTAGAGACCTCAGCCTGTCTTTGGCACCATCATTTTCACACATTTCTGCTTTTTCTTCCTGTTTGTCTCCTGCTGGCCTGCTCTTTGTTTTTCTCTCTGACTTTGCCCTCCTTCTGTCCTGTCCACTTTCTGTTCCCTTTCCATGTCCCTTGCCCTCTGCCTTGTGATGCCAAAATCGGTTAAAATTAAGAAAATAACCGAAGACTCTATTTTTTTTCTTCATGATCTTGTTCATTTTTCCCGATGGGCTTGTTCTTTATGTCCAAGTTTATTTAGCTTTGCTGTTCCCTGACCTTCCTCTTTGTTTCTCTCTTTATAGTGTTGACAGGGTGTGTCTCTTATGCACACACACACGCATACACAGAGAATCCTTACCTACTTTTCCTCTTCCCAAACCCACCCACCCACCCCCCTTCCCTCATTCCCTCCCTCTGTCCTGGTCATGTAGGGGCAGTGGCACTCACTCACTCCCGTTGACAGATTACTTTCCTAATGGAATTTAATTATTTATCCCTTCCTCATGGCGATTTAGCCAGGAAAAGACTGACAGCAGGAGCATGAGGGAGGACAGGACAGGAGGGGAAGACGGAGGGAAGAGGATGGGAGAGACGCTCATTTCCTCCAGTGGCAAGAAACTGGATCACCTCTGTTTTGATTTGGAGACATGTCATTCAGAGGGTGCAGGAAGGGAAGTGAGGGATGTTAGGAGGAAAAACAGAGAGGTAAACAGAAAGAAAGACAGAGACGGGGCTGATGGAGCGTCTCATGCACACACACACTGGGAGAAAAGAATGAATGATTTGCAGACAAAAAGCGATGTTCCGAAAGTGTGAATGAATATACATGAAGTTTGGTGCCCTACTCTCTGACTCAAACACACACACACACACACAGAAACTTGTTTTTATCACTTAGGAGGACATTGCATTGAGTTACATTCGTTCCCTGGAGACTGAACATAACCATAACTATATATTCCTAACTCCTATCCTAACCCTAATTTACACTATAAAAGGAGTATTAGTCCTGAATTTCAATGGTTACCCTTGTGGGAAGCAGCTTTTTGTCCTCAAATGGGAGGTGAGTCCCCATAATGTGACAGTGCCAATAGATTTTTGTCACCAAAAATGAGAGCACACACTCACGTAAACCTGTACAAGTCTCTGCAGAGAACATGAGTGTTAGACAACTTGTCTTTCCTTTCTGTATCTCTTCACTGGCTGTCACACACACCTCTCCATCTTTTTTCCTGTATCTCCTTTTTTCTTTCTTCCTGCCTCGTCTCTAGCTACGTTTGTCCCTTTTTGACTCACTCTCTCTTCCTCCTTCTCTCTCTCTCTCTCTCTCTCTCTCTCTCGCTGGGGATCCTAATTAAGCTTGGCTGCTCTTTGATGTTGTCGCCTTGGCAACAGTCACCATGATGAGGCTGGGTCTGCACACTCTCTCTCAAACTCACTCAGGCATACACAAATACACACACAAGTACAGTACACACACACACATATATACACGCTCACTGAAATCATTAAAGAACACAGCCAGCTTTTGACCCTCGGTTCAAATGATAGCTTACACAATGACTCAGGCATGTGCGTAGTATGTGTGTGTACACATGTTGGTTGCATGTGTACACACATGTCACAACCGCAGAATAAGGACAACACATACATCCTGCTGAGCTAGATATAGATAATGAGGAAATAGTGTGCGTATCCCAAGGTGGTTGAGCAAGCGGCACAGTTTCAGTCCACCTTCATCGTGACGGTGACCATTTGGCCACGACACGGAGAGGCAGGTTGTCATCATGTTTGTTCCAACGTTTGACTTATCGTATTTGTTTTGTTTTCCTAAATAAATGTTTGTGTGGGCTAAAAGCCCTTGAGATGAATCATGTGGTAAAGAGCAATTGTTAGCACTGTTACTCGAGGCAGTACAGCATCTGGTAAACTTGGCTGATTTACAGCAGGGGAGTTCCTCATTTCTCTCACTGTGGCCCGGCCTTTCTTTATAGTCTGTGTTTTGAGCTTCTCTCTCACTTTAACATTTTTTTTGGTCCATTACAAGAATCTTTTATCAAGGCATTTTTGTTCTTGATTGGGTCTTTTTTTTTTTTTTAAATGAAGAAGTGCATGCCATTGCTGCATTGCAAAATTCCACCCTGTTTTTTCTTTCTAGTTTTGTTTACTGACATAAATTTCTAGAAAATTCTTGAAAAAGTTCTCTATGCTAGAAACTTTTTTTTCAGTGTCCTCCTTTCCCCCGATAGTTCCTCGTTCCTATCTTTATCTCTTCATTTCCTCTGCACTTCACCACCTTCTCCCTCTCTCATCAACCCCACCACCCCCACTTCCTGTCAGCAGTCTGGAGGAGGACCTCTGTAATGAAACCTGCTCTTACCGCTTCCTTATAACAGCAGTTTTTGAGACAACATCAAGAGTAACCACAGCAATTAGGAACACAAAATGTCAACATACGAAGAGGCAAAACTGCAATTAAAGTAAAATTGTTAGCCACGTGCTCATGAGACTCCCAGAAATACCAGTGTAGTGGTCTTTTTTTAGAAAAATATTGTGATTGTGATAATTAGGCATCTGTTTTACTTAAGAGCAGCAGCTTCAGATGACTTGGCTGAATGGATTACTGATTAGATGGATGGTGATTTACATCTCTGCAAAGAGACATTTGCTCTAAATTGCCTCTGGTTCCTTTAATCATCAGATCAGTCAGCTGTACTGATGAGTGGACTGTGCCAGCAAAGGATCAGGATGAAAAGTTTACGCAGCGCTGCATTAAAACAAGTGTAACTCCTCTCTTAACTCTCCCCGTGTGCTTCCTGTCCCTGCAGCTGTTTGTCATCGACAACGGAGCGGACGACTGGCGCATTGCCATGACGATGGAGAGGGTCTTGCTGATCGCGCTGGAGCTGCTGGTGTCTGCGGTTCATCCGGTGCCGGGAGACTTTAAGTTTCAGTGGCGGGCACGGCTGGCCTTCTCGTACGCGCCGTCGCAGGCCGAGGCTGACCTGGACATGGTGCTGAGCGTGCCCATGTTCCTGCGCCTCTACCTCATCGCCAGGGTCATGCTTCTGCACAGTAAACTCTTCACTGACGCCTCCTCCAGGAGTATAGGTGCCCTAAATAAGGTCAGAAGTGTTTTGTTCCTGCAGGTGTGTCTTTTCAGTATGCATTCAAGATTGTGGTTGTCAAAGGGTTAGCCGGAAAGAGATGAGGGAGTTGTAAAGGTATTAAGGTCAAGAGCTCTCTCCTCTGAATTAAATCTGTGTCCGTGCTGTCCCTTTCATCCCTGGCCTCTATCTCTCTAACTATCTCAAGACCTTCCTTCCGCTCCGTCCTTCTAGTCACCCTGTTTCTTTTCATCTATCAGTTCAAATCCCCTTTCTCTCCTTTTGTTATCACTGTGCATAGAGACTTAAATGTAAGCTATGGTGGATCTTTCATAATACAATATGAGATGGGAGCGTGAAATGGGAACAAGATATTGCATACGGCTTAAATGGGGCATGAAAACAAAGGACTAGAATGAGACTGCAGTACAAGTGCGAAGAAACGTGCACAAGCCATGCAATAAATGATTGGTGTCAGTTTTGTTATGACTTTTAATGATAAACGTTACTGTAAAATCGGGAAGTGGAGATATGGCGCATGTTGGAAATATGCAAACTACGACGAGGAGGGGAGCAGGACAGTGGGAGAGATGGAGGAGATTTTAGATGAGTAATTTAGCAGTTTGTGAGTGTATCTGTGATGGTACTCTTCTGACCCTCAGGCTACAGCGATGGAATGAGGAGGTGAAGCTGCCATTGAAGTGCAACTCTAACATGACAACTCATTTATCAGCTGCTTAACCCTTCCAGGGCTGAACTGTTGCTCTCAGATGATCCATTTGCCTGAAGTTGATGGTCTGCCTCTTAGTGACAAATCAGCCACACTTAACAACTAAACTAAAATAAGCCAATTACTCAAAGACACTGTATAGCTTGACCCCAGTCAAAGGGCAAGCCCCAATCTCGACTCCAATTACAGTGGTGATTCTCCACTGTGCGGTCGCTATCAGAAGCTACCGGCACTCAGAACACTAATTAGTAAAACATCAGGTCTGTGTGCGAAACAGTGTACAGGATGAGGAGTCACAGCAGCACTTTGCAACACTAACCCTTGAAAAAAATGTGTATTACAATGACATTTTTCAGCTCTGGTGTACTGAGTGCATGTGCTTTTGTGTGTACATGTATTTCAGGTGCATTTTAACACACGGTTTGTAATGAAAACCCTCATGACTATCTGCCCTGGGACGGTGCTGCTGGTCTTCAGCATCTCTCTGTGGATCATTGCTGCCTGGACTGTACGAGTGTGTGAGAGGTCAGTTACAAAGCTGGTCCTTTTGTGTGTGTGTGTGTGTGTGTGTGTGTGTGTGTGTGTGTGTGTGTGTGTGTGTGTGTGTGTGTGTGTGTGT
>JBBMJY010000025.1:10436128-10446814 GCA_037833715.1 Toxotes lorentzi | reverse complement strand
GTGTGTGTGTGTGTGTGTGTGTGTGTGTGTGTGTGTGTGTGTGTGTGTGTGTGTGTGTGTGTGTGTGTGTGTGTCCCCGTGAGACACATGAGTTTTGGACAGTGATTGGACGAGGAATTCAACTGAGCAATTAAATTCACTTGGCAAGAAATATAATCTGGGACATGTGTGCAACATAATCCATCTTTAGATCTCAGTTTATAAGGCTTTCACACCAGTTGTACACTTAATTTGATCCAGGCAATGGAGTTGTTACTTAGTTTGTCCATTTTGTCTGAAAAAAAAAACTGAAGAATAAAATCGATGTAATAGCATCCTGAGAGAAACCTTTGCTAACACTTTAATTTACGCCCCTGCCACGCTTTTAGGATTCATAGCAGACAAAAACACTTATGTAACACTGTAATGTGGTTGTAAGCAGATAGAAGGATATTGATATTTGCTAATTTGTTAACAGCTGTACATTCTCCTACAACTTTCTGATTGATAACATAATATATCAGAGCTATAATCAGAGTGCAGTCGATGGGTGAAAAAACACTGACCTCTCCACAAAGCTACAGCTTTTTCTAGGGGTTTATGTCATTTTCTTAAAGTTGTTTTACATACATAGGCAGAGAAGTACATATTGTACTTTCTTAAAAAAAAAAAAAAAAAAACCTTAACAGCTGTAACCATATGGCTGCGCAGACTACTGTTTTATCCGACATGGTTTTTTTAAATCCAGTCGACATCTTAAAAATGAAAAATTATGTATTGTCCAGTTACATTTAAAGCCTAATAATCAGAGTTTCTGAGTTATGTAACTTTAAAAAAGTGACAATCCCGTTTAAATGTCTTTAAGTGCTTTTGGAGATAATCAAGGAAGCACAGGAAAATGTCACTTGGTTAATAAACTTGGTTAAATGTATCATTGCCCAGCTGCTGGGAAGCCATTGTTTAGTCAACATCCAACTTTAATTGGCATTTCCTCTCCTCTCCAAACCAAATTAACCAGGGAAAAAAACACACATAAAATTCAATTAAACTGCTTCAAACAAGGTGCAAATTTGAAAATTTAGAGAGCATGTCCCCTCAGGCAAGAGAATACAGAGTTCAGAGCGAATTTATCTGTTGCTAACATCCAACGCTAAAATTTAGGTGTTTCAGTTCAGCAGCTTTTGAGAAAACAACTTTTTTTTTTTTTCAAATCTATGTTTGGTTGTTGTGGTAACAGTGTTGTTTGTAGGGCAGAAATGATGGAGGCAAGAGCTGAAGTTATGTATTATCTTCTGGGTCAGACCAAATTGCAGGACACATGCTTAAGCTTTGATGCCCACATTTGCGGACAGGACCAGTCGCCCAGTTGTTTTGTTTGTTTTGTTTTTTTTATTATTTTTAATATCTTTTACTATTGTCCGCCTTTATCCTCTTAACACGGATGGTGGTTGCTTTTAGGTATCATGATGCCCAGGACGTGACCAGTAACTTCCTGGGAGCCATGTGGCTTATCTCCATCACCTTCTTGTCCATCGGCTATGGAGACATGGTTCCTCACACCTACTGTGGCAAAGGAGTCTGTCTGCTCACGGGAATCATGGTCAGTACATTTCCTCCTCTCTTCCTATCACTCTCACTCACTCTCCCTCCCCTTGGCGCTGTCCTCGCCTCATTCAAAGGTCAGCAGATTAGAGAGCATGCTGTCATTTGCGAGAGAAATTCTGCCATTTGTGTAATTTGGGCAATCCTCCCTGAATTAGTCTGCATCTGTGCTTCTGTGTGTTTTGGGTGTGTAGGCGTGCAAACAAGAGCACATTAGTGGTTTTGTGAGTGTGTGCGTGCGCGTGTGTGTGTTTGTCTGTCCGTGTTATTTCTTTGTCTGTCCTCATTGCATAATGAAGGTCCCACCTTTCTGTGTGCCATGTCCTCCCACTCTCAGTTTCTCTCTTCTCTTTTATTTTCTTTCTGTACCACTATCTAACTCTTATTCTGTCTTTTTCTGTTTATCCTTCCATCTTTCTTTTCCCCTCTGTCCGTCTCTCCATCCCTGAGGCCATGTGTTTATTTCTATCTACCCTCCATCTGTTAGTATCAGTGTGTAAGCTGCCGACTGCTTCTCTATTTGCTTCACTTCACAGGTGTTCTTCCCTCCTCAAACTATTTGTTTTTTTCTGTTTTTTCTGTCACTGCTTTGTTATTCTTTCCTACTTCATATTCATCTTCTTCTTCATTTCTAGCTTCCTTGTGTATATATATATATATATATAATAACCACAAGAAGATTGGTCAATTCATTCTTAGTGATGTGAATGTAGATGCTACTCATCTTTTTCTTTGCTATCACATTAATTGCTGCTCTGAATTATCGGAGGCAATTAGTCTCCTTTCAAATGCAAGAGGACTAGATTTTTTTAAATAGCTGTACAGCTAAATGTCAAGTAATCTTAAATGTGCTAATAGGTATGGTGGCTTTTGTTGATTTTTATAAGGTCATGAAAGGAAAAAACATAGGACTCAAAAATAAAATGTTACCTGGGAATACTTTTCTCATAGGACACTGTGTGCCACATGTTTTCTGCTGCCAAAGGGGAGAGGACAGAGAGTAAAAGAGAACAAGCTAAAAAGCTCAAAATCACTGCAGAGTGGGTGCTCACCTGAGTTGGGGATGTTTTCTGAATTACAGAGTTGTGCAATGCATTGAGCACTACATCATCAAAATGGCGTTCATTCAAAAAGTGGAGGTAGCCTGGAAATGAAATTGTGAAATGAATAATGCCAGGAATACTATTTTCTGTCATTTTTATGTTTTTAAAAACTAAGGGAGTCATTTCTCTTAGGCTTTGACTCATAAAAGTAACTCCAGTAGCATCATTGTACTTGTTAGAATGAATGAAAAGTAAAGGTCGATGTGTTTCGACAAAAGAAGACTGGCATTTGCTATTCTAAACAGCACCTCTAAACAGTCCTCAGATTAGTCGCGTTACATGTTAAGATATGATAATGTGACCACTGGCTGAGTGATCATAAAATCAACCAGCAGAACTTCTGAACTGCTTCAGTTTCATCAAGAAAATAAGATAATAGGCTGCTAAAATATCATTTTATTATCAATATTATCACTGCAGCAATCTTCTGTATTGTATTTACACACTTGCATGTCTAGTACTTTTGCGCTTAAGTTGAGTGTGTTTTGTTAAAGCACGTCTAACATCAAGCAGCAACCAGCATAGCTGGATATTGAAGCCAGCGAGATGCAGTGTAATGAATGCTGGATGATGGTTGGAGAAAAATCAAGAGAGGGAATTAGAGAGCCCTCAACATGCCCCTTAAAATCAAAACCCCACTCATTTTTTTCCTTCAGTTCCTCTGATGTTTTATATTTGCGGTATTTTGAAAATCATATTTCACTAGTTACTTATAACTTCCTCAAAACCAACCTGTGTGTTCTTTTATCTTCACAGTATAGTCCATTAAACGTGTGAATAAGCACACGCTTTCACAAAACCCCAGTTTTCTGGGTGAATCATTTAATCGGCGTTTAGTGTTTAGAGTGCCACTCTTACTGTAATGTTAACACGCAAAGACACAAAGCAGAGGGGTGGATACACGGTCGTCCCAAGCCCACTGCTACAGACTGCATCCTCCACACAACACTGACACAGAGCTTGACATACACTCTCAGTATGACTCCCACACACACTCTCCTCTCCTGTCACACACACAAACACTCTCGCTACACTCTTCAGAGTGTTCAAAGTGGTTTATTTTCGTGGATCGTCAGAGAAGGAGTGGGGATGAAGGTAGAAAGAGAGAGGTGAGGCTCGTACGGGAGGGTGAGCAGGCGAAGCAGGTTGTGGGAAAACAGCGTGGAAGTGACGTGAAAGGAAGATTTTATAAAGGGGGGGCAGGGGTGACAGGTTGAGGACAGAGAACAGGATATGATTTTTTTTTTCTTGGTTGAGAATTATTGAAATGAGTTTCTATAGGAGAAATTCTTGTTGTTACTATGACAACACATGAAGGCCAACAGTGCTGGAATATACCACTGCCCCTAAGCTACCTGGGGGTGTGCCAGGTGTTAGCCTGTGTATATGTGTGCTTTCATGTGTCTGTGTGGGTAGGTGTGTGCAGTTAGGGTAGACCACAGCAACATATTTAAACACAGGGGGATTTTCATTTTACTTACATGAAGCAAAATATGTATGTTGCACACATCAGAGCATGCAGTTCATGGATGTGTGCATATGTGTGTTTACATACTTAAGTCCTCATTCATGCATGAGATGAATGGTAACACTGTACTTTAACTCCCCCTGTTTAGCATCTATAAGCTGTATTTAAACATTTAAGAAATTGTTTATAACACAACACAAGGCAGTTGTACACAGATACGTGCTGAATAATGAAGTTGTCAGCAACTATAACTCCCCCTGTGGGCATGCATACAACTTATGATATATAACTAACAACAAATGGCAGTAAGGTAAAACATCACTGTAATAACAAAACACATATCTTCATAGGAGAAGTTAGAAATACTGGATATACTGATTCTGGATCGGTCGTCAGTAAAGATCAGTAAAGAGATGCAGAGCAGCTACCATTTCAAACATTTTTGGGCTCTTTGTGTCTCTAAGTGCTTGTTTTGTGCACACTAATTGCAAAATAATGTTTTTTAATGTTTTCCACTTTCCTCTGTGCTTTGCTAGTGACCTGTTTGGTAAACTATTTTCCACTGTTTGTTTGTTTTTTGCATGAAGCTAAGATATGCAGTTTTTACCTGGAGTGTGTGAATATCACACAAAGCACGGATAGGTGATTCCCCCTTTTCTGACAGCTAGGTAGATGGCTGCGCTGTAGAGGAGCGAGCAAGGGAAACACCCAGGCATATGAAACAAATCACAGCAGCAGAGCCATCATCCGCCGTGTCAGTCTGTGGCGATTGCACAGGGAACTCTGCTGGAATCAAATGGATGCAGGCGCATACACAAACAAGCTCTCACGGCTCTCTCATATGTATACACACGCACATGCACGCACGCACTCACTGGCACATGCATGTGCATATACACAAAGCCTGCCTTGACAAACCAATCAGCACCCCACTGTTTTTGATCGAGGAGGACAATTTTGAACACACACGCAAACACATACACACAGCTGGGTATATGCACAAGGCACTGCAATTGCAGGCTACATACTGTGCTGAAGCAATTGGTAGAGGTCTCTTTTCCCTAAAGCACAGACATGTATGAATGCTCTAAGGGTTTTCCATCGGCTCTCATCATATTTTATTCATAGTTTTTGAATAAACACAAATAGAGTGGATGAGTGTATAGACGTGGGCACTAATGCCTGTTTGTGCGTTACATTTTTCTGAACCCAGCCAAAGTTATTTTTGGCAAACCTGTCTTATCGTTCAAGAGTGTGCACGATGAAGTCTTGGCTATTTCCTACACGCTTCAAAATGTTGTGTGCTCCCTCACTCTCTCGCTCTCTAACTCACTTTGTTTCTTTCCATATATCTCTTTTATTCGTTCTCTCCCATTCTCTCCCACCGTGAGTTGCACAAACTCGCAAGCAGGAAGGAAGAGCACTCATACATTTTCATTAAACACTTTTAATCTTAATTCATTACTTATCAGATATGTGACCTCATTAACATTGCCTTCTTCTCCATCTTTCTCTCTTCCTATTCCATGCACACACCCTCGCCGCCTGCATTCATCCCTCCCTGCACGATTCCCTCCTTCCCCATTTATATTTACTCATAGCTCTTCACTCTCTTTATCTTTTCTTCCCTTCTCCCTTTTTTTCCTCTCGGTGCCTGCCCCTGCGGAGGAACCTGTGAGCGCTCAACAGCCCCATTGAAAACGGTGTCTAATCTGAAAGTTAATTAAGTCTGTCTTCCTCCCCATGTTCCTGCTCCTCTTCTCCTCTCAAGCATGTCTTTCTGGTTGAGAGACTGCTGTCACTCTCTCCCAAATGAATTTGCCATATGTCCCACGTGGGTCAAGCTGGAATACAAGCTGGAAATGCTTTACACTTTTACACTTCCTGCAGACCTCAAACCTCTAGTGACAGGGGAAGACTTACACCCTGTAATTCAGATTGACAGCATCTAATTAAATGAAATTAGGTAATGTCAATCTTTGGTGTGTTTGTATGTATGTGGGGCATATTTTTCAGCTACTTATAGAGGCGATATAGATGGAATCTCACACCAGATGGATTGGAAGTGAAAATAGACTTGGCTTGCCTCTCAACATGAGGAAATATGGATCTGGAACAGAACTGTCCCTCCTAATCCTCTCCTATCTCCCTTTCACTTCTCCTTCTGTCGTGCGGCTCCCTTCCTCATATTTGTCCTCGCTGCCTTCAATCATCTGGGCTAATTCCACGGCCAAAAGCCACCGATTTACCAATTCCTCCTCTGTACTGACTGACTCAGTGCTCTGTTTTCTCCTCCTCCTCCTCCTCCTCCCTCTCTCAGGGCGCAGGCTGTACGGCTCTGGTGGTTGCCGTGGTAGCCAGGAAGCTGGAGCTGACCAAGGCCGAGAAACACGTACACAACTTCATGATGGACACGCAACTCACCAAAAGGGTGTGTAGGCTTGTGTGGTGTCTGTGGTTTGAATGAGCATGTTGTACTGCTGAAGAAATAAAGCAAAACTATAATTTGTAAAAGAAAGCACACATTCTCTGCATGCACCATAATTGGGCTTCCAACAGAACTGTAATTTGTAAAAGTACAGTTTTTATGTGTAATCAGCGTTTGGGAGGGGGGGGTTGCATCATAGCCTTAGGATTTCTTTGGGTTTGGAGACAAGGTAGTTGAGAGCCTGGCTAAACGGCTTGTCCTTTCACTGCCCCTCTTACACCCTCTCCATCTACTACATCACCCTGTATTGTTGTGACAGATCGCCATGTTATTTGAGTGAGTGAAGGCAATACAAGGTCATCTCGTTCTCACCCTTTCTGTTCTGCTCCCTCATTTACTCTCTCTCTCTCTCTCTTTCTTTCCATCTCCTATGGAAAGAAAGAGAGCTTTTTCCTCCCACTTGGCCATCCGTCCTCCCTCCCACCTCCCCTCTCCTCTGACATTTGTCTCTTTTACAGTAAATCCCTTTCTCTCCTCTCCTTCCTCCTTTGCCCTGTCTTTCCTCGCTGCCTCCCCTCCCGCCTCCCTCCATCTCTCACTCCCTCCCTCCTCCGGTCCTTTTCAATT
Source organism: Toxotes lorentzi (assembly GCA_037833715.1). Lineage (NCBI taxonomy): Eukaryota > Metazoa > Chordata > Actinopteri > Toxotidae > Toxotes > Toxotes lorentzi. The sequence goes on along the minus strand of JBBMJY010000025.1, from coordinate 10,439,607 downwards.
TTTCATACAGTTGAAAGACCCAAGTTTTAAAAATAGCTCCCATATCAAATATGTAGGGTACATTATGGCAGCAGGATATCTGGGTGACTGAATGGGGTAGGGTGATCAATAATTTCAGTGTAGATAAAATATCGGCAGAGGAGCCAGATCACTCTGTCTCTATTGGAGCCAGACTCTCACCTCATCATCCTGCAAACTCTGGCCAGGTCAGACAGAGTGTGTTCTCACAAGATGTCAAGCAACTTTATCCGTGTGTTTCTCTGTGAGCGTTTGCATGTCCATTACTTACAATCTGGAATTCAGCTGACCATTTAAAGCAGTTCTTCTCAATGTTCTTTGTCTTATGTAATTTAAAGGATTTCAAGCTGCATATTATTTAGCACTAGTAATTATGCTCACAATGGTCTTGAAATTGTCACATTTAGCCTCTTTTGCATTTTGATTTTTAATGTCTTTTTAATGGCAGTGTCCGTCTGTCAGTCTTTCTGTCGACCACACTGGTCCAGACTGAAATATCTCAGCAACTACTGGATGGGCTGCCGTGAAGTTTTGTACAAATATCTGTGGTCAGCAGAGCATGAAGCCTTATGACTTTGGAAATCGCCTGTCCTGTCTTCTAGTGCCAACAGTTGACAACGGTTGACATGTATGGCTTTTAGCAAAATATGTTGGGTTAGGGTTAGTAGCCCGATTATTCTTTTTTTTTATTTTATTGAAGAGAGGGGTGACAGACAGCTGTCGCTGTGATTACTTTGACACTGAATAAAGCTTGAAAACGTTATGATTCTCAAGCAAGTTCTGGAGTTATGAGGAGAAACTTTTTTCTATGCTTTCTAAGCAGGTTTGTGGAAGTTTATTTGCAATGGACTTTGGCACTTGACTCTAAGAATGTGTGCATCATGTCTGTGTTTTCAGATTTAACTGAGTTATGACTCCGATTTTTGTACAAATTTTAGCAATCAGGTGCGTTGTGGTTCGTAGATGGTTATCGTGAATGTAAATATATTAGATTTATATTAAATATCAGCCCCACACTAACTTGTAATCTCATTTGTATGTTTATTTAGCTTTTTTTTTTTCTAAAGCCAATCATCACTTTTTTCACACTGAAATTCTAGAAGTTCACGTCATTTCCATGAAGTATAGTAATTTGTAAATGGAAAATAATGTTTTTTTGTAACTTTAAGTCATTGCAATTCCATTAATTGTTGAGTATAGATAGAAATGATGCTCCCCACATACTAGCAGCCCTTGAACAGAGAAAAAAAAGTTCATACCATACATTTTTTTATTAAATTTGTTCTGCAGTCTATTAAATAACAGTCTTGACAAAGACAGTCATCAAGTAATGGGGGTGCCATTCAGCAGCTTCATTCAACACGATACATCGTGCTGCTTGGTGACATTTCCTTCAAAGGGTCTTCGGTTTATGCAGTGGTAATTGTCTCCTGCCCTCTATTACTGAGAGACCAGTGATTGAAGCTGTTGTATGCACATTGATTTACATGGCTGGGGCCATTCTCTGCCATATCATCGTAACAAGAGAATACAATCACTCAAGGCTTTATAATGAATAATGCAACGATAGACTCTGCATCCCGCCATCATCATATGTGCGCGCACACATGCACGAATAGACAGAAGAGCGCACACACGCACGGTGGCTTTCTGCTTTCGTGGAAATGTGTTTCCTTCCCTTTGAAGGATTAACAAGAATGTCAATTAAATGCCAGTCAGTGAAGCTAGTGGCCTGTGTGTCTGGTATCTTATATCATCTTTACACGTGTTAGTGTAAAAAAACAAAAAAGAAAAGAAAAGAAAGAAGAGTTTGGGTGTTGTTGTTCTCCGGCACGTAAATACTGCAGAGCTACACCCAAAAATCTGCAAGCAAAGTAACTTCTGCAACACGCAGAAAAATAAACTTCTCCTCAGATACCCATGTGCCACACAGATCATTTTTAGTCCAAATGTGTGTGCTACTTTTGATACTGTCTGACACATGCTTCAACATACTTCAAAATATTTTCACTCTACATCATTTGAGTGTTCTCTGCTTTCATCCTTAGATCAGATTTGCAGACACACCCAACAAAAACTGAAGTTGAAATCTTGAAATCTTGTGTGGTGCAGACCTAATAACCTTATCAGGGAGAATGATGTGCTTTTAAGACATCGTTCAAAGTTCAATGCACAGGGTGGATTTTCATGCAGTGTTCACTGAAGTGAAGTGCTTCTCTCCCTTTGACAGGATTAACATGGATGCTAATTAAATAACGGTTAACTAAGTCGACCATGTGTGTGAGGTTTTAGTGCTCGTGTTTGATGCCAGGGCTTGTTGTCTAGATGCAGAGGTGTTAAAGGTGTGTTTAAAAGGCTGGTGGCAGTTTACTGTGGCTCCATGCTGAAGTATTGGTTAAATCAGAGCACTGCTGGAAGTCCATCTGGTCAGAATATCACCCCGGACATTCACAGAGCGCTCTCCACACTGAAAAAGCAGGGCATGCTTACAGTAGGCGCTAAGTCAGTGGAGTGGAGTGGTGTCTCCTTCCTTTTAATGGCACTACGATCTCAATTATATGCCACTCACTGAAGCAATAAGCCTAAACTGAGTCTGTTACTTTTATTTCAAGCTTTTTAAATTGTGTTGTAAGAGTTGAAAATGTAAGGTCTTTCTCTGAATTTGCACTCTGAGTGTGTGTTCTGCCTCCACGTTGGACCATTGGTTAATTCAGAGCACTTTCAGAAGTCCCTGTGGTATATTCAGAGCTTCGCCCTCTCTGAATATTCAGAGTGCACTCTGGGCTCTGGCCAAGGAGGAGGTGCTGCAGTGCCTTCCAATGTTTACACCACCAGCCAAATGGGAGCAATCTAACCCCCGAAGATTTCTTCTTAGCTAGCTTTCAATCCACACAGTAAAAATAACTCCTCTGACAGCCTTTTAATTCACATGCAAGCCAGATGGATCCTTATTAGTGTCGACGTATTGTGACAGTGACAAAAATTAATTTGACACACAATGGATGCGTTTACACATCTCTCTGATGTTTTTCACTTGTTACCAATTGAACCTGAGTGTACTCTTCCCTGTCATGGAGCTGGACTGTCTAGATTTATCAAGATTCTCTATGGTGTGTTGTGGTGTTGTCTAGAAAATTACCTCATTCAGGAGACAAAAAAATGTATAAAAGCACCACTGAAGCCAATTATTATATAAAATCTATGAAATGTTCTGTGAACCCGTCTTGATCGGTTTGATTCTTAGTGAACCCCTCAGGTTTTGCGTTAGACATTAGCATGTTGATATTTTTCTCGTGTTTGTGTGCATTCATGGATATGTGACCATGTTTGGGTGTCTGCCTCTGTGTGTGTGTGTGTGTGTGTGTGTGTGTGTGTGTGTGTGTGTGTTCATGTGTGTGTGTGTGTGTGTGTGTGTGTGTGTGTGTGTGTGTGTGTGTGTGTGTGTGTGTGTGTGTGTGTGT
>JBBMJY010000025.1:10381981-10436028 GCA_037833715.1 Toxotes lorentzi | reverse complement strand
TGTGTGTGTGTGTGTGTGTGTGTGTGTGTGTGTGTGTGTGTGTGTGTGTGTGTGTGTGTGTGTGTTTGTGTGTGTATGTGTATGTGTATGTGTGAGACTTGTGAGACTCTTCCCTTTGTCACCATGCCTTTGAGGGGAAGGTCAGAGCAGGTGAGGCCGCGTGATGCCGTGGCACATGGATGAGGTGAGAGGTTGTTGCCCAGGTAATTGGCCTGTTTGTTTATGTTTTCTGCTCCTCTAGAAAACACCATTGTATCTCTAGCAGCACAGTACATAATTACTAATTGCATACACAGGTCATTAAGACCCTCCTGGGTTGGAGGGGTCAGGTGCCTCAGCTTTTCCTCTGATGTTAGAAAAACATCCCTGTGAAAAAATGAAGGGAAAATAATCCATGACTAATTTTTTTCCCCGTTTTCAGTCTAAACAAACATTCTTATTTTTAATTTACGATACCAACATTTATATATTTGAGTTCATGCTTATTTGAAAAAAAACGTTACTTAGATTTCTGTTATAATAAATAGCAGCAGTTGCATCTGTAATGTCTGTAGTGACATCTTCAAAATATTTCTATTTGTATTGATTGATTTGTACTCCACAATATGTCATCAGCTGCCCAACATGCTGAGATGTGGAAACCCCTCGTCTTAACAGATTTTACATGTACCTGCCATAAGGTGTGCCATGTAGGGGAGCAGCCAGAACAGATCTTTGACCCAAACCATCCATATGGCCCCAACACAGTTGCCCAAGTACATGCCATATGGTCCAGGAATGGCTGCTGCTGCTATCATTTGGTTTCTTGTGGAGTATTCTTAGCGGTTTATGTTGAGTCTTTTATTTTTGTTAATGGAGTTGCCGTCTTTGCCTCAGTTTCTACGTGAATTCCCAGGAGAGGGAAAGAAAAATAAAGAGTGTGGTGCGGGGGAATTAACTGTAAAATACAAACAGTCTGGTATTATCCGTCCCTGTTATTTGCGTGTGAGGCAGTTTTCGAGGATTTAAATGAAGGGTGAAGTTTTAGCATGGTCTAATTAAATGGCCCGAAGCGGTGTGTGCAGTTGTGATTTCAACTTTTATGTTAAAACACTATCACCAGAAAAATGCAACACCACCATCATGATATTAGGACTGATGTTGACATTACTGCTGCAGGCCCACTGACAGCATGTCGTGGTTTTGATACCTCTTTAGGATCTTTGCAGCTCCGTCTGTGCCTGTCTTTGCTACATGGATAGGAGTTCTGTAATCCTATTGATACGCACTGGGGGATGAGCCTCAGAGGGACATGGGATAGTAAGGTTTACCACATAGTGCAACCCTAGATTTACATCCAAATCACATTTGTCATGGCCTGTGAAGTAAACATAAATATTTATTTATTTTTTTGGGTTTATTCACATGAGATTTACATGCTATATTTGAATATCTAATTGGTAAACAAGCTCTATAAAGGTAAGAAATAATAAGTAATAAATTTATAATGCTAACTGTCATGAAGATTGACTGGTAACATGGCAAGTTAGCTGTATGACTCAGGGTCCTGGAGGGGCCTTACATATTATCTAGAGTATGTTAGATTAGCTCTTTTTGGTTTGACTTCCTCTGTGTCATTGAAAACACATCTGCAAGGCCCAGGGCCTCCTACTCTCTTCATCTGTAGCCAATAGTGTGTGTATGTCTGCATGTGTGTATATGTAGGCGTGTATGTGTGTGAGCAGTCCTTGACTGTGGTGGATGGGTGCTGATTAGCCAAGCTGCTGGGGTCTTTTGTGCTCCTCAGACGGGGGTATAATTGTTCTTTGTTGAGTGCTCAGCATCTCTTTGAAGTCTCTCATTCAATTTATGTCCTTAGAGATTCTCTCTCCCTTCTCTATGGTATCTACCCGCGCTTTTAGCGCTGGGTTTCAGACCCCTGTGTTGTAATTACATAGCAACCTATAGAGATATACAGTACATGAAACATACAGGAGCAGATATGGATATAAATTACTGTAACAGAATCCTGATCTTTGTCCACAGAAATCGACCTGAAGCCTACACTGACATTTTGAATCTGTATTTTATTAAATCACAGCAATCTCACATTCAGATGTTACAAACTAAAAGCATCTGAAGCCTTTGTCTGACCACTAAAAACAGAGAAAAATAACCATTCTGCTGGTGACTCAGATGGCTATCAGGCTTTCTATAAGGGAGCATCATTGCATTGGCTGTTTCTCTAATGTGTCTCTTCTGCAGGATTGAAGATTCTCTCTGACAACTAGTATAAGACCAGCAACTCATGCCGCTATTGTTTCTTTCAGTTGTTGTCATAATTAAATGGAAGATCGCTGGTTTTAATGAACTGCGGTGGTACTGTGCTGAATTACTTTCCACTAGCTGGAATAATGCGGCCCATTTGAGTTAGTCTAAGATATAATGTGGCATGTAGACAGACCGAGAGAAGTGTGTGTGAGGGAGAGACTCCTGTTGGTTCTCATTGCCAAATCTCCCTAAGGAGAGAGCTGTTTATGCACGCATGAAAAGCATTGGCAAGCAAGCCGGTGTGTGTAGAGAGAGAGAGAGACAGAGAGAATGAGGGCAGCCTCTAAGAAGAGAATGATGGTTTAGTGTTTTGTTGTTTTTTTTTCTCGCACGGAGACAGTGGAGAATGGAGGAAAAACGTGAAAGAGAACAGGGATGGGCAAACCTGTTGCCTGCTTCAGTTGCCAAGGGCTACCTGTTGCTAACAATACGTGTGTATTTCTGTTTGTGTTTATTGTCTGGGAGCAGATAAAGAATGCGGCGGCTAACGTGCTGAGGGAGACCTGGCTCATCTACAAACACACCAAGCTGATGAAGAAGATCGACCACTCCAGAGTCCGCAAACACCAGCGGAAGTTCCTTCAGGCTATACACCAGTGAGACCACACCTCACATGCACCCACACACGCTCGTGCACTTGCACACAACAGTGCTGCTGAGCTGATGAAGGCTTTGAAATCAGCTGTACTTTCTATCCACCCACAGGTTGAATCAACGCTGATAATCAGATAAAGTGCATGAATCCCTGCACACACATACACACATGAAATGAATCATCATCTACTAAAGGGCAGGTTCACTCCAGGCAAATGCAGTTGTGGGACTGGATTATCAGTGCATTGTGTACTATTAGAGAGGCTGTGATCATCATATCATCTGTATTAAAGAGTGTTGTTTATGATACAATATATACAGCAGAACTTAATCACATTGCAATTAATTTCTCCCATAGAATTGTTTAGTTTTATTTGAATGGCCACAAGTGGGGATGCTTTGTTAATGTCTTTTGTAAATAGTTTTGTTTATCCCTTGCCTAGCATCACAATGAAGAGGCCCTCAAATGTTGCTTGCTCCTTTGATCTTGAACAGTTCAGTCTAGACTTGAAAACATCAACAAGTGCCTTCAAAACCCAGAGCCAAGAGGCCTAAGACTCTTTAAATTGCAACACAGAACGGCTAATCCTGAAGCATGTGGACTCTGGATGAGAGGCCGATTCAATGAACACAGTAAAAGGGTGAATTTATTGGGATATGAGTACATTTTCTGGTTCTGATAAGACAATTTCATCCACAGTTGCAGCCTCATAAAATCAGTCCGCACTTCATTACAATGGAGGAAGCCAAAGGGTCTTAGGTCTTAGTCTGTATTAAATGTGTGTATATTTTCCCTTGCATTACAAAATTACAGTGTTTCAGAGCACAGTGTGTGCTAGCTGTGTTTGTCCATTCATATCCAGCGACACGCTGCAGGTAGAAATGAAGCTGAGGTAGGCAAGGTGACCGCTCCACACTGCGTTGTTGTCTGGGCCCCGAGGATTAGCTCTCTGGGCCAATCTCTGTGTATTTACAGGGTTTCAACTTAGCATGTGTGTTTGTGTATTTTATGAGTGTACGTGTGTGTATCTGTTTGCAGGCTACGCAGTGTGAAAATGGAGCAGAGGAAACTCAGTGATCAGGCCAACACACTAGTGGACCTCTCAAAGGTAAGACACACACACACACTCATCAGTGCTCCTCATTTATGTAGGACACACATCCCACAGACATATAACCTTTATACAAGTTTGCAACTCAAACCTAAAATGCCTTTGCCCCCCAAAACATACTACAACATTCCTCCGTTTCCATGCTGACCTGCCCGTTTCTGTGGCATTGTGTCGCCTAGCAACCGGAACAAGTGTTGAAACAGGGATGACTGAGTGAGAGAGCGAGGAGGAAATGAGAGGAGGGGTGGGAGTGCTCATGTTTTTCTGTTACTGTGTGGGTGTCTGAGTGAGAATGTGAGCACGCGTGTGTGTGTGTGTGTGTGTGTGTGTGTGTGTGTGTGTGTGTGTGTGTGTGTGTATGTGTGCATGAGTGCGTGCGTGCGTGTAAGTGATTGTGAAAGAGACAGAGGAGAGGGAATAAGATAGAGATGTGAATAAGGGGGAGGAAAAAGATCAAGTGAGAGTGTGTGTGTTTGTGTCTTTCCAAGGAGCAATACCTTTAGCACCAAATATATTGCAATTATGCCATCTCAATGACTCCATGTCAATTGGCCACTTGTGCGTTTACCATGGTTACGGAGACCAGGATGTGCAAGGCTGGGACACTCTGCCGCCTTCCTTTCATTCTCTCTCTCTCTCCTGTCCTTGATTCTCTCTTTCTTCACAATGTTACAACGCCCACATAGAGACTTCCCTCCAGCCTCTTCTTCATTCCAGCTTCTACTCCCTCTTGGACATTTTTTTCCTTTTGCTCATTGTCTTACTCAGTCCTCCCTAGCCTCATGCTTGCCCTCTTTCCACTTTTACTTCACTCTCTAATCCCTTTTACTGTCTCTTCTCATTCTATCCAAAAGAATTTCCTTTAAATAAGATTTAATAAAGCAACCTTCATAATACTCCTGTTTACGTATTTGCAATCTGTCTCCCATCTTCAAAGTACTTTGTGTTCACTGAGTCATCTCCCACTCTCTTCTCCTCTCCTCCTGTAGATGCAGAGCGTCATGTATGAGCTCATGTCAGAACTCAACGATCGCAGCGAGGACTTGGAGCGCCAGATGCTGTCGCTGGAGCAGCGGGTGGAGCAGCTCACCGCTGGATTCAATGCCCTCCCTGCCCACCTCTCGGCCACGCTCAGCGCCCAGCATGCCGCCCTGGTGCACCTGCTGCGAGAGAGGGATGCGAGGGATGGTAGAGGAGGAGGAGGTGGAGGAGGAGGAGGAGGAGGTGCTGTGGTCCCACTGTCCCCAGCAGCTTCTGTTACCTCAGCTTCAGTTTCTCCAGTCCAGGTCACAGCCCCAGCACCACCCCCTGCCCAGGTCCCTACTTTGGCCTTGGAGTCCCCTTTGTCACCCCCACCACTGAGCCCAGAGGGAAGCCTGGAGGCTAGTCCCAACTCCAACACCTGCACCTCTAGCTGTTGAAGACAGCTTTGAGGACCTGGAGCGGACGTATCTGGGGAGAGGGGGGGGGGCTCTGCTAGTCCTCTCACTTCAGACTAAAGGAGAGGAATGACCGAGGAGGGGGAGAGAGATGTGAGGTGATCCTCTGAAACTAGCGCTCCATGAGAGAGGGATGAAGACGGGACTATGAGGAGAAATAATGGGATTAAGATGGAGGGCCAGTATAAATGATGAGACATCTTAGGGACTTTGGGGCGCTTTCCTTGACGATGGGAAGGAGAAGAAAAATGGAGATGAAATGGAGACTCTAAAAGGTGTGAGGGGGAGGAAGGATGTCAAGAGGGTGAGAAATGGAGGTAGAGAGGATGAGGAGGGGGAAGGAGAGAGGAGGAGAAATAACGAGGAATAATTATATGAACTCAGAGCTCCTAAATGGAATCCACTCCAATTACTGAAAAAGGCCTTTTATTCTCTCTCTCTCTCTCTCTCTCTCTCTCTCTCTCTCTCTATCTATCTATCTATCTATCTATCTTTCTCTCTATCTCTCTCTCTATCTTTCTCTCTATCTCTGTCTCTTTCCTTCCCCCTCTTGCAATCTCTCTCTCCCTTCATCAGGAATTAATGACCATGACTTTTTATCCTTATGATGTATTTTCTATCTGAATGCTAATTGTGTGTTAACGAGCATCCCTTTAACAGAAGGTTCGATCAATACGACCACGATTACAAAAAAAAAGAACTAGTGGCATGCACCACACACACACACACACACACACACACACACACAATTCGCGCGCACAAATTATATCGACTCATCATCCACGCAATACAAGTTAACACAGTACGAACATAAATACACAATCTTTCACAATGCAGGCCCTATTTCCACTCACATAAAGAAATTAATGCACCAGCCCATAAGATAATACTAAAGCCTATACTGCCAAGCAATCGATGCACTGTCAATGTCCACAGAGCACTGCCAAGCAATGTAGACACACTGTAAAAAAAAAATGCTCATTCTAACGACTTATCTTTTTTAAGTGTGCGGCTAATGCAGTAGTTCAGTCATAGTTGTGACATTTTAACTACTCAGTTGGGAGAATTGTTACGGTTCACCGAACTAAACGAATCACAAATCAAGCTGAAATAAGCTGACATACTGATACTGAGGGACATGACTCATCATAACATCTATTTCTGATGAAGACGACAGTAGCACATGATAAAGTAACGTAACACAACTATAACAGGACTTAATTACTGCATTTACTGATATACAGACCAAGTTGAACTGATGTTTAAGTGTACTTGCAGGTCTGCTATACTGTAATGAGACTTTAAATGAGTTTAGATTTTGTTTAATTTCTATGAGTATTTCTTATGTAAACCTCAGAAAATGGACAATTAATAGTTGTATCAAGTGCATTAATACCGGGGTGGTTGTCGGAAGAACAATTAGATTATAACAAGCATTTATTTAATTGGCATTTTCAATCTGGTTGATTTATTCTGAAGATGGTATCGCAACTATTTATGAATCACTGACTCTACAACACAGAACTTTGCACAAACTTAATTCTCTACATTCAATGAGTCTTCTCATTATATGTTATTCAAACATTCATTGGAGTCTGTCTACCCAGAGGCATACCAAGATAAATCAAAACTTTATCCATCAATAAGAAATGATCTGCTTAGTCTTTAACTTAGACGTGGTCGAAGTCAGTGGAGTCACTGACTGAGATACTGTAGTCTCTCTGTTTTGCTGTCATTTTCTGAAAAAAAAAAAGTAATATTAAGTAAAATATAGATTTTTACATTAGTATTTTAATTGACTTTTAAAATCCAACCATGATTTAACTGTGTGATTATAAGCTGACGTGATTCATATTTTTTCACAGTGTTTGGTTCTGTCGATTCGACCCTTCGCGAAGGGAAGACCGTACCTACTACTGCCATCCCTTGTAGTCCCAAAACAACTCACTGTTATCATGAATGTATTCTGTGTAAAGAAATACACTCAAACACTCTTGCTTGCTCGATCACTTAAACTGCCACGCAGACACAGGAATAGGCACCCACACGCGCATACACACAGATACACACACCTCGACAACCAAAGTGCTCTCTCTTAAATGGACTTCAATAAGAGGCAGGGAACGCTGCTTTCACTGGGGACAAAAGATAGCAGGAGGTGTTGCAGATAGCTTGACAATATTTCTGAGGGAATAACTGTGAAAATCTGGGCATGGACTTGTTACAGTGCTGTACATGGATTGCTCTTCACTGCTTTAAAACAGATCAAGGTGGTCTACGGATGAACACAAGGGAACACAGATAAACCTTATAAAGGAAAATGGCCATGAAGAAACAGCTGTTCATGAAATAAATAAAACATGGAAATAGACACAAAGGTATATCTAAGAGGAATTATAATGGTGTGATGGGAAAAGATTCAAGCCTGCCCTTGCATTGGAGACAATATCGAAAACTGTCTTATAGCGACACGCTGTGGCCGGAATACTGAATTACATACGCTTGGAATATTGTACAGTATGCTGTTAACGAAATCTAGCTTTGTATTGCTTAGTCTTTTCTACCATTATGATTAAACGCAGTTATAGCTGATATCTAATATTACTAAACTATAGTATTCTTCTCATTCGTCATGACAATTATGATACATGTATTAACAATACGTTAAATAATTATGAACAAGGAAAGTGCCGTTTGAGGTTGAAATTATTTTGTAATTTTATTTTATCAGAGAGAATTAATAAAGTATATATCTATAACATTACAGCTTCCAAGTTTAATGTGTTGCTGGTTTTATTTTTTGGTTGTTTTTGTTTTTATTTTATTATTTTTTCCGGTGCTTTACATGGCGAGATGGCTTTGGTGCGGTGCTTTATAAAAAAAAAAAATAATAAAAAAATAAAAAACATTTTGTAATTTCTTAACGCACGCTGTACAGCCTAGACATCTCTTTCATTCAGTGTAAACCGTTTCCTTTAATGTGTGACAACTTTAAGCACATTTTCCGTATACTTTTGTGCGTCTCCACAGCGAATAATTACTGTAAAAAGACGATTATAGAGATGCAGCGGGTTGTTTTTTACTCATGGGTTAGTTTTGTAATTTGTCACTATGATTAGATGATCTCTCTGTGTGACTGAGGTCAACTCATTCTTGAGGGCACAAACACTGTTTGATATGAAACAATAAAAACAACGTGAAATATGTTCATATTCCTGCTTGCTGTCACGTTGCTATGGATTCAGTGGTTCCCGGGTCACCCGATGACGCTGTTTCACTGGCTCATCCTCTCGCGATCTTTGGAGAAAGTAGCATGGCCGACGGCGTGACAACAGTTGAGTAATCACCTGTAGCTAATTTTGAAGTGAGTTGGTTTTTTTCAAATATTATTTTAAGTTAAAGATGTTTTTTGTCTTGTTTTGGGTTTTTTTGTGTTTTCTATGGGGCGTAAAACTGTTGTTGATGTTGGGGTTTTGAGCTAGCGAGGTTATAGATTATTTAACTCCTAGCGAAAACACTTCCCAAACAAATCCACTTCACTGCCACACCTTTTGTCTCTTTGAACAAATGATTGTCAGCAATGGCAGGGGAAATGGTGCAAATGGTACCAAAATAAATTAACCTGATCAGAATTAAAAAAAAAAAAAAAAAAAAAGCCGTGGCTCTCAAGTAAGAACAGCAAACCCAAAGAAAACATACAAATTGGGTAAAAACATATTTGCTAAAATTTGTTAAAACGAAATAAATAGAGAGTATATAGCTACAAGTGCTGGAGACATTCACAGAGATGATAGTCAAATTTAAATTATGTTTTAAAGAAAAGATTATGTATTTTCTAGTGTAAATATTGGGATTAATTTCACATTTTAATCCAGCTAATTAGTGTGCGATACTGCAGAATTTGGTATCGATCCGATACCAAGTAAATACGGGCCAGTATCGCCGATACCGATACTTTTCACTAGATACGGTGGATGCGTCATTGAATTGCTAAATCTCCATTATTTTTTGTGATGTTTCCTTTTTTTAACTATTAAATAGTTAAAACCCAGGACAGAATTAGGACAAAGTTTATCATTAAATAGAAAATGCTTTATTATAATTTTTGTTTTTTCAGAATTTTTTTTAAATAAAAAGTGCACGCAAACCAGTAAACAAATGAAAACAAGTACTGTTGAGAAACTATGGTAGAAAATTTTAATTAAAATTCTCAACAACAAAAACAACAACTGGTGAAGAACAATATCATATTAACATTTTTTGCTTTTAATGCACTTCGTCTGTGAATAACTGCCCTGCTTTTGAAAAAAAAAATCCTCTCAGCTGGCACTGATGTTGCAACCACTGCCAGGTTTTTTTTTTTTTTTTTGCTCAGAGAGGGGAATGTTTGTTCATTGTTTTTCCAATCCCGAGGAATTGGCCTTGGTGTGGCTGCTCTGCGCTGACACAGGAGTGGCGAGTCCGGCGACCTGGCTGTTTCCTCTTTGCCGAAACCGCAGCATTGCAAACAAGAGCGGAACATAAAGTAAAGAATCGATCTCACCAGGCTAGTATCGATCCGATACCGACTTGGTATCAATACTATCGATATTTGGATCGATTCGACCATCACTACTAATTAGGGAAGTTGAACTAAAAGATAAATAACTTGTTTCTTAGGGAAAATGTCTTGGTTGTATCAAGCATGTGTTGATTGTGATTATGTTTGCAGTAAACCTCCTGTAACCTTTACGTGACATATAAGTCAATGCAATATCAGTGAATAGAAGGTTCAGTAATGCAGCTGAACTCTGAAGATAGAAGGGAAAATCTAATTTACTTGTGGCAAAAATGAGAGCGAAAACACACAAATCCAAGAAAAAAAAGTGCTTGTATCTCCTACAATGGCTGATGTGGCTACGGAACTGAATTTTAATTAGCTTCTTGCTTAACTGATTTTGTCTACAGTGCCTGTGGTAACAACCTTTCAGGTCACTCACTGAGTCATACTGTGTGATTGTTTGTCTTATTTTCCATTTTTATGTAATTCATATTCTGGTTGGAAGTGTTTCTTGTCAGTGAGAGATGCATTTTACAACACAAGATTGCTTTGTTTTGGGATTTCCACATTGTTTGTCAGACATCTTCATTCTAATTGGGTGTAATCCTTTGTTTGGTTTATAATCGTACCATAGTAAGCCTAGCAGTGTGGGTTAGGAGCAACATTTTAGCAGCGAATAATGCTCACAATTGGCAGCTGTAGCAATAGGGTGAAGTTAGTTTTCTCTTGTCTCTTGCCTTTGACTTTTTGTTTTGTTCGCTTGAACAGATTTTCACTTGCCAGGTCTTACTAAGTAGAATAGACTATGTGAATTGGTCCATCTATTATTGGACAGTACAAGGTTTTAAATACTGTATGATTACCAGTGGGTAGCATTTGTTTATCATCAGGGTAGTGAAAGCATAACTGTCTTCTGTCTAAACTGGTCTTAAAAATGACACACGCACGCAAGTATTTATTTATTATATCGCATTATCTGTGCATGGATTGTCAAAATGCCCCTAACTAAGCTTTTTCTTCAATAATTGATTGATTCTTCATTAATTCAATGGACACACCTCATGGTGTGAAACGATGAGTCACAGTCAATATACTGAGATCCTAACAACTTGTTATATGTTAAGTACCCTCCTTAGATTCGGGTCTTCTGACTAATCAATGGTAGTTGAGTCAAAGCTATTTAAATCAAACACCCTCCCATTAGTTCACACCAATGCTCATCCCAAAGGTGACAACACACCAATCTTCTCGGGGCTCATCATGTGTAAGTACATTTACTCGAGCACGATGGCAGTCACAGCAATTCACACAATCTCTCCTTAACAGAGGAAATTGATTTTAATTTTTTCATAAAACAAGGGTCATATAAACACAGCATGTTGTTTGTTTAGCCCAGGGTGAAAATACAGCAGAGGAACAGAGGTGTGAAAGCCAGGCAGCCCGAGGCAGAGCTCTGCCCAGGGCACAGCACATACCCAGATGTGATGAGCTTGTTATCTGTGTTATTTACTGGCGGGCTCTACTGCCTCTGGGCTTTCATCATCTCCCTCAGACTATGTGCATCATTTTCATGATTGTGTTCTATAATTTTAAGGCCAAGATAATGCCCTTAGCCTAGTTTTTTAACATTCTTCTCTCCGCTTCTCTTTTTTTTTTCTCTTCACCTGTCTTTCAGCCTCTCTCCATTTTTCTGGACACTCATTTAGAATTGCTCTTTGAGCTGAGGAGAGCAAAGGACCCAGAGACAGCTGAAGTCATACGGTAGAAGAGATTAGGTTACCTGAGAAAAAGGAAACTGGGATATGATTTTACACATATTCCAGTGAAATTCAGCCAAAAGAATAAGAACATTTTATTACGCTAGAACATTTTGCTATGAGCATAAGCAAGAAATGGCCAAGCGTGTAAGAATTTACTAGTAAATGCGCTGTAAATGCATCAGTGGAATGATTGAAGCCTACATTTTTGTAGATTTTAAGCCATTTGTTATATTATTAAAAAAATTAATTACAGCTTAAAAAATGTGCTGCTATGGCCCATCAGGTAGATTGAGTTGCCCACTTACCACAAGCTTGGCGTGTCAATCTCAGGCTTCTGTCCATGTGTTGATTAAAACATTGAACCCCAGTTGTTGCGGATAATTACACTTTAATTAGTTCCTTGCATGGTAGCTTGTTAGCCATAGGTGTGTGTCAATGAATGAAGTAATGAATGAGAGGCCATATCTATATATATATATATGCAGTCCATTTAAAAAAGCACAAATCACTATGAATAGGAGCATCCTCCCTCTGACTGTCCAGATGTGACCCTTGGTGTGACTGGTTACTACTTACCTGTAGAGCAACAGCACAGTTGATAACGACAGTGATAATGATGACTCAGCCGATGTGACAGCTGTATAGGCTAGATGTGCTACACTGACTTTTTCATATTCCACTGTCCATCCTACTGTTCAGCCATCATGGAAGACTACTTTTTTTCTCTTTTTTGTTCTTCTTTCTTCTCTTGAGATATACAGACAGATGTTCATTAAGGAACTGTTAAGGATCACATTCTTCTTGGCCAAGGGTTCACCCTTCATCCCAACATTTTTCAGGTGACTCTATTTATAATTTGCATTCTAATCCTCTCCCTTATCTCTAAAATTAATAAGAGAGTGCTCCAGGGGACAGTTTCACCCTGCAATTTTTAAAGAAATGCATAGGTCACATGCGTGTGCTCACACAGAGCATACAACAACACAGCATTGTGGTTACCTTATGTATGTTTTTCTCCAGCCCTGGTTGATTCTGCTGTGCTGCTGGTGCCCTGCTGCTCTGTCTGCACGGTGGGGTCCAGCTGTCTCATTATGCTTAAAAACAGAGACCCAACCTGACACTCCTGTATTGGCTGGTAGGGCTTGTGTGGTTTTTTGGAAGAGGCGGCAGACTGATGGGTGCTGGAGGGTGGCCACCATTATCACCTGCCTGTGCTGCTCCGTGATCATGTGGTATACCTGTCAAATGTAATCTCATCATCATCATAACAACTGGCCCAAATGTCACCTGGTTCTGTCAGCAGGAGACTGTTCCCACCGCGACCACATCCCTTGTCTCTAACGTCTCTCTGTGCTGAGATGACTGGAGCCATTTTCTGTGCTGGAAGCTTCTACTATCAAAACCTGTTATGCTGTTGAGACATAATGTATCTTCAAAATTGTTGCAAATATGCTGCACACACATAACACAGGAACAAATACACACTGTGGTAACTGTGCCTCCCTTTTCATGACAGTAAAACTGTTCAGATGACCCCACCAGTCACAGTTCACCAGGAAGCAAAGATCTATGAACCCCTCATTCTTATGCCTGTGGTCTGGTGTTTCCATGGCAACCAGGTCTGTACCTGTGCGTGCGTGTGCATGCATATGTGTGTATCCATGTATGTATGAAAGAGATCAGAGGCAGTACTGAATTCACAAAGACTGCATGTGTTGTGCGCTTGCGTGTATTTATGAATGTGCGTGTGTGCCACTCACTGAAGTGTCTGAGAAGGTAGAAGTGGGGAAGCAGCATTGTGAGCTGGTGAGAGAGTGATAGTGATGTTGCCGTGGAGATGATGAAAGGAGAAATAATAAGTGGGAAAGAAGCTGGGCCAGACTGCGATTCACATGGCGGATACACTTAACCCTTAGCACACCACCACAGGATATGGGAGTAGACACACACACACACATATTTAGTGTAAATACTGTGGTGGAAAAAAGTTTTCGGACACCCCATGCATTTGTGATATATTACATTAACAATCACTCTTAAGTTTCCAAGTGCAATTTGTTTTTGTACAGTCACAGCCACAATACTAAACCAATCCTAAAATCGAGGTTCAAAAAAGAGGTTAGTTCAGCGCCGCTGGGCCCAAGTACACAAGGACTGGACAGCCAGGAATTGGAAGACGATTCTGTGGTCGGATGAGTCCAGTTTCCAGCTCAATGCTCCTCGTGCTAATGTGAGGGTACGCAGAAGGTGAGGCATTATCTCCAGCATGTACAGTACCTACTGTCAAGCATGGTGGAAGCAGTATCATGATTTGGGGATGTATGAGTGCTGTTGCCGTTGGTCACCTCACTGTCTGTGATAGGACATTGAACTCTGCTAAGTATTGTGCCATTCTCCAACTTGGCTGCAGGAGCACAATATCCAGGTCTTAGAGAGGCCAGCTCAATCCCCGGACATGAGCCCCATTGAAAATCTTTGTTGGATTATCCAAACGTCTACCAAAGAATTTGGAAGAATTAAAAAAAGTAATTCAAGAAGAATGGGAGAAGATTACCCCTCAACAGTGTGAAAGACTCGTGGAGAACATGCCAGCCAGGATTAAAGCGCTACTGTGTGCTAATGGCAGGAGTACTAAATATTAATGTTATGTGATGGTTTATTTTTTGTTCAGTTTCAAGAATTTAGTTTTGCTATTTTTTTCTTGATAACAATAAACAAAAGAAATCATTTGTTTTGTTTGTGTCTGTCTGATGCAGCCACACCTTGTGAAGTACAAAATAGATTTTTCTGCAAATATATATAATAATATTCGAGATTGTGTAAAATTTTAAGGGTGTCCGAAAACTTTTTTCCACCACTGTACATGGAATATTCATGCAGACAAAGGCAGATTAGCTGATCCCTGTATTTTAACCTGACAGCGTCATTTTCCATCTCACCACCAGAAGCCCTCAGACTTTCTCGCCCTTTGCCAGTTACCTTGTCCTTCCCTGCACACCTGTTCCTCATTACAGACCACAGACCATCCAAATGAGAGCCTCCTCCATTTACCATGTTGTCATTGTTGCTGTAATGTCAGTGTATCCCAGCCATTTTGGCCTGCCTGGCCCTTGTTATATAACTTTGCTTTCTGCCAGTTTTGTATAGGTTTTATGTCTTAGACCTGTCAGGTTTTTTTCACCTCTTTGGACTGCCTTCGTGTTGCCAGACTGTAAGATAATGTAAGACACTGACTGTTGTTTCAGGTAAAGTGGCTTCAGTTCAACCTGCTTTCCCTGTGTGCATTTGTATTCCTGTTGTCCTGTAGCTGTCACAGCTCGACTATTTCCATTTTTACACTTCTTCATTGTTACCTGACTTTTTTTTCTCTATCTCATACGTCCATATGATCTTCACTCCCTCTTCCCCTTATGTGCCAGGTGTTCTTCCTTGGTACAAGCTCTCCCAGGTTGCTCTGTTTTTAAACACCCTGTTGGATTTCCAGACAGCTTCCTGCCAAACTACTTTTAGCTTCATATGTAAGTGTTTGTTAATGTCTGACACTGGGTTCTGTGGTGAAGGAGGGATAGAAATGAGTAGAATTCAGTGTCCAAAGCTGGTGATACTACAACAGTCTTATTGGGCTGAGTCAGTGTCTGCCTGCCCAGCACCTCCATATCTTCAGTACAGCACTTTTCTTTACCTCAGCACTTTAGCATCTTACATTAGGTCAAAGAGTTATGGAAGCACATCATCGTCCCTCAATTACTTACTGCCAGCCCCACCTTTCATGGACACCTGCATAGACATTTTCTTTTAATGTGCACTCTTACGTAGGGCTAGATGCACACAGTAAATGGCTTAGGAGTTGTAGCAATAGGCTTTCAGACTTTTCTGTTCAATTAATGTTACTTGTGCTAAGTCCATTAGAAACTTTATTGGATTTGTGGGTTCTCTAACACACACAAAATCAAGGCTGTAATGTTGACATTCCATTAGTGATACTGGAAAAAATGATTAAAGTGTGTTGTTATAACGGATCTGACTATCGGCTCTTAAATGTCTACCTGATCCATTCAAGCTTTAGTTTAGTGTGCAGTCAGCTTCCTGGGCATTGAAATCTAACACAAACTGACTGTATCTGACTGTATCGCAAACAATTTGTGTAACTTTAATGCCAAGAACTAAGAAACTTGGCCAGCACCCAAACAGAAATTTATACAGTATATGAGCAGTGCATAGATTTCCAGCCAGCCAGTTTAATGACAGGGCATGGTCATTCCTAGAAAGAGCTGATACAGCTGATTAAGTGCTACTCACATGGCCGCTAGAGAGCTGGCTGTTGTACATGAGTAAATTTGTTGTCCTTTTTCTTTTACCATAATACACATACATTTTTTTCATTTGTTAACATCAACTGCAACAAGTTTGTGTGTGTGTGTGTGTTCTTGTGTGGGTTTATAAACCTCGTTGGTCATGGTTCAGGTTCCCACGCAGGTGGAAGTTTGGGTCCAAAAAAATACCCTTGTCACCATCACCACAAAAGCGTACCAGTACAATATTAGCTCCATGGCAACACTGGCCACCCACACTCCCCTCAGGCTGCACGTAGGGGATGTACCTGTATAAATGTGTGCGTGTGTGTGTGTGAGAGAGAGAGAGAGAGAGGAGTAAGAGAGCAGAGGTTGTTAATTGACCTATTTTCCAGACTGTTCAGTTGAATCTGGATGAAGGGAGAGACGATGGGGGTTTTTAATGATGCCACAGGGGAGTTGTGCTTTGCTTCCTCTCCTGACAGGACTTCTACTGTTGCCACTTCCACTGACATAACTCGGCTACCTGAAACTACTCTGCATAGTATACTCACAGTCAGGGCCCAGTGTCATACGTTAATTCCCAGTTCACGTTTTATTTTCTCTCTGCCTTTTTCTATTTCTCTTTTTCTTTCTAGGTTTCTGTATCTGAGGCAGTGCCCTCTGTCAGAGTGTTACACCTCATTGTGTATGAGGTAGGTCCCATATCGTGGCCTCTGGCCCCTTGGGGGAGGATGAGGAAAGGCTGAAGGTGGAGACAGTAAGCCAATTAGAGTCTAGGAGCAGTCAGCGGCATGCCAGCAGTGTTACTCGTCTGGCTCTCAGCATCCAGGTGGGACTCTGGTATGTGGTTCAAGACAAATGAGATATTTTTAGCACCATAGACCTTCTCTGTCCCTTGACAGCACTACTGGGTTTTATTATCATATTAACATTGTGCATGTGTGTGTGTCCAGTGGCTGGTATTTGTAGGTACTGAAAACTCTGGCCCCTAACAATCAGCCATCAAGGGAGGAGAAAAGGCTGAAAGTAGCCTGTTTTTTTTTTTTTTTGTCTCTGTCTGTCCTCATCCTCCTCCTCGCTCTCCTTTCCTCCTCCTCCCCACCTCCCTCCATGCCAAACCCTGCCCTCAATCCCAGTACCCCACAAGCACAGCAAGTTTTCTCATTCACTTTAATTTCCTCTGCTCTTTTCTATCTTGCCTCCCTGCTGCAAGCGGTGTACCTTCTGCTTATCACACTTATGCACTCATAGACACTGAGACGTGCACACGTACGAGCAGACACACACACAGACAGGATAACATTAGAATTCCATATTCATTTGAACTCAGTGCTTTCCCCCCCCCTCCTCCCCCCCTTCCCTCCTTCCATCCCTTCGCAGTTGCTTGCCTGAAAAGTGATGTTATGGTTTCCATAGCAACAGCCTGCGTCTGTATCAGAGGGGAGTTTCCTTGCACAGACTAGAGAGGATTCCAAGCGAGGGGTGTCACAAAAACGCACACACACATTAATGCATTTGTGAGGGTGTTGATTTGCAATCAGCGTGCCCTTCACACTGACTTTTTAATGAGCTCACAGAAAGCTGTTGATTGGGTGATTCCAACAGGAATAGGCTTGAGTACATTACAAATTGGCCATTGAAGTCGATTTTGTGGCACATGATGTAATATGAAAAACAGCCAGTGGTGAATTGTACTGTATTGATCATCAGTTCTACAGGGCATTGCATCTTTTTTTTTTTTTTTTAGGATGAATACAATTCTACAGCTAACAACAACATGACCGTTTGGTGCTTGATGAAGGCTATTATGTAACACAGCTCAACTGGTGCTATTGGTGCTACATATATAAGAATAGTGTGTGGCTTTTCTGCATCTCTGTGTGGAGTTTCTATGTTTTCTGACATGTTTGTGTCTGTCTTTATGTGCTGCTCTGCTGCTCTCTCACTTCCCAGAGGAATGTAGGTCAGGTGAACTGGAGACTGTAAAGTGCCTGGTGAGTGTGTTTGTATGCACGGATAGATCCCAGATCTCTCAGACTCCGAGTAGGAATGAATGACTACAGACAATGAGCAAATTGAATGAATGAACAAATGAATGAATGGAGCTAAACTGACCTCAGAACATTTCTGTAAGCTCTCTATAATGTACCGTAGCAAAATCATTCAGTTGCATCCTTTTCATTTTTTTGCAAGGATTATGACTTTATCCTTTTGAAACTAATCCTTTATAAATTGTTGCTCAAATACAGAATGTATATGCTTGTGTTTTGTATAAACTACCAGTTGACGTAAGTATGAGTGTACTCATCAAATCCATGTTTCTGACTGCAGAAATATTCTGACCAGAGGAATAATCCTTTTGCAGCCTGTGTGTGCACACATTCAGTAACCACTTGGCTAAGCAAAATATCTGAGTGGAATCTGGCTAGTGATTGTATATTTGCATTTTCTGAGCCTCTTCCTCATGCAAACTATTGACAACAGGCCTAAAACATTATCTGTCTTCTCCATTAGGAGCTCGCCTACAATTAGCCAACACAAAGCAGTATGTTCAAACATTCTGAATGGTTGGAACAGCCTGTGTTTACATCTTCTCTCTGCCACCCTGTTTTTCTCCTCCAGCCCATTTTCCCCCTATCACTCTACTCACTGCTTTGCTGAATGAGCTGAACAAATATTTTGGTACCTAGTTATTTTTACCACCAAAAAGAGCTGTGCCAGAGAATGATTTATGTCTATCCCCAATGTCCTTCTGTAGCTTTATCCTCTCATTTTCCTCTGTCATATAGAAAAAGGTGTAGAGCTGCAGTTAACTGGGTTTGACCAAAAGGGGGTGCAGTTTGACCTCACTTCATTTGCAGTGACCCCCTCAAACTCCTCAGCATCTCCCCAAATGTTCTTTTACACATGGTGGGGGCAGACACACTCACAGCACGCAGTCAGTATAAGCCACATGTCAGAATAATTAATGCACAACATGATCACAGACCCAGGAATGATTCATTTCAACTGTGACAAACTGACATGACTGATTGTTTTTACCAGGTCGCCAGGCTTTTAATGCTCACGGCCATTCAGGAATAGCATCCATCACAGTGACCCTCATGCAGGGGTGTGTGTGTTCCTGTCTGTGTGCATGCATGTAAGCTTCTGTGCATTTGTATGTGTGCATGTGCAATAGTACAGATGTGTCTTTAAGCATATTTGTACTCATTTATCAAGTTTCTGACTAGAGCTCAGAGGCCACCTCTCTGACTGCCTCTGTGAGATGGTGAAAGATATACAGCAGAGCAGACTCTAACCCTCTGCAACCTCCCTGATGTAACCCCTAAGGGACACATGCTTACACTCATATTTCATCATATTTATCTCCTTTTTCCTTTACATGATAGGCACGAAACTTGTCCAACCGAAATACATTTCTTTTGCTGCCCTTCTTTCCTTTAGTCTCTTTTATGTGGTGAAATCTGACCGTAGTAGGTACGTTTTCCCCACATATTTTAACGCAGAAAACCGTAAACAGGATCCTGTCATATTCCAAAGACAGTTTCGGAATTATAGAAAGTGTGGAAAATTTGGAGATTATGCAAATTACTTGCTGATTGTGCTACAGAACATC
The DNA here is from genome assembly GCA_037833715.1 of Toxotes lorentzi. Taxonomy (NCBI): domain Eukaryota; kingdom Metazoa; phylum Chordata; class Actinopteri; family Toxotidae; genus Toxotes; species Toxotes lorentzi. The sequence continues at coordinate 10,416,359 of JBBMJY010000025.1, read as the reverse complement.
CAGAGTCATCAAAGTCATTACAACTTCATGAGCAATTAAATTGTGAGTGTGCTGCAAATAGGTTTTTTTACAATCCAATTACCACCAGCCGTCGTGATCACATACCTGTTTACATTTATATTTTATTTTGATGTATGTAGCTGCTATAAGGTTTCTGCTGTGACGTTTTAATTTCCCTCTGGGGATTAATAAAGTCAACTATCATCTATCTATCAGCAGATTTTGCCATTAATAATTCTTTAATCCAATTTTCAGTTGTTTTTAAATCTTTAAATTGAAGATTCAGTAGATTTGTGTGTACGTGTGTGTATGGCATGTAGTAGTGAGTTGGAAGACTGAGTCAAGTTTAGAGTTTGAAATCAATGAACAATTGGTGAAGGGTCCTTGACCCTCAGTCCTTGCCTGCACTGGCTTTAAACCAGAGCTAAGGGGTTTAATAAATTCTAGCTATGCAATGTAAATTTTTGTCTGTTTTTTATAGCCACTGTGTGTTGTGCACCAGAGATGCCATCTGCCCTGTGCACCACGCTCCGTGTCAGTGTGTGACAGGACACCGTGGATTCCCTGGGGGTTCTGACAAGTGGCCCAGACAGTGGCTTTGCTCTGCTGGAGGTCTTTGCCATGGAGACATGTGGGGTCACTCAGACCCTTCTCATCGGTGTTCAGGTTAGTTAAATGTGCACGGGATACTAATGATGTGTAATGGCTCTGTCCTTGGGCAAAGGAGAAATAAAAAAAAAAACTGTGTGTGTGTGTAGGTGCAGATGAACTGTAGATCTTTCCAGTGTTTGTGCTTCTGTTTAGGGTTTCATCCATGTACAGCGTGGGTGGGCCAAGTCAGCCTGTCTTCCCTTTGTCATAGGGTGCTCTTCTGTGACAACCTTGGACAACAGTTTCTCTCACACACACACACACAGAGACACATTCCCAACCCCCCACACCCTTTCCTGTGCAGTCTTGTAATCTTTACACATTTTCAGGTTCTTTTTCTCACTCTCTTTCTCCTTAATCCTCTTTCATATCACTTTTTCATTGAAAAGCTTTTGTCTGGCCAGATTTAAAGCTGGGCTGCAAATGCAAACTGCTCAGATCAATACTGTAAAAATTCATCTGGCCCTGTCTCAGAATTATTTTTTTTCCCCTTTTGCTATCAACCCCCCTGTCCTGTCTTCCTTTCTGCCTCCCACTCAGAGAAGACCTGGCACAGATGACAGAATGATTTCAAGGGAGCATACAGCAAATCAGACTGTCTCTCAGGTCAGAAGGGTGTTTCATCAGGAGTTTCAGGGCAGCCCAAAAGCATCCTGGGAGCGTGATTGTCTTCTAAAGGCAGGAGGAAGGATGACAAGTAAGGATAGTTTTCAGGCGCATGCATAAATACACAACTTTATAGAGACTGTGTATCTGTGGGACTGTGTCTTGTGTCTTGGGATAGTGGCCATCTCCACTATCTCCAAAAAGCCTCACACTACTCTGTTCCCAAAGAATTCAAAACCAACCTGAAATATCTTGGGAAAAAAAACAGAACACCAGTCAGAACTTCATTCCTTGTGCAAACATACATCACATTTTTTACACTGATTAAACCAGAACACGTGAAGACCAGCATGAACCAATATCAACCAATGGTCCCACCCATATGCACCTTCTCAAAGACTAAAGCTACACAGAGCAAGGCTGCACCCTGAGATGTTGCACTGTGGCACCCCCTGCCTACAATTTCATATTTTACAGTCAGTGCTGAAACTACCACACTATAATCATATAATCTTTGTTCTTGGCATGGTATGATTTCACTGTACTAACAGAGTGTACTCTTCTCCTATCTTTCATTCATGGCAGGTGTGTGCAGATGTCGAGTGTCTGTCCACTCTCAGGAGGGGTCTGTTTTCCAGCTGCTCTCTACCAACCCTCCCATTTCTCTCTCTCTGATCTTCTTTGCAGGGTCAGTCCCCTCTCTGTCACAGCTGCTCTTAGGTGTCCCACAGACACTGCCCTGCCTGCTGGCGATCCACTGCTCTGTGATGGCCCTGTCCCTAACTGGCCCTCAGCCCATCGTTGAATGCACTGTGATGGGCACCAATGATATTCTCTCATCCCTCAAGGTGTCTCGCACAAGCATACACAGAAAAACACAGTGTGTGTGTGTTACGCAGCCATGTAAAACCCTTCAATGAGCCTTAGTGTATTTTCTCATGAATGTGTAAAAGCAGATTCAGTTGTTTAGTATAAAGGCTGTGCATCGACAGCCTTAACATGAATTGATTCCATTTATAGATAAAACAAGCTGTTCAGAATCCTTTATCCGCTGCCATTCTCTGTAGACACCTCAGTTTGAAACATTCGCTTTAGTTGAATTAAATCTTAAGTTAATACTGAGTTGAATACTATGAGTTGAGCTTTATTGTCAATGTTTGTACATCTAGTATGCTAATATTAGTTTGTCCAAAGATAGTAATTTTTTTTTTGTTTTTGAAGATTATTCTTACATTAGTTACTTACAGGTGATAGTATAAAGACAGAGAGGTAGAGAGGGGTGTGACAAACAAGAAAGGGTCCCAGCTGGAATTAAACCGATGGTTTTACTGTTTGGTTTGTATCTTAACACACTTACGAATGAGTTTAAGCGTTCATAAGTTAAGTGTTTTTACTTTAAACAAATTGGTTCTAAGTAACATATCAATATTGGGTGATAAATTTAACAGTACAAAGGAATTATTACCAAAAACACACATTGTTTGACAAGTTTAGGGCTATTTACTTAGAGTGAAGTATATTTCCACAGATGATGTGATGTCTGAGGGCCCTTATACTTAGCAGAGCTCCTCTATAGAGCTGTCTGTCACAGCCTCATTGGTCGGGGTTCAGACCCCGTGTCCACTCCACCTGTATAATTACATTCAGTAGACAGACATCAAAAGAGTCAGTGACCTTGCTGGCAGCCAGAGGTCCACAGGTTAGATTCAGAGGTTCTCACACAATTGCAATTATTGACTTACAGTAGAACAGGCAGTAAAGCAATCAGCTCATCATTATAGTTGAGCCCATGTGATGTGGTTTGTTTTTCAACTGCTGAAATTGTCCTTTTGTCCATCAGATTGTTATTGCCATGTCTGCTTTTTATTACCTGTACTGTAAATCTTCAGTTTTGATAGCGTCTTAAAGCCACTCATAATCCTGTCCTAAATGAGACAATCTGTTTGCGTCATAAAATACAGTGAAAACAAAAGATAAGGTTACGTGCTAAGTGGTGCCTGTATGAAAATAGTGTGCACAACTGTTAATCTGTTAAAACAGTGGCTGAAAATGAATGAATGTAGAACAATATATATATATTTTTTTTTAATCATGTATTAGTCATTCAGTAAACACGAAGGCACATCAGAATTATATTTCCCATGATTTTATTTGTAAGCTGTGTCCAATTTACAAGAAAGAGAAGTGTCACCATAGCAACAAGAAAGATAATCATTGAATCACTCCCTCTCTTGATTTTTTTTTTTTTTTCTCCAGTGTACAACTCAATGCTGTCACTTACAGAGACTGTGGAAATGGCCTTCATTGCCCACAAGCCTAAACAAAAGCTGTGAGTAAACTGCAGGTCACGCATTTTAAAGCAGATTCCTCTCACTATTCCCATTCTTCTCAAGCTACAGTGTTTTGCAACTTCACAAGATTTCATCCCACATTTTCATTTTCACAGGAAGCTTGCGAGCACACGTAAATTCACAACCACAATGGTCACTGTGATGTAATTAAGTGTCACATCACTTTGTGCTGCATTTCTGTTATAAGCAGCAGAAAACACGAGAAAAGCCAGCGATGACTTTCCCTGAATCAACCCTCGTTCTGACTGAGAGCGCGGGGCCCTGCACCAACACCACTGGCTTTGGAGCAGGCACTGAAACTAGATGACAAACATGCAGGATTTTTTTTTTTTTTTTTTTTTTACTAAAATGGGGTCTAAACAAGGCCAGGTAATTCTGTAGGTCAACTTATTCTAAAATTACATGATCTGTATTCCCGCTCTCCATTTCCTGTTTGCTGCTTCAGCTCCATGGCAGTGTGACTTGATGTCGATCAAGTTTTGTTCATTTTCTTCCTCAATGGTGTCCAGCCACGTCTGGTCCAATTAGTGTTGTTTCCTCCTGAATGAGCATCCTGGGAAAAGATGCAATGAGACAGATTAATTATAAGATTAACAAAAATTTGCTGACTACTTTGTAACTAGCATTTTGTCCACCCTGTTTGTATTAGTGAGAATAAAATAAATATTAGACATACCTCTCAGGTAAAAAACAATACAATTAGGGGTGCAACTAAATTATTTTTTTATTATTGAATCTATCCAGTATTTTCTAGATAGATCAATTGTTTTTCCTAAAAAAAAAAAATGTCCAAAAAGGCCCATCACAATTTCCATCAGTCTAAAACCCAAAAATAAAACAACAAAAAATAAAGTTTGCAACTGAAGTAGACAAAGGAAACCAGAAAACTGGAACCAGAGAATGGTGGGATTTTTTTCCCTTAAAAAAAAACTACTTAATTATTTGTAATTAATTATATGTACATTAATTGTGATTTTCTCTAAACAATTTAACAGCACTATAAACTATGCATAAAGCCTCCAACATGGCCATACAGTTGAATCAATGCTCACATCAACTGCTGAAAAGCAACTGAAAGGACTGAAAAATGCTAGTAAGTGGACCTTGGGTTTTTCTGTTTTGTTTTTTTCCAACAACAAAAGCTTATGAACTTCACAAAGGCAGGATTTGTTGCAGTGCTTCTGTATTAGACCGTATCAGTTTTAGATACATGTCCCTAATAAACACTCTTTAGTGGGGATTAACAGTCTAAACCCCCCAAAATAATCAGGGAGGGTGTTCAAACTGGCTCACTGACAGGAATGTAACACCTAAGTGATCACGGAAATCCTTGTTGCTATCTGCCTTGTCATAGACTGAATCACCTCCAAACAAGTGTGGTTTTGGTGCCAAGGGTTACAGCTGCACCCATAGTAACTCACAGCACAGCACACTGAGAAGCCCTTGGTTACCACGGCAGCAGAGCAGAGGATAGAGTGGGTGGGTCGGTGAGAGCATCAGTAAATAAAACCTTGACCTTAAGCTCAAGCCAATTCACTAACATGCTGTTTACAGTGTAATCATTTCTTCGATGTACTTCGACTGGTGAAGCAGTTCACGTTCATCTTTTATCAGAGGAGACAGACTTCGCCTGAAACTATATCCTTACTTGTCCAAGAAGTCTAAAGAAATTTGTTTGTGAATGAAAGAGCATGTCTTCTTTGTACTTGCTGTTAACTGTTTAGAAATGCATCAGTGATGATGAATTTCTGTCACAACCGCAAGAATCACTGTATGCCTTAGTCGACACCCTGTTCATGAAGAACACAATGAAAGGGCAACACAAAGGCAAATATCCAGGTGTGTGTTTAGGGGTATTTTGTTTGTTTTGAATGTTGGGAACATTTTGTTGCATAAAGCTTTGGACTTGGGTGGAGTTCAGCTATAATTATTTACAAATGTAATTTCCTTAGGCCACTCTAATCTCTACAAGGTTAGATAATAAAGCAGGTGTTGATATTGTACTCTGGTAAGGCAAAGTCCAAACCAAAAAGTATCAATTTAAGTTGTGCTATTGGTACTTATGCTGCATTAGCCTGGCTATCTAACAGTAAGGAATGGATGAAATAAAGTGAAAAACATGGCTCTGGGTTGGGTTTAGGTCTCAAATTTGGCACCAGATGGGTTCAAGCAGGTTGGGTCTTAAGGACATGGGCACTAACGGCACTCGCGCCTGTGCACAACTCTAAGGTACGAGGACATGTCAAGTTTTCTTCAGTATGCATGTTGAATTTCACAGTGTCCTGTACCTTCTGTGAGACGAGCTTTCCCTCCTGTGGGCTGGCAGAGGACTGTGGAACAGCCGACACACAGCACTACAGTCTGAGCGTGACTGAAGACTGTGGTGATCTTGTAGCAGCCTGCAAATGACACATAAACATGCAAATCACTTAATGGGATGCAATGATACAACTATACAAAGAACGACAGCCAGCTGCCGAACACTTCACAGTCATTGCATAATTACGTGTAGTCTCTGTCCTTGCAACTGTTTGTGTAAAGGAGTCACGTGAAACTCATTTCACAGACAACCACAAGTGTCACTGTATGCCTTATTTGACACCCCAGTCACTAAAGAAACAATGAAAGGGCAACACATAAAGGCAAATCTTTATATAGTTACAACTGGAAATATTCAAACCCCAAGACAGCAAGGACTTCAGACTTTTCTATAACTGATTTTAAAACCTACTGCCAGTGATTAAACCCACCGGGAACCCAGTGGGCTCAAGGTGTGTTGCAACCACAGTGAAGCCTATGGAGCTGTGACAAAAGCTGAGAGAGGAGATCATTTCATTGAGCCAAAAGGGCAGTGGGCAGACGATTTCCAGGACCTTGAACACTGCTATAGAAATCACTGGGAGCATGGAACAAAAGTTCAAAACTTACGGCACAGCAGTAAACCTGCCTGAGCATGGGAGGAAAGCTCAAACATTAATCAGGACAACAAAAAATACTTACAGGATGACCTGATGAAGGTTGGGACAAATGTGTCAGCGGCAACCACAAGAAGATCATTTAATAACCAAGGACGTTGTGGCCGGACTCCACGGATCAACCGGAATATACCAGAAGATATTTGCAGAGGTCTGGGACACAGTTCCATGGAGTGACTGAACTAAACTGGACTGGAATACTATCCCCAGTCCAGTTTAGTATCATGGATTCACACAAGTCCCAAGCCATTTTTTAGGAGGAATGTTATGCGTTCTGTGGTGAACTTGAACCTTGGTGATGGGACTCTCCAGTGAAAAAAAAAAGATCTCAAGCACACTTCCAAGTCAACCAAAGCATGGTAAAGGGATCAGTCCTGGAGAGGCCTTCTTAGTCTCCAGATTTGGGGATTTTTAAATAGTTCCAGTTGCAACTGTATATAAGCATAATATGCTGTAGATGTGGGAGAAGTACTCAAAATCTTTACTTTTTCAATACAATTATTAAAACAAACTGACCTGGACATTTGACATCCATAAAATAAGAATTAGGACTCTGTACAAGACGTTTTTTCTTGTGTCTCCTCTTTTCCTCCTCGGGGCTCGGATGCAACAAATCCTTTGCGAGCTGAAAGGAAATCAGGCATAAGACCAGTTTGTACTAACATTTTAAATGTATCCTCTCTTTACAGCTTTTAAATAAGGAAATATGACAAAAGTAAAATAGAAGTGGCAAAAAAAAAAATAATAATACAAAATATGTTCTTCACACTGAAGCCATTCACAAGATAAACTGAAATATCTTAGAAAAGTTGAGTTTACCCTAAAAAAAAATTTAAATAAAATCAACACGTGACTGGTGGTGAGAAGGGGAAACGCGGTAACAGCTGCCACCGTCGCAGGAAACTATCGTACAAACCTACTGTTTTAATGCTAAAACAAACCAAAACAAAGCGAGTTTAACCTGTAATATCTTGATACCGGTATTAAAATCCCTAGATTTGATATCGGGTTCTGTACGGACTGAGCTGACAGGGAGACGCGTGGGCTGCTTTGTTGAACACGTGTTTCGCCATATTGCGTCTGTTCTCAGCTCTTTACATTTACATTACAGCGACATCCACACGTTGACTCCCACAGAAACAAGACACAATTTCATACTGCTTTAAACGAGCCCATTGAAACACTTTTTAACGACTGACTGCACTAATACAGAATGTAGTCCTACTTACAGGCATGTCTGCGTGTGTGGACCCTCACCGGAAAAGGAATAAAAAAGAAAAACTCTTCTTTAGCAACGCACCGGAAGCTTCTGGAAAAGACCCGGAAGAAGAAAAACTTTAGTGAAAGAAATGTAAAAACGACTTTTTTATTTATTTATTTATTTATCTATTTATTTATTTATTTATTTATTTATTTGGGAAACATTCAGTTGCCGGTTACATAAGGTAAAATGAAACATATTTGTGTTACACCAGTCTCCAATACAGCCTATACAAATTGAACTGATAGCACTATTTCTGTAATTTATTTCTTTATTTAGGGAGCTTTCAAATGATAAAGACAGCTTTAACCTTGTTTTGTGTTCACCACAGCGATCACCAAGCTTGACACCAGACAAGGTGAGATTCACTTCCCCTCAGGTGAATCATAGTTATTTGTTTTATGATCAAACGGCGCCATCCAGTGTCCATGCCGTGTGCCTGCAGGTCTGAGCCTTCAACTCCCATGGAGCACTCCCACACTACGTAGCCTTTGAGGGGATCTGGGCCGACAGCAAGTTTTTTTTTTTTTTGGAGGCTGAAAAAAACACGTAGCCACCCCGGTATGTTTGTAAATGGAGTGATACTGACTCTCGGAGGACTGTGAGATGACTCTCGGATAGATTTGGTGATGAACATTAATCTGCAGTAGCTAGTTCAACTTTGGATGGAGTGTATTTCTTTATCCAGCGCAGTCCAAACAGAGCACAGAAGCACTGAGGGGGATCGGAATTTACCGGTGACAAGTCTGGGAGAAAAAAAAAACGGGAAAGAGGATCCAGTCGCTACATGGAGCAACATTTTTTTAAAAAGCCAGTTTGCTTTTGATCACAAGAAAGGAAATCAATATTGAAAGCTTAAAGTCGATGAAAAGCGTTTTCTTTAAAGGGACAACCCAGACGTATCCCCTTTGAGTTCAGCCTCAACTTTGAAGAACAGCTCCAACCATGGCGAAAAAGTATGATTTCCTTTTCAAATTGTTACTCATCGGGGACAGCGGAGTGGGAAAAACATGTCTGATCATTCGTTTTGCTGAGGACAATTTCAACTCCACATACATTTCAACTATCGGTACGTTGTAACTGTGTAATGTTTTCCTTATAAACCATGCGACATTTCTACAGCAGCTCATGACTGGCCTCTCTGAAACCTGGGATATGAGCAAGACCAATGTTTGCTGAATGCTGACTTTTCATTCTTCCTCTGTTGGATGAACGGCACTGCACAAACTGGTTTCCCAGACTGCTTTCGTGTCTCAACTAGTCTGCGCTCTCTCATTTCTTCCTCTTCTTTCATTCTGTCTCTTATCTTTTTTCTCTTTTTTTCTTCTCCTTGTTGATTATGTGTGCTGTCTCTTCCCTGACCCTCTTCCCGATCTCTCTCTCAGATCTCATTCCTCTCACTTGGCTCTCAGAAGGTCCACCCACCCTCATTCCTATCTCTTTTACCATCTCTGTGCTCCCAGAAGAATGGCTGGCTTTCTGGCATGCACAGTTTTTGCACAGGACATCCCCCTCCTCTGCCCCTCACTGCACTGTCTATCTGTCCTTCAGCCTGTCCATCCAACAGGAAAAAAACAGAAGTCACAGAGAGTGTGTCCTACAGGCCTATACATCTTTCCTTTATGTCTGTCTGTGGACGGCAATACACTGAGGGGTCAAAATCACAGTGGAAATGACCATGAATTGGCCCCCACCCGAGTGAGGATGACCTATATATTCTGCAATGTGTGTGTGTGCCTGAGTGGGTGTGTTTTTAGTTCATATCTGCGGTATTTGACTCATTCTCTACCCCCCATCCCTCCTCCTCTACGCTCTTTCCTGTCCTCTTGTTATCTCTCAGGCATCGACTTTAAAGTAAAAACCATTGAAGTGGATGGAAAGAAAGTGAAACTACAAGTCTGGTAAGGGGTGACACTTGGTTGCTTTCTGTTTTGATGGTGAGGCAGGTCACACCGATGCTTCGAGTTCTGTTTCTCTGTTTTCTGCCTGCCTCTGTCTAATTTTCCTGAGAGGAAAGAGGAACCTCCCTCTTGTTCTCCAAATCAGGACTTTATGACAGGGTTTATTGTCCAAGTATCCATCACACATGGCCGCCACACAGTGCCACTTCATGTCATGTAAGGCTGTTGTTACAGCAACATAAATTCAGTGTAAAATGCACATTAAATGCATCACTCTGTATTCTGCTACATCTCCAACTTCAACTTTCTTTTCACTACAGTTGCATTTTGAAGTCCTTGCGAAATATATGCATGCATCAGTGCCCATTTTTTGATTTTGTGAATGTGTGTGCTTTGTTGTGCAGGGACACAGCAGGGCAGGAGAGGTTCAAGACCATTACGACAGCCTACTACAGAGGAGCCATGGTGAGCACAGGACGCCTGCAGAACAAGCAGACTGGATAATCAGGCTGACATCACTGCCCCTTTGTATTCGCTCTGTGCCTTTGACTGACTCTCCTCTCTCCCCTCTCTCTCTCTCCCCTCTCTCTCTCTCTCTCTCTCTCTCTGTCAGGGTATCATCCTGGTGTACGACATCACAGACGAGAAGTCCTTCGAAAACATTCAGAACTGGATGAAGAGCATCAAAGAAGTGAGATAACACAAAGACAACCAGGCAGTACTTTGAAATAGTGATTAGTCAGCTGGATCCATAATAGTCATGAGTATGGGCCTTTGCTCCCAGCAGCAACAAAGCTATTGGCAATAAGGTTATTGCACAACTGGTGATTTTAAAGGGTCAGTTCACACAATCACACAAAACATATTGTAGTCCTGTAGCTTCTTTCTACTGAAGACAGAGCCCCTGTGAAAACTGTCCACAGTGAAATTATCCTGAGAAACCTCTTGAAAAGTTTCAGCTGAAAAGTTTTTTGTTTTTTTTTTGTTTGGTGTTTCTGGGCAGCAAAAGTTTCAGAGGCCAATACCAAAGAACCCCATACACAGTTGTTCACTTGAACTCGTATGTTGTTTTGATCAGGTAAAATTAGTTTAAAGACCAAAAATTTGTTTAAATATATAAATAAATAATGACAACAAAAGTAGGTTTTAGAAGGTTTTAATGTGACAAATTATTTTTGTTTTGTACCCAATTTAGTATTTTAATTTGTTGGACACAGAAGGATGTAATATGAGGAAAATATGAAATTCTTTATACAAGAATAAATAAAATATTAAATAAATAAAGTCAAATACCTTCACACAATCTCATAAAATGGCTACAAAATATGGAAAATTCTTAGTGACATGAAAATCACAAATCTCTCTGTGATCTGTGTCTGCAGCTAAGCAATCATCCTTACCTAAGAACTTTCCCTAATCAATTAATTGCATTCCCTCTTCTCCAGAATGCATCAGCTGGGGTCAGTCGGATGTTGCTAGGTAATAAGTGCGACATTGAGGCAAAGCGGAAAGTTTCCAAGGAGACGGGAGAAAAGGTGAGACGACCCTAACAGAAACTCAGTCACTGTCCATAATATATCGTGTTGTTTTGATTCTGGAGAAGTGTAATTTAGAAATGTTTGTAGTGTTAAAGTGTGGAGTCGTTCAGAGAATAGTGGGCAGATGGAGTCTCTTTTTACTTTAAGAGGGTGTGACTATTTGAAGAAGGGACAAGTATGTCACATTTTAATGTGCCAGCCTTGGATTTACTTTAGATAAGAAGCAGGAAGTGATTATTACCCGTATCCTGGCCTACTATAACCGGTTCTGTGTCTGTTGTTTTTTCGACAGTTGGCCAAAGATCATGGCATCAGATTCTTTGAAACCAGTGCTAAGTCCAGCATTAATGTTGAGGAGGTGAGTCGTAACAAAACCACTGAAAATCCAAACAGTGCCTTAACATGTCATTAAACTTTAAAATATGAGCTTTTTGTTTTGATCTTTCACAAATGCTGCAGATCTTAACTTTAATTTTCTCCCACTCTTTTTATTTTTCTGTTTCCTTTAGTCTTTTCTGGCTTTGGCACGCGACATACTACAGAAATCCAGCAAGAAACCAGTAAGTCAGAACAGCATTGTTATACCAAATAACACCAAACTGAGGCATTTGTTCCTCCGTAAACATGGGATTACCAGTGTATGTTGTAGTGCATGTGTCTGTAATTTCTGTTCTTATTCTGTTTTTCCTCGTTTGGCAGGGCCCCACGGGTCGAGAAGTAAAAATCACCAGCAGTACCGAGAAAAAATCCTCCAAGTGTGCTCTTCTCTAGATTTGACACCAGCTAGAACACAAACGAAAGTGCCATACAAATTTAAGGACACATTAGTATTACTGGAGGAATACAATACACGTTTTCTGTCTCCATCTGGTGGGCTTAAATGTCAAACACATACAGGTGCAAAAAGTCTTTTTATATCTTATCAATCTATACTCCCTTTACAAGTGTTTGTACTTTTGTTCCCCAAGCATTTGCCAGAAAAAAATGTATGGATTACTCCTTTGAGGCAGTGCCTGTATTTCACATTGAACATATTTCCTGCGACATCTACTGTGATAGTGTTAATGTTATGAAGAGCTGGTGAAGAGGAGTATTTTATGACCTTAAACAGAGCCCTATGTTTTTCTGGACTGGGGTAGCTCTGAAAAAAAACAAAAAGAACAACAACAAACAAAACACACCAGCTTAATGGAAACATTACAGTTATTCCCAAAGTGTGAGCATTTCTTAGTCGCAGCTTTTAGGAGCTCAGAGTCAGACGAAGAGTTTGTTGTAAAAATGTTTTGATTCACATATGTACAGTACACACAGTAGGCTTCTGGCTATTGTCTTTGACCCAAGATATCATTATTGTTCATCTTAAATTCAAGGGGCCATGGGCATGTCAATGATTCAGTTAGATGGAGATTAGCTGGAAATGCTAAAATGACTGAACAACAGCACAGACGTGGAAATCCCATTTCTGCAGTGCCACACGAAAGACAAGGGACACGTTTTGCTTCTCAGCATTTGAGTGGCACATAAATGCATTGGAGAGATGTCATAAACTGGACATCAAGCTTTAAATGATGGCAGAATTTGATATTTCTGTTTCATTATGGTTATTTTGTGCATCTCCCTTGAGAGTTGATGAGATGTTTCAATAGTTCATAGCAATATAATCAATTCCACAGAATCCACAGTACCAGACGCCATATATTATATATAGATATATATATATATAGATATTATATATATCTATATATATATATATAGATATTGAACACCCTGAGTCCATAACACGGACATTTCCTGGTTACATCCTATGAGAAACTGATAACATGCTCTTCACATAGATGAATTACACAAGTTGATGTGTGATGCTGTTTGTTCAGGCTGAAACAAGCACAGGTGGTAAACAAGTTTTGTTTTAATAGATGAATGGATTGACAATGTGGAAGATAGGAACTGAGATAAGTGCAATATGAGAGGAGGAGTGGAGAGATAAAAGAATGATGGATAAAGCAAGTGGATGGGCAGGATGTGAGAGCCTGGGAAGCAGCAGTCCTCATTTTGAATTGATTTAGTGGGTCTTGCCTTTTATCTGAAGTGCCTGGTAAATGTCTGAGCACTACCACATATTAGCTACATCACAAACGATAGTCTCTCTGTTCAGGTCATTTTCAGAACATTCAAAATGACTGTGATTACAGGTTTTTTTTTCCTGCCCAGACATATGGTATTTCCTGTAAGAAGTTTCTTTCACACTCTGTGTCTTCTGTGCCACAAGGCTTTGTATGTAGTTCCCACACATGCCGCTTACTGAATAAAAATGCAAAACTGTAAACATGACAAGTGTGTTGTAGTTTGAAACTGTATGGTGGCACAATAGTATAATCACGATGTAGGGTTAGGGTTGGGTGGGTTTTTTATTGTTTGGAGTCAAATTTTTGTTATATAGCCTAAAATTACAAATTTAACTCAAGGGGCTTAACATTCTGTACAGCATATTACACCCTTTTTTGGATAAGGAATAATTTCCCAAAAAACCTTTGCAAAAAAGAAAAAACCTCCACAAAAGCAGCTATGGGGAGATTACTCTGTGTGGAGCACATTGGAATATGGAAAATCAGAATAAGTAGATAGATTGTAAACATATATGAAGAATAGATGAAGAATGGATCCAGGAAGATATACATTTGTTACTGCCCCCCTCCCACCCCCCTCAGTGCTGCAGCATCAGGAGCTGGAGCTGGAGTGTGTCTCTAGGCAACCGCCCCTCATTCCCAGCATCAGCACCACGACGGTGTGCGCGCGCTCTGCCGCATCTTCAAGTTGCCTGCACGTTCTGCGTGCATTGTCATCACGCAGGGCAGGTTTCGGTACGATACATTCCTCTCCCAGTGGCAGAGCTGTGCTGAGGAGCAGAGGAGAGACGTGAGGGCAGCAGAGGGAGGGGCGAGCAAAGAGAAGAATTCAAAATAAACTTGGAAGGATGTAAACGTGTTGTTCCGGACACATGTAGGCCACGGACTGTGTTGTTATGTTTATGTGACGTCTGGAGGGAGGCAGTAAGGTAAACGTCCGGAATACATACTCACACGCATACAAACACACGGGCTGAACGGGATGCCCGCGTGACTGCAGGGAGGAACGAGGCGGAGGAGGAGGTGTGGGGGGGTTGGGGGGTCTAGGTGCGTGTGGACCAACGCAAAAAAAAAAAACAAACCCGAGGTGGAGTTGTCAAAGATCATAACCTGCGAGGAAAGATTCATTCCAGCCCGGGCACTATTTTTGGTCCAGTTTGAAAATCGATGGAAGATATTTATTTCCTGTTCATGTCGAGGTAATTAGTCTCGCTTCACGAACGAACAAATGTGATCTTGGGGCTTTGATCCCCACAACGTCTTTTTCCTTTTCGGTGACAGGATGAGGACCTAACCGTAAAGTCGCGGGAAGGGGAGCGCACATGTTCGGATTTTGCTCCTCCTGAGTGGACGCACGGACTGACCGGCTCATGTCACCGCTGCTGCTGGGGGGTGAAACAACGAGCGATCAGCTGGTTTTCTTTGGGATGCTTCAGCATTTGCGGCCTGCTCGGGTCTCCAGTTACCGCAATGCCACTGGCGAGAGGAGGGAGAGGTGGAAGGCAGAAGACAGAGAGGAGAGAGCAGCATAAAGCAAATGAGTATAACAATAATGTGAAGATTGCAAAGAAAAACTAGCTCCGTTTGTGTGATTGTGTTAGAATCTAAGAATGGCTGAGTAGGAAAATGGTATAGACTGTACTCTATAGGCTGTAACAGCCTGTGAACTGCACGGTGTGAAACAGACACTGTATTGACTGAAGCAACCTCAGTATCATGGCTGAAACGTCAAATGAGGCGAGTAAGGTGGCTGTGAGTGTGTAGGTGCTGCTCGTTTCTCAACTTTCTGCTGACAAAGTTCTTGGACTCACTGACCAGACTATAGTGCACACCATGGGGCATTGCGCAGCACCTATGGCACCTGCCAGTGGAGAGCTTGGTGCATAATTGTGACAGAGTGGAGCTCTGAAGCCAGAATTTATGTCTCTCCCTCTTACACTCTCCTGTGCTTCTACCCACACAACTGAGCTTTGTGAACCCAGAGTGAGCGTGAAACCTCTCCCAGCCGCCTCCACTCACAGACGAGCCTAACATGCCTTCACCGTCGGACTCCAGCAGCGTCGCCTCCGCCTCGGGGTCTCGAGGCTGGTCGGACAGCCGTAGGGGCATGTCGGGTCGGGGGCCTGGTGGTGCGCGGCTGCTCCTGTACCTGGGGCTTTGCCATTTGGGCCTTGGGGCCATGGTCCTGGCCTTCTCATTCACCAGCATGGCATTCACCTCCTCAGCTCGCGTGAGGCAGTCCTGTCCATTTTGGGCTGGCTTCTTTGTAAGTGTAAATCTGACAGCAACATGCAGCATTAAGAATTAAACATGAGATCTTAAAGTGTGTGTTTTCTTGTGTCTGTTATCAGGTGGTGGCGTCAGGAATAGTTGGGATAATCTCATGGAGGAGACCTTTGACACTGGTGGTATGTACATTCCCATCTGAAAAAAGGAGCATTCATGTCTCCGAGCTGCAGATGTATTGACCCGTTGTCGTGGAATTGTAGAAGTTAAAATTACAGATTTTTTTTTTCTCTGAGAACTTTAAGCACTTTTCATCCATCTTTGCTTAAAAGCTATGGTTCACAGTTTATTCTTGTCCTTGGAAACAGCAGGTGAAAAGTGAATGGGCCTTTAGGTTAATCTAACCTTATCCCGAGGTCCTTTGTAGAGGGAACTCTGTGTCAAAGTGTAAAATATTTACACACTTTCACGTAACAAGAATATTATTTGATACTGTGCTCACATTGTGCAAATTCATGTCTTACTTGAGTACTACAAATGTGGGGGTGGACCTAGCAGCTAATCTAGCCATGCCATCAAGTGAAGAAAGTGCGCAGGTTTTCTGTCAGCCCATAAACCAAATCGGGTACTTCACTAATGAGCTCTCCTCCTCTGACTGAAGGCGAGTTTGTTTGTGAAATCTCAGGCTGTAGTCTTTGCTTAGAGGAACAAAACTCTGCATTCACTTGGCACTGTGTGGCACAAGTTTTAACACCCTGCACTACATCAGATCTTGGCTCTGTGCTCCTCCACAGGTGTCACTGTTCATGCTGCTGTCTGCAGTGTGTGTGATCCTCAGTCTGGCCGGCTCGATGCTCTCCTGTCAGAATGCACAGATGGTCAAGTCTATGCTCACTTGCCAGGTACACAACAATAAGCAAGTGTTATCTGCTGCCTCATGCTGACATGTCCTTCCAGCCAGATGCACGTGGGGAACATGCCAGGAATAGTTTTTGATTAGAGGAATACTTTTTTAGTTTGCAGATCAGTACTTCACATCAATCCTCTGTGTATGGGAATGTGTGTAGGTGGATAATGGTCTGTGTGTGTGCTGCGCGCCCACTCACTCCTGCTCCATCACAGAGGAGGAGACCCTGGTCCTCTACCTGAATGCTGACTGCCACTCGGTCAGACATCAGCTGAAGGTGGGTAGGATGTGTATGTAGACCCGAATTATCATTTTATTGTCCGTGTAAACCATTAAATACGACACGTGCCACGCATAAAATGCCCATTTAATGTAGAATTGTGATTTTTTTCTCAATCCATATTTCTCTCCAGGACCTTTTGTTCAGTGCTTGTGGTCTCAGCATTCTCTCCACTATCATCTGTACTTTGTCCACTGTGACCTGCAGTATTCACATATTCTCTCTGGACCTTGTGCACCTGGTGAGCACAGACAGCACATTTTACATCCACCAGACTGGCTTTTTTTTTTTTCACAATGATAAGTAACTCAGCTTTACTGCTGCCTTAAGATATTAGGATTCATGTTTTAAAAACACTTTGTACAACTGTTACAGCCTATAACCTGTCTGTTGTGTGGTGCTGTGTTTCCCACTCTCCCTGCCTAGCTGGCCCCCCATCGCTCTCGTTCAGTCAACCCAGAGTGCACCACTCCTCAGGATGCCTTCCTGACCAATATCATGGACTTTGAGGAGTTTGTCCCACCCATCCCTCCGCCCCCTTACTATCCTCCTGAGTACACCTGCAGCTCTGAAACAGATGCTCAGAGGTAACAAACACAGAGCAGGCACTTTCGGTGTTTTATTATACATCAGCATCCTGGATAACAAAAGACTTGTGTACAGTATGCAATATTCATGAACTTGCAGTACATTAGTGGAGTACAGACACACCATACTGACTGAAAATGATTGATATATTTGTATTAACATCTAGCATCACTTATAATGGCTCCATGGAGAGCCCTGTTCCCCTGTACCCCACTGACTGCCCCCCTCCTTATGAGGCTGTGATGGGACAGAGAGCTGCCAGTCAGGTGAGCGTGTGTGTGAGTGTGTGTGTATCTATGACCTGTGTGTGTGTGCTTGTCACGCGTGATGTACCCAGTGACCATGCTGATCCTTCTCTACTGTCACTGTGAAGGCAACAATGTTTGACCCCCACGGCACAGAGCTGTCTGGAGAGAGAGGAACTTCTACTGCCTTCAGTGGAGAGGGTGAGAAAACATCACATCTTGACAGATTCACTGCTTCACTTCATTCAATGCCTTTTTTATATGATAGTCAATTTAATATTTCTTTGACTATTGAATTAGGAACTTGATTCGAGTAAGCTACATAAGTTGAGGGAGTATTCAAAGTTAAGTAACCGTGCATAGACAAGGACTTTACCTATCACACAGTGGCATACTTTTTAGATAACAAGGTTCTACACAGATTCTGGTTTTGATAATAAAAGATTACCATTTCATTTTTACTAGTGTCCATGGACAGTGGATCTCTGTTGATGTCAGAGATTGTGGACATCCCTGATGATTCTTCCCCGTCCGAGGACTCCTGTCTGATGGAGGTTGGGCTGAGGCACCAGGGAGAGAGGAGCAACAGGACCAGTGGTGAGGGAGGAGATGGGGGAGATGGAGGGGAGTACATTAGCTTCCGTGGTCCCCCATCTCAAACACCGGAGAGTCCTCTGGCAGGAGGACCGAGAGCCAGGCGCTTCCTCAGAGGAGAGAGGTCCAACTCCTGCTCTTCTCCCAGCACAGCCACCACCACATACAGGTGCGGACATAATCCAACAACTTAATAATTGATCTCATCATGATTGAACTCATCATCGGCGCAAAATTATTGGGATATAAACTGATTTTTATGTTAAAATCAAGGTTAACATCCAAAATTAAGCTTATATCTAGTACAAGCATAATAATCATAATATTCTGAGTTTTCCTGTGTTCCCCTCCAGGTCTCCAGTATTGCGTCGCCAGGCCATGTTAGCCAGTAGCTGTTCCCAACTGGAAGCAATAGGTGGCTCCACCTGTCAACAGCGATCCCCCATCCCAGAGATTCGAGTCCGACCGTCCACTCCCTCACACCAAGGAGCTGCTCTGACCACCTCTGTTCCTGCCACTTCATCCTCCTCAGCTGCCAGTGAGCAGGGTAGTGGTCAAGGTAACGGGCCGCCCCTCTCACGTCAACCGCTGTACCTTCGACGAAGGGCAGGGAAGAGTGAAAAGGACGGAGAGAGTGTACGAACAGATAGTGAAGGGTTGCTACGCCTCGTGAGGTCGCATAGTGAACCGGGCCTCGGCTCCTCAACTGATACAGGTGATTCAGACGCCTACATTAAAACATCTCTTTCATTAGTTTTACAATTTCCACAACCAGTCCTTTTATCCCCTCTTCCCTAGTTGACTTTGGCTCTGGAGGCAGCAAGGCATCTATAGATACAGGTAAGAGCTTCTAAAGAGCTTCAGGATGTGATGTTCTGGTCTAAAGTGCATAAAATTCTCTATTTAAATCTGACTCAGAACCTTCGCTGCATGCTGTCACTGCCTGTCTTTTCTTCCCTGTCCTCATTTACTATAGAAGTAAAGGGTGGGAGGGTGGGGGGCTGAAAGAAAACACGTCTAAGTTGCTTCAATAAGATATAGCTCAGCAGCTCATTTCTCAAACACCATTAGAGCCTAGTTCAGATATAAACACCAGAGGAGACATGCAAATCTGCCCCCATGTGGCTGTGATTTATGAAACTCTTCCACAACATTCAAATTAACTGTGATTTGATTACAGATTTATAAATTGGATTCTGGCTTGGAAACAATAACGTGCCTCACCAGCTCCTTGTTTACATTATTTCCAGATGATACGCTCTGATTTATGAATTTTTGTCGACTTATCAGAAGAAAGGCTTACACAGCAAAGTGTGCGCACAGTACGTGCCATGCAGGATGTAATGGACACATCTAAAGATAAGCCGTGGTTACTGGGCTTCAATGTAGGAATCACCCTACATGTTTACATCTGTGAGATTACAGCAGCCCAGATACACAGCATACCTACAGCTATGACAGATATCCAAGTGATAAATTCTGTCAGTGAAATTAACCCAGACCAGATCAAGAGCAGAGAGAACACCCCTGGGCCTCTGGGCCAATTTCTGGTCTCTGCTTGCACCCAGTATTTGTGTGCTGTAAGCTGTTTCATGAGTCCATAGCCCTTTTTATATGATGTAATGAGAGGAAAGCAGTGATTCTGCTGTCAAACGAAAGTTAATCAGTCAACTTTAGCTCCTACCGTTAATTATTTGCCAGGAAGTTCTGTAGGGGAGAGGTGCCATTAGCTTTTCTTCTCTTTTCCCTTATGTTTTATGTAGTTAGGGCTATGGCTTTTGCATTTCAACTTTTTGTTTATGGGGTAGTTTATTCAGTATTGTAGTAGTCAGGTCTGGTTGGTTCATTGTTTTGGCCAGGGCCAGGGCCCTTACTTTGAATTTAAGAATGAGAAAAGGTGAAAACTGACCCCTCTTTTTCTTCATCTCTACCTTAGACCAACTTTGGGACGTGACAGTATTATAACTTGATAAAATCAGGGAAAAAATCTTTCTCTTTTCTCCTGACTCCAAAGGTCCACCTTCCGAAGCCTGTCTGTTGCCCCGAGCTTCTTTGCCTCCTGCTGCAGCTTTGCCCAGGAAAGGCAGCATGAAATCAGCAGCCACAGGGGTGCAGGTCCCCACAAAACCTCCACCCACATCTCCACTGCGTTTACCTAAAGACTGCCACCGTTCCCTCGGAGACCTTAAGGCAAGTCTGAAAAAACAGAGTTAATGGGATTGGACGGTTTGCATTTAAATCTTAACAGATGGACTATTGTCTGTTTGTTTTATTCCAGCCTCCCCTACACTGGTCTTCTTTTTCTGTTCTTTCAGGTGACTCGAGTTCTGGTGGCACGTTTCCTGCAGCGCTCTAAACGCAACCTAGCTCCCTCTTCCGAGCATGCTGGGAGCACAGCGCAGGGGCCTAAGAGGCGGAGTGGAGCTGAGGGTGCGGCCAGCAACCATATACCCCTGGAACAAGTATGTCAATGAGCTCTGATTTAACAAATTTTATTTATTCACCTGCAGATTTGAAAAATCACGTTACTCCTCCACTTACTTTTCTACAATAAACTACATCTCCTGTTTTCAACCTCAGAAACCAGCTGTCAGGTGTACGTCTAAATCTTTGCTTGATAAATTCATTTTCAGGTGTTGCGGACCCCTTGGAGCACCAGCCGGGGACACCCCAACCAGCACGCTCATCATCCTCCTCATCATCGTGGACACCACCATTCCCATAGTGACAGTCGACACAACCGGCACTACAGCAGCCGGGCACCAGAGGGGATCCACCTGCGCAGCTGTGGGGATTTAAGCTCCTCCTCAGCGTCACTACGCCGACTGGTGACGCCTTATCCATCGCATGGGTCATCGGGAGCCCTCTACTCAGAGTCTGCACTGTGAGGAGGGGAGGAGGGTTAAAGAGGGATTTGGGAGGAAAATAGGAGGCATATAAGGTGGCAGGCTTGTAGGGAAAAAGGCAGGCCGATGATAGGAAGTCTAAAGCAGGATTTAGTTAAGTCAAAACATCTACTATTGAAATTTTGAAAGTCTTCCCTCCTTTTACTCTTTGCCACTTGTGTTTCCTGACTGTGCCAATGGCCTTATTCAGTGGTGCTCTTTATCACTTGGAACATCCACCCAGAGCTCACACTTATTTCACTCTTCAGCATCAGTGAACCATTCATTTGATGCTTATTTCTGGCTAGTGTGGTGTTTCAAATCCTTTATTGGCTGAGACCAATCTACCAGAAGCATCTTTTAAGCTGTATTCTCCACTTCCTCCCTTTCAATAGGCATCTGGAAACATCTTTCCCTCAAGAATGGAAACAGAACTCAACTTGCATTCATGCTACAGCAACGATTTACTCACATGTACATTCAATTTATTACATAATTATGGGTTGCAATATGCATCTGGCCCTTTTGTACATTGCTATATGTCCACAGGATCGCTCAAGTGAAGTGATCATGGAAACCCTTATTTTGTCTTCCATTGATTAAAGCAAATGCATCTCAATAAACATGTAGTTAGCTGAGTACAATGTAAAATAAACAGATGAGGTGGCACATGAGGACAAACGCTCTCACACGAAAAACCCTTTACTGTGTTGCTAATTTTGACTGTTTGTTTTTTTTTTTTCAATTCAGATTCCCACTTTTTCCACACATTCACACCTCCACATTGGCCTTTGAAGAAAGGCAGCCAGCATTTCTAACACTGACATTACTGCACACCACAGACACACATTCAGCCTCTGAAATGTATTCTCTGTGGGTAGGCCCTGGACACGGTGGTTTGATTTGCGTATGTGCATGTTTTGCTACAGCCTCCCGAATACAGCAGGAACCTTGTGCATTAGATCCTGACCTGTCTGTGTAACTAAGTAACGTCCTCAGAATGACTTTATCTGCATGTTTTGACAATGCTTATTACTTTTTCTCCTCTTGCACCCAAGACTTATGATAGTAGCCATTTGAAGTGTGTTTGCTTTAATAGATAGCTGAAGGGAAAGGTCAGAGTCAAAGATGTGCAGTGTTCCCAAAGTTTACTGCCAGATGGCTCCAAACATGCCTCTGCATCCTAATTTGATTTTGATAGGGTTTGAAAACGTTTGAAGCGCACAGGCATATCTAAAACACAGGCTAAAGAAGCCTGATCCTGTAAGATACAAAGGTGTTAATTGCACTGTGACTCATGAAATGAAGTTTCTTGCAATAAATGTACAGACATTATTTGTTACGAAGTCAAGCTTCACACTATGTGTTGGCACTGTTCCCTTTGGACTTTCAAGGGGCTGTGTGTGTGTGTGATTAAATGAAAAAGAAAAAAAAAAGAAGCCGCCTTGGGCTGCTGACACTCCAGTGACAGTGAACATATGAGGGGTCTGGCAGCTCTGGATACTGGATTTTGAAGTATATCAATATATGTGTTTCAGATTGGAGTTTTTTTCTTTGGAAAGTCTTTTTGGTGTAAATGATGATATTGACTCCATATCAGTAAAGGCACACTTTAGAGACATTCATATGTATGTAACTAATTTTAAAAATTTACACACATACACATTTAGCCTGCACACAGATACAGGCGCACTCATACACTCCCTTATTAAGGCACTGAGCTGTGTTTCTACCTCCTGTCTTGCATAAAAACCTTATTTATTTGAAGAAATGTACATCTGTATGGCAGGCTTAACAGGATAGAGCCTTGAAACCTGAATAATAAATGTATCTAAATATGACACCTATTCCAGATTTTAAATGCAGTGTCAATGGCAAAACTTTCAATGCAAGTTATGTATTTCAACTTATGAAATAAATAATAGACATAAAATAAAAATACCTATGTTCATGTTTTGTACATATCATGAGGGGCAAAATCCCAGACTGTAAGACTAATGTGCTTTTTTTCCATCTCTGTTTTTTCTTTTTTCAATCGCTGAAACTCAGGTTAATACTGGAGTCTCACCGCTCCACTTAAACCCTGCCTCTTCTAAAATCCTATTGGTCAGCCCATGTGAAAGCCCATCCTGGTTCGATGGCACCAGCCAATGAAAACGCTCAATGTCAAATGGAGCCTTCGAAATCCACGCCCATGTGCACTACCCGCAAGGGATTTTGGGAAGCCTAGTTCTGCTGCTTTGTAATAAAACGGGCGGCAGCGGGACAGTGAACTACAATATATATCCTGGTTTAAGGAGACGTTCACAGACAGTTGTTGAGAAGCAACACGAAGAAAGAGAAGAGCAGCGATTTTATTGTATTATACTGAACAGTTTGGGATAACAGGACTGTATCATTATGGTACGTAAAGGCATGTGTACGAGCAGAAAATACGTTGATTCGGTGTGCTGTAGCTAGCTTAGTTAACTGACTGGATGCAGGGTAACAGTGTAGACTAACGTCATCCAACGCTTCTTTTCATGAAAACGGAACTTGCTAGCTAATAGTAATTCTCTTCATCTAATCCCTGCTCGTGCTTACTGATCTTGGTAGGATATGTTACCATGGAGCTAATGACGTTAGCCTGGCAGTTCTTCTCCCCAGGAACAAGAAGTTTCTAACGCTATGTGATTCATCTAACTAGCTAGTTCAATCCTACCAATTAGACCGCAGCTTGTTTACCGTTGGTCAAGACCAGTGACATTGTTTGGGAATGAGACGCCTGCTCAGCGTGGCCATTAGCGCCCCTAAAATGTGGCTAGCCGTGTCCCCGCTTAAGATGAAAAACACAGGTCTTCTGATGTGTACCTCGTCTCTCCAGGGAGACAGCACTTGCAATGGGACCCACACCAAAAAGGCGTTGCTGTCAGACCCTCAGCTGTTTGAAGCCCAGTTTGAGGAGCTGGTGACGGAGCTCACAGAGAGGGACTTCACCGACCCTGTGCTGGCTGATGCTCTGAGCAGGTTGAGAGAGGTATGGATGTTGTCTTGTCTCTTGCCGAGTGTTGTCTGACAAGTGCTGAACTGCCGGTTCATGTCATTTTTTTGCTGGTAGGTTTTGGTGTACAATTCTCCTGGAGGCAAGAGGAACCGAGGCCTGTCTGTGATTGGCTCACTGAGGGAGCTCCTCCCACCCACTCAGCTGACGCAGGACCTTGTGCAGCGGGCTCTGTTGGTTGGGTGGTGCATTGAGTTGGTAAGGAGATGTTATGGCATATTAAAATAAAATGTATTAGTAAAACGATGTGCATTGTTGTCGACTTTATACTTTAGAACTGAGCTTGTAATACTTTATAATATATGTGCACTTTTGGGTAATAATTCATGGTCAGAGTGCCATCTTGTCAATTTACAGGACTCCAGAAACTCAGAGTAAAGACGAGCTCTTGTTATTCTTCAAACCAGTTAATTAAGTGAATCTATTTGTCTACATGTTATCTTAACCTCTAGCTTCATAGATTGACACCTTGCTTCATAGTTTTGTTTCTTATTTTCTCATGTGCACCCCAAAGTGTCGCTAAAACGTCATCTCTCAAGCAGAGAGTCAGGCTGGCTGTTGTAATGACACTGTGCAAGGGTGTTATGTCCTCTAAGTCATTAAGTGTTACAACTGTGTCTCTGCTGCTTTGCAGCTTCAGGCATTTTTCCTCGTGGCAGATGATATCATGGATGCATCTGTCACTCGAAGAGGACAGCCCTGCTGGTACAAGAAGGTGAGACTCGATGCGTTCCAGAAAAATAGAGGCTATAATGGCTTTGTTTGTAGTGCAGTAATCATTTATTTTTCACTACTAATGCTGTGCTCAGTTACTTGTGTAAAGTCCACCTCTTTGTTTTTAAGGATGGAATAGGTCTGGACGCCATCAATGACTCATTCCTCTTGGAAGCGTCAATCTACAGACTGCTTCGCAGGCATTGCAGGGATCAGCCGTACTACGTCCACCTACTGGAGCTATTTACCGAGGTATTATACGTCCTGACTGATTACACAAGCAGGCACACAGTAACACAGGATTCTTACTGCATCTTTGTGTTTTTCAGACATCTTTCCAAACAGAGCTTGGCCAAGCTCTGGACCTCATGACAGCACCTCCTGGTCAGATTGACCTCAACAGATTTACCATGGAGAGGTAATGATGTCTGTAAAGTAAATTTACAGAGAATAACGTTGTTTACCAAAGCAAATAACACTAAAGATTTCTCTCTTACCTCTTTCAGGTATAAAGCTATTGTAAAATACAAAACGGCTTTCTACTCTTTTTACCTCCCAGTGGCAGCTGCAATGTACATGGTGAGTGTGTTTATACTGCAGACAGACAACAGAACGAAGTCTTAGACATGGTGGTTATGATATTGAAGGTTGGCAGTGGATTAATGTTTACAGAACTGGCTTTGAAAAAAGGCTTAGAAAAAGACTACAATCTGGACACAGAAAGTAACGTCACACTCTTTCTCATAATTGTTTTACTGCACCTTTGTAGGCAGGAATCAACAGTGAAGAGGAACACAACAATGCCAAACACATCTTACTTGAGATGGGAGAGTTTTTCCAAATACAGGTAATTACTTTTGCACATTATCCCCCTTTCGCGTTGCATATTGGATAATATGGTGAGGACTGTACAGAGTTAACAACCAGCCAAAATATGTCATTTACAGGATGACTACCTAGACTGTTACGGTGACCCTGCTGTGACAGGAAAGATTGGTACAGACATCCAGGATAACAAATGCAGCTGGCTGGTAGTGACAGCCCTGGAAACCATGACTCCTGAACAGAGAGCACAGCTGGAGGTGGGACTAACAACTCTTTCTATTTCAACAATTATGTGGCTATGTACAATTTTGTGAATGTTTAGAGTGAAGGTTCTGACAAATGTATCGCAGAAAGAGTATGACAGGTGTTAATAGTCAGTCATCTTTCTAGATATCCGAATGTCTCAGATATATCTCAATTTCAATGAATAACTTTTTTTTTTTTTTTTTAATCCTTTGACTCCTCCATGTCCCTGTGATCCCACCCTTAGGAGATCACAGTACCACAGTCAGTTGCTGGTTCATCAGCAAGAGTTGATTGCATTTTCATCTCCTCCTCAGGCATGTTACGGGCGCCACGATGAGACCAGTGTAGAAAAGGTCAAAGCACTGTACAACACCCTGCAAATGCCAACACTGTACCAGAAATATGAAGATGAAAGCTACCAGCGGCTAAAGAAACTCATCGCTTGTCACGCTCAAAACCTTCCTCACTCAGTCTTCCTCAACTTTGCCAAGAAAATCTACAAGAGGAACAAGTGAGAGGGAATGATGATCTTTGGAAGTTATATAAGCAATGTCAGGTGCATCAGCATGGCTCCCTTTGACATTTATCATGGTGCACAAATGAACTGCTTCTCCTTTGAAAGAGGGTTTGCCAGAGACAGGGCTCTGAGTCCAACAGAATGGACTCAGGGAACAGGACATTGATATTTAAAAGTCTTGCTGGCAGTTTCTTAATTTTTCAGTGATTTGTAGATATTTGGATGTGAATGTCATCAAATAGCCAGTCTCTTTGGTACTATTTATTGAACCCAGTGCATCATGTACAGTATAACCGTCTAGAACGATGACTTTGGATGGAATCACACATGGATTGATCTAAATTTCATATTTAAATCAAATGATATAGTGAACATTGTTTTGGTTTTGTAGAAATAGGTTTATTAATGGCTAATAAACTGAAAGGGACAGTACATATATGGCAGTGGATGTATCCTGATTGAGCACAGAGGGTCAAGTCTGATCAGCTGTCTTAATTCCATATATTTTTATATTGCTCATGGATGTTATTGCTTTTAATAAATAACATATGCCCAGTACTTTCCTCTCTTTGTGCATCTGTGTGTGTATGTGAGCTAGCTGTAGATCTGAAATGTTTACTCAATCAACCAAACAAACAAACAAACAAACAAAAAATATATATATATATCTGCAACTATGCTGATAAATGATTAATCATTTCAGTCTGGGTCCAGCTTCTCAAACATGATGATTTGATGCATTTATATGAGTTATATGAGTATACTGAATATGATTTGGATCTGGGCTTTTGCTCCAATAAAACAAACGATGTAAAGACATTATCTTGGGCTCGAGGGAAATTATAACAGGCCATTTTGACTTTTCTGAAGTCTAATAGACTAAACAATCGATTTATCAAGACAGTAACCTACAGATGAATCATTGATGAGCAGCAGCCCTGCCTGGCTATAGGTGAGGCTTTCGTATTAGGACAGTTCTTTGAGGACAGAGTAATAAATGCATGAGTGAATTGCAGATGATTGAGTTAACGAGAAATTACAGGAAATTAACAATCTTCCTCTTAACATTTGGACCCAAAAATTAATCCTTCAAACGAGGCTAAGCTGAAAGTGACTCAAGATAAATTGAATATGATGATAAGGCAAGGAAGGGGTGTGGTTTGTTCGGGATGGGGGGGTTAACGACAGTTTGTTGGATGCTCGCGAGAAGACGGATGCTGAGGCTGTTAAGCGTCGAGACTCACATTCACACGGACTGGGATATGAGAGAGCCCGACGAGATGGAGACCTTCATCCATCTTTACCTGAATCCGATCGTGAGTCGAGTGCCATTTTATTATCTTTCTGTATGTGTGTGTGTGTATATATATATAATTTTAAATGTTTACAATTGAACCTGCAGGGGCCAGTCGGGTAAGGAAAACCTCCTCTTCCCACACAGAGGCTGCGTAGATCCACAAACATTCAGTTCCGCTCTTTAACAGCGACATTTCTTTAATGCGTTCTGTGTAAATGTTATAGTTACTGTGCATTTTATTGGGAATCTGAATATTATGTGTAACATTTGAGTTACAATAAGGGTGGATGGGGCCTGTACATCAGGGCGATGCGGTTGGAGGTACCCCCCCCCCGCACCCTTCTCCCCCATCCTCCCTGTCTCCATCAGCTCTGTGGGATCAATAAATGCAGGGATAAATACTGTACTCAGGACGGGTTAGATTACACATGATGATGTGCTGGGTTTTTTGTTTTTTTTGTTTTTTTTTTTTTTTTGTTTGCTTGTTTTATTTCAAGGTTTTCTTATCTGGGATGCTCATTCCGACACAGGCCCAGTATAAGCAAGCACTTGATTTATATTCCTCAGTGATTTGAAGGGCACTGTGGAGGAATATATGAGCAATAGCCTTCGGTATACATGGTCTCTTTAAAAAGAGGCAGGCTCTGTGTTTTTCAGTGGTTCTTTCCGATTATTTCATGCTCCAGTTAAATGTCCCTTATGTTCAGTCATTGCTCGAGGTATGGTGGGGTTTTTTAACGTCGTTTCTTTTGATCCAGATCTTACTGCCTCTTGTCCGCTTGTAAGGATGGACTGGCACAGATGGAGACAGCTTGACTACTGTAAACTCATGAATATCAGAGCTCAGCGAAGCTGAGCAGAGCAGATGAAGATGATGAGTGACAGTTATTGGGCTACAAATTAGGTGACAATTATTATCATGGGGACCCGTTTCATGTGATATGTGCGTGTGGGTGGTTGGGTGGGTGTTTGATTTTGAACAGGCAGATGACACCTGAAAACCAAGGAGCACAAAAGATGAAACAATGTGGACAGCATACAAATGAAGTGGTGCTTCTGTTATCAGCATCGAATTTTTTGCCCCCAAAAAAGACGCTTCAGAATTTTGAATTACACACATTTAGTAGATAAGCCGCTTCTTACTGCCGTACAGTTATTCAGCTAAACTGTTTTGCCCAACAAAAAAACATTATTTAAACGCTGCAGCTAAGTAATCAACAGTCCAAAACCCAAAGATATTCAGTTTATTATCATCAAAGACTATGAAAACCATTCACAATGTTAGAAGCTGGAATCTGCAATTAATCAAATATCAAAATAGTTTGATTAATTGCCTGTTAATTTATTGATTCACTAATCATTTCAAGTCTAATTATTTTCCTTAGGTGGTGATGCTTGATAATGTTTTCTTACAGGAATGTGTGTGAGACAGTGTGTATGTGTTCATGTCTCTACTGTGTCCTCCCAGGACTTGGGCCGTGATAATTATAAAACAGAAAGCCCAAAAGCAGTTGGGTTTTAATGAGTAGTCCAAATGATGGGTTTAACTTCAAAGACTAATATGAAAAGACGTGTAGAGCAGTAAAATGGTCTTTGATGAACAGAGTTTGCTCATAGTCACTGTGTGTCTCCTTTGATGTTACAGGATCTCGGGAGTGAAGCCAAGATGTGACCGTCACGGCGCGTCATTGTTTGGATCTCTCCAGCCTTTACAACACTTGTTTCTATAGCAACAGAAATATCAGAGTATCCTAAAAAGTCCCATTCCCATGATGCAGTCTTCTAGCTGCTCCTCTCAGCCTCCAAAGCCACGGCGTTTTGACGTCAGCAGGCGGACCAATACCATAGCTGGACCAAAGTCTCATGGGCCTGGCTTTCAGAGGGAGGATAAAAACATGAACACAATCACCACATCCTCCCCACGCCGGGCTACTAAAGGCCCCACTGCACCCAGCAGGACAAGGTTGGGAGTGCAACCTCGAGCTCCAGTAAGCCAGTCCAGGTTTGGCTCTCAAAAACAGGGTTCCACCCTCTCCAAATCAGCTAAACCTAAACCCAAGAGTGCTCGGGGATCGGCAGCAACCCAGATTACACCTGCAGCCGCTCCTCCTCCTCCGCTTCCATCTGTTCTCCCTCTTGACCCAAATTGCAACGAACCGAGCCTCCCTTGTCTGTGCTGCGACGGCCGCTCCCCACAAGACAACAACAGTATGTTCAACCATAATCACAACAACAACAACACCATCTCTCTCAGACAGCAGCTACAGCTTCCTCCTCCTCCGGCCCCGTTGCCCCAGAGGCAGGATGGGACAGGGGCCAAGGAGCAACTTCAGCCTCCTTCACAAGCACAGGCCCAGCTGGAATCCTCTGCCTGTCCTGCTGCCAGTCTGGAAGATGAAGACAAGAATGCAGATGAAAGTGCTGATCTGGACAACAAGAAAAGTGTAAAGGTAGAGGAAGAAGACGACGAGGAAGAGAGCAGTGGGGATATTGATATTGATGATGATGAAGAGGAGGCTGACAACGATGATGACGATGACGACGACGATGATGACACTCTGGTCCCCTCGTGCTGTGACTGCCCCCCCTCCCTCCTGGAATTCTCGCTTTCCTCTTCTACCTCCTCATCCTCCACTTCCATCAGCTCCTGCTCTGATCTGGAGTCTGACTGTGTAGATCAGTCTGCCTCCATCTGCTCTTCCCATGACCAAGATAATCTTTCTGTCACACTGTCCCCCAAAGACCACCCTCTTCCACAAGCCCCCGAATGCCAGCCCCCTGCGCGAACACCCCCATCTCTTCCTCTTAGCCGCAATCCTTTCACCTCACAGTCTCCCATTCCACCTTGCTCCCCAGATGAGGGCTACCCCTCTGCCCTGGACTCCCCTTCACCTGATTATTTAGGAGTTAAAGGTGATTCTGAGGTCACCAAACTAGGCTTGCTTGACTTTCTAGAATCGGTAGGGGAGTTTGGGAAAATGGAGCGCTTCAGCCAGGTGATCCAAGTGGCTCGTTGGGATCTGGAGGGAGAACAGCACTGGGATGTCCTAAGGGATCGCTTAGATCACCTGGACCACTTGGAGAAAGTGAACCGGGAGGTGAAACTGGCCTACATTGCCAGACTCCATGAGAAGGGATTTGATCTCGGAGATCTGGAAGAGCAGAACCTCTCGGATGTCATGGATGAAATGGGCAACATTGACATTCCCTGGAAGCTGTATAAAAATCCTAGGGGTACAATGGGAGACTCTCAGGAGTTTTCAGATGCTGGGGTTGACCTCACTGCTCCATCAGACTGCGATGATCCTCTAGTTCCAGATTCCCTCACCCCTTCCCCTGTCCAGCCGCCACCCAGACCCCCTAAACCTCCAGCACGCCACGCCAGCGTTAACTCTTACCTCCACACCTACATTAATATTAGCAGGGAGACCACCTCCATGGCTGTCGCCACCTCTCCTACATTATCTACTTTCTCCCCTAACTCAACATCCCCCACATTCACCACTTTTAGGTGCGAGAAGCCTCTACCGCCATCTCCACCATCAGTTCCCCCTCTCCCTGCCTCTAAACCGGTCCCTTATCTCACCCTCTATACCACTCCTTCTCCACCTCCATCTATCCCCACTCCAACTCCTCCCATCCCTCCCCCTCGGAGGCGCCACCTTGCCAGGAAGGAGGCACAACGGCTTGCTGCTCTTCAAGCCGAACAGGAAAAGACCCCCCTGTCCCTCCCACCTCCTACCACACGGCCACCACCTCTTCCTCCTCCACCAGTTATCTCAGTCTCCTCCTCCTCTCCCCCTGCCATACCACCTCCGCCTGCCCTGCCTCCTCCCCCTTCCTTCCATGCCCTGGATGTAGAGATTCGGAAGCTATTGATGCTTGCAGGATTGACCCAAGCGGAGCTGCTCAAACTCAGCCCAGAGCTCGGTGTCTGTGTCGGAGGGTTAGAGGATGAGGGAGATGGAGATAATCTTCCATCTAGATGTGTGGAGTCACATGAGTTCAGACTAAAGGACAGGGAGGAGGAGAAAGAATGTGATGTAGAATTCATAAATAGAGATGGATGGAGCAGCAGAGGCAGGTTGGATGGAGATCGAAGAGCAGATATAGCTGAGGAAGGCAAAAAGAAAGAAGAGAGCAAAGACACACAGAGAACCACCTCGTTCACTGAGATGGCAAGAAGAAGGAAGAGGAACAGTGGTCTGACTTCTGACCATTACTACAGCACTGGTCTTAGCAATACACATGAAACTAAAGCAAAGGACATGAGCTTTGAGACTTTCCATTATCCTGCTGAGTTACCAGATTCACCTCCCCCTCCTCCTCCTCCTCGCCCCTTGCCCCCAATCCCTCCGTCTTTGCCACCCCTCAAAGTCAGCACTCTCCCTGCCAACTCTGCACAACCTGAGCGATTTGATTGGCTCATAGCTTTCACACCTGACTGTGATGCCCCGCCCCAGCCACCGCCCCTGGAAATGAGACAGTCTCATATGGAAACCCATAAGAAGCTCAGTTCGTCAGGGTCATCTCCAGGGTCAGCTCCGAAGGTCACAACCTTCAAAGAGCTACGTTTCCGCAACAAGAACGCCTCCCCTCCAACGAAGGTGATCACTGAACCAGACCCCGACCCCACAGTCATCACTCCAGATCCAGATATACTGTACAACCTGAAGTGGAGAAGAGAGAAGGCAGGCAGCGATGGCAACCAATGGGAATACACCTCTCAGGCTCAGGCCCTGTTCATGCAGCCGCCACCAGCTCTCACCTCAATGGCTGCTCTGAAGGAAATGCTCCAGAGAGCTGACGAAGAGGGCGGACGACCAGAGCTGTGCCCATCACAGAAGATTGGCTGCTCAGTCAGCGACAGCAGCCTGTGGACCATGGGCAGAGAGTGGGAGGGTGAGGAAGTTAAGAAGGAGGAAAAGGAGGGGAAGGAAGAAGAAAAAAAGGAGGAGGTGGAGGTGAGAGGACGAGGCGATGGAGGAAGGACTTTTCCATCAAGAACAACAGGTGAGAGTGAAAATCACAGTAATGCTGATAATGGTAAAGAAGGCAGTCAGATCTGGGTCTGTGTGTGTATGGGAGAAAATAAACACATCAGAGTAACTCAGTGTAAATTGGACGACAACAGATCTCAGATGGGCAGATGATGGAAGAGAAACAGATGGAGAGAGACAGACTAACAGTCAGCTGGTTCACTTTCTCAGTGGTGCACAAATAATATTCTTTGGGCAGGACAATAGAAAGAAATAGAAAACCAAAATGTAGACTCATTTTTGCAAAGGATGCCTGGAACGAGAGCAAAGAGATGGAGGATGAGCGTGAGTCACAGAAAAAGAGGATGCGTGATGTGATGGATAAATGATGATGAGTGATGAACAGAGGGTGATTTCAGACAAGGGAAGGAAAAAAAAGGCAGCAGAAGCTGGAGGGGGAGCATGAGCAATAAGGAGGGATAAAGACAGGGAGCGGAGTGGAGGTAATATGAGGAGAAAGAGGAGGTTGGAAACTTTCCAGCCAGTATTTCCTGTACTGGTTATCGAAGTGTGATGTCATCACTGCCTTATTCAATTATTCATCCACTCTTCAGACCTGGGGGGGCTAATGGAGGGCCCACGGAGCTCTCTATCTTTCTGTTCCCCCTTTCTCCCTCCAATTCTCCGCTAACATCTCTTTTGTTTCATCTTTCTGTTTGTAAAATGTTGTTCCCCGTCTCTTGCCCTTTCCCCATCTCTTTCCGTTTTAAATCCCATCATCTTGGGATTTTTTTTATACCGTATGCTTTTCTCTAGCTGTATGTCCTGTCTCCCCCACCCCCACCTGCTCCCTAGAGTGGCACAGATAGCTCAGATCAAGTTACCCATCTCATACAGTACACTGCAGTAGGCTACATAGAAGCTGAGGATTAGATTGGCAATGTCTAGATACAGAAGGGTGTTTTTAAAAATTGCTCAACCTTTCACAGATCCAATCAGCCACTGATTTTACTAGTGTAACCATTTCGTAACAGCTGGTGATATTTTACAATTTTACCTGCGGTTTCTAATGATCAAAATCAAAGTAATGCGTCAGTTACGTGCTGTAAAAGTTTCCGCAAAACCACTGCAACAAGGTGCAGCAGCCGTGGCATCTATAGGTGTGTACACCTTTAAGAGCCCAAGGGGTGGATCTTAGTACATGGACCAATGGCTGAGAGCCAGTGTAGGGAAAAATAGGAAGTATCATATGTTGGTTACAGTTTAAAGACAGCCCAAGTCTAAACAAGGTATGGTTGCTTTCTAGCTCATTTTGTAGCCCATAGCTTAGCAGTCTGTCACAGGTACTTAAGTGTAATGAAAACTGTGTTGCCACAGTCTCTGAGGATCCATAGAGACAGTCATGGTGATTGAGCAGGAATGGACAGAACTGTGCTATCTGTTGACTGACTCAGCATTGCCCAGTGTGCTGTACTGCTGGAGGGGGGGGGGGCAGCAGTGGTGTGTGTGTGTGTGTGTGTGTGTGTGTGTGTGTGTGTGTGTGTGTGTGTGTGTGTGTGGAGGGGAGAGGGGGGGGTGGGTGAAGAGGGGTGAGGGAAGAAAGGGGTTCATTCCCAAAAAGAGAGA
>JBBMJY010000025.1:10366458-10381881 GCA_037833715.1 Toxotes lorentzi | reverse complement strand
CCCCCCCCCCCCCCCCCCCCCCCCCCCCCCCCCCCCCCCCCCCCCCCCCCCCCCCCCCCCCCCCCCCCCCCCCCCTAGAGAGAGATAGAAAACAAAGGCAGAGAACAGGAAGAGAGAGAGAGAAGGTGATCCAGAGGTGATGATGGGAAGCACTGCAGTACAAAACATTTAGTGTAAAGACTGGCAGTCACAGTACGAAATGGAAAGTGAAACCAGATGCCTTACAGACATACAAACTAGGATTTTTATCCTTTAATCAGATAAGATAAGTTATTTTGATTTGACAATGGAGTTATGATCACGGTGAATGAATGGCTGCTTGAGTATTTCCACTCTGCAGCCGTGAGACTGCTCATCGGTTATTCCTTTATTGCAATGGTATCATTTCCTGTTTGTGTCGAAGCCTTCTAAGTGACAGACTGCCATTATTTCCCTTCATAAATCAACTCCATTGACTCTCATGCACTGTCAATTTGTAACTGTCAATCAACTGTTTGACTTGTTAAAGATACTGCATTACTGCATGATGTTACATGATGACGATTTCTGCTGGAATACATTCACGTATGTGCATTTTTCTCTCGACTGACACTAACATTTTCTGCATCTCTCTCTCCTTCCCATTTCTTTGCCACATTTTTTTTTACTTTACTCTTCCTTATTTTCCTCAACTTTCCATCCCATTCTGTTGTTTCCATTGTTTATCCATGGCTCTGCTTTGCTCCCTCATTTTACTCTGCTTGTGCTCCTACCCTCTCCATCTGGACTGCTGCACCTTGCAATTTTTGGCTCTTTTACCCTTCCTTATAAACAGTTTCCTCACCCCCACTCTCCCTCGCCCAGTCCTCGCAACCCTACTTCCTCCACACCGACCTCCTTTTCTATCGCCCAGGCTATTGTAACTCCCAGCCCCTTGCAGATCCCAGGCCTCACACCCATGTAGGCAGAGAGTCCATAGACAAAAACTGCGACACACAGTGGACCCCTGCTGCTAGCTCAGCTTGTATCCACAGAGATGATTCCAACACTGATACAAGCTCTGGGTTTAACTATGATTCCCTGGCTGATTTTGGCGTAGACTCTCCGCATGATAATGCGAATATCTCAAAGCAAAACACACACTCTTCATACCAATCTAAGAGCGATTCCAAAACGAATGGCAGGGAGTTTACGTCAGACTCTCTTTGTAATTTTGACTCTCTCTACTGCAGTGACTCAGAGAAGAAGAAAGACACACACATTCAGTCAGATACACCTGTTAGTGTCACCGTGGAGGGACCAGGTTGCACCACTCCGTATAAAAACATTGATGTCATGATGACGTATTCCAACAGTATCAGTGCTTTGGACTCGCTGTATTCAGAAAAGCACACAAACTCTCACACAAACCACAAAAGCAACAAGGCCAGGACATCCAAAGAACTTCCTCCTCTCCCCACCTGTTATCTGTACCACCCTAAGAACTGTCCTCTGCACAAGGGTGCCCCTCCTCGCCTCTCCCCGATCGGAGCCCTTTCCCCTCCCCAGCGCCCCGGTGCGCCCCCTCCAGGCGCGGCAGGCTCCTGCCTCAGCTCCCCGCTTTTCCCCCGCTCGCACACCTTGCCTGCCCTCGCTGCTCCCCTCTACTATCCAAACCTCTACCCTCCTATACTGCCCAGGGCGCCCCCCCTACCCCCAAAACTCTACCAGGCTCCTCCGCAGTCACGCGTGGCGAGTAAGATTTCTCTCTCTCTTCTCCCTCCCTACATCTGACGCTCTCTCTCTTTGTCTGACATCTTGCTTGCATGCATGTCGGTCTGTCTCTCTTACTGGCTCTGGATATGGTGGCTCTCACACTTTTTTGTCACTTTTTCAACCCGGAAGATTTGCAGATTTGAAAGAACTGGGTAACTCGAGCTGTTTTATGTATCAGAAGGCAGCTCCCTGCAGGTCATCTGATACCTCTTATCTACACTGTCCTTTCAAATCTGCAAAAGGTCTTCAGAATGGTAACAGCTGTTCCTGTCAGAGGGTGTCTGGAGTCACTATCACCACTAACTCACTCACTCTCTCTTTGTCCCTCTCTTTCTGTCTGTCTTTTGTGTCGGTCTCGTCTTGCCTGTCTCCATGTTGTGTTTCTTTTCTTTTTGTTTTTGCATGGTGCGTTGAAATGGACACGCGTTTCATGCAAAGCACAAGCCACGTAGCTTGTTACTGGTGTTGTAATGCAAAGGATTTTTATTTAAGTTATGCCATTATATCTTTGTGTGTGTGAATTTAGGCAAAGCAAAAGCAGTTAAGGCCCACAGCATCCTGGTCTTTAGATTAATGTTTGCATTTATGTAACTGGTTTATATAACTTCATTTATATAAACAGGAGTCTGTAAACAACACCTGCCCTTTGCACATGTGTTATTTTACCTGATTCTTGTGATAGCTCATACCATTGTTTCCCTTCTAGCTCTGCAGTTCCTCTTAAGTATGCTTATGCTTATATTAAGTGTGTGTGAGTGTTTGTATGAGTGTATTTGTGTGAGTCAAGGTTAATGCATGGGATTCTGTTTATCCCTAATGCAGACAAGAAGTTGTCTTCACAGATCCAGATGTTGAACACTCACCACAGTGAACCAGTATTTAGAGAATGTGCTCACTCACTGTTTGTTGTCAGTAGTACCATCTGCCTTTATCCAATGCTTCTCCACTGCTTGATTGCTTTTACTAATAACGCTGATGTTTCAGTTACGGTATTTCTGTCTGTGGTGATTCATTTTTCTTCTGTTGAATTAGTTTTTTTTTTTTGTTTTGTTATTTTATATTTGTACAGTAAATAATTTGCTCTTGTACTGTCACTGTCAGCTGTTCGCAGTGTCTCATTCGCTGGCTCTGTACAGAGGGGAGAGACGTCCTGGATGGGCGAAGATGTGAAGTTTCCAATGAGAGGTCTTGGCCTGTCCTCTCTGTGCCTGCAGGAGAAGAGAGGTGTGGGTTGTCCCCTGTCCAGCTGTGCATCTTTGTCTTTGACCCAGCTACAGCTTTCTATGTTTAACTGTTGACCGTTGCTCTCCTTCCAGCTCTGGTCAGTGCGGTCAGTGTGGCAGTGGAAGCCATTTTGGCCCAGTTCAGTTCTTCTCGGACTGTAGTTCAGAAGGTCAGTCACTCCTGAATTTACATCATCATGGGTATTTTTTTTTTTTCAGATTGAATGTCTGGATTTGGATGTTTTTTCTTTGTTTCTTTGTTTGAAGATGGATGTCGCTCTAAATTACATTTTATCAGTCTCTTTATATCTAGAAACAAAATATCATATTGTGATAACTGTCTTGTTTCTATCTGAAAACGATTTCCGTCCCTTTCTTCTTGTTCTGACTCTACATATTTTGTTCCATCTCTCCTCAGTCTCTCTCAGTTAACAAGGTACTAGAATATCTTTAGATAACCCAGTCTCATAGTTGTAATAATGTCTTTGTAAACTAACTCCAAACTCCCGTCTCAAATCACCTCCCATCACATCATACCAACCCCCATCGCCCCTGTATCTCTCAACCCTCATTTGTGTGTCCCATTTTCCCTCCCTCCCTGTCTTGAGTCATCCTTTGTGATCTCGTCCCTGTCTCTTCTTATCACTGCACATCTTTTTCCTCACCCTGTCCCATTTTACCCCCACCATCATGTGTCCCTCCCATGCTCTTCATCCCTCTCCTCTCCTCTCCTCTCCTCTCCTCTCCTCTCCTCTCCTCTCCTCTCCCCTCCCCTCCTCTCAGGCCTTATCAGGAGACAGCACTATAAATCCATCTCTGGGCCGTCTGGTGCTGCAGTGCCTCTGCCCCGCCCTGCACAGCTTGCTGACCGATGGCTTGAAACCCCACCAGAGTGACCTGATTGCAGGCAGGAGGCCAAACTCCGCCTGGGGCCTGGTCCAGGCCTCAACCAGGCCAGGTAGCACACTGAGGATCATAGAAAAATGAACCTGTTTATACTTAGATATCAAGATTTGGATACTAGGCTGTAATTTTTATGGGTTTTATTTCCTGGTAAATAACCTCTGGACTATGTCTGTCTCCTTGTTTCCCACACATTCGTCAATACTTGTTGATTCTAATGTCTAAAATGCTGAATAAAGTACAGCAGGATGGAGATATCGATTGGCCCATGAGTGCCAAGCTTCGCTGCATTTTTTTCAATAACCTCTGTAAGTTCCTCTGTTGATCCCTTTTCTCTCTCCGCCTCTCTTTAAGTGTATTTTCTCCTCTTCCTCTCAACCCATTTTTTAAGGTCCTAAAACACAAGCCTTGTTCAACCTACAAGTTCGAGTTGGAGAGCTGCCCCAGCTCAGACAGAGCAAACACCGATTCAATGCATTTCTACTTGGCCTACTGAAGTAAATATTCCTCTGTAGACTCCACTGGATGCATGAACAGTGCACAAATCAGTAGTTAAAAAAATATCATTTGATTTTTGTACTCATACTCTACTTTGATTTCGCTGCACATGTCCTCTTTGTATTCTCAGTTTTCTTCTTCTCTCTTTCTTCTTCTAGTATCAAGTTTCTTGATTTCTGGCTCTCTCACCTTCAGTCTTGCAGTGGTAAGTTTCCTTCACTTCCATGTCCTGACTGTTTTGAGCATGGATAGCAGTAACAGTGATTTCTTCTTTTCTCAGATGTGTTGGAGACATACTACTGTCCCACCTCCTTTATGCGTCTGTCCCTGACAACCTGCCAGCCTCTGTTTGAGGAGCTGCTCCTCGTGCTGCAGCCTCTCAGCCTGCTGACCTTCAACCTCGACCTGCTCTTCCAGCACCACCATTTAGAGCCAGATAGTCACAGCCCAGAGATCCCCAGTCCGCCCTGTCAGGATGCAGGGTTCCAGCTCTCAACAAAGAGGTCCCAGTCCAAAATCACAGGCAGCAGATATATCGAAAGCCTCTCAGAAGTAGACTTTGGAAGCCCAGAACATCAGGCAGCTAAAGAATCGTCACCATTGGCTGATCCAAAGAACGGGGGATCAGGGGAGTCAACACATGTCGATGCTGCGCCCATAAAGGCTTCGGTCACTCTCGGTGAGACAAGTCCTCAGCTGTTGTGGGTGCAGGAGACGGAAATTGGGGAGTTACCTCTTCCTAATGTGGAGGAGGACAGCCTTGCTCAGCAGGCAGGACAGGTAGCTACTTCTGTGTAACTGTTCAGTGTTTGTGATCATTTATGATTGTGCATCAAGGCTGAAGGGCTGACATGTCTTTTTTTTTTTTAATCATAGGTGATCCAGCAAGGGTGGGGGGCTGTTATACGCTGGGGAGGCCGAATAAGCCAGAACCTGGCTGAACTGAGCCTCTCTGCAGGGAAAAAGGAGGAAATGAAGACAGATTTGCCAGACCTCCAGAGCCAGGCAGAAAGTGACTACACTCCGGTCAGCAGTGGTGCTCAGGTTCCCTGGGGTCTGGGTCGGCTGTTTGGAGCCTCTAAAAGCCCAAACAGCCCAACAGGTCACACACCACCAACCAGGTTAGCCAATGATTGTGTAGTATGCTGACTTGTTGTGGTATACAGTACACAACAGCAGCCAATTTCACTGATTGGCAAATCTTCAGCCAGTGAATAAATAATGAGTCAATTACATTAAATCAGCTACTACTGTGTTTGGCTGTGTTTGGCAGAGAACTGCACTTGAAATAAACTGCATGAATGGTAACTAGGATCCAGGTCTGTTTGTGATTTCTCTCTCTTTTTCACGTTCTGTCCAGACGTCCCTCTCAGTGGTTGGCTCCTGGTGTCACGGCGCTGACCCGAATGGTGAGCAGCAGCTCCACCCCGATGATCAAGAGGGCCCCAGAGCCTCAGGGAGAAAGTGAGCCCGAGCCAGAGAAAGAGGTCAACACACTGGAGATAAAGGAAAAACCCCGACCATTCAGGTAGAATAGACGTGAAGCGATGGAGATGGTAATATGAAGGTTGGCTTTTCACATTTTTGTTGGCTGAGACTGATTGAAATTGGGTGGGAGGTAACAGATCAGGCTGTGTGGCATTTCTTTTTCCATTTTAAAATGATTTCTTTGTCACTTAAAGAGCACCAGTGGGTGTAAGGGACACCAGAGGTGCTCCTGTTATCCTTTTTGTCTTTGAAAAGGCTATAATTGGTGACTCATTCGTCTGACTTTGAGTGATCCTGCATTGTGACTCATCCAAGACTGGTCTACATCTTAACCTGGAGATGACATTCCTGTCTGTGGTTGGTGTATGATGCAGACCATTTTGGCTGAGAGGGTCTCTTCTGTCTGTTCTCAGGTCAGTACGAACGCTGTGTGACCACACTGGAACGGGCTCGGAGCTCAGCTTCCGCAGAGGGGAAGAACTTGTGGTGTTGGGAGGCGTCGATCAAGACTGGATTTGCTGTCGTCAGGGAGACAAAGAGGGGCTGGTACCCATTGGCTACACGTCCCTCATCATGTGACTTCGGCACCGTAACTGCTGCACTCAATCAATGAAAAAAAAAAGGAAAAATTAAATAGAAAATATATATATATATTTTAGGCAAGTGTTGAGAGGTTATGGTTAGGCTCCTTTACTCTGAAAGGGATATTTCACACTTGCTTGGTTAGAGTTTGAGTTGAGTGCATAACACCATCTGTTCTGCTTTATGTTCATCAGGAGCAGTCTGCAGCCCTCTCCCTTTGTGAACATATGGGAGTTTTTTTCCCCGTCATAATCCATCCAGTTTGGTAGCATTCATCTA
The DNA here is from genome assembly GCA_037833715.1 of Toxotes lorentzi. NCBI lineage: Eukaryota > Metazoa > Chordata > Actinopteri > Toxotidae > Toxotes > Toxotes lorentzi. The sequence goes on along the minus strand of JBBMJY010000025.1, from coordinate 10,375,174 downwards.
ATGGATTTTAAGCAGCAGGAATGCAGCAGATGGTGTGAAATAATGACTCAAGTCAAATTTAAACCGTTTCACACTGGAGGACCTTTGATCTTGGGGTGAAATATCCCTTTAATTGCTCTTGTCTCAGTTTCTGCCTTCATCGTCTTTAGCCACTGATCTGAAAATTATCACGGGAAATTCAGTGCAATCAACCACTAGCAGATTCAAGTGCTTTCAGATCAGAGGCTGCCTGCCGTGAGGAGGCGACAGTCGACGGCCTGGTAGTAGCCACGTAAATATCTCAGTTTGTCGGTCGTAGAGAGTCGTGGTTCACAGGCCGTCGAGCTGAGAAAGCATGTTAGAGTACTGGGCCATAGCTCTTGTTGCATACTGCGTAGTAATGTAGTGAATTGTAGCTGTGTAGATCTGTGTTCTATTGACCTTTCACCCCTATTGACCTCTCACCTTTATCGCCTGGTTCATGTGTGTTTGACATGTTTCTGCTACTATATTTGACTGTATAAATATACATAAAAAAATCTATATATAGGTATATAAATTGAGATTGTTATTACCAAGATAGATAGAAAGCTGGATGAACAAGAGAAACCAGATGGTGAAACACAAGCCGCAGCTTAATTCTGTGGCCATATTGAGGAAGTGGATGATAAGTAACGCAAGGATTCATTCTTTATCTTTACATCTGCAACTTTCCATACACACTAAGTGGCTCTCATACATGCAAAAAGAAAGGTGTGCGTTTGTTTTCAGTATGAAATCCAGTATCTTCCCTCTGTGTGCTTTATGTATTGCCATTGTCCTGACATCATATTAATCACATAATTAGACATAGTGTTATTCATACCTTTAAACACCGTATGCATCATAATGTGCCATGAATGCTTTGAATTAATGCCAGAAAATGTTTATCTTTCCAACAGCAATCAGACAACAGCAATCTGTAGCTAATCTCGCCACTCGAAAACCAAAACCTCACAGGGCCAATGTGGGTCAGAAGAAGCACCTCACAAAACAATGCTCAGCTCTTGTTCAGCACTATCTAAAATTAAGATTCTGAGAAAATCCATTATGTATGTAATTCACAACTGCTACTGTAAAGTCTGTAGGTTTGGTGGCTGGTCTTCACCTTGTACCTCAGCTTTTGAATCTAACTTACCCCTTCCTGCCATGTTTGCTGATCATAATCATTGATATTAATGACAGTGGTGGTAGAAGTGGTAGTGGTGGAAGTGATATGTTGATTCTAATGTTGCTTATATGAAATATGTTGCTATGTGTCATATATTTATTAGTTATTCTCTAGAGTCTGTATTTATGACTATGCATATGGTTAAATGTACAGCTTTAAGCCTTTTTTGACTGTTTCACACAGTCAGGATTATAATTTAATGTTCTCATGCAAGTTGACACCTACAGCCTAAAGTAATAGCTTAAATGGTTAAACTTTAAAATAAGAGTGTGGTTAAAAAAAAAAAATAAACAAAGAAAGCCTGACACTAAAGGGCCCTCGTTTAATTCAGCAGGAAAGTTTCAATGCTATTGATCAGGGAAAACTCAGTCCTTCAAAGTTTCCTCATGTTATTATGTCAATGCCATGTAGCATGAGATTACTGTCACTATGGCAACAGTCCAGTAGCATTAAGGTAAACCAGTGCTTGTAACTTGTAATTAATGATCACATAATTAATGATCACAATGACATGCCATCAAATGGATGATACCTGGGTGTTTACAAGAAATATTGTCTAGATAAAGATAAAATGTCCGCTGACATTAAGCAGTTTTTTTTTTTGCTTTTGTGTATATTAATTTCAGATGTGAGGTTATACTCTAAATGCATTTGTTTGAAAGGTGTTAATTTATTGGATGTGCTATTTATTGATCTTGAGGTTTCTGAAAGGAATAGCTCTCTATCTGACCCATCTAGTGTCGCTCTATCTATCTGGGTTCTCTTTGTGTGTGTGAGAGAGAGGGAGAGTGTGTATGAGCGTGCACATGGCAGCATATGAGGCAGTGAAAGCAGAGGTGAGTGTGAGCACATCTGTGTGTCTGCACATCCTGCACTTTCACTTACGTGTGTGTGTGTGTGTGTAAGTGTAACAGTGCGTTCTGTACCTTCTCATTATCCTCCTCTTTCTCTCACTGGTGTCATGTAGCCTGTAGACATCCCCCAGTGTCCTACTATTGCATTTAGCTGAGTGCCCCTCTAGTGTCAGTCACTGTCCACCTCCTGCATGTGCTTGTTTGTAAATACACCAAATAAAATGATCAGTATAAACCAATCTTGTATAAGCTGTTTGAGTCATACTTTTACAGCATAGTTCATGTAAAAAAAAAAATCCTTATTAATCAGGAGACTATATGTTATTCCGACATAAAAAAAAATGTAGGGGACAACTCACTCAGAAAATGTGCAACATAAATTACATGTCCTGTACGTGTTGTTGACTGAAATGTGACAGGAAGCTACCTGCATGTGTCAGTTTGCAAAGGAAGTGAAGAGACACGACTGAGTCTGCTGCAAAATACTGTTACTACCTAACTAAACACTCACATCCCTTTTAAGCTCCTGGAGAATATTTCATTAGATTCCCCTCACTTCTTCGCTCAGATCGAAAGATCCCAGGATGCCCTCGGTTGTTGTGAAGGGCAGACAGAGGAGAATAAATCTCCAGAGTGAGCTGCAGCCCTCCCCCATCTTGTAACCGTGTTCCTTTGATAGTGTCCTCCATTGTGGGTCATTATAGAGGACAACACAGTGTAAGATATACAATCTAACACCACTAGATAGCACTGTTAGCTCAAGCCGATTAACATCACTGCAGTGCTCCCCCCCAAAACACACACACACACACACACACACACACACACAACAAGAAGGAGGCTTTGTAACTGATACACGAGAGTCTGCAGGGTTTAGTACTAGTAGACATAAAATGCTTTTATTATTATGGATATAGAGGCAAAAAGTATGAGCTGACATTCTATGGCATTGAGTTATAACTGTTTTTGATGTTTTGTTTTTCAGATGCACATTATCAGAGGCAACAGGCAAAGGTTACATGTCATGCAAACTAGATAAATAACTCTTTATGTGTACCTTTGCTATAAAGTTAATCATCCACTGGCAATAATGTAGTGCTCTTAGTTAAAAAAGGAAAGAGGAAAAATATACATACAGTATGTAAACAGTCAAAGAAATTGCACTTTCTTGGCTTGTTATTAAAAGCCACACTACTGAAAGAGAGCAGAAAGTTAACACTGGAAAAACTAATTCACTGTCACTGATTGTCTGACCAATTAAAAATAGTACGCTCAGCTAAAAAGAAAAGAGACAAATTATGTAATTCTACAAAAAAAAAATCATATACAATCATAGTCACTTTTAAGGAGAAATGTCTGATATATTGGTCAGCTGTGTAACTGGTTAAAAACATCTTAGTAAAATGAAAGATTTGATTATTAACCTTTATGTATAATCCCAATAGTATTGTCATGTATAATACTAATTTTACACGCTACTGCTGATAGAAGGAAAACAGGTCTCTCTCTATGTACATTCACAAGAAACTAAACGCTTATGGTTACGTCCACTAAGTGGATTAGCCCAATGCTCCTAAGATGAGAACAATGTACTATGCATCTGTACAGAAAAATGACCTCCAATCCTCAAATATTCACAACTTAAAAAACAAAAAACAAAACATAACAAAGGAAGTCCTTACATAGTCCTTATCAGAGGAGATATTGCTTTTAAAGACTGCATGAGTTCGCTTAGGTTACGTACACAAGACAACATGGCACTTCTACAGAGCATTTGGGGCAAATCAATTCTAGTTTTCATTCCCTTTCCTCTCTCTTCTCTCCCCCCGAGGACATTCTGATTGTCTATGCTCTGAAGCAAAGAGCTAAACATTCTCAAAGGCAGTCTGAAGTAAACAGAAACACTTTTTACCCCTCTCCCTCCCTTCCCCAGGAAGCAATACTGAAAATAGTCAACAATAAACATTCCTATCATGAATATATTTTGTCCATTTCTTTAGCAGACAGTACTCAAGCTGTCTTTTTTTTTTTTTTTCAAAAATAACTTCTTTCTTAAAACCTCATTAGAAATTCTCTTGCAGCGATGCCAAAATTCCTATCACTAAGCCCACCCCCCTCCCCTGCCTATTCACTGGTACATAGCAGACACTGTCTTGGTAAAGTGAAGAAAAACCCTAACACTGTCTCAACAGACTTTAACTGGCTCACTTCTCCTCGTGTCATTTCCCAAAGGTGCAGTGTGACTTTGAAAGCCTAACGACTAAATGAGGGTTCAATTTTGACCTACTTAGGGCCCAGGCTACATTTTTGTTCCCCGGGGCAGCTTGTGAGCTCCTTGTATCTTGGAAACTTCAGAGCCGAAATGCTGAGTACTATATATGTCCACGTTCAGTCTCCAATGCAATGTCTGTCTTTCCCAGTTTGCTTAAGGTGCTGAAGTAAGAGCAATCAAAGTGTATGTGTGTGCGTTTATAGTGTGTCCACTCAGCATACATACAGTCTTTAGTGTGCTTGTTCATCCAGCACTAGTGCAAATTCATTTCAGCTGGTCTGTTTCTCTCTTTCATCCGGGACAGTCTATCTCTGTTTCCCTCATCCCTCGCCGCTTGGACAAAAGATGCGTTGCCATGGTTTCATCCTTGGTGTGATGCCCTTCAGAGCGCTAGGTTCAACACACTCATCTGTCAGTGTGTGAGATGTCTTTCTTGCATTTTCAGCCGCTATAATTCTCCAGCTCTCTTCTCCTTCTCTCGCTTGTTCTCTGCGGCACTACTACTGTTAATAGCAGTGTCGTGACATCAGTTCGTGTCCATCTGTCCGGTGGTGGGCCTGGTCCCTTTCTCAGAGTGGGCCCCACCTACATAAAGGCAAGATGCTATCAACAAAACAATGCACATACCTCTCAGAGGCAATCTTCTTTCTGTATCTGATGCTCTACTTACCTCCCTCTGTGAGCTTATGAATGCTGCAGGGTCAAAAGTAAATCATTGAGCCGTCTCCTCCTCTGTTCTCTGCTGTAGACCTCTTCTTCCCCTCGTCTTTCTTCCTCTCCCTCCTCCTCTTCTCTGTTCTGGGTTTTGGTGGGCTGTGGTGAACAAGTACGTACAACTAATTGCAAAAGCAGATCTTCATCCTTGTGGAAATTTGCATTCATAAAAGGAATTTTCTTCTTTTATGTGGGTAGTGTTGTTAACTCACACAGGGGCTGGCAGTGAGCGAGCTGGAGGTGTCCTGACTCTGCTGGTGGGGGTCACTGCTGATAACTGTCACCTCCACCCCCACTGGATGATCTGAGGGTCAGAGGTCAAACAGTGTACTTTATGTTAGTGAAGGCGTTGCAGGAGGAAAAGAAAACAGCACATCATCTCTTTTACAGATATATCTGATATTATGCCAGTGTCCTTATTTCCCCTTGATTCTTTTCTGCAATCAGTCAGGGAGCCTTTGATGGAAACTGTGTGGTTTCACTGCTAATGGGGAAAGTTGATGCCTGCTGGGTTTCTGGACACCAGGAGTGGATGACAGAAATGGGGAAAGTTTTCTGCAGGCTGAAATTCTGTGGTTGGAAAACCACTTAGTTTGTGCTGCTGAGTATGATATGGAGAGACAAGCCAAATATGAGGATGACGGGCTGTAAGCAGAGCACACACACACTCACACATACATGCACACATACAAGTAAAAGACACAAACACAGAGAACAAAAGTAAGTCTATACAGATGTCCAGTAAAAATGAAAATGTATAGAGCTCAACCACATACACGTATGCATACACAAACACCTACAGAAACAAAAACTAACACACACACTTGCTTCATGGACCTGACTTGATGTGGCTGTCGTCCCCATTGGCTCCATCACAGGACTGACGTTGTGAGTCCCTCTCCTCCCCCTCTGCGTCTCTCTCTCTCTCCCTCTCTATCCTCAGTTGGATCTGTCTGTCTCTCACGAGCTCCCAGTTCCTCACAAGGAACACGTGGTGTTTCACCACAAAGCTCCTGGCCCAGCACACAGGGGAGAAACATTAGCCGTCCACTCTGACATTAATTCAGTAACAGTGCATCAAGTAGTTTATCTTGAAATGCGAATCGCTGCGTTTTTTTTTTCCATACCTCTCACTGCTGGTCAAAGGTTCCATGTCGAGGTGAGGGAACAGGCTGGTAATGTCACTAGAGCTCTCCTCCTGTACAATAAAAAGCAAATGGAAGGGTGCATGTAAGTTTTAGAGCACCAGCCAATACATTCTTCACTGGCATAAAACAACCTCAAGCCACATAAACTCACCACTGTCTGGTGAGAGGATACAGTCCTCTCCTTCAGCCGGCCTGAGTGAAACAGAGAGAAAGAGTGAGATACTGTATGAGAGTATTGATCTGATCTATCAACTAAACCTAGAGCTAACACATCTAATACTGGCAACTCACAGTAACGCCGCTTCCTCTTCAGTGGGACAGCAGGCTGCCTATGAAGCTGTAACCAAACAACATGAGAATGAAATCCCTGTATATTTGTGACACTGCAAAAACCCACTTGTAACACTCCTTTTATCTCTGTATAAGGAGTGAAGAGGTTTTATGCCATTTATATAGGACACTACTGTACCTGGTTGTGCTGCCACAGCCACATTACATCATAGGGTAACTGAAAATGAATCCGCTTCAGCCTCAGGTACTTTCCTAGAGGACACAAAGGGAGTTTATATGGAGGATCACAGCTACAAGAAACTACAGCAGTGTTTGCATTTTCATATATACTGACCAACATGTATGGGAGCAGGTAAAAGGGTGTACTCGTGCTCCCCTGGTATGTACTCCACACTCTCTCTGCATATCTGCTGGGCTTGAGAGGGGGGACTAGGAAAGACATACCATAAATAAATAAACAGGAAAAACCTGGTAACAAAGGAATATTATAACAGCTTGTTTATGAAATCTGTCAACTCACTCTGTAGTTTTGTAATCATCCGAGTAAAGACCTGCCCTCAGAAACTTCTTCCTAGGAGGACCTTCAGCTCTTTCCTCTCTTTGGATGGTTACTGGTTGGGACGGAGCCTGATCCACATCTGACTGGCTAAAACTTTCAGGGGGGGTGTCACACTCGGGTTTATCCACAGCGACACTAAAAGGAAAGCATAAAGAGAGAGATAGAATGATAGAGAGGAAAAAGAGAAAGAAAGAAAAGGCACTGGTTTAGCACACAGTGCTGAAAACAATAGGTTAATATAGCAATAGTGAGTGGTTGTATTGAATTTTCAAATCAACCAGCTCAGGTGCTTTTTGATGCAGTGGTGAGTGTTTACCTCTGATGACAGGGAGAGTCACCATGTTTTCTCTTCCGTCCCCTCTTCCTCCTGGCCTGCAGCTCCTGCTCTGTCACCTGCTGCACTGTGTCGCCTCCTCGGTCTCTCTCTGGCGCTCGTTCTTCTTTTCTCCCGCCCGCTTCTCTTCCATCTCTGCTGTGGCTGTGTCCTGGCAGGAGGTCGAGTGATGACATGGAAGGAGCTGCAGATGAGTGTGTGGGGGAGGATGCAGTGAAGGGCAGTGGGTGCTTCCTGGGCCGGCCTGGCCTTCTTTTGTTTTTCACCGCCATACTGTCTGGTGTTGGCACACTTTTCTGCTGCCCCCGGCTTCTTGAGTCACCTTGTAAATCTGCAGTCATTGAAACAGAAAGAGGGGAGGGGAGGAGAGGAGGGGGAGTTGAGGCAGGAGGGGAGGGTGGGGTGTAAGTGGCAGAGAGGAAATGAGACAGATGTGGATCAGTGATTGAGGCAGCAGGAGGTGTGAGGTGAGGCCAGTCTAGGCTGAGTCATGCGGATGGGCCACAGATTAGGTGAGTCACAACATTTCCTCTGACCAGATCACTTCTGGGAAATGCATTAACAAGTGATTTATGTACACACACACACACAGCAAAAAAAAAAAAAAAAACACTCAAGAATGGACACAAACACTGTGTGGCATGCATACTTTTTAATGTGAGCATGCACTTATGCACTGTTGCACACAAACGGTTTTTGCACATTCAGTTAATGTGGCACACAATCTCGAAAGGCTGAGCAGAAAGAGAAAGAGAGAAAACAGTGTCTGTGTGAATGTGCCCATGACAGCATGCTATACTTTAAAGCACGTGTGTTTAGTTAGATGATGAACTGATGTTAAATGTATTCCACTTTCTTCCCCTCACAGGCTCTCTTTGGCCCCCTTCTGACCCCAACCCTACTCCTTCATCAATCACTCCTGAGGTCATCTATCTTTTTGTTCCATTTTCCACAGTCCCTGACAAGACTGACCACTCTTTCCTTATTGGATTTTTCCAAGTCAAATAGGCCCTGTTGGCCAGCAGTGAGGGATAGGCCAAGCTTTAAATAGCCAATCTGGTGGTTAACTAATGACTGTGTTCACTGGGTAGCCCAGGGCTGCAACAGTGTGCGGTTTGCTGCAAGAAGATTTCAAAGATTTTCTGGCAGATTCCCATCAAGATGCTGCCCTCCTGCTATAACACTTTTTAAAAAATCCAACAGAGAGTGGTTGCTGAGTGGTTGCATTTGTGTGTGTGTGTGTGTGTGTGTGTGTGTGTGTGTGTGTGTGTGTGTGTGTGTGTGTGTGTCAAGCGCTCCCCCCACACAACAGAGAGAGCACAAAACCATATACAAAAAAAAAAGCGTATTCTCCT
>JBBMJY010000025.1:10323127-10366358 GCA_037833715.1 Toxotes lorentzi | reverse complement strand
GGGGGTGTTGGGGGTGTGTGTGTGTGTGTGTGTGTGTGTGTGTGTGTGTGTGTGTGTGTGTGTGTGTGTGTGTGTGTCAGGCACGTTCCCTGCACAGCAGAGGGAGCCTGAAATTGGCTATAAAAAGAACGGAGTCTGATTTCCTCTCAGACACCCTCCAGGTTTTGATGTGTGGCTCAACAACACCTGAGAAAAAGCAACGCTGTCACGATATTGGGCAAACTCTTGGTGCCACAGTCTCATCTCCACATTGTGCAAATACAAAAATCTGTCATGCTGCGCAAGTCAAAAGAGGCTCTTGGCATAAAACCTTTTCACTCAGCAAGCTGTCATGATTTGGTTGCCTTTGTTGTATTTCAGTGGTAGGCGCAGTTGATGTTCGATTTCCCATATCATCTAGATTACTGTCAGTATTCTACATGTTCACCTTTTCTGGAAATGAAACAATAACAGAATACGACTGTGCATTCACGTGAGTCAAAAAGCATTTAGCACAGTTTACAGCCAGTGAAATACACATACTGCTACAATGTTCAAAGTATTCGCACCAACTTTAGCGCTGATGCTAACAAAACCTGATTTTGAGCCGTCAAACGTAAGCACAGACATGTTGCTGATCTTTTCGTTCACATATTTAGCGATCAGATCATTCATGCATCCTCACCTGCATCTCTCCTCTCTCTCCAAGCTGGCTCGTCTCTCCTCCACGACCTGTCTTCGCTTCCTGAATTCCTACTGGCCAATCCGCTCCTCTGACCCCTCCCACCTGTTGCCATGGCAGCAGATGTAAACAGGTTGGTGTGTGTTGGGGAAGGGGATGCCCTGTACAGGTTTGACTCTTGAACATCCTCACCGTCCTCGTCCTCTCCGTCTGATGCTATCAGTCTGCCTGTACGTTGCTCCCCAGTGAAGCCTCTCCAGCTGGGGTTCGAGTTTCCAAATCCGGGCCCTCCCAGGCCCCCGAATTTCATCCAGCTCTGGCCCAGGCCGCCCCAGCCTCCTCCAAATGAAGACAGGTGAGAGGAACCCAGCCCCAGTGAGGTGAGAGATGTGTGTTTGTACCTGTCTGCTGAGGATGATGATGATGATGATGATGATGTGGTAGCAGCTGCAGCAGAGGAGAAGGAATCATTTCCGTTCTCACATAACCAAGGCGATTCTTTGGACAGCATGCTCCCCATTCCTCTTGTCCCTTTCCTTCCTCCCTCTCCTTGCCCCAGAATGAACCCAGATCTTGACTTTGAACTGGCCAACCCCTCTCTCCCCATGCTGTCTTCCTCCTCATCCTCATGTAACTCCTCCTCCTCGTCCATGTCTCGCTCGCAGTGCCGGTGGCGGTGTTTATGTTTGTGTTTGTGATCGCTCCTCCCACAGCCACAGGAGAGGCTGGATGTGAACCCTGAGCTGAGATGTGGGCCTCCTCCGCTGCCTCCTCCTATATCTGCCTCGGCCTCTCCTCCTAAAGCTCCCTCTCTCAGCAACCTGCTCCTGCGCCTGTGGAATCTGGCGGGGTTGAGGAGGAAGTGGGCATGGTGGGGCTGATGGGGGGCATACTGGTGGGGAGATGGAAGCGGGTAGGAGCTGGGGAGGTGGTGGTAAAGTGTTGTGGCTGGGGGATAGCTGCTGTAAAAGCCCATATTTTCAATGGTCTCCTGGAACTTTGACGGGCAGCCACACTGCCTGCGGTCCGGCTTCCTGTTACAATGCACTGGTTGGCAGGGGTAGAAAGGCTGGGGGGAGAAGGAGGGATTAGTAGGGTAAGACGAAGGGTGAGGCGAGTAGAAGCCATTCAGATTGATCCTGAAGATATTAGAGCGGAGAGAAAGGGAGGAGGGGTGATGTCGCCTTCCTCCAGCAGCATTCCCACTCCCATCAAAGCCCTGTCCTAGTCCTGTCCTCACCCAACTCCGCCGCCCGATGTGGACCTCACTGAATTGACCGATCAGATCTTCTAGTTCAGCCAGAAACTCTGGATCCTGCATGTGCAGCTGCTGGTGCTTCTTCTTGTGTTTATTTTTCTGTCTCTTCAGCGCATTGTGCCCAAGGCAAGGATAATAGTCTGAATGAGTGCACTTATTGTGTCCTGGGCAGGGGCAAGGACACAAGCAAGTGCAGGAAGAGGAACAGTCGTAATCCCTCCGCCTGTGTCGGTGTCTGTCTCGATGCCGCTCCACAGTACTTGAGTTGCTGATGGAATTTGTGTGTCTGGGAATATGAGAGGGGGGTGAGGAGACAGGAGAGGGACGGTCCACAAGAGAGGAGGGGTGTCTTTGACCCCCAAGCATCACTCCCGACCCCTGACCCAACCTGAGAATGCCTCGAGCTCCCCTCATCTCCCCTCGTTCTGAAACACTGTTGTTATCTGTTCCAATGCCGCTATCGCTAGGCAGTGTCTCTTCGCTGTGTGACTCACTCCTGGGGGAGGGAGTGGCCTCTTTCAAGTGGCCAGGAGAGCCAGGTGTGTGATGCAGTGGAGGTGTGGGACAGGACAGCTTACATGAAGACTGGTGAAAGGGGAAGTGATGCCTCCCCTGACATGGACAACTCTTCTTCACAAAGGGAGAGAGGGAAGAGGAGGAGGGAGGACGCGGGGAGGTACAGGAGGATGACGGGGAAGGGAGGGAGAAGGGGTGAGGAAAAAGCAGGGAAGATGACGGTTCTGTGAGGCTGCCCTCACTGTAAGGACTCTGGGCCCCACTGGAGTGGGTAAGAGATGGGGAGGGAAAGGGGTGAGAGGGAGGAGGCTGGGGCTGGTTAGTTGAGAAGAGGGAAGTTTCAGAGGGGTTGGTAAACAGAGACGACTGAGCGGAGTTCTGGGGGTTAGAATTTAGGTTAGCTGGTTGGACTTTAGGCTTGCGTCCCCGCCTCTTGCCCATGTAGATGGTCCCTCTCTTGCTCACATTGATCTGAGGGCCCAACTTACTCCCAAAGGAGGAGGACAGGGCTGAGAGCGTGTGCACTGTTGTAGCCTCTATTGATTTACACATTTTCAGAGAGGTCTCGCCATCCGCTGCCCCGCCTACCTTTCCCTCCTTTCCTAAATATCCAGACAGCATTACCTTGTGAAGTCTCCTCTTCTTTCTTTTCTTCATCTCATTAATCAGCCTCCTGATCTTTAGCTGCCTGTTCCCTTTTTCAGGGGGATGGAAATCTTTACTCGTGTCTGTATCATCAGTGTGATTCAGTGCATCTCCTCTCTGGTCCTCGGGGAGCGGTCGTTTGGGAGGACGGCCACGCTTCTTGGGGCTGGATTTAGACTGAGCAGCACTCTGCAGTACTGGACTTGGCTCCACCACAGGGGATTTCTGAACTCCGTTACACCCCGGAGGAGGCACCTCAGCTGGGGTAGCATTCGGTGAAAGTCTAGGGGGAGGATCATCTAAACTAGAGCTGTGGGATTTGGGGCGGCCCCGTTTTCGGGCAGGAGTTATGGAGCATCTGGATGTGGAGGGGCTGGGGTCTGATGTGGGGTGACTCTGCTTTGGGGATGGAGGTTTGGTTGCAGAGGAGAGAGGGGAGGAGCTGCTGGTTAAGGGGCTAGACGCAGTTGGGTGTGACTCATCAGTCTGCTGAATATTGGCCTTGGCAGAATGGGACGTCTTGGGGTTCTGGGGGAAACTCAGTAAAGTATTATGTAGGGAATCTGAAGAGGCTTCCTGATTTTCCGCCCTCTGAGCCCGGTGCACCAGCTTGGTCCAGCTGGGCCGTCTGGCTTTACGTTTCTTGAGCGGTCGGCTGTCTTGCTCTTGGGGGGAAGAAGGGGGAGAAACAGGGGCACGAGCAGAAGAAGTGGGCAGAGAAGGAGGAGCAGAAGAAGAGGAGTGGCTTGGAGGCACAGTTGAATGTCTTGAGAAGTCTTGTTCTTTTGATTTACTGTTGTCACCTGTTGTTTTTGCTGGCTCAGCTTGTTTAACTGGCTTGCAACTGTCTTCTGTCTTGTCCTTCTCCTCTAGTCTGCCTGGACTCACTACTTTACAAGTTTTATCTAGTTTACCACTATCAACTGTTTCACCACATTTTGCATTATTGTCTTCTGTTTTTTGTCTGTCTGGACTAGGCTTATCCCTCTTTTTCTCAGCCTTTCCTCTTTCAGTCTTTAGTTCATCCCTCCACATATCATCACTCTTATGTCTTTCAACTTTTTCTTTACCATGCCTTGACTTTCCATCTTTCCCTTTCTCCTTTTTCTTCTTCTTACCCTCCTCCTTTCTGCTCTCACTCTTTGCTCTTTCAGCCTCCAGTCTATCTCGCTTTGATTTTTTGTCTTTCCGTTTCTCTTTCTTTGCTTTCCTCTCTTTCTCTCTCTTCTTCTCTAGTGAGGGTTTTAGAGAGGAATCCTGATCTTGGGATAGATCCACAGTGGGGGAAGACTGTGGTTTCGGGGTGACTGAGGGAGAGGAAGGAGAGCCTGGCCTACTCTTATTGGACAGGCTAAGTTCTTTATGGGAGCTGGTGGAGACCGGGGGTCTCGTCGAGGAGTCCATGGAAGAAACAGAGGAGGAACTGCTGTGTTTTCCAACTTTGATTTTCGACGAGGTGGAAGTGCCAAGGATGTCCGTAGAGCCTTTCCCATTCGATAGTCCCTTCTGTCTCGCTGTCTGTACCAAACCATTATGTTTCTTGGAGGTGTTTCCTTCATTCCTGGTCTCCGATGCAGGGACGGTCTGGACGCATGGTGTGGAAGGAGTAGTTGAAGCTGTCTGGTCTGTTGTGGGCGAACAGGGTTTGTGTCCTGCAGGAACAGGCTGGCCATTAACACTAGGAAGCTTCTCTTTTTTCACTCTCTCTGATGAGCCATTTGAATTCACCTCTGTCTTATCAGCCAGTTTGATAGGAACCTGGGGAATGCAAACACGCAATCTCTGTCATAGGCAGCAGACATCCATTCGTATTTGTAGACAACAACAGTGAGCGACAATGGGTAAGAGACAATAAGGGAAATGCTTTTGTTTTTGTCTGCCCATTAAAAGAGAGAGTAAGGACAAAATGACTCAATCAGGCAGAGAAAAGAGGGCATACTGTGGAGAAGGAGAGAGTGAGGTGATGGAAACAGGAATGGGGTTGACACAGAAAGGAGAAATACAAAGGCAGAGAAACAGAGAGGAAGGGAGTGGGACAGGGACAGAGGGGGAGTGAAAGATAAATGAGAGCAGGTAGAGAAAAGAGGGGATGTAAAAATAGAATAGAGGGACAGATATAGAGAGCCTGGCAGAGACCGAAAGAGAGAGAGAAAGCTGTGCTATTGGTAGCTATAAATTGCCACTAATACAGATGAGAAGGCTTGACATTTCATACTTGTCCTGTAATTTTGGTATGCTGCAGCCTGAGTGGCGTTTGTGCAGCTAAAGCAATAAGCTTCCCCTTGGGTGATTGTCACAAGAACTGATGGACCAATGTCTGTAATAGCTGCAAGTGGTTGCCGTGCTGTTGTCCTATTTATAGGTCTGTTTATTTAAATGCGCTGCTTAAGCCTCAGTATTGAGACAATAGCTTATTTGACCTTATTACAACTGAGCACAAAGTTGGGCGATTTTGTACCATATAAGCCTGTGTGGAGGTTAACTACAAAAACCAAAACAGGGCTACATGTGTTGGCTCTAATAGGACTGCCATTAATCACAGATGAATTCCTTCAGCCACTGTAACTCTTGGGTTTTTTTTTCCGTCTTATGCAAACTTCAGCTAATAACAGGTTTAATATTGGCAGCTGACAGGAGGGAATCTGTATGTGTGTGAGGGAAATTGCCCTTGTCCTTAACTTACCTGTTTGGCAGACTTCGTCCCTTGGCTGGCTGTGGCCGGGACTGAGGCGGGGGTGGAAGCTGTAGTAAATGTTGATGATAACGGCAGTGGCTGCGATGACGAAGATGATGATGACGATGATAATAATGATGATGCAAGTGGTGGTGAAGCAGCAGACGCAGTTTGTTTGGATGTGGTCTGGACCGCATCCAGGCCTGAGCGTTGCTCTCTGGCTGCCTCGTCTGGGGTAGAGCTGGTTTTACTCTGCTGCCCCACTCCTCCTTCACCATCCCCCCTCAGCAGGCCCCCCCTGCCTTGTCTCTGATAGGTCCTGATGGTGGGCTTGCAGACGTAGCTCTCCAAGATCTTGGGCGGTTTCTTGGTGCGCTTGGCCTGGAGTCCAATCCGCAGTCGTACATTCCCCTCGGGGCAGCTGGTCTCTCTGCCAGAGATCTGAAGCTGCTGCTGCCCTGCGCTTCCACAGCGCCCCTCAATGAACAACTCCAGCACTGCCCCCTTGTCTCCTTCTCTCTTCTTCCCTGCTCCCCTTTTCTCCTCCTCCTTTTTCCCTACATCTCCATTCTCCCCCTCACCTCTTCTCTTTTTCTCTGCCACTTGGTCCTGTTCAGAGTCTTCAGGTGCAGAGGTGGGGTCCAGAGTGGAGTTTGTGGCTGGAGGGGTTCCCCCCTTCACTCTCTGGTCCATCAGAGAAGTCAGGGGGGAGAAGCAGGATGCTGTGGGGTTCCCAGTATAACACTTTCAATTGTAGCTGGTGGGGTTATTGGGGTCAAGGGCTGAATGAGCTGAATGCAGGTGTAGGTCAGGAGATTTCCAAAAGAATATCCTATAACAGTCCAAGCACAGTTGGGTGCCTGCATCCAGCGAAGGTCTCTCTCTCTCTTCTTTAGGCTCGAACTGAGAGGGAGCAAGTTAGAGGCAGAGAGCGAGAGAGTGAGAGAGAGAGAGGAAGGGAAATACAGACAGAAAGACAGAAAGATAGAGAGGCCAGTGATTAGTCATTTCAGTGAGCTCAGATGCTGAATAGCAGCCGTACAGGAATTGAGGGGAAAGTCCCCTTCCTGCAGGCAGCTGTAGAGAGGTGCTAAAGTCTGTGTCCACAGAGATGATCTCATCATACAGAAAACCCAGGGGGCCAATCAACGCTGCCGATTCCCAGAATGTCAGCACTAACGGGAAGAAAGACCTACTCACATTCTCCAAAAACATTGGCTAGTTTTCTCTCACAATCTGTAAATAACAGCAGCTCTGAAAGACGGCGAATACTCCTCAAGCCTCTGCGCTTTTCCTTATGATCTAATCCTTACTCTGCCTCCTTTATCCCAAATCAATATATCAATCAATCAGCTCCTCGCTAATTCAAACACTTGATCCAGTCTCCTCCCCTCCTCTCCCCACTGTCTTTGCGCCTTCTGTTCTCAGCTACTCCCACAAGCACTTCTCCTCCCACCCTTCCCTCTGCTGTACTTTCTTTTCTCTCCGAAACTCCCCTTTTCATGTTTGGCAGAAAGCTTTTGCATGCATTCTCTATTAGCCCCATCTACTCTCGCTCTCTCTCTCTCTCTTTCTCTCTCTCTGGAGACCACACAGTAAAATGGTCAACTCATACACTGTATCCATGTTAATCAGAACCATATTTCCTCCTCCACTTCGTTCTTTTTCTCCACTCCAACCTAAATCCCTCCATTCACGGTCCGACCGTTCCCCTCCTCCCCTTTCAGTAGTGGTAACACAAATCCGTAGGAAAGGGTAAAACTTATTTTTGGAAAGGAGTGCAAATTCCTCCTCCTCCCATTGCTTCCTCTAAGTCAAGTAAGCTTTTCATTGACCCCATTGTAAATGGACTTTTAATGTGACATTACAGCAAAGTAACACACCCTAAAATAACATTCTCCTCACCAGAAAAACTTTCGCTCTCACTCGCACCAGTTTTTAACCCAATGTATCGCGGGGAGGCAGCATCTTCTGTCATGCCTCCTTCATTACACCCTCTCTCTCATTAAGGGAGACACTCATCCATTTTCTAATAAAACACACCCTGCCAAGCATTCTTGCAGATCTCTCCTGAGAGCCTCTTATGAAATAGCTCATCTGTCTCTCAACGCGCTGAACTGCCCCCTTAAACTTACAAGAGCATCTCAGATAATGTTTTCATTTAAGAGCTCAGTGGGCTATCTCTCCTGCCTCTTGGTCCCTCCACACCCAAACCCTTTCCTTGAATCATACTGAGCTCAAATCAACATCTGTTCCAGTAACTGCTGTTATGTAACCGTTTTGGAGAGCATTTCCAAGGCCAAACCTCCTTACAATAAAATAAAAACGAACACAGAGATGGACAGTGGTCCTCCTGAGTAACTGCAACCACTCTTGTTATGACCTCTACTCCAGACGCCTGACCCCTGCGAAGAAGAGCAACCTGAGGAGGATCCAGGCATGAGGAGGAGCTCGAGTCACACGGGTTCCAATCATGTTGTACAAAGAGACTATAAGAAGAGAATAAGAGTGGCAGGTTTTCAAACTTAAAAGGGCAAGGCCATTCAACATCAGTCAAAGTGCATACTAATAGCTTTTTACACTCTCCAGAGCTATACCTCTCAAACATAACTCAAAATTATTCTAACATTAGACCAGAAGCTATTTCCAGTGACAGGATGATGGGTGGACTTGACACTGTAGTCAGTGTGGTTCCTCGGCAGCGCTGAGGCAGACGATTAAATCAAGATAATGGGCCACCATATTTCCAGCCATCATCACCATCCCATGACGGTGTGATCATCAATAACTACAACACCGTTGTCATCTGCCTGACAACAGCGGGAGCACAGCGGCCCTGCCCCCTGGAAATTAGGGTGCTGTGATGGCATCTCACACATTTATTGAACCATCCACGAAGCCTCACACACACACACACACAGTGGGCGCAGCCTGACTCCACATACACAGGGAAGTTTCTCACGTGAGTCTCTCCCTCCTCCTCGTCCTCACACACACACACACACACACACACACTCACACACACTAGTTAGGGTATTAGAAGTGTGTTGGTCGTACATTGTGTACCCAGGTCGCAGCTGCGTAGGCTGACTGATGTTTCTACTGTAGATACAGTACGGGCAGTGGGGGTGTTACCGCACTGGAGCAACCTATCACTGGTTTACTGAGGACGTCAACAGGAGCTTCCTTCTTCCATAATGACTTTGCGCACCTCTGAAAATCACTATCCGCCTGATGCTGTCGCACTTACAAATGATACACACATGCACGTGTTGTTGTTGTCGTCACTCCTATCTCCATAATAAAATATGTCGCACATTTAGGCGCCCTAAAACATACGCGGCTGCACAAACGAAACTCAACATGGAAGTGGGGGCTACGTAGCATGAAAATGTGCTTGCTGGTGGTGTTTGTGATATGGATTAGTCCTCCGAGCCACCTTTTTAAAAAATATATTTATTTATTTATTTATTTATTTACCCCCCCCCCTCCTCTATCTGTCCTCTGCTAGCCCCTTCTGCTGGTGTCAGCAACATTGAAATAAGAAATATCACCATGCACGGAGAACAGAGGGGAAACACACTCAGCAACAAGGGATAAAATTAGCGCAAAGCGGATGCACAGAATTCTCTCTAAACCTACTGTGCTGTGAGCTCGCTGATGATGACAGGCCTGCACACATTAATACAGACTGCCATGACAAGCTGTAATAAGGCTACGTAGGCTACTTACCCGAGAGCGCGTCCCAGAGCCAACTGCGTTTAGGCAGGAGGTTAAGGTGTTGCTGTTCTGCTGTTCTCCTCTTCGCACCAACAGCAATCCACAGCTTTTGGTGCATTAGATGTTGCTTTGATTACATAACTAAGGCCAGCGGAGGTTAAAACACCTCCTAAAACCGAGTTTCAGTCCCATCGGAGCGCAGAGCCTACTGTGCAACAACATTGGCGCGGGTGTTTTCATAATCATACAGTCGACAGATCTCCGTCGGCGCGTCTCCGCAGCTAGGTGGCGGACTGGTTACGCTGGATCTTATTTTTTGCGACTTCTCTCGGGGAAAGTTACATCGCTCCCGCCTGTGATAATGGCTCAGACTGTGCTCTCGTATGCGCACAGGCTGTTAACGTGTCAGGACGACAGGGTTGAAGGCTGCGGTGGTGTGTGTGTGTTTGTGTGTGTGCGTGCGTGCGTGTGTGTGTGCCACAGTGGTTACAGGCTGACAGAGCAGAGGGGTTGGTGGATGTGCGGGAATGCAACTGCGTGGCCATTTTCATGTGGCCAGAGGAGGAGATAAAACGGTGAACACAGCACAGGATCTCATTGCGGTTCATAATAGGCGATTGGGGAGGGCTATTTAGACGCTTAATAAAATGGCGACGACTTGGCTAAAATAGGCTGTTGGCAGGATTTGAGGAACTGCTCAAAAGTTGCACCGTGTAATGCAATACGACATTCAGCTTACACAGTGTGAGGGAGCTCCAGCAAAGAAACGCAGGCTGGGCTGAGCACTTATTAAAAAGTTAATTTGTCGGATCTGACCATCACACTGATCAAAAACTAGAAGCAATGTTTTTTTTTTTGTTTGTTTTTTTTTTATCACGCAGTAGGAATAACACAAAATCTATATAATGCACAATGTAGCCTATTTATATTATAGTTACATATTTAAGCATATGCTTTTGTATAAACATTAAAATAAAGTTAAAACTAATCAAAACAAAATTATTCAGTAATTCAATAATCACAGCAGTAATAATGATGAGCAGAGTATTATTGATGTGGGAATGTATTATTATTTATTTTTGGTTGTTATTTATCGTGTTATTATAGTAGCAAAGTAGTAACGCTATCGTTACTATGGCTTGTTGTTTTATGTCTATGCACGGGACCCACTCTGGGGCTACAGGATAAAGATGTGCTTTTGGGCATCTACTTGGCCCCTGTTGTTCCTGCGCTCTGTGCATTGTGTGTGTGGACGCTGTAATCTCCGAATTCCCAGTAAGTGCACAAGACTAAACATGAATTTCACTCATACCCAGTAAACAGCCATTACTACTGTATAGGGTTTCCTGTATATCAAATAGATACCGGTAATTGAAGTCCAATACACAGTTTTATTTCAGAATATGCAACATGCAAGGGTAATATCGACTAAAAATAAAGCTAAAGCTTGATTTTGATTTAGGGTCCCTCTATATTACAGACCCTCAGGATGAGGTAATGATGCAGGATTTGTCCTAAGGCCCACGGCATTTAAGTTGTTTAAGTACAAACCAAATGACACCGTATCATTAGCCGTGACTGGCCCCTGTGGCTCATGTCAAATGTTGAGAAAGAAAGGCTCTGCAGACTTAGGCAGAGAAGTATTTAAACAAAGAGACAACCTCATTGGTCTTATAAACATTTAAAGAGCAAAACTCTTTTTTTTCGCATTTGCATTGGATCCAAGGGAAAAGAGTCTTTCATTAAATAATTAAGGTCTTTAAACTAGATTTGGAAACAGATTAAACGATAATACAGGACCACCTTAGTTGATATTGTACTATAATGGTGCATATTCCTAAACAAATTTGAATTAATTCAAATAGAGTACAACTAATCCGCACACAGTGAATGACTGCTGGGGGTTTGACGCTTCAGGGCAGTTTTCCTCTTAGAGTGGCTGGTAATCCAGCCTTGCCTTGACATTTCACATACAGTAAATTATTTCAGAGTTGTTTTCTCTGTGTCACTTACAGGCGCACACATGTCTGGAAATTGAATAAAATTTAAAGAATTAAAACAAAAAATTAACAGGTTTATTTGTCTCACACACAGAGGAGTATGAAAAATATGAAAAATAGTACAAGTGTAAAATATATTGTAATGTAAGGTAGCTCTGAGAATAATGGTAGTATAGCCTACACAGGATGATTTGTTTTTCATTATGGAAACCTACTGTGTAATAGAGGCTTGTAACTTTTTTTCTGAATCTCCCCAGAGCCTCTGCACATCTATTAGCTTACTGGGATTATAAAGTTGAAAGTACTATAATTGCCCCACTGGGCCTTCTGTTGGTTTAAAAAAAACAAAGAGGGCAAAATCTCACAGGACTCCTGTCAAAAGAGCCATGTTTAGCGCTTCTGAACAGGTTGTTAAGTACATAACACCTCCACAGTGTGTTTACAGCCGTGATGCGTCTACCTGCGTGAATTATTATTACAGGTGAAACATGTCAAACTCTGATAAACTCCATTTTCCTCTGTTGTTGTCGCCTGGCTCCTAGCATCTGATTGGCCAAACAGAATTTTGATGGCGCGACGTCACTTCCTGCACCGTGCTGCATTATGGCGGAGTCCATGTCGGTTCTGGCACATTGACTTCGCCTGGAGCTGTGTGGCTTTACTCTCTACTTAACCCAAAACTAAGGACGTTTGTCTCTACATGACATTAACAGAAATCCTCGCCAGCGAACCTTTAATGAACTGAACCGCAGGTAAACGGCTTTATGTGCTCACATATCTCCGCACTGCCGATGTTAGCTGTTAGCTAAGAGTTTACGCAAGGTTACAGGACTAGGGTGTGAATGTTCATATTTTGCTTTAGTCTGTTTTAGTGCCTCTGGCTCCCGAAATATCACTTATATCCATGTTGTCCTCCACGTTTCAGACCATGGCGCTTCACAGACTGTCCTTCAGACTACGGCAAACGGTGAGGTCAATGTTAACAGGAGGTTTAAGCGTTAACTGAGAAGCTGCAGACACATAACATTACCAATAATCCCTTTTGGTTATTTTTGACCTGGGTCAACTGCTCTGTTTAGGAAGGAAATGTTGCAACTGTGCTTTAGTTAATTGCTGTCAATAAACCTACTCTTATTAAACAAATCTTCTACTGATTTTATTCAAAGAATTATTCATGGACAAGGTAACTTTTGTAGTTATTTTCAAAGATTGGTTTACAATATACATACATATGTATACTGTAGTTGCAGCCCCAAATTAAAACTGAGAAAATACTCATGCACAATCCACTGCAGTACTGTTTGTCTCTGGGATCAGAACACAAAGGTGTTTCTGTGCTCACTTAAGACTCAGCATCCTTCCTTCGGACGCTGTAGGCTTCCGTTCAGTCTCAGAGGAGCTACAGAAACTTTTTAAGGCAATTTGAATTTAATATTTGAGTTCAACATTTGCTCAAAATACATGTCAAGTATCTAAGTTTGTTCAACAGAGAAATGATGATGTATAAATGTCGATTACGGTACATATTCACATTCAAGCCATTTTACTTGGGTCAGTTTTTGATGAAGAGTTTCCATCAATGTTTTAAGGCACTGTATGTATATAATATGTTTAATCACTTATCAACACAGTACCATTTGTTCTATTTGGATTATTTTTCTGTTTTTTCTGACACTTGAATAAAAATGTTCCTTCTATTAAACTCTTGCAGGTAACACATGTAAGGACCCTTCATACCAGTGAATGTGGGCAGCAGCAGGAGGCTGTGGCTGTAGAATCAGAACCTGAGCCTTTCTCAGTTTTCAGAACGCAGGAGAAAGATCCAGTAAGCAGAAGTGTTCAGACAATTAAAATCCTCACCGTGGTTCTAACACAGTGTGGGCACATTGTACACATACCTAGCTGCATTTGTGTTTGCAGTGGCATTTTTATATAGCCTACATTTTCTGTGTAGGCTATATATGTATATAATTTCTAGCGGTTGAGCTCACTATTTGTGTATTTCCAGGCATGTCAGTCTGAGAAACAGGTCGGACAGTATTACACTCTGCCACCTGCACACGTCCGCGCTGCATTCCCTCATGGCTTCCCCTGGCGCTATCAACAACAGGTTGGTTCTTGTTTGTATCACTGCATACGCACGATTTTTTTGTTATTTTACCAAGTCATGGATGATATTTTGTTACCTGGTTTTCTTATTTTAAAATAGTAAAATGTATACAACGAAGGCACTTTTTTCATGTATGGTTTTATAGACGAAGACATTCAATGAGGCCTGTATAATGGTGAGGCAGCCTGCTCTGGAGGTCATCTCGTACCTGAAGAAAACAGACTTCAGCAAACCTGCACAGCGATATTTATTCTGTATCCTTCAAAACTCACAGTCACGCTCACACAGGCAGAAAAAAGGAACACACTCTTCTTATCCAGATGATCTTGATTTGTTGACAATTGTTCGCCTTATCGAGTTGTTCAGATGGGTTGAATGGCAGTGGGAAGACGATGTCTCTCTGTCACACAATCCACTTCTGCTACACACAGGGGTGGCTGGTGCTGCATATTCCTGACGGTGAGACAACCACAGTCACACATGACAGATGGCTAACTGGTACCCAGAAAGTTTCAATAATTACCCATCTACATCTTCTCTTTCTTTTTTGTTGTAATTATACAGCCCACCTCTGGGTGAAGAACTGTAAAGAGCTGCTGCCCTCATCCTATAACACCTCTCGCTTTGACCAACCATTACAAGCTGCTGAATGGTTACGCAGCTTCAGAATCACCAATGAGCAATTCCTTTCAAAGGTAACAATTTTTAGGCAGTGTGCCTTTATGAACATCAGTCATCAGATGATGTTTACATGTGCGGTGGTTTTACAGTGTCATCTAAATGGTTTTAAATATACACAGTCAAGTTAAGGCTTGTGGAGTTTGTCTCATTATTAACAGTCTCTTGGGCATTAATAGGCCTTTAATGAGCCTTGACTGTCTCTTCACAGCGGTTCAGGTCACATGCTGATTGATACACGTAAAGCAATTAAACTGCTAGATGAGACCACCTGACCCACGTGTGCAGCTATAAAAAAAAATCAAATTTCTCTGCATAGCACCGTAGCAACCAAATAGATCAAAGCAACACAGTCTAACATAGCGCATCTTAAAAAAATCTAGGTTAAGATATTAATGGGTGTACACATAGAAATATTTATAACTTAATATGAAACATAAACCTAATCCACCTTTCATGAATGGGGAAAGAAACATTGGAAACTTGGTGCAGGAACTCAAAGGAGAACCGAGTCCATAAAAAAAGATTGTCAGTGAAATTGTGCTGTTTCCTTCCCAGATAAAGACAAAACACCGTTATGTGTGGACAAAGAGAGAGTTCACTGAAGAGGGAAGTCTTCTAGGACAGCTGGTGGATCAGGTGAGTCCTCGCAAAGTACCAAAGAGTGGGATTCTGGGCATCCCGACCTCAGCTCTTTATTTTTTGAGTATTTATTTTTGTCCACTGTAGGTGTGGTTTTTGTTGCCCTCCAAGACATTTCCATGTCTTTGCTTTATTTCTATATGTTACCTGTTCTCTCCTTCTGCCCTACCGATTTCCCCATAGGGGTCATTAAAGGTTAATCTTTCACCTTGCCGGTGCTTAATGGTGATCAGTAGCTGCTGAACAGAGCATGGTGATGGATCAGCACTATATTTTTGTACCACATGCTGACAAAGGCAGAAAGGAACAGTAGATTTATATGCAGCCTGCTCATTTCTCACTGTTTGCAGTCAGTCATCTTGCTCTGCTATTGTTTACATATCATTTGCTCTAAGATAATGAAAACTCTGGGACATAAGTGGTGCTATATTGTGTCTGACTTGTCAGTGAAGCTATTTTTAGATGACTGCTAGTGTTACTGTGAGCCTGTTGGTGCGCTAATGTGGTTAGATCACATACTGATTACTATCCATCTGACAGAACATTATTTGACAAAATAGGTTAGACTGACAGTTGTGGTATTTTCTTTCTCATCTGAATCTGTTTCAGACCTCCAGTTCTGGCATTTTTATTAAACAGTTGGATGTTTACAGGCTTAAAATTAAAGAAATTGTGCATGAAATTGCTTCAGTCCTTTTGATATGCCTACATAATACATTATCATCAGGCTTTGATAGGGTTTCCTTTGCCGTAGGGTATCTCTCGTGTGAAGAGCAGCTGTGATGTGGTGGGGGCGGTGATGAAAGAACTGAGGCTGCAAAGTGGGCAGCCCGAGTCAAACTTCCGCCTGGCCGTGGCTGTGGATGCCGTCAATGCCCTGTGGGGAAGATCCACTGTCAAGAAAGAGGATAGGAGCACTGTGAGGAAACATATTCACAACCTTGTCATGCTTCATATTTATCCTCATGCTTCTCTTTCAGTTTCCACAGACAGGAAGTCTTATGTGTCTGTCTTTCTCACCATCATCAGGTGGATCCAGAGGAGCTCACTTTGGTTTATAATCTGAGGAAGCTGATGAGGAACGACTGGGTGAGAAGAACACAATAAAGGCATTGGCCATAGTTACATGAGAGTTTATTTTTTTTAACACTCACTCTCCTGTCTCAGACTGGAGGCGCCATCATCACCACTGTGTCTCAGACGGGCTCTCTCTACATGCCAAAATTTGCCTACTTGCCTCACGAGCTGCTGGGAGAGGTCAGAGATCGTTTTATTGTACCTGTCTTACACACACGACATAAGGATTATGCTTTGTTGTTGCTTTGTGGCGAGTATCTCAGCTTTTTGTTGTCTGTAAGGAACGAAACAGCCAGTATATCCAATAGAATTGCCAGAAAACAAATTTTTTGTGACATCTATCACCAAAAGATGGGTCTCACCCTTTGTTCAGCCCGTACAGACCTTCCCTCTGTGCTAAGTGGTCTATTTTATACAGTGGAACAGCAAATAAGAAAAGCTTTGCGGAACAGAAACGTAACAGAATAAATCCTTGAATGTGTGCGTGCCTTTATTGGAGTCGTATTTATCTGATGTCTGCCTCATGTCACAAGATCAATGCTCCTAATGGACAAGTAAATCCATCATGACCACCCACCTCTTCCATTTATGCCGGACAGTGATTGAACCATAAAACTGAAAGTAGGGTCATATAACATCACTCGTCTCACCAAATAAAAAACAGTGATGTTATAATTGCGCAATATCAATCATTTAGACCTCTGTTCATGACCAGCAACCGTGTGGACTTAACTTCAACTCGTCTTTTTTAACGGGTTTAGTCATTTATATGGATTACTGATTTCTCTGTGCACCTGAAGTACAGATATCTGATTTTGTTTGGATCTTATGACAGGGTCTGTGGTGCTTATTATTAGGTCTGTTTTTCAAATGCATTTCGTTGTGATCATGCACATGACACTGACCTTTTCTGTGATTGTATTAGATCTCTGAACATGAAACCAGTGAAGTCTTTCTCTGCTAAACACAACTGAAAACAGGTTTGATTTCCTGTATTTTGACTTCCTGTCTGTGCTTGGCTCTTCAGAGAGGTTTCAACAGCATGGACCCGTTTATCCCGGTGTCAGTGCCCAACTACAGTGAGAAAGAGTTTGAGAGCTGTTACCTTTACTATATGGACCGTCACTGGCTGCAGCATCCACAGAGTAAGTGATAATGATTTCGATGCATTTTGCTATGAGATACTAATGATGTGTAAGTGATGTTGTTTTACCAACTCTGATATATATATATATATTTTTTTTTCCATCAGGCCAAACAGAGGATGGGAAGAAAGAACTCATCTTTTTGAGCAACAGAAATCCAGCCATGCTAGAGAGAATTTGTTCCTTCCTATGAAGTCACACAAATCACACACATACAGACACAAATATCACACACACAATATCAGTGTCCAGGAAATACATACACATACAAATGTCCATGTCTATAATGTGTAAATTACAATGCATGTGTGTTACTTTGATAAAATGTTGAACAAAGTAAAGAAGTTTTGTTTCTTCTGAAGTATAAAAACAGATTTAAAAGTCATTCATTCTTTATTAATTTGAATCCACTGCAAAGAACTTTTTGTCTTTTTCTCCTTTTCTGTTTGAGAGTGGTACTCTTTATTAAACCTCCTCTTTCTTAAACCTCCATATAGATACTATTAGTCCCAAAGGGAAATTTCAGAATGACAGCAGCCACGTCACATAAATCTTAAAAGTGATGTTCCTATGAAAAACATCCAGTTTAAGGCTAAATCACATCCAATAATTTAATAGACTAAATGAAATATAAATATACTAGAGATTTTATCTACACTATACTATCTGCGTTCACACTAGTATTAAGATGTAAATCAGGTGCCATGGAAAAGATTCAATCACATCGATCGCTATGGGAATCTGAAAGGTTTTCTTTTGAATCAGAGTGCTATTATAAGTAAAGCAAAGTTGTTTTTCTGCAAATGTCTATGTTAAAGTCTTCAGATGAAAGTCTGGAAAACAAATGATATAAAAAAAAAAGCATTATTTAATGCGATCAGAATTGTCCGCAAGGTCAAAACATTCATTTATTTATTTTCTTTTTTTCTCCTGTAACCTATTGGAAGGTCCAGCGCCACCTGGCCGGCAGTGTAGATTGTTGCATGGGTGTTCACGTGACAGTGTTACAAAGTCACATGACTGCCAGAAATCCCATTTCGTCGACACAACAAACTGCTAGGGAAACACTCACTGGTATGGCAGGCTGGACAAATCTAAGGTGACGGCTGTGTGTAGATTTTTTTTGGTTAACTCACAGAACATGCCAGAGTTTCTGTCGGGATCCTCTGAGGTGAGATGATCTACTGCAAAGTGCTGTGAACGACATAACAATGAAACGTGTGTGTGTCAGCTACACAGACAAATCAGCTGGGTCGCCTGTAACTAGTGTTTTACCGTTTGACGTTGATTTAACCCGTGTTTAATTCAGTGTGTTACCTGGATCCACTTTGTTTCCAGATAAAATGGCGTTGTCATTGCTAGCAGCTGTGCTTTTGGCCTTCGTTTTCCTCACAGCACAAGTGAGCCTCTCAACAGGTAACACAGTACAACACAACACAATACCATTGTTTTCAATGTGTCACAGAAAAAAAATCACAATCGTTTGTCTACTTCTCCTCCCAGAAAGCAATAAATGCGTTGCCAGGAACTTTGGCCATGACTCAGTGGTGTGTGAGTGTAATTCAACCTACTGTGACAGTGTTGGGTCAGTCAGCCTGCCTCCACTGGGACAGTACTCCTTCTACCTGAGCAGCATGGCAGGCACCAGACTGGAGCCAGGGCAGGGTCAGGTCCAGGTGAACAGCAGCGGGGCAGGTGAGTGATGTGGGCTTTTATTGTTGCTGTCAGTGGTGCTGGTGCAGGTTCAGAGCATCTCTTTTGTTTATGCGTCTCTGTCAGGCCTCAGGTTGACTATCGCTCCCTACCAGAAGTACCAGAAGATCAGGGGATTTGGTGGGGCTATGACAGACGCTGCAGCAATCAACATCCTGTCCCTCTCTGATGGCGCACAGGACCAGCTGCTACGACAGTATTTCTCTAGTGAAGGTACACTACATGGGCAAAAGTACGTGGCCACCTGTTTCCTCTGGTATCTGCTTTGTAATACCAGGGTAACAGCAGAAAAGCATGATGTTAATGTCCTTTGCAGGAATTAAATACGAATGTATTATTTTTTCCTCATAGATTTTTCCATATATGAACTCATAGCAGTCAGTGTTTTGTACCAAGTAGCAGCTCCGACATAATATAAAATGCATTTCACCCAGTCCGTGAGAGCTGTCTGTATGCACAAGCTTATCAGGCTCCCACATCAACAGAATCATTATCATCACCACAAGCATCTGCATTGTCCAGTTATACTCATATCAGTTGTAATTAGGGTTGGGCTGTATTTATTATTGTGATTTCAGAATCACTTATTAATATTGAAGCTATTGTGAGTAATGAGCTGTTCAGATCTAATTCTGGGTATGATTTTACTTTAACTCTCTCTCTGCTTAGCATAAGCACTATATACGTGTTTCATAAACGGTTTATAACACAATGTAATGTAGTTTTAAGCAGATATAAAGGTGTACTAGCAACAAGCAATAGCAACAAGGAAACATACTGTGTATGCGTACAGAAATAAAAAGACTTCCCAACCACCTTATGGCAATTCCCCCACCCACAGACCAAAACCCAGACAGACTCTCATTAAAATCTGAAGGACATAAAACATCAAGAACAAAAAGTTAAGTCAGGAAAGGTGTTAATCCACTGGGTTTGAGTAATTGAGTGTGGAGGTTTCCACTGTGTATCACCACAATATTCTTCTTCTGTAAGTTGATCGGTGATGATATCGAGTGATCATCCAGACTTAGTTGTTACTGATGCTGTGTCACTGGCAGGTATCGGCTACAGCGTGGTTCGAGTCCCCATGGCCAGCTGTGACTTCTCCACCCGTCTGTACACCTACGCCGACACACCTGGAGACTACAACCTACACAACTTCACTCTGGCCCCTGAGGACATCAGCATGAAGGTCTTTCTCTGTCTTTGTCTTAAACACACAGGTGTGTGTCAATCAGTCCATCCCTCTAATCTCTCCTCCTCTTCTTTCTCTCTTCAGATCCCTCTCCTGCAGCGTGCTCAGGCCTTGTCCCCTGGCCCTCTGTCTCTGCTGGCTAGTGCCTGGAGCGCCCCCGCCTGGATGAAAACAAATGGTGCACTGATAGGAAAGGGCTCCCTGAAGGGGCAGCCTGGTGGCAAGGAGTACAAAACATGGGCTCAGTACTATATCAGGTGACATGTGGTTTTACCTTAATGTGATGTCACTCATTGGTAATGCTTGTTAAAAAAGGAAATTAATTCCGATGGTTACTTTAATCTTTCCTCTCAGGTTTCTTGAGGAATATGCTAAATATAACTTGACCTTCTGGGCTTTGACCACAGGCAATGAGCCCTCTGCAGGACAGATGACAAACTACAGGTCTCTCCTCAATTGATTTCATGTGAAACAATATTAACCAGCGTCTTGGCTTCTACAATTACACAACAGACTGAGGAGTATCTGTGTCTCACTGCAGTTTCCAGGCTCTGGGCTTCACGCCTGAGGAGCAGCGGGACTGGGTGGCTCTGGACCTGGGCCCTGCCCTGCATGCTTCATCATACCCACACACACACGTCCTCATACTGGATGACAACCGCCTGCTGCTGCCTCACTGGGCCAAAGTGGTGAGTCCAAGGACAGAGAGATAGTGGGAAACTTTGTTATACCTGAGGCTGAACTGGTGTTGCAGAAACCAAAATCAGAACTCTTCAGCATAGAATTCATATAAGAAAAGAAAAGAAAAGAAATGAAAGAATACAAGAACATAGTAACTTTATGTTCAGCACAATACAGAAGATAAAAGGTGAGGTAAAGGTAATATAAGTAAGGTAAAATAAGTGTAGTTAGCTACCTGCAGGAATACAGGACCCTTTACATCTTCCAGTTCCACATCCTTGAGATCCAAATTGTTTCCTGGAGCAAAGAACATCAGATAGAGATCAACCTGAAGAAAGGCATTTGTCTTTTGTTGTAGCTGAGATAAGTTTGTGTTTTTCATAGACAGGCTCCTAAACCCTGTCACAAAAGATTAAACAAGGCTCTGTCTAAAAAAACATGTCTGCAGAGTTTGCCAAATTAAGTTTTAAGGCTTTTAAAGACCTTTTTAATACCACACAATTTAATAGCTTGTTTCAGTCATACCAGCCACAGTATGGAAGTATGATGGAAAACCGGTAGGCCTAGAATTCTCTATGGTTTTATCACATTTTTTTGGATGGACTAACCAAATAAAAAATTATCAATTTATTTAAGCGATTTTAAACTTTTGCTAAAATCAACTCTTGCTCATTGTGAGTAAGCAAGCTTCCTAGCTACTGTCACTAGCAGTAGGGACAGTGTTTGCTGCAGGTCTAATGATGCTGACTCAAACTCAAAGGATGGAACAGCCTCATGCATGAATAATCCACAGTCGACACAATCCCACTTTCAGTTTATCGGTCTTTAAAGGCTCCCAATAGCCCACAATGAGTTACAAAAACATTTTAACTAATTTTACTGAAGGCAAGAGGAAATATGTAGGATTGTTGTAAATGAAATTGAAGAGTTCTTAATATCTTCTAAGATGGTAAATTCAATGTTTTTTAAGACTTTTCAGTGCCAGCAGATACCCTGAGAAAAGGACCTGTGACCTGTTCTTTCACTGAAGCTTGTTCCTTCCCTTCTCCCTGCAGGTCTTAAATGATGTTCATGCGGGAAGGTACATTCATGGTGTGGCAGTCCACTGGTATATGGACGGCCTCGTCCCTCCCGAGATTAGCCTGGGAGTCACCCATCATCTATATCCAGAGTATTACCTGTTCGGCTCGGAGGCCTGTGCTGGGTGGAGCCCACTAGACAGAGGGGTGAAGCTAGGGAGCTGGAACAGGGCTGAGCAGTACGCACATGACATTATACAGGTAAGATCCCCTCATCTTATGCATAAGGGTTGTGCTTGTTCATTCAGATCCACTGCAACCGATGTGAGATTTGACAAGCTGTGAGCTGTTCCAGAAAGGTGAGTCACCTCCCTTGATGCTGTAGTGCAGGTTTACAAGTTGTACTGTGCTGCACACGCTCTCTCTCCAGGAACTGCCTGCAGGCCATCAAAGCAAGCTGGAACTGGTGTTTTGTTTCTTCTGTCTTAATTCTCTCAGAGGAAATTGGACTCTATCCATTCTATCAATTTTGCATGGGTGCACTCAGCCTCGAGACATCTTGAGAATCAGGAGGGATTTGTTTATGTAAATGTGTTGTCCTTGTGACATTTAAACAAAACACCAGGATCCCGTCTAATGGATTCATTTTAAAACAAAACAACCCATCGCACTGCAAAGTTACACAGCACCAACTACATACTAAGCTGTGGCTGCTTTCTCCATGGCAGGACTTAAATCATTATGTGGTGGGCTGGACGGACTGGAACCTGGCGTTGGACCAGACTGGTGGGCCAAACTTGGTTAAAAACTTTGTGGACAGCCCCGTTATAGTGGATGCAAAGCGTGATGTCTTCTACAAGCAGCCAAGTTTCTATAGCATGGCCCATTTCAGGTAGTACTTGATCTTTGTTCACACTGTATGTTGTATTTCACCTGTTCCTTGATCACAAGACAGCAGTCTAAAGAGAACCACATAAATCTCCTTTTTCCACAGTAAGTTCCTGTGGGAGGGGTCTCAGAGAGTGGGGGTGTCTGCAAGTCAGGCAACAGACCTGGAATACACTGCTTTCATCAGACCGGATGGCTCAGTAGTGCTCATCATACTCAACAGGTACTGTAAATTAAATGTTTGAATATGTGTTAGTGAAAATGTATTGTACCCAACTGAGTGTGTGTCCTGTAGGTCATCATCAGTGATCCAGTTTGAGGTCTGGGATCCTGTGGTTGGCTACATGAGCTCCACTGCTCCGGCTCGTTCACTGCTCACACTTGCTTGGAACACACACTGATCATGAATACATTTCAACATGCCACTGAGTAAGCTTTTAATGTTGGAACTCATCACCAAAGCAGTCATTACTTCGAGTACTTTTTCAGTATCAAGCCACTGAGACTCACATTCTCGAAATTAACTGCTGCAATTTTATTTTTTTTCTTATCTACCGTGCATTTTCAGCACAGATTTGGTGATTTCAGTGTTCACTTTAATTAACCTCAGCTCATTTGAAATGCACTGAAAATACTAAAATTCCTTTTTTTTATGCACCATTCATTATCAGTGATGGTACCTGAATGTAATGAATGTATCAGCTCACCAGATTGACCAGTCCTGAAGTGTAACTGGTGCCTTGATTTCCAGCTAATAAGACGCTTTAAGTGTCCTCACCGATGCAGAAATTGTATAAATCATGTACAGTGTTTAAGTCCTTCTTTTGTTGCTTTTTAATATTTTAATTAAATAAAAGCACATATTGTTCTAAAATATTCCATGTCACATCTAATGTGTTAAGTATTATTGGGTGCAGAGAGGATATAAAAAAGATGTGTATTAACAGGACTGTGAGCAATGAAAGTTCAACCATGAGTTGTTTTTTTTTGTCAATTTATTAATACCTCATAGACATTTTTTTTCATATATATAATATACAGTTTTGATAACCAGGTATTTCACATTTGTGTCCTCATTCTCAATGTTTTTTTTTTCCTTTGCAAACCATAGGTAGTTGGACTAAAATTATTTACATAAAAAAAGTGATAAAAATGTGAAACAAAAGACAAGTCATAAACAGAGGAATAAAATGACAGAGGGATGCCATCTGTTTATAATATATACACCAGGAGAAATATGTTGAAATCTAAAGCATTAGATAATGAGCTGAGCTCTGAAGACTTAATTTTCATTCCCTTGCTGTTGCAACATTTGTTTTTGTTTTTATTATTCAGATGTAGAAGAGTCCAAAAAGATGTGAGGAAACCCTTGCTTTCATTTGATGGTAAAGCTTCCATTTATTGCCATTAAACAGCACCGACTCAACATGATTCCTATAAAATAGTCTCTCGGGTTCTTTATTAATCAGCAGCTCTACAGAGGATGGACTCAAAAACATTAACACCCTTACAATGCAATCCAATAAAACACCACCAGAATAAATAACCACAGTTCAACCGACATCTTCCTGACACAATCTCAACAAAAACAGAACATTACACCCTTCATTAACATAACATTTATTGCAGGGCTACAGGTGTTCATGTTGCTAGGTCCAGGCTCTGTAAATGCCGGGAGTGAACGTAACCCCTACTGTACGCTATGCTGTACGCCGTACAGGGCTCAGGTGCAGGTTTCAGCGAATCGAGAGGTGTGTAAAGAGGGAATGTTACATGACATTAAGTCTGGCAATTTCCCACAATAATGTATTGCAGCAGTGCATTTCAAGAAAGATGGAAAGGGAGTTTGCTTGAGAGGTGGAAGTAGAGAAGACATAGCCTTGATCATCATCAATATATGCTGGTTTGTTATTAGGCAAAAAGAGAGGTCCAGCAGACCTCAGCTGGCTGTTAAGACATCTGTTAGGGCATTTGTGTACATGGCTGGGGAGAAAGGCATTGAAATAGAAAGTAAAAATCAGACTGAGATGATTATGACTGCAACAGAGACGAACAGAGGAAAGGCGAGAAGCGTTTTCGTCTTCTCAGTGTGTTGGTGTGGAGAACCGATGGATGAGACAGGTGGGTGTCTCAGAAGGACCATCTCTCCTGTGTGCGAGGGTCCATGGAGAGGGAGGGGGACTCTGATGGGGGCTGGCTGCTGCTGTCTTCTCCGTTCAAACTCTTCCTACACACTGGACATGTGTCATGCTGCGTGGCCACAGAACAGAATGTACATAACATTAGCTCTGGGCAGTTTTCTCACAATGGTTTTTAACAAGTGGGCTCCTTATTTTAGTCCTATTCTTCCTGTCTGGTCAATCAAATATACCTCAGCACAATGTCAAATAACTGGTAGAGCATGGATGCACTAATCCTGCATTTAGCATTAGAGAATGTACTGTTGATTTAACTTGCACACGTCTAATCTATTAGACATTCCTTTAATGAAAACAATTCTAAGGGTAAGTCTGGCTGTGCTCGACATATTTTCTTACTGTTGACAAATCTCATGAGAGGACCAAAACCAACAATGGGCTGATTCAACTAACAAAACATTTCCTATGTAGCCAAAGCCTGACACAGCTTATTCAGAGTTCACCACTGTTGTCCAAAAATGATTAAGAACACATCAATGAGCCACACGGCTGCACTGGACGACATGTTCCTTCATTACCATAAACAAGGGGAATGTTTGAGTTAATCCCACATACGTGATCCTGCTGCTGTAAACAGCCGGAAAACAAATGTATCTGCAACTGAAAACAGTCTCCAGCAAATGCACCATTTACTCCGGTTTGAGTAACACTTGTTACAACCTACAGTATCTATCTGGTTTAGGCAATTATTTAGCTTTTTAAATGAAAAGTATATTTATTTCTAAACCTTTATTTAAGATTTATGCCTTCAGTGTCACGGATAGGGGGACACTGGAGTGACGCATTTTTGGTTTTGGTTTTTTCATGGAACTTGTTGACAACGACAGAAATACAGAATACTGACAACCTTACCTTTTAAATGTGCCCTGATCTTTCTATGTAGACTAGCAGGCAGCCAAAGCATGTGTGATACCATCACAGGCATTGTGAATATCTCATATGCTATACACCACTACATGTCATTAGGGTTCTAGCTCATGGGTTCATTCTGTTAAGCTCTACCCTCTTTGTTGTGACTCACCATTTCCAGCCATGGTACTATACAGTCTGAATGAAAGAAGTGGTTACAGGGTAGCTGTCTGACTGGCTCTCCAACTGCGAAGTCCTCTTTGCACACCGGACATTCCATACAGCAGTCTAAAGGAGAAAAGACAGGCATGGTGGTTTGCTTTTTGTTTTTTTTAATCACTCACTTTATATTAATACCCTTGTGATTTCTAATGGTAATCATCAGTCATTTGAGAAGACATTCATATCATTAGAACCAAAACATCATTATATTTCTTATCAGTACATATAAGTGTACTGAGGATAACCACACAGTTCCAGCTCAGTGGTAAAACAGGAGGACAGCATACACAGAACAGGAAGTCAAGAAGAACAGATCCAAAAGAGGACTTTGAAAAAAAAAAAAAAAAAAAACACTGGACGTGAAAGGCCAGCGAGCAAATAGACGTCATCTTGAAGTAATTCATGGAACAAACTGTTGATACTCTCAAGGTTAATGGGCATTCTGTTCCCAAACAGAAACAGTTTCAGAGGCTTCTCTTGGCAAGCTGCAAAAGCATATTAACACAAGTGCCTGTTTATGTTGTATCTGCATGCTCCATAGCCTTCAAAACAAATAAGCATATATTTAAGGACAAATGTGTTATTAGCCTTTTTTTTTTTTTTTTTTTTTTTACAGTGGAAGGACATACTTTATACATTTCCTATTAGATGAGCATGTGTCCCTTTGTATGCATATACAAGAGATAATACCTACTTTACAGAGGACTGGCAGATGAGTTAATTGCTTGGCCCCTTGAAAGTGTTATTTTTGGATGTTATGTTACAGATCATCACGTTGCAGTGACTTGTATCCTGACATTGCTGACTGCTTTGTGACTAGACAGCATACATCACTAACAGCTGTAATAGACAGTTAGGACAGCTTTTAATGGTGCTACCCAATTAAATTTCTACTTAAAAGCTAGCCACTCGTTACTAAGAACTTGATGACTTTACACACACACACTTAGTAATAGCAGCACAAATAGCTCCAGGTGTGTAGTTAAGGATCCACAACAAACAACGCATGCACAGCTACATTAAGAAAAAAAAAACTACTAAGAGTGTCTGACCTGCTTGTTCCTGAGAGATATTGACAGTTGGGAGAGAAGAGATCTTCTCTTTCTCTGCTGGAGGAGGTCCTGTGTTTTCCAGCTGACCTAATAGCTACACACATACACACACACACTTGTAAACTGAAAGAGAAATTAAAGGGTGACAGAAACACAAAGTTGGTAAGAAGTTATATTAAGCTTGGTTTACCTGTGTTATCACGGCGTCTAACCCTCCCTGTCCCCAGGCGTAATCCCCTGGGTTAGAGTGCAGCATCCCTGTCCTGAAAAAGACACAGAGGATTCAAGTTTATAAGAAACTGCACAAACACTGTGACAATAGAAGTAACAGTGATGCTACTGTAATGTCATCTTACCATGAGAGTGGAGGTGAGCCAGGGACTCCAGAGTTGGCAAAGAGGCCAGCGAGAAACTGTTGCACAATCCTAGCCCACAGAGAAAAGAGAAAATTCACAACAGCTAATGTCATTGCAACAAAAAAAAGGACAGTTAGAATTGTAAGAGCATAAATAGCACTGTCATTATTATAAGTGGGAGTATGCAAGGCAGAAAAGAGAGCCAAAAGGATGGTGACAGAAGATAGATACTCACCCTTCCACTGCGGGCGAGCGGTCTGGCCTGCTGCTGCCTCTGGACCGGTATCTTCTCTGACTGTGCAGACGAGGGGGGCGCCCTGGTCCCCAGTGTTCCCCAGCTCCTAGTAGACCCCCCATAGGTCCCCCTAGGCCTGCTGGGACTGACCCCCCGATTGGTCCACCTCCCAAACCCCCCAGGTCACTGAGACCTCCCAGGCGTCCTCCAGGGAGCCGAGGTTCTGAGTCAGGGGTGTCGCTGTCTGTTGTAAATGGCCGCTCCAGTAACAACAAGTGCCATAGCTACAGGGAGGTTGGGATACGAATGGGGAGGAAACAGGTAGAGTTTTGAAGAAAGATGGATTTGCAGACAAAAAGTGGGATTAAGGAGGCCAAAGGACAATAGAGAAAGGATAAAAAGAGAAGACGACAGGGGAAGAAAAAATACTAAGTTAGTTAAAACATATAAAATGATCCCAATCAATCATCTTTGCCCCCTTCCCCACCCTGTTCTCCCCAAAATCCATCAGATCAGCTCGTACCTCTGCAAACTGTGTGGCTGCGTCATCTATCCCGTTCGCGCCACCCTCTAAGAGACTTAAGGAAACAGCGCGCAAGGGGACAAAAGACACATTATTAGCAACATACACTGATCCCTACACACATATACAAGTTTAGTGCTAGCCTGGGACTAAACTGCATGGCGAGCCGACAAACTTCAACAGTGTAACAAGCAGGTTCTTAAAAATAAGCTCAAGAAAACATCCAACAGTCCATCAGCCTGCTTTTGTTCCAGACTAGCACTAACAGGCCTTAACATCTCATGTTCTCTACAGATGTGATGTACAGCCGGTAACTTTGAAACGTCTCTTACCTGGAGTCTTCTGTTACTTCCTCTATGAACCCTGAATCACATCTTGGACAGATGTACTCCTGGAAAGAGTCACAACAAAGACTGAGTCACAGAGTTTACGAAAAATGCCCATTAAAATTCCCTAGAACCCAAGGTGACACATTCAAACGTCTCGTTTTGTGTGACTGGCTGTAGTGAAAAGCAGCACATTCTCACGCTGGAGAATCGGGAACCAAAACGCAAAACGTTTGACATTTCTGTTTTAAATAGACAACGTAAAAGAAGTGGTCAACAGGGTTCAGCATATTACCAGACAGTTGGGGGTGTCCACCTCTATGGTGAGAAACAAGGAAATGCACTCTTTGGTCCCTCCTCCCCATGACACAGTCAGACTGGCCAGCGAGCCCACTGGGATGCTGCCCCAGGTTTTTATTTGCCTTCTCTGTGTATCCGTCATTCGTGGTGCACATGAGAGTGTGCTCACTGGTCAACCACAACCTAGTTTCAGTCATCCCCATCATGTTGAGCTAACGTTAGCTTGAATAAATCTATCATCAGCACAAAGTTTTTGTCATGTTGCCAAACCGGCATGGATTGGGAAATAATGCTTTCCACACAGGTTTTCCTTGCATTCTGATTATGTTAGTGGTAGGTTGTTTTCTTCAGCTATTTATTTATTTTAAACGGATGACGACCATTTCACACCCAGTCTGCGCAGTCAGAGACAAAGGGAAGATATAGAGCACAAGGGAGCGCAGCGGCATCAGTAGCTGAGCTTGAGGAAAGAGTTGAGCAATGTCACCGAGAGAGGATGGTTGCAACACAGGTTTATAGCCTACTCACAGTTACAACTTCTTCATCCTCTCATGGTGGGCTGAGGGCAGACTGGACGCTACAATGACTCACTATCACCTCTTGAGGTACAAAGTGGTACTACGAGATGTGACAGGCCAGGGCTAGTCCGCTAGCATGCTAACTTCAGTAGATATTTCTTTCACTTATGGGCTGGCAGAATAGTTCTTTCTTCATATTCTGGTGACGTCTTATTGTTTTGAGTTTGTGCAAGGTTGAGGCTTTTGTTTTACACCAGTGAAAACATTTTGTCTGATATAATGAAAAAGAAATGAACACAGTTCATTTCATTGTGCAGATTGTACAGAACTTCTGCTGACTGGCTTTGTGAACAACAAAGCCCTTTGTCAGTTTGTCTCAGAAAGGATAATAATAATATCAGCCACATTTATATGACGGCGTGTGTTTTATGAATGTAACCCAGGAGGTAGAGCTGGTCTGCCAACCACACCTAAAGTGTATAGTTTAGTGTTGTGTAGTGTTTTAGAAGCCGCTCCAGTAGAATGAGGAAAACAGCCCGGCTAGCTGGAACAGCTAGTAAGCTGGGGTTTTTCAACCTGTACAGACAGGGTTATGAGAGATTAGACTGATACATTTGTTTTATAATATATGTTAACAACAAAAGTAGGTCACAGAGGTCATCTGTCTCTCATATTATGTACAGAATACATATTGATAGCATTTTCAAACTCGCACCATCAACAATTGAATACCTTCTATTAAGCTTGATTTACAAACTGTGTGGATTTAAAAAACAGTTTCACAAACAAAACCAGATGAGAAATTCTGTAGTCAGCAAAAACAGCTCATGCTAAATGTGTGTCATTTGCTCACAGGTTATCCTATCTGTTGTATAAATGGATACGTGACTGAGAGGTGGTCCTTGGGATATGCTGTAGTAGTGTGAGGCGACAACCTCGGGTGTTGCAGTCAGCTGGCTCAGTGAAGACATGCCACAGGATTGAATGTGCCTGAGACAAGCAGGCCAGTTTAGAGTCAGTGACAGAGCAGACAGGAATTACCCTCAGCCAAACCATAGAAATAAAGATTCAGTCTGACAAGAAGTTAATCTGGTGGACTGACTTGCATACACAATAACTGCCGGCCACAAAGGCAATGCAATTTACACCCAGTTGCCAGTTTGTCTGGTATATTTTGTCTACCACACTTATATCAATCATTGCGGACTAAATATATAATCTCTCAGTACTTTGGCAGCAACTAATGCTTATTTTCATTTTTGGTTAATCTGCAAGTCATTTAATCCTTTGATGGATAAATCATTTGGTCGATATAATAATGAAAGAATCAAAAACGATTATCAAGTTGACAGCTTCAGACTGTTCATTTTAACTGACCATCAGAACTTTATTACTATGTAAGACCATGAAAGCCAGCAAATCCTTACATGTGAAATGCTGGAAAACTGAAAAAAAAAAATCAAAAAATGCAATTAAGATTAAACGATTACTTAATTGTTTTTCTGTATTGTATCTGATTAATTTTCTGGCAACTAAGTGATTAATCAACTAATCATTTCAGCTGTAGTCAGGGTACAGCAATGCACATAAACAGCACCGCAACTACAAAAATGACCACAAAGGTCTTTAAATCAGTTACAACAAAACCTGAGCATTAAACCTTTATGAAGCTAAGATTTACTGCACGGCTGCTGTATTACACTATATTAGTTTTAGCTAATGTACCTAATAAAACTGGCTACTGAGTGTAAATAGGAAACTCTCGCAACTGTGTAAAGCTTCCAGAAGTTAATAAAAGTCTAGAAAGATCTGGGTCATGTCAGCGTCCGAACATTATATTACTCTCACTTCTGATTTTAAAACTGAAACTAAACATAAATGTGTTCCCGAAAAATTCCCAACTCCTACCGCAAGTGTTTTATTGCTAACAAAATCTGAAAACGAAAATAGCCTATTGCCGAACAGCTAACAAAACCAGCAATATATAAAATTAAATGTGACGGTAATAATAACATAGACCTTCTTTCTCTCAGCTGATCGTGTTGTTTTGTGCAAAACACAACAACTCTAAGCTGATGTCAAGTGTCGATCGCTCTGACAAAACTGTCTTAAACATGTAATCGAATAAAACCTGTCGATAGTTGCTTTTGATGTTTGATTTTTGACGAGTACATCTGCGAGTGTCACGAGTTTATTTAGTGAGTGAACAACAACAAACGCCGCTAACTGCTAACAAGCTAGCTAGGGGTTTAGCTGTAGCAACCGAGTGCCACAAACGGTGTTTCGGACAAAGGCTGACTTGTCAACCGCACGTATTATAACAGAGAATGTGACACATAAAGAAAGAAATACGTCTGCCTTACCGGGAGTTTGGGGCTTACTTCTCCTTTACAACAGTGACAGAAAAATCGATGCGGGGGAACAGCCGCAGCCTCCGCCATCTTCCCCAGACCAGCACAAACACTGACGTCGGTCCTCCACAAACCGAGGACAGCTGTCCGCCTCCAGCCCGGCATGCACCGCGCCTCTGTCGGGCAAACCCGAGCGAGAGGAGCCGGGTAGCGGAAGTGTTCATGTGTTGACAACGAGAAGCTGCATGTGTTCAGGCTTCAGTCTGTGGGATGCTTAAAAACGACGACTGCCACTGTCCAGAAAGGTTTGTTAAAAAGTTGATGAAGCAATACATGTTTCAGATAACTGATTATGTTCATTTGTATTAGCCATTTGCTAACGTGCATAGTGTTTGGCCTGTCCGGTCAGCACAGTTTGCCTCATTTGTAGATAAGCGACAGTACAAATGATCTAACTGGCTTTTTATTCTTTTAAACGAGTGAAGCTGTTCACATGCACATACCTACAATGCCAGGCACAAGTTTCTAACAATATAAATGCTCTCAATCAGAAACATTAGGTAAGTGTGGCATAATTTAACTCAGGAGTGTTGGTGGCTTTTCCTTGAATTTGGAAATGACTTTCTATGCTGTGCAAAAGTTTTAGGCTCTAAAAGTCAAGTGATTTCAGAAATAACTACATGAACAATAACTTCATAAAAAGTGCAGTAAACAGAAAAAAAAACAATAATTTGGCGTGGCTGCCTTTTGCCCTTAAGACAGCACCAGTTCTCCTGGGTACACCTGTGCAGTGTTTTCAAGGTATTTTCTCAGGTACGTTGTTCCAAGCATCTTGGAGAAGTTGCCACAGTTCTTCTGTGGATTTAGGCTGTCTCAGTGTCTTCTGTCCCTTCTTGTGAACCCAAACTGACTTAATGATGTTGAGATCAGGACTCTGTGGGGACCAGATTATCTGTTGCAGGGCTCATTTTGCTCATTGTGTCTCTAAATGTTGATCTGTATCACTCTGGCTGTATATTTTAAGTTATTTTCTCGCTGCAGAATGAATTTGGGAGCCGGTCAGACGTCTCCCTGATAAAAATCTGAACATCTAACATGCTTAAAATCTTTGTGCAGTGCTATATATATGTATATCTTGCTGGGCAGCAGACAGTTTCAGTCTGTAGCAGTTTGGTTCAAGTTTCTTAGCTCAGACATGTCTCTGGTTAAGAGATGTGGGCTGATGTTTTAAAGGACTGCTCCAGTCGTTTAGTATAGCACTTCCATAATGTCAGGACTCTTGAAAAAGGCCAAAATCAAAACAGTAGAGGCCAATATGATCTCACTTTTTTCATATATGAACAGAGCAACCAGTGTTTTAACATAGCAACAGTAGCCCTCCTCCAGCATAATAAAAATAAATACATTTCACACATTGTGTAAAAGGCATCCATTTCATTTTAAACCAGTCGTAGTAGTTTGCTTTCTGCTGTTCAGAGCCGACATTTTCCTCCCACAATGCCTGCTGCATGTCTTTGTAAATCTTAGTATTCAGTGACCCTTTAATTGGCAACCCAGGATGCTTTTAATTAGTGTTTTTATTAAATTCAGGTGTCCTGGAAAGGTCAACCTAAGCCCACAGCATGTACTGCAGAAAACAGACAGTGTTATATTGATTGTTGTGTTGATACAGGTGCTTAATATAGGTTTAAAAACTTTTCTTGTGTGTTCGTCTGTGCAGATGACTGCCCAGGAGGTGCGTCTGTGTGGTCTCCTGCTGCGGGAGCACTTTGGAGAAGTGGTGGAGAAAGTGGGAACACACCTGCTCAGAAATGGAGCACAGAATTTAAGGACCATCATTCAGGAGACTGGCATGTCACTGGACCTGGTACTCCCGCAGTTCTTACTACCTCTAGGCTTTTACCATCTCTACTTCACACCGTGGACATATTATTATATGGGTTAGGGTTAGGGCTACTCCACCGTTTAGCAGTTCACCCTTTGAGGTCACATTGGTGGACACTCGACCCATTCTAGACAGTGTCTTTACATGTACTGTAGTTACATGATTATTCTGTAGCAGTAGTAGTTGTTTGCATCGTCCCTTTACATGCACAGGTCATGTAAAGCCTTAGCTAAGGTAGACGGAAAATATGATGAGAACACGACAGCACAATACCTGGTAACACATTACACCCAAATTCAAATAAAGTTTCTGCCTTAATTTGATAAGAGAGTCATGATGGTAAAGCACCTCCCACCCTCTTTTTTTCTGTCTCATCGCAGGTAAAGAAGTCTCTGTGTGTACTCGTGCAACATGGGGCCTGTGTGTTCACAGCAGGACGTAAAGGACCCGGGAGTCCCACGGAGTATCAGTCCAGCTGTGATCGGGTTCTAAGGGTTCTGCGTTACCCACGTTACATCTACACCGCCAAAACCCTGTACGGTGACACTGGAGAGCTGATCATAGAGGAGTTACTGCAGAGAGGTCACATGACCATGAGCAGCACTGTTAAGACAGTCGCCGACCGCCTCACACAGAACATGGAGGGTCAGTATATCTCGGTGTCTGTATCAACCAAAGACTGTAGAAAAACATGAAAGTCATCCACAGGGTTTCTGATGGAATGTTTTGAGTCCTGAATTTTCTAACTAATCAAGCTCAAAATCCCAGTTTGGTCCAGAGGGTAGAAGGTCTGGGTGGAAAACAAGTGAACAAACAGAACAAACAAGTGGCACCACTAAAACCCATATTGGAAGATATTTTGAATATTGAAATTTCATTATTAAAAGAACTGAAACAAAGGTTTTGTGGTATTTTTCCCATGATCTCTTTAGAATATGTGTTTCTTTGTACCAAGCAACATGTGGTCTTTAAGCAGCTGTAATTTAAGGCAGTCTTGCACTGGTTTCACCACTTCGATGCAGTGTTAAATATGATATCACTGTTTGCAAGACCATTTTCACACAGAAGTGATCTCCTGGTGTTTCCTGTTGTTGTAGAGGGGCGTAGCATGGATTACAGCGAAGTGTCTTCTGCCTTCTCCAAACTGGTGGAAACTCATTTTCTTCAGCGCTGCCCTCCTCTAGCGGGAGCGGGAACAACAGATAGCACTGCTCCAGCTACCCCTGCAACCCCTGCAACCCCTGCTACTCCTGCTACTCCTGCTGGCCGTGCTGCCCCTGTGAGCATCAGCTTGCCCACACCAGAGAGCTTCCCCGACTGCTACAAGATGCCACGTGTGACACTCATCGGGCGAGGCAAACGCCAACTCTCCAGTG
Source organism: Toxotes lorentzi (assembly GCA_037833715.1). Lineage (NCBI taxonomy): Eukaryota > Metazoa > Chordata > Actinopteri > Toxotidae > Toxotes > Toxotes lorentzi. The sequence goes on along the minus strand of JBBMJY010000025.1, from coordinate 10,331,545 downwards.
AGGATGGAGAGGACCAAAGGAATGCAAAGAAGGCTAAGTTAGATTCAGAGGTGAGGGTTTTGACCTCAGTTAACACCTTTTCTGTCTTTTTTTTAATAATCTTCTCTTCCTTTCCCCTCTCTTTTATCTTACATATTATATATATAAATATATGTGTGTGTTGTTTTTTTTTATACTGTGTCCTTTTCGTACAGACGCACGGTGATGAGGGGATTTACTGGCAGGTGAATTTTGAGAGGTTCCATCTCCACTTCAGAGACCAGGCTATAATCAGTGCTGTAGCCAACAAACTGGACCAGGTCAGGTTTACACACGGGGGCTTGAAATGAATTTTTAAGAACTACTTTTAAGAGTTTGACCTTTGTTTGCACAATTGAAAGTCCGATCAGAACAGAATATTATTGACGAGGTATATAATCTGGAAAGAAGAAGAAAATGTCATAGTCAATACAACTATATCTAAATGCTGTCTGCCTCTTTTCTGTGCAAAGTTTAATTAGTATTATGATTGATTGTGATTACAGTCATTTATCATCTTTCTAAATCTTTTCTCTTTTACAACTCAGACCAGCAGTGAGATAGTGAGGACTATGCTGAGGATGAGTGAGGTGACGACCTCACCTACAGCCACCTGCACAAGGCCCCTCTCGGCCAATGAGATCTTCCGGTCACTCCCAAGCAGCTACAACATCGCCAGAAACATCTTAGACCAGTACCTCACTCTGCTGGTGGATGACCCGGTATGACCTCCGCAAGCCATGTTACATTTTCAGTCACTCATTTTTATCCAAAAGAGTGTCTGTTAGATCTGCTTGTCTTTTTCATTTTCCAGATGGAGTTTGTGGGGAAGGCTGGTGAAAGCGGAGGGGGGATGTATGTTGTCAGTATCCTTTTTTATTTAAGCATCTTTTCAAGAGTCGTCACGCTTGTTTGTACCATATCATTCATGAAACACAAAGTGTGGATGCTTTTCTTAACTTATCTCTCAGATCTGCACAGAGCGCTGGCCAATCTAGCTCGGGCCACGCTTGAGTCTGTAGTACAGGAGAGGTAAATGTGTGTGTTTTTAATTGTGTATACATGCAGATTATTCTGTGATCAAAAACTAATTCATTTATTCACTTGGAATCTGTCATCAGATTCGGCTCTCGGTCAGCACGCATTTTCCGTCTGTTGCTAAGGAAACATCACCTGGAGCAGAAGCAGGTGGAGGATTTTGCCATGATTCCAGCAAAGGAGGCTAAAGACATGCTCTACACGCTGCTTTCACAGAACCTGGTCCAGCTACAGGTACGTGCTTGGCATGTGAAGATGCTGTCCTTATTCTTAACTTCCTCCTCACAGGATTTGTAACTTTGATAAAAATAAGACAACGTACTAGTCACTGCAGTGGCTTTAGATATATGAGTCAAGTTTCAAATCTCTTCAAGAGTGACTGCAGCTAAAGAAGGAGTAATCCAAAAAAGCATCTGATCCAAAAACCTACTTTGAAAATTATTTGGCACACATTTTTAAGATGCACTAAGTGAATGAGATATTTTTAAAACCACACTTTTAAAACACTCTAGTCTAATCTTTTATTACTGGTTGTTCTGTGAACAGCGATGCAGGGAGAATTTTAAAAATCTGGCAATCTCACCGTCCGACTGACAGTTGGAATTGGCACACACAGATGATTTGAGTCATCAGAAAAGGGAGCAGCCACTACTTATTTAATCTACCTACGCATCGTCTCTGAACATCCGTTACATATTTTTTTATTCTTCAGGAAATCCCAAAGACTCCTGACTATGCTCCCTCTCGTACCTTTTATCTTTACACCGTCAACCAGCTCCAAACTGCAAGAATGCTGCTGCAGAACTCCTACAAGGTAAAACACTGAACATAAGAGATTCTGTTCTGTTCATACAGGTTTCTGGCTTTATTGATTTCTTGTTTGTGTTGTGCATCTGTCTCTGTGCAGACAGTGGCCAACCTCATAGAGAGACGCCTGTTTGAGACCAAAGAGAGCAAGTGAGTGTCTCATTGAGAATTCTCTGCCCTCATTTTTTTTCTGTCTCTCACTACTTCTGCAAGCCCAATACTTTCACATGTCCAGCTTGAAAAGTTGTACAGCTCGCACAGATGAATGCCACAGGTGAATGGGCTGATTGGTTTTACGTTTGATCGGCAGGCGTCTGCTGGAGAAGTCCCAGCGAATCGAAGCCATCCTGGCATCTCTGCAGGCCAGCGGGGCCGAGCCTGAACAGCTGACAGAGGTTGAGGAGATGATCACTGCTCCTGAAAAGCAACAGCTGGAGGCCTTACGGCTTCATATCAACAAGTAGGAACACAAAATAAAACTACCGTTCCCTTTTATACAGATGTTAGTCCCCTCTTTGGTCTGGCGGTGTTACTATTCTCACAGCTTTCCTTTTTTTGCCCGCCAGGTTAGATACAGCAGAGAACCAGGTAGATGAAACCATCTTTCTTCTAGAGTCGTACGTCAACTCCACTGCCACATCCACAAGCTGAGTCAGATGTATGAGCACTGCAGCTCACCTCATAGTACTTATGAAAATTTTGCTGTTATTTTTTGTGTATAAATGCTGAGTACAACTATTTTATAGTTTATAGCTGAAATGTTTCAATTTGGACTGGAATTAAACCTAAACACATTGTTATTTGCTTGTTTTTATTGCTGGCATCAGCAAATGAATAACCTGAGAACAAGAAAACTTTTAAGTTTTAATTTCATTAAAAAACACAAAACTGAAAGACAATCATAGGACAAAGTGACTGCTTGAAATGCAAAACCATGAAGATTTCTGTATATTAAATAGAAGTATTGTGGTTTAATACACTTTGGTTTTCCCTACAATTAGAAAAAGATTATTTACACAAGTGCTCCAAACCCTGGAAACAGTGGGTAGTGCATTTCTGTTTGACCCTTGTGATGCTCTCTTTGGTCCTGAGGGTCCCTGTTGCATCTGTGTCTCGAGTCCAATCCCAGGACTGTTTGTGTGCCTGGTTGGAGGTGGATGCAGCTCATGTGGTAGTTGTCATGGCAAATGACTGTTGTCATGGCAGCAAAAGTTGGGCTCAGTCCTCGTGGTTCTCATCCTCTCCTCTGTGTTTGCGCGTGAAGAACCCCAGCTGATGAGAAGTGAGATAAAGATTCATATTCAGTAGCATGTTCTGCTAAACATTTGTCCCAGGAAAGGTACCCAAGAAGGTATCCCCCATTTATACTAAGCAATAACAATTTGCTTTAATCTAAAGGGCTACCAATATATAAACTGAAATGTAACATGAAAATACCTTCCACAGTATGAAAATGATAAGGGCCAGTAGCAGCAAACCCCCAATGATGCTGCCAATCAGAATCCAGAGCGAGATGGGAATAGCCCGGCCCTTTAGCACTTCCAGGACAGTCTAGAGGAAAATGATGAAGGGAGAGATAAGAGAAAATAAATGCCGTTCTCATTCTTCCACTCATAACCCCGCTATAGTCTTCTTACCTCCCTCCACACTGTTCCTGTGCCCAGAGTGATGAGGTTAGTCTCCTGAGCTGCGAGGCCATAGGCACCTATTATCCTCACTGACTTATATTTGGCCTGCAGAAAGAGACACAGTGGTGATGACCAATGGTTGTGTCATAGGGCTGACGAATTTGGGCTGAAATGAGCATCTGCATGTCTGTGTTTATCTTACTTTTCTGAAAAAGTCATCATGGACTCTGCGGCTGACGCGGATGACTGCTGTCTGCCCTCTCAGAAGCTGCTGGACCTCACACACAACCTCTGTGCACCATGACCTGCTACAGTTCTGGGCATACAGATAAAAATAAACAAGCATATTAAAATATATACTTATGCCGGACACTGTTCAGTAGCTGCTGTGCTGCCAGGGGCCTCACCAGTATGTCATTCTGCATCATGTCTTCAGGATGAAGGGGGCGTACGTCTCTCTGTCTGGCCTTCAGCTGGGCCAGATCACTCCGCACGCTGCAGTTCACTCCTGTAGTCTATGGGGCAATTTTAACATGTCAGATACGATCTGAAAGAGAGATGCTAACACCCACACAGAAGCACTACTCACGTTGTATGAGAAGACTTCAGTGACTGTCATGAAGACTGCGTCTCCTCCAGCGACAGAGGGCAGATGCAGCCTCAACTCCAAATTGCTCACAGAGTAACAGCCGAGGTTCTGCAGCTACAAACGTAAAGATATAATGCTCTGATTTTGCCTCATCTTGTTTTGGTTTGTTTTTTTTAAATGCAAGTTTCACAGAACCACTGGTTGAATTAATTTTTTTACAATAAGCATGTGAGACATACCCTGAGGTGTGTGTAGAACTCTGGTCCAATTGCCTCTGACACTGTACGAGTGGGATGAACCTCATATCGGTTCAAATTGGAGTCACTGCATGAAAAAAAAGGCAAAAAAAACAGCACATTAAATACTCCAGCTTTACATAAATGTATATAGAAGCTAAAATATCTTTATGCTGTGCACACATACCTGCTGACAAACAGGTCTGGTTCGTACTGAACAAAATTCTGCAGCTGAACACTGTTGTCCCCTAAAGTATCCTCTCTCTCCACGCTGTCACTGGAAACAGAACCAGGTAGCTACGTAAAACACTGTGCTGTTCAAAGACATCAAAATATTATCAGTGTCTTGTTGTGGTACACAACTCGCTGCTTTAGTGAGCTACCTGGCAGCATTGAGCTTCATCTGGACTCGACTGTGCAGAGACGTGCAGCTGAACTCAAACTCCAACATGAAGTTAACCTGCAAACAAAGAAGAGAACAGGCTGCTGAAGTGACACATTTCACCTGGAGGGAGTGAAGTGTGAGTGGGCTCAGTCGAGAGTGATGGAGCTATTTCCTCAGCATGGACGTACCTTTGACTGAGAGCGAAATACTGGATAGCTGACATTACACGAGTGGCTGTTAGCAGCAAGCGCTGTACACTCAATCTTAAAGTGGGCATCCTCCTACAATAAAAGATGAAGATGAAGAAGGAGAGGTTGCATTAGGTAGAGCGTGTAGATAAATGTGTATGGTTAGTTACACGTGGTGCTGCGTGTGTTCGCAGTGTATGAGTGTCATCTACCCGAATGCTGAGGCTGGAAAAGTGCAGGTTGCGTGAATAGTGCAGCGTCAGGCTGGTGTTGTAGGCGTTTTCCAGTCTGTTCTCGAGCTGCACCTCCACCGCCAGACGCCTACGAGGGCTGCGAATCACATAAGGCTTCTGTCTGTGGAGAAAACACAATGAAAACTCCCTGAAACCTAACAACTGAGAAGACAGAGAGAGCAGAAGATATGTCTCCTATCTGTACCTCGTCCCAGAGATATCCATGTGAGCCTTCAGCACCAGGTCTGTTGTACACACATCATCCTCACCACAGTCTTTGAAGAACGGGATCTAGAGAGGTATGAGTTGCAGAAGCATGTTTAATGGAGAAAAGAGAAAGGAATGTGGTCCAATAAGAAATCTATTAAGGCTAACAGCTAACCATATTGTGCCACTCACAGATTTCTTGACAGTGGTCGGCCAGCCTTCATCCAACACTGGACCACTCTCAGTGTTGTTGATCTTAAACCGCAGTGAGAAGCTGAATGGACGGATGTAATCTGCTGTGTCCTACATCAAAGACAGAAGCAAACATTAGGGATGAAACCAGGTCATGAGTGTCACTCCCTCTGTCCTGATGCCTGCGCATTAAAGAAGGGAGGTGTTTTAATGTGGCTGGAGTGTGTGTACACACACTCACATAGACATGAAAGGGCAGTTTGTAGCAGAGAGTTTGTCCTGTGTGAACTTGAACTGCCAGCTGGGTCTGTCTGTGGGAGCTGTCGTCAAACAGGGCCCGTGCAGACAACTTCCTGTCGTCCAACGTTGCCGACACCCACAGATCTGAGGAGAGAGCAGATATTTGAGACAGATGGTGAGTGTTGGAAAGTTCCCATTTTAACAATAATTTGAGTTCCAGTGTTATATTTCTTGTTATAAGGATTAGAGAGGGAAAGCCTGTGAATTTGGGGTTTATGAAAAAATAAAGGGTTATACCAAAACTGTTACTGTGTGGTCCAGGGGAGCGGGAGACAGCTGTGAAGCAGGCAGTGGCATTCAGACAGGCTGACTCTCTGCCACCCCTCTGGCAGGTCTTCTGAATGACGTTGATGGAGTGTGGCTGGAAGGACAGACTGACATTGATCTGGACTATGCTTCGAGAGCTGCAGACAGGAGGGACAGTCATTGACAAAACAGAAACAAATGTTTAGCTAGAAGCTAATGTTTTGAATTCAATAGATGATTTGAATCTACCTAGGAAATGAAATCTTGCTCTTTTGTTTTGCTTATTTTTTCTAAATGTGGAAGTAAGCGGGTGATAGGTGATACATTTAATGTGTTGTCGAGATTTATTATTTCTCAGTACTTGCAGCTATAAAATAAAATCTGTCCTGGCAATGACTTTCCCTTCCTTCTGTGCCTTTCCTTCTCGGTGTCTACCCACCTGAGCAGTACAGCACTGCCCTGTGCTCCCACTGCCAAGTCTATTAGCTCATCTCCATCCAGGTCCAACCGAGCACTCACACTGCGGCCAAAATACTGCAGGGAGGGGGAAATCGATGATCCAGGAATACGCTGTGAGGACGGGCGAGGCAAAGCCAAAAACAGAAATTAGTTTGATTGACTTCTGAAATGCACCGGCGAGCCTCTAGTCATAGGTAAATGGCAAGTACCTGTTTATAATTGTGGTTGATGTAAATACGGTGCCCATGGTAGACATATATGGCCCCCTTGTGTTCATCCTCCAAAGGGGCTCCTACCAGCAAGTCAGTGAAGCCGTCATGGTTGAGGTCAGGAGCGGCTGCCAGTGCATAACCAAACCTGGCATCCTGGGACTTTTCCTCTGACTTCAGAGTACCATTAGACACAAACACCTCCTCCTGAAAGACAGGAAAGAGGAGGAAAGAAAGGCGGAAGAGTTGTAGGTAACAGGATACGATGCAGGTAATTAAAAAAGCTATGTTTTTTTATTGTTAGACTTTTGGGAATGTGTCATGGAAACATAACAAGAATTTGATAAATGTTGTGCATTCTCATGGTAACTGAAGAGAAGAGTGATCAGTACCACCGCTGTCTTACCCCACTGAGGGTGTAGATGTAGACTCTACCAGCCTCCTTGTTTCCTGAGCCAAGATACATTGGAGCAGCAACCAGAAGGACATCAGTGATGCCATCCTGGTCGATATCCAGCCCACACACCTCACTGCCATAATAAGATCCAATCTGCAGACAGACACGTTATTTCAGCAAGCTGCCAGTAGATGGAGCCATTGTTTTAATCTCAAATGAGATTCTTGTTGTTTTCTGACAAAATGAAGGAACAAATAAAAGTGAATGAAAGGAATGAAAGGGATGAAGGGAGACCCAAGAACAGAGATTTACCTGTTCTCCATTGAGGGCCTGTACAATGTTGACATCGCCTTCATTACTGAGTTCAAACAGGATGACTTTGCCTTTGTGTTTGAAGCGAGGAGCTCCGGCTACATACAACCTCCTCCAGTCACCAACTATCACAGATGACACTGTGTAACCTGAAAACATGTTTACATACACATCATCACACGCTGCTGCTCAGTCTTTGGCCTTCAGTAAAGAATTACACAATCAAACTGGATACTCTCATTTAAACCAACTCACTACAAACCAACGGCACTTTCCACTGATGTTTTTGTGGCATTTCTTCTACACTTTGTTCAGCCTCAGTTCAGTTCACTCTGAAAATTTGCTTCAGATGAGGAACGTATCACATCTCGTTTTTTTATTTTCTGTCAGTGTTTGTATTGTGTTATGTGTTCCTGCAGTCTAAAGTGTAGTCTTTGACTTGAAAATCCCTCTGGAGCGGTGTGTTTACGTGCACATGGGTGGAAAGCTCTGATATTTGTGATTTGAGAGTGGGCTGGAGAACAGGAGTGCATTCACAAGTTATGTATTCAGAAAGTTACGGTGAAAGGCAAACAATCAGCAAACAAAGGTGTTTTGAATAGGATCATGTGTATTTTGGAGCTTATTGCAAAGAAAGAAGCTTCTGTTTCATGGTCACTGAGAGGATGAAAGCCCCAGGTTTACTGTACAGCATTTATCTTGTGATAATCTGATTAGCTGCAAATTTGGAACCGTGGATCAAAATCAAAAATATTTCAGCTGATATTAAGCTTACATGGAGAGTACTGACTGGAATTAGCAAGAGAGATCATATTACTCGTGTATTAACTTCTCTTCACTGGCTCCCTGTAAAATCCAGAATTGATTTTAAAATCTTTCCTAACCCTTACATATAAAGCCCTCAATGGCCAGGCTCCTTCATATATCAAAGAGCTGATAGTACCATATTATCCCAACAGACTGCTTCGCTCCCA
>JBBMJY010000025.1:10288455-10301953 GCA_037833715.1 Toxotes lorentzi | reverse complement strand
TATTTTTTTTTTTTTTTTTTACATTGAATAGCCATAGAAGAACTGTCTTAATGTTTCTACATAAACTTAGACTTGTTCTCTGGTGCATATCTGATGATTTCTGGATTGTTGACGTCTGTTTTGGATGTTGACGTCTAAGTTTCAGTGTGCCCACCTTTTCATTTCAAGGCAAGTGCACACTTCAAGATGAGTGGCAGTAGGAATGTCCACTGGGCGTACTACATTAGCTGGCATGTCCATGGGATATTTTGCCTGCTGGATGGTCAGTAAATCAACGTCAGACATAGAGCTTGGTTGTGTAGATGAATAGACAGAGGGCAGTAGGCAACCATATCACCAGTGTGTTACATATTATTGGTGCAGTACAGTAACTGTGATTTGTGGATAAGATAGACGGTAGTTACAATGTAGTGTTAGCAGACGAGCCTGTTTTCTGTCTGTCACCAGGTTCTCCTGAGATGTCACTCCTGTTGGGTTTGGCAGGAGCTGTGCCAACATTTTACACTGGTGGTTAATATGCTAATTTTCTGTCAGCGTTCCGGGCTTCTTAATCTGTTCCCATGAAAAGTGTACTGCAGCGATGTTTCTTTAGAAAACAGACTGTTTTTTCTTCCTCTCTCTCACATACAGCAACTAGCAGCTTTGGGGTTTCTTCATGCATACGTGTTTCAGTGTGCGTGTTTGTTAGTTTGCGTGCATGTGCATTGCGTGCTTTCTTTTACAAGGTGTGCTTCCTCCAACTCGTTTCCCAAATCACAGTCCTCTGCAACCAATCAAACAACACCACACACACACCTCAGCCAGCGCAACACTGTGTCTAGCTATGACATGTTGGTCTCCGGTATGCCTTGGCTTGGCTGCCGTCTGTAGCTGGTCAAAGAGGAAAGAGATGGAAAGGGTGAGGGAGGGAGAGGAGGAAGGGAAAAAAGAGAGAGATGGGGTGATAAGCTAAACCTCATGTATGCAGTAATCAGATGCAGGCTCTTTAAAAGTAACACTGATCTAACTCCAGCTATTACTTTTCCTTTTTAGTTTTTAGTTTTCTTAATCTTTTACCTCTTTAGACCCGGTATTTGGTTCCCTCAAGGCTCTCAGGGATCACTTGGAGCTTAATGGACTGAATATACTCATCTCCAGGTTGTTCTTTGTAAAGACTCATTTGATCCATAACAAAAGCAATGTAACTGTGGAGGATACGTTTATCCTAACAAAACAAGTCCTGGGTGAATTAGGCATATGCTTACATGTGTGCAACTGAGTGTGTTTGTCCTTTTCGCAATGGTGTGTGTGTGTGTGTGTGTGTGTGGCTTTACAGTGAGCTGATGCTATAAAAAAATAGGAATGAATCATAGAGTTATGACAGTTGATCACCCTGTAATGCCTGATGATCCTCCTGGGCGCCTCCCTTCACACCTCCTCTGTCTTACTCTCTCCTTCCCTACATATCTCATATTGTGTACATGCTATAAATCCCCAAATGTACAAAATGCTGTTATATTTTAGACAAAAGTGTGCCTCCAACTTTGTGGCAACAGTTTGGGGAAGGCTCCTTTCTGTTTCAATATAACAGTGCCCCAGTGCATAAACTGAGATAGAAATGTGTTTTTGAGTTTGGTGTGGAGAACTTAACAGATACTGACGTCCTTTTCTTTGGCTAATGTCTGCATTGTACATATTGTACACATTTTTTCCTGCTATTTTAAAAATTTGTATTGTACAAATGTGTGCTGCATATTGTTTATAGGCTACAGTCCTTCTTGGATATTATTATATGTGTTTTTTCTTGTATTGTAAATGGTTGGGGTAGTGGTTATTTCAGTGGTTATTTCATTTCCTAATTATAGGTGGATCTGTCATTTATCTTTGCTAGAAAAAGGTATTTAAGGTCTAAATGTTGAGCCTTAATCAGGTAATCAGTTTGTGGGTCACCTCTCCTTTTAATGTGCATGCAGCTTTTGTTATGCATCTGCACCCAACTGGGTTTGGATGTCCACACACTTTTGGCCATGTGGAGTATAACTCCACATGGCCAAAAGTGTGTGGATATCTGAACATAATATCTGTGCAAAGACAAATTTCTTGCATGAGAACATACACTTGACCAATAAAACTTGACTCTTATTCCTCTCTCTTTTTTACTTCTACATTCTGCCTCTTGCTCATATTCTGTCATCAGACGTCTTCCTTCCTCCCTGTCTCCCTCTTTCTGTCCAGAGGTCAGGGTTTGAGTCTGTAATCAGATTTATTACTACATTCTTCATCTTTACAAAGACATCATTCAGCCTACCTCTGGTATACTGTAAGTCCATTGTCACACAGTTAGTGGAGGAGGATAATGACACTCATGCCAGACCACTGATATCAGTTTGGGGATTCTCCCCACTGATCTGACAGTAGATCTGTAGATGTCCAAGCAAAGTACATAAATAAACCTTTGGGCTGTTTGTGTGTAAGTGAATGAAGCATCTTTGATAAAATTAGATGAAGTTAAAAGGACGCTTTAGTCCTTACCCCACCCCTCCTTCACTGTCTGACTCAGCTGCTCCATGTCTCTCCACTGCACTCCTCTTTGATTTTATTTTCCCCAATGGAAGGATTCTCTGCCCAGACATTAAAGAGAAGAGGTTTTGAAGGTTGCTGGTTTGAGTGTCCTGTGTGACTCAAAGGGCTAAGGTGCCAAACATAAACTCGTGCTTTCCAGGCTTCTCCCATGGTTAGTTATTGCATGCCTTCCCCACTCTCTCATGCCTTTGCCGTGTCTTATTAACTCTGTATCTTGACAGAGAAAGAGGCGAATTTTAAGATCACATGTAAAACCTAATTTCTGTGTGAGAATAGGTGGATGTGTATAAAATTGTAGGTTTACGTGCATTCCAAGAGGGCCAGCGTGGTTTCAGTTCTTCAGACTTCTTTTTTCTGCTTTGTCCCATAAACATTCAAAGTGTAACGATGTAAGAGCGGCTGTGTGTGTGTGTGTGTGTGTGTGTGTGTGTGTGTATGGTATGCCCTCATGCGTACTATTCTTGACCAGTGTTTTACAAGAGGCCACAGTGGTTCCTGGGTGGTCTAATTGCATTTGCCACAGGAGATTGGTGCACTTTTACCGCTGTAAAGTGCATATGACTGTTGTGTGTATCACTTTGTGCAGGCTTGCAGGTGTGTCCCGAACAGAGACAGTACAGTATGTGAGGGTGTTTGATGACGTTCACCTGTCATCACACTGTCACATGCATGCTCTTTCAATGAATATATGTGTGCATGTGCAACAACAGACTGTCATGAAGAAATGGGGGCTTGTGCCTCTTTTTTTTTTTACCCATCACGCACTCCCGCTTTATCACCTGCAGGGAATTTTTGCTGCAAGCCCAAGCTCCCACTTCTTTACTATCTAACCCAGAATGCACTTGACCCATATGGCAATAATTGCTTCAGCCAGATCACAAATCACCCATCTTGCCTTTTGTAACATATGCTCAAGTATGCAGACAAGTACACACACTCTACCCCTCCCTGCACATAAGTCATCAAACTGCACCCTGACTCAGCCGTATCCCCGGGGCACCTTAACTAATCTACTCTCTCACAAATAGTGGGTTTCTGTTCAGATATATGCTGACTGCCTGTGGTTACCTTGTTGGACACAAGGATATCAGATTTCCACTTAATTCTGATGGATGAAGTGCATTGGTTATGTGCAAGCGTATTAATTCATCATACAGGTGTTTTTTATTTTGTCATTATGCCTGTGTATGTTTGCTCTTTTCTACAGTATATCCCTGTTTAGTTCTTGACTCACATAGTGTACAAGTATGTGTGTCCCGTTGCCAAACTGTTTGTCCTCTGTTCCTAGTTATGTTTTCAGCAAAGCCAACAACCAGCAGGGATAACAGTGTTGTCAGGATGTCAGCAGCAGAGGCGGTGTTCTCAGTTTGTTCTTGTTTTTTCAGACCTTCTTGTGGTGCTGCGTTTGAGGTTTTTGTGCACCAAGCAGTTTGTCTCACCTTTTGGGTGAGCCTCAACAGTGTTTTATGAGCTGCATTTACAGTGTGAGTGTTTGATGGTATGTGTGAAGAGTTCCCAGAATGTGTGTTTTCAGTTTGGTATGTGAATGTGTGTGTGTATATGTTTTGTTTTTTTTTTGTTGGTTTTTTTTTTTAAAGGGGTCCGGTGCAGGCCGGGCGTTTTGAAGAGGGCCAGACAGCTGCCTTTAACTGCCCCAGGGGGTAATAAACAGAGAGGGAGGGGTAGTTATTTACCCCTTTTATTAGGGCAGGAGGCAGAGGAGGAGACTTTATTGGGGTCACACTGTAACTACACACAGCTGCAGGGCAAGAGGAGGAATAAAGAAGAGATATTTAAAAAAAAAAAAAAAAAAAAAAAAGAGCAGTTTTAGCATCACTAAATTCCTCTCTCAGGAATCTATCCCTATCTAGTTTTCTCTTGTTGTATAACTGTATTTACATGTGTGTGTGTCTGTGTGTGTGCGCGTGTGAACCTGAGGTCATCCATCTTTTCCCCCAGCCCCTTTTTCATTTCCAGGTCCCTTAACAGCCCACTCCTTGTTAAGCACATCTGCTGTCAATCAGCTCTGCCCTGTAATCCAATTGGCATTTCCTGCTATTGGGACACGCCCACTGACACATTTGGTGACTGGTCAGGCAGCTCACTGTCTGACCCTAAAAGGTCCCAGGTTGACACCTATTTGTCTGATCACCCTCCCTGGTTACCATAACAACAGATGTTCCCTACGTGAGGATGTTTGAAGGAATATACTGACATGCAGTTATTCTGTTTCTTGCCAAAAAGCTGATGAAAAGATTGATACCACTCTTGTATCTGTTTTCCGCAAAGACACAAAAATATCAGTGTCTTCTCCTCTAACTCTCAGCAAGAAAGCAAACATGCACATTTCCCAAAATGTCGGACTACTCCTTTGAGTCAAGTAGCTTTGAAAGACTTACCAGGAAAAACAGGAAACAAATTTAACCAACTGGCAAATGAAATGGAAATAAAGAGCAAAGTCTAAGAGTGGCATTCCTGCAGCTGGCTCTCTGTGTGTCACTTCACATGCCAAGTGAAACTGCAGGATGAGCAGATCCACATGAAACTTGATAAAAGTGAGCAGACAGAGACAAAATAATGAAACAGAAACATTTTCAGCGATGACGCTTAGTGAGGGAAGAATAACGAGGACATGTGGCACAGATGGGATGGGAAGACAGAAAAACTGAGAGGGAGACTGGTAGGGAGGGGACAGACAAGTTATTCTAGTTGCAGACAGCTGACAGAAAGCCTAAAATAAGATGGAGCCATATAACGTGCGCATACTCTGCAGCTACACTCACAAATCATAAAACATACGCACTGTTAAATACTTTTATGCTCCTAATGGTTTTCAGTGCCGGAGAGACAAGAGTCGACATCAAGCTGAGTTAATATCATGCTTTATTGTTTTCCCATAGAAAGTGTTGTATCCTAGTATCACATTTAATATAAAAGAGACACAAAGTAAAAACCTTAGCAGTACTGTATCAGACTCTGTAGTGTAGTAATAAATATAAAAGGTCATCATGGGATAGAAAAGGTTTAAGTTGTGGGACAGGGCTAAAGGAACAGGGACAGGAGGGACGCATCAGAACTGACCTGAAACTGGAAGAGCTCATAGATTGGTTTCCACATCTACAAATATAGTCTCACACTTCTTCTGCTGCCACAGACACACATGCGCACACACATACGCACACAATGCCAAATACATGAGCTTTCACTCACAGCAAATCAAGCACACAACACAACACAACATACATTTTCATGTTTAAAACCCAGCTGATTACATTGAATAGAGCTGAAAAGACAGACAGATAATTGAGAAGCTAAGGCTATTGTGTAGACATGTGACATAGTAGATACAATTACCACACCTATTATGTAGTGAAGCTAACAGAGATACTGGAATAAAACTAAAAACTGCCATCTCCCAGCGCTGCCTTGACAAAGGGGTGTAGTGAGGCAAGTGGTGATGCAGGAGAAGGGGGGCTGGAAGGACGAAAAGTGAGAAGTGCTCTTGTTTATTGCCGTTCATAGACTCTGGTACAAACCACATCATCGGCTCTCATGGTCTGAAAAGAAAGAGAAGAAGAGTGTGGATGTTTAATATGCATCCTTGCACTCACTCTGCGAAAAAATCAGCACTGTTATACACAGTTCAGTGAGAATTCATATTAAAAGTGACATTGATCCAAACAACGCAGTTTTTAGTGTCTCCAGCAGTTAATACTGACATAATCTCACTGTGCCAAAATGTCGTAAACAAACACTACGCTGTTCAGCAGTTCTGCGCTTAGGAACATGTCAGGAGTTTTAGATTTGAACTTAGGGCCAAACCTCAAGCAAACATCGCCCCATAAAAACTTGTTCTATTTACAGTTTGTTCGATTCAAAAACATTTCACTCCAGAGAGGACTGTGGAGGATGCGTGTGTCATCTCTGGTTGGACTGGCTTGGGTCAAATAGTTATCTGAACAACTTCTTAAAGTTTGTTTTAGTCAACCTGAAGTGTCAGCTGGGTGGGGCTTCTTATTAAATACAGGTCTGTTTGTGGACTCAGAGGAGTGTTTTGTTGTTTTCTTGCTGTCAGCATCAGAGCAAAAGTCTGCACACAAGTAAAAAAAAATTTTTAAAAGCCTGTTTTGTGATCTTTTATCAACCTCCATGGTAAACGTCACTAACATAATTATTGGTTCTTGCTCTCTTGACTTCAGGCTGATGCCTGTACAAACTTTTTGTGATGTTGACAGACGCCCTTTCATCCTTTGCCAGGAAAATAATTACATCGCCGTAATGGCACTCTAAGGACAATTATATAATTATAAATCTAAAGGCAACACTTAAGACTATAGCCTGCAAATTATGGTGCAATCCTGTTTTACAAATGGGGTACCAATAAAACACTTACTAATTGCTACCAGTGCAAAAAATGTCAGTGCAAAGTGTAAAGACCAGAAGTTAATGAAAATTTCAAATAAATAAGCGTAAGAGTAGCACTGAAAAAATACACTGCAAGATACAGTAACGTCTGGGTGTCAGCTGATGGAGTAATATCTGGACTTCATAACCGTCAAAGTGCTCATGCTCGTTCGCTGCGTACATTTATCAAGATGTCTTGTGTAGTTGAGCACACCTCCCTATATGGTTACAAAACATATGTAGTACTTTAAGAAGTTTTTAAATATTAAGTAACTACAGGTTACAGTCATTTACATTACTCAGTATGGGAGATATGTTTGAAAGCTCTTGTTGTCAAACTACTCTTTTCATGGTCAAGAGTGAACTCTAACACTCCTAGTTTTTAAGCTTTTTTTCTGTGGGAAGAGTCAAATAGTTTCAAATCAAATCCAAAAATCCAATTTGAGCCCAGGTCATGTGACCTGAGTCCAGGACTCTACAGACACATTTACAGTGAGGTACCTTGTTGGTTTCTGAATCTAAACTCTAAACTGGTTTAGGGGATAGTTTGTGTGCTTTACCAGGATCAGCTTGCCGTCACTGGTGATCTCTCGGGTCCAGGATGTCTTAGGCCCCTCTCCTTTCAGCAGAGTTTGCTCACAGCTGATCTTGTTGTCTGTTTCCCAACGTGGAAAACTCTGAGGACAGGGAAAGAGAGAAGGAGGAAAAAAAAACATTTTTTTGTTGGAACACGTTTTGTTGGATGTAGAGATGAATGGATGCATGGATGAATATAGCGCCATTCCAGAGGGAAGAGAAAACAAATGCGGTGGTGCAGGGCGATCACTGAGAGGTGATAACTTGTGATGCGCTCATCGTTCGTACAGCGAAGTTCTGGCTCGTCGCATGTGTTTGATTTGGAGACGGCCAAACAGAGGCCATCCATGGGAAAACGAAGAGAGTAACAAGGAGAATTAGGGAGGGACGGAGGGCAAGAACGGGGAACGGAGGGAAGACGAGAAGTTGAAAGGGGTCATAAAGGGCGTGAAGGAGCTTAGTGTAGCATGATAGGCCTTCAGAGTCCAAGGGAGGGGTAAAGATATGCTATCAGTCCAAATATGATGAAAAGCCAAATTAAACAGATTGATGTAATCTGGACAGCTCCCTCCCCATACGCCCATTACCCCGTGTGTGTATGTTTGTGTGTCTGTGTGGGTGTGTGTGCATATGCAGAGAAAGTAGAACTGAGAGAACATTTAGGAATAGGTTTGTGTCCATGTGCTGTGTACCGTGCAGGGACGTCCATCCACCGTGGCCTCATTGAACTCCTGCCCCACAGTGAAGGTGATGTGGGTGGTGCGGACTGTGGTTGAGGTTTTAATAGACAGAGTCTCTCCATCTTGTGTGATCTCCACCAGTGGCTTGGAGGCTGCCTTCACCGCGATCTTACGCAGCATCACGTTCACATCTAAAAAAAAACCATACGCATACAAGACAAGGAGATAATGCTTAAACTAGAAAGATTATGTGTAAGAAGAGATGTGGGGTTCATAAAGGACAACACACACAAGCAAACACTTTCACAGTCAGTGCAGTGCTGTCATGAGGACAGATCTTTTTTATGTTGCACGGTATTGGTTTATAGGATAGAGCCTCCAGGAGCAAGGCGAACTAAACCTGTTTTTGCCAAATTATGCAAATCCACAGGCCTTGGGCCCTGTGTGTGTGTGTGTGTGTGTGTGGTGTTTCTGCTTGCTTAAAGTGCTCTCCTGCACACGCAGGGTAAATGGAGCAGTCTTGCACTGCACAGCTCTGTCCAGTAATGATGACAGAGGAAACAATGAGGTCATATGACAGAGCATGCTCACCACATCTGCATTCTCCCCAGGCTTAATCATCTTTGCACACACACACATTCACATTCATAGACTCACAGACCTCACAACAGACAAATATGGTAATTTGTATTCTCTGCAAAATAACCTACTTTATTCTCATCATCCTTTGCAAATACACAAACACATTGTGGTTTGAAAATATTGTAGTTAAACCGCATCTTTAACCTTCCGTAGAGAGAAAACACACACACATATTCACACAGTGTGATGCAGTAGTCTGACAAGAGACACAGATAAACACACACGGCTGTGTATGTGTTACAGAGTACAGCACCTTCCAGACAGAATCAGGGATTTAGAGGATGCTAAGCCACCTCAACTCTGACTGATCATCTTTTTGCACAATTTACTCATATTTATAAGCTCTTAATAATATAATCAATAATACATGCACATAGTACATACAATCAATAATATTGATGTAGTAGCAGATTAATGTGACGTGCTTGCAATAAAATATATTTTTCTAAATTTAGAGATGGTCTTTTTTGTTTCCTGTTGATGATAAGAGGAAAGCCTTGTCAGATACTGTATATTTGAAAAAGGGAAGGAGGGAAACTGATGATACAGCGTGGGAAAAGAGAGGGACAAGGAGACCGGTGTGGATGGAGGCAGGGAAGGAGGGGGGCGGGGTGGGGGTCAGACAGACGAGGGGCAGTGGTCTGTGTGTGGTGTGTGAAGATCTCTGTCCAAGTGTGAGGGGAAGTGTGTGTATGTCGTCCAGAGTGTATCTGCTGTCGAGTTGGGTTTCGCACTTCTCACCTCTCACACATTCCCACCTGTCACCAAGGGTAAATATATACACACTCAGAAATGCACAGTCATTCAGCATGCATCAGGATGTCCAGACAGTTCACTGTGTGCACTGCGCTGTGTGTGTATTGCATACGCAACACAGTGTGTATGTGCATTGTAATTGTCTAGCGTGAACTTCATGCAAATTGCATTGTGTAAAGAGTAAGTGTAGGAACATCACTCATCATTCATGTCCGCAGTTGTTGAGCAACATCAAAAAAATGAAAAATATACAATAAAAAATGAGTTAATTTATGGATTTTGCCTTAAAATATTTTTAAGTTTTCAAATAATTTAAATAAAGTTTAACCTTGATAGGTGAGCAGTACATTGCTACAAAAATGCCTTACAGATGTAGAAACCTTTGTTGAAAATGTGCTTGAGGAAAGTCTCCTTCCTAAAAGTTTAGATTAATTCAGGCAACACACTGTCATGCAGACAGTAGCTGACCTCAGTCTGTTGGCTTGTACACAGGAGTAAAGTGCTGGCTTGCGGACCATTTGGGAGCCACGGAGGGGGATGAAGCTTCTCAAGTAACTGCCAGTTGTTTGAAGTTAGAAATTACCTGAACAGACTTTTCCAAACCTGTGACCAAAGTGCTTGAACTCACAGAGACCTGCCCACATGAGGACACATGCACTCACACAGATAGACAGACGATTAGGGTCAGAGGTCAGAGAGCAGGGGGCAGAGGAAGCATTTGGGACAGACAAGGGAAAGAGGGGAGGAGAGCAGGAGTGAGGAAAGGAAGAGAGGATGGAGGGAAGGAGGAGGGAGAGTGCTGACAGGTTGTGTCCAGCTGCGCTCTGCCCCCCAATGAAACCAGGGGCCATTCCTCTCTGTCAGTCATGCCAATGCAGAGGGACATTATAGGAACGCATGCTGTGATGCATGTCTGTGTGTGTGAGAGAGAGAGCGAACGAGAGAGCACTGGCTAAGGTACACCAGTGTCAGTAGAGTTTAACCTGCATTCCTCTTGCAGTACCTCCTCCATGAATACTTGTCTTGAACCTTCCTCTATGTATATATATATATATATATATATATATATATCCGGTCTACAGCACAAATGCGCACAAACGTCCCTGTCCTCAGTGTTGCTCACGGTGTCATCTCATCATATCATCATCTTTCTTTTTATTATAGACCCCCACCCTATACCCCCCACCCCCACCCATCCCGCTCTATCCCGCCCTCTGCCTCTCACACACACGGACAGAAGGCGATGGAGATACCTAGAGTTAGCGAACACATTAAACGCTAATTGATGCGTCTGTCAAACAGGAAAACTGGAATTTGTGCCCTGGCTCAGGTAATGTGTCTATCCTTAGAACAATAGTTTCATTTGACAGCTATTTCATTAGACTCCATCTGCAGCAGACTGTATGTGTGGGTGTGAGAGAGATGATGATAGGAATTCCAGGTGTGCACTGGCAAGTCACCCAATGGGAATTGGCTTCCAATGACAGACGGCTGACAGCGCGCGCGCGCGCACATGCACACACACACACACACACAAACACACACACACACACACACACACACACACACACACACACTTACTTATGCCTACCCAGACTACAATTGTAGCAGTGATAAGGCGCAGACGCAGACCGAACAGTGTGAGTCTCAGCAGCAGGTGTTTGTTCTTAGTCCTGACTGTCACTTCAGATAATGATGCGACTGTCCCACACTGTATCGTGTCATAACGGTCCTCTTCAACAGAGGCTGAGGCTGTGACACGGACAGATGTGCTGCCGTTTGTCTCTATTGTGTTAGCAGGGCAGGCCAAAAGGGGAGAGGAGAGAAAAAGGGGTGAGCCTGGCAAGGGGCCAAGCACTAAGTTTTGGGTGGTGGAGAATGACAAAGAACCCCCCCCCCCTCCCCGTGCGGTGCAGAGGGTGATCCTCGCTGGTGCACGGACACAGAGGAAGATTTGACCTACAATGTGCTGAGAAAGCTACAGTTTGAGCTGACACATCTGATCTGTGTCATCACGCACAGAAATATAAGCTTGAAAAGAAACCCCTCTTGCGCAATAAAAAATAAAATAAATAATAATATCAGTGAAGGCATTAGGCAATGGAGATTTTTTTCCCCCTAAATGATCATTTCCATCACTTACTCAACGCTTTCAAGAGTTCCTCGAAGTTTTCAGAGCTCTTCATCTCCCAGGTGCCGGAGAAATCGGGGATTTTGCCCTCCATGTTCGTGTACGTCTTTGCGTCAAAAAAAAAAAAAAGAAAAAGCTTCGCTTGTCCTGTCTGAATCTAGTCTGGGTGTGTGGGCGCGCCGGATGGTTTTACTCTGCCTGTCCAGTTACTTCTGCCCTGTTCCCGTGATGAGTGGTTGACTGTCAGAGCTCTTTTCTCATCTGTGTGCCCGTGTACGTTATAAGCGAGGTGCTCTAAATGAATGGCTCGGAAAGCAAAGACACTTGTGTAGGGATGCACACGCCCACTTCCATACGGACACGCCCCGGAGGCCAACAGATTACAGGCAAAGACCTGAACCTGACCACGCCCCTGAAGGCAACATGTGCACCGCAGAGCTGCCCGTCTCATCCAAGCGCGTACCTTGAATGAGCCAAAGTGACCGCGCTCTGATGGTGCTGTGCGCTTTGGAGAACCCTCTGCAGGGTTGATATAATATTATATAAAATATTTAGGTGATGTGTTTTGCCATTGTGTTTTTCCATTGTGAGATAGCCAATAATGCCTTGGTTGAATGAATGACTTCAGCACGGTGAACGTTATTAGTGCAAAACAGGGAGGATGTTGCCAGGCCAGTCTGTTGACAGAACATGTCGTCTTGGCAGGGCGGTGCGAAGGAAGAACCAGTCAACTGCCAGACCGGCAGACTGATTGGATGGCAGAGAGGTTGTGTGTATGTGTGAGTGAGTGAGAGAGAGAGAGAGAGAGAGAGAGAGAGAGAGAGAGAGGCCAAGTTCACCCCCAGCCTCCTGTGCGCCTCAGCGCTGTGTCATAAAAATAAAAGCAGTGGTAATGGGATACAGCTTCTGGCCTCGACCGGTGGACTATCCATTTAACGGGGCCTGCGTCAGAGGAAGAGACACCACGAACTCATGAGGGAGGTGGACAGAAAGAGGGAGATTAAAATAAGAAGTGGGATTGGCGCAGGTCGGCGGTGTCTCCTCAGAGCTTTTCGCCTCCCGCTGTTCGGACGGAAGAGAGGGGAGCGAGGAGGAGGAGACGCGGAGACGCGGGGGCATTTGGAACAGTGCGTCAGACAGGCCAGGGTCAGGGGCCCGCGGGGTCGGAGGTAGTCCTTTAAAGAACACACACACTCGCACACCCACCCATATGTATGCGCGCGCACGCACGCGCTGATGATGGATGGCAACGGGACAAAGCCGACGTTAACTATTGACTCTTGATGGATGATCCCATCCGCTACACTGCACGGCGAATTAGCGCGAGGTAACCCGGGTGACTTGGAGGAAGGGGGGCATCAGGAGAAGGTCCCTCAGCGAACCTTATAGGCTACACGTACACAGGCTAACGCACCAGCTCGGTGTCACACTTATAACGAAGACACACTAACTAACAAAGGTGAATAACAGCCTCAGATTGATATATGGTAACGCGATATGCGCTTTTACGCACAGACCTGTATCCAAATCCAGCGGCTTGCATCGACAGGCGGGCCTGTTTGATGTGAACAAAGCTTGCTCACATTGTTTCCTTCGTCAGCACACTCACACACACACTCACACACACACACACACACACACACACACACACACACACACACACACACACACACACAAACACACACCCCCTCTCCTCCCCCCCGCTACATGAATGATCGGGGAGCATGCATCTTGCCTATCTGCCACC
>JBBMJY010000025.1:10264348-10288355 GCA_037833715.1 Toxotes lorentzi | reverse complement strand
ACGCACACGCACACACACACGCACACACACACACACACACACACACACACACACACACACACACACACACACACACAAACTCGTCTTTGGCCACACACCATGCCACAGTCACAGCATGTCCTCACAAGTTCCTCCTGGTCCGAACAGTAGAGATGAGCCATTAGACAGCCATATCAGAGCTGTAATTTCCACCCCAATCTCCCATTGTATCTTTTTCTTTACTGCCCTTCACTTTTTGCAGCTGACTTGCATTTGTTAACCCTTTTAAATGTTTGCTCTGATAATACTGAAACAAAAGAGTCTGTCAGATTAAAGCACAAAGGTATCATTTACAGGCCAGGTGGGTCCACATCTCATGCAGTCTATACGTTAAAGCACAGCATTAGTCTGACTTACTGCTGCTACGGTGGTCTGTCTAACACAGTCTGCTCAGAAAAAAGGGAATTGATCATGCCCTGGGTTTGAAAGTGACTGATGCAAACACAAAGGTTACAATAGGGAGCTGTGTAGTGTTGGGAAAATTCATCTTCAGCCTCGCCACAGGCCTTTAGCATATTACCATGACATAACAAGAAATGCATCAAAGGCCGCTGAATCGAACAGGCAGCCATGCAGTATAGCACAGTGACAGCCTCACCCATCTTGTCTGCGTGCCGTTCAGAGGGAATGCTTGATAAAGAGCTCTGAAATGTGTGTGATGCTGTATGTCAGCACGTGATGACAAAGCACCGCTCAGCATTCAGGTCCGTTCAACCGTGCTGTGCTCCTCTCAGCCTTTCTCTCTCCGCTCATTCCTTCCCTCCATTCCCCCTTTTCCTTTCTGCCTCTCCTTTACCTCACACAACTCCCCCCCCCCTTCTCCTCCTTTTCTTCCTCCTCCCGTCAAGCTTTTGTTCTTTTGTACTGCTCTGACACATTCCTCAAGCATGTTAAAGAGAAGGAGAAGGGGAAAACTGAAGGGGAGAGGATGGAGATGAGAAGAAAGAAAGGGGGGGGGGTTAGTGAGAAAGTTAGAGACTGCAGTGCAGGTCATTTTTTATCTCATTGTTGTGGAGAAAAGGATAGGGAGAGTGAGTCAGCAAAGAGAGACAGAGGCCGAGAGAGCTGGGAGATCAAAGGCAAACAGATATTGACAGAGACGGAGAGGTTGAGAAACAGTGGAAGAATGAAGGCGACAGATATGTAAAAAGAGACTCCTCTGTCTTTGGAGGCATAAGAAGTATTAGTTTGCTTCTCTGCTGCCAACTTTATTTCACTCATCTTCATTTCCTTGTGTTCCCTTCCAGCTTTTTTCCACATGTATACTGTTCACTTCTTTTGTTTTGCTATCTTCATCTTTCTGTGTTCTCTGTCATATCGAGATCCTCATTGGTAAGTGATATCACTAACCGCAAACTCAAAGATTCACAGGCTGTGAAGTATATTATGACCTGTTTACAATAAAGATTGACTCCTATGAGCTTGAGTTCATGGCAAAGACACACTCAGTATTACTAGAAAGAAATAGAGAGAAAGAGAAATAAACAGCACTAATAATAAAGAAGATGAAAAATTTTAGGGAATCCCAAGATGTAATATTTTACAGTGCTGAAATAAATAGTCCAGTAATCGACTGAAAGAAAAAGGTTTGATGCCTATTTAGGACATTGTGCTGTTTTCTGCCTCTCCACAGTGAGGCATGTCTGATTTTCTGTGGTTTGATATCATGGAAAAGTGAATATATGTGAGTTTTGGACGGTTGGTCAGACAAAACAGGCAATTTGAAGACTGTAAATTAATGTAAAACTGGGGAAAAAAAACTGTAAGGTTTATTTCTCACTTTTTCCTGCCATTGTATAGACAAAATGATTAATCGATTAATAAAAAACAGTACAACAAACAATACAGATTGCTCTCTTCTACAGAGTGCTGTATTTCTCTGTGTCTCTCTTTGGGTTTGCTGGGACTCTCTCTTATCCAGATCAGGCCAAGGCTTGTACCAACACTGTCACTGGGTTGAAATGTACCATATCTCCACGCTCACTTCCTCTTATGCAGTTTTATTGTTTCCAATTTCCTCAACTCATTCAAATGACATCGATTTGAATCTGTGGAGCATCCATACTGTCCAGAGACCCTTTATTATCTCAAAAACCACTACCTGGGTGTGGAATGGAAAACTACATGCACCATATCACACTTAATGCAACTTATGCAGTATTTTTAGTATAGTGGTGTCCCAGTACAAACATGGCCCTTATCACATTCATGTTGCAATCGCAGTTTTTGAAAAGGAGCAACATGTCTGCACAAGTAGGAGCTTGTACGTGTGAACGTGTGATCAGCCCGTAGTAAAGTCACACTTCAGTGGCATTCTCCACTTTATCATCCTCATGACCTCCAGTAAAAACCGCTCACCCCAGTAACCCCGGTAATCCCAGATGTGAACTTGACCCTGGTCTTCCCCATCGCCAACTCCTGGAAGTCATTATCACTGGCCTTTACCCTCAGAGGAAGCCACTGGTCAAGAAGTGCAAAAGCATGCAGAATAAAGTGCCACGGATTACTGTATCTTTGCCTTATGATTTAACTCTGTGTCAGTGTAATGGTCGAGGCCTCCCCAAGGGGTCTTAAAATGAATCTGAGAGGATGGGGGAAGATTAACTGGACAGGAAAGAAGAAAAACCGTACTGTGACACAAAGTGGTGTCCTTTCCTCTAATCTTTGCACTTTTCTTGTGAATTACTGGACATTCCTTCCTCTTCGGGCCTCTAAAAATTACATTGTGAAATGGAAAAACCACTCACAGCTCATAGACATATATAACCTGTGACACAGTCGCAAGAGGATGTTTTAGTTAAAGAGGTCACAAGCCAAAAGGATTTGGGAGCCACTGTTCTGTGTGACGTGCACAGCAACTGCACAACAAACAGCCACAGTGACGCACACATTCACAGCCAAAAGTGTGTGCAGCACTGAGGGCTGCTGGCATGCTGACCAACCAAACCATGTGCGTTTGATTAGAGCAGAGGAGATGGCAGCGTTCAACCACATATGTGGAAATGAGAGGCAGAGCATGTGGGAGACCAACAAGCAGACAAGGAAAAGATAAGAAAATCGGAACTGAGAAACAAAATGAAGGCTGGAAGTCTAATGGCACAGACTGCTCATATGAAGTGTATGGAGTGTGTCCTTACCCATTTGTGATTTTGTGCATGTCATATATGTAATTACAGATTGCGAAAATCCGGAAGAAATGGTGCAAAAATACGTTGTTTCAGGGCAAGACGAGGCCAGCCTCGAGTTTGCTGTAAATACAGAACGTCTCTTCTATTTCTAGATAAATGAGTGCATGCTCATGCAGGTTCCATTAGACATTTGTTACTCATTTATCTCATTTATTATTTTTCTTAGATAAAGTCATATCTTACAGGAACCAAACAGGAAGCATAAGACACTGATTATTACATGACTCGAGCTGAGTCTTCATGTGTACATGAGACTAAACTTCCAGATGCCTAGGCAGTTGCACCCAGACGCCTGTATTACTCACACTCCATTCCTTTTGTCCTTCAGCCTTCTGCCCTCCCCCTCAAGTCTTTGTGGTTCTAATTATCGCACTCATTTGTTATGAGTCGGTCTGGACAGAGGGAGAGCAAGAGCCGAGAGAGGTTGGATTAGGAGGAAAAGAGCTGGAAACACTGTTCTGACCCAAAATAGACAAAAAAGAGTCTTATTTGTCAAAGTTGTCTTGAATTTGGTCTTGCTTGTGTCCATCACTTATACACTACCCTCCTGTTTTTGTAGTTTGTCCACTGCCACCTACAGTTTAACGAGCCCATGAGCTCCTCTGAGGCGCTACATGACAACAGCACTGTAAGAATTTAGAAGAAGAGAGGAGAAAAGGGAGGTCAAACGTGTAAAGAAAGGGAGTGAAGTAGATGGAGACATGAGGAAGTTTGTGTGACGTTTTGTGGGTCAGAGTGAATGGGAAAAGTTAGGGAATGAGAGAAAGCTGAGAAGAAAAACAAGCACTGGTTCCCATACTTCCCCTGCTTTTCACCTTATTTTATGTCCATGTGTTTTGTCTTTCCAAAAAACCCCAAAAAAGTTCATTAAAAGTGCAGCTCTGGTTTTATCGTGTCACCCCTCCTTCTTCTCGCATCCTACTGCTCTGCCCCCTCCACCCTCACACTGCCTCTCACTCTGCACTCATTCTTTTATTCTCCTGTAGCCTTTCCTCTTCACCTCGAGTCAATGATTGTTGTTCACTTTGGCTTTTTCCCCAGCCATGATGGTGTCTGTGTGTGTGTGTGTGTGTGTGTGTGTCTCTGTGTGTGCGTGTGTGTGTGTTGAGCAGACAGTGCCCTTCTCTGTGTAACTTTGTGCATGTGTGTATGTTGATGCTTATGTACCCATATGAGTGCATGTATACACACGTGTGTGTGCACGAGAAAGACCCTGTGATGTCATGGATAAGGTATGGCCGTAGTTAAGTTGACTGGAGGTCAACTTCTGGTCACTGTTACTGTACGTGACCAGCGTGGATCCCTAAAGTCTCAGAATTAGCTGATGAAACAGTAAGATATTTATGTGTTATTGTTTTGTTTTGCTGTTTTGTTTTTAATCGTCTTGAATAACTCTCAGCAGACTGATCATTCCCTGAGCCTCTGGGTAGAAAACAGAAAAATAACATTAAGTTTAAGTGCATCCTGTGATTTCTTCATGATCTCATGACTTTGCCAAAGGCCTGTGAGTAAATTAAAGGATAAGAAGATAAATCAGAAACTCAACCATCTTAATACTCAAAACGCAAAAATACTCAAAACGAACTCTGTGGTAGTTCCTGCTACAGTAGGTGTCTCCAGGACCAAAGCACACACACACACACATTCAGACTCACAAGATGAAAACAGTGCCAGCCACACGCTGCTGCCGCTGGTTAAAAACTCTGCAACAGAATCACGGAAAACAGAAAATTATAGAAGCTAATTACAGAGAAAAGGAAAGGATGTAAAGTGATGCACTGGTGCAGAGTGGAAAGAGATCATCTGGAAGCTCTACAGCCAGCTCAGACAAATGAATTCAATGCCAGAAGCTTCACTGTGTACAAAAACAATTTAACAAGCATCACATTTTAAACATGTGGCCACTTCTTTTGCCATTATATCATTATTAGGCTGCAGCTCCTCACTAAAATCCTGCTGCAAAAATTGGAGCTTGTTGGTGGCTTTGGATTCTTAAATTTCATCTATGATCTTCTTCAATGAAAATAACTTTTTGCACAAGTTGTGTTTCACATTGTTTGAACTTATTCCCACTGGGAATATAATCCACTTTGAAAACAAAGTAAGGAAAGTTCAGTGCTTCATAAAAAGCATTTTCAAACGACAGGTGATCAGGTTTGTGGTGAATCTCTTGATGTTCAGTGGGAAAATTTTCTAAAGTATTCATACCTAAATAAAGTAAAATACAAAATACACAAAAAGTTGTTGGTCAGACCTTATCAAAGATTGGGTTGTGCATTCTTCATTTGTGTCCTGCGACTCCTGTAATGGGTTACAAGTAACTCTCCTGCCATCTAGTGGTGGCAAACAGGTGACGCTTCGTCTGTTGACTCAGACCTGGAATTTTCTGGCCCCACGTGTGAGAGATGTCTGGGCATGTGCTGCTATGCTGACCTACTGTAACTGATCAAACTGTTGTTGTCAGTGTTTGTTTCTGTTTTGTGTGCACAGCTTTGCGTGACTGCACACAGAGACCCACTCAAATCCCTGCAGGGACAGGTGCAGTCAGAAGACGTGCAAGTTTGTCCAGAAAACTGTTGGAAAACTGTGTGCGAATGTGTATATTTGTGTTTGTGTTTTCTGCTACAGTGAGAACCAGTTTCACCGTGAGATCTGCAGGGTGACGACAATTTTGCAAAGTGCCGTAATCCATGTGTGACACCAGGAGTTTAGACTTGGTTTTAGAAGCTAGGTTAGATCAAGGTTACTGTAAAGTTAGTTGGGTTTGAAGACATTTGAAAATGTAAAAATCTGGGGTGTGGAGTTGGAAAAGAACTAAGCTTATCAGACTCCTGTAGCTCACTCCTCATTTCAGTTTGAGGCTACCAGAAAAACACACCCAAATCTCCCATGGAAGTGTTGGCTGTCAAGTTGCATCTTGGGTAATGTAGGCACCAGGTTTTCACAAAGACGGACAATATGTGGAATTAAAAAAGGATGTCACCTCTGGTTCAGCTGCATCAATTTAGATTTTTTTCCTTTTTTAAACTATACCTTGTGAGGTGGACAATATTATAGGAGTCAATGTAAAATCAGTGCAGTTCTCTTTTAAAAGCCAGGTTTAAGGAAGGAAGAGGCCTCTGGCATGGATAGACACATAGTACAAGATTATGTGTGCAAAAGAGGGAGAGTGATTGAAACACGCCGTTGCTTAGGTGCGGTTCAATACAGACCACTGAGGCATACTGGTTTATTCATGTACTCAAATGATGGTGGATGCAAACAGCTGAAAAAAGACAAAATGTAGAGTTAAAAAAAACAAACAAACTACCTGAACAAACTCAGTCTGGATCACATAAGTCTAAAAACACTGTTTACATGTGACAGTCTTAGCATGTTTAGGCTAATTAATAGTGTGTGTCTGATGGTGTAATGTTCAGTGTGTCTTTCCACTCTCCTCAGTGAGAGTTTTGGTTTTGAATCAGTACGTTGTTTCAGATGATCTAGAATAGCACAGTTGGTGGTTTCTGTGGCATTTCTAGTGTGCATATGTTGCACGTGTTAAAGCAAAAGAAACCCCCTCACATGATATTCGTCGGTGTTTGGATGAATTACTCGCTGTTGACGTGAATCACTGCCTCCCAGCTCTATTTATGGTTTTGTGCTGGAAACTTGAAGCTCTGACAAAGAAGCGGTTTTGGTTGAGTTTGTATTTGAACACCTCACGCACATCAGCTGTGAGGTTCAGAGCAGATGTTTATGATCAAGAGATCAAGCCAATACTTGAACTCAGATCTGTGAGTATTGTCATAGAGTCCGCTAATTTAGTCTCACACTGATCAGAGTTGATTGTGGATTTTATCTGTACATATCATGCTTTATGGTTAGAGTTAAACTGCTGCAATCTGTATCACACTTGACTCACTAAAAATAAACCAGGGTGGCGATGGGTGTGGATGAATTCCAAATCTTAGTATGAGCCTCTTTGTCAGAATTGAGTGTATTAAATTAAATTAAATTGAATGCAATCTCTTTTGTTTGGTAATTCCATTTATGCCCTTTTAATGTAAAATACGCAAAACACAGTAAAAGATCTCATTTGTGCTATCAATGCCAAAACTGCAACTTTAAATGAAATGACATTAGGTCACCAGCAATCTCTCATTATCTCTTAAAGAGGCACAACAACTAAGCAAACCCACAGACACACATGCACAAGCATATAATAGTAGCAATTAAAAAAATTATAAAAATGTGTTTTTAAACATTGAAAGTTCTTTATAAATGTGGTTGATATCTGTGATGTGATGTGACTGTGATGTAATACTGTTTTTGTAATACTTGCTTTGTTTTTTTTTCTTTTTTCTTTGGTGGTTTTGCCAAAAAAGTGCCCCCCTAGTTCCTTAAATTTAAAAAAAAAAAAAAAAAGTTAATAGCCATAAATAATGACAAGAAGAACAAATAACAACTGGAGCCATGTCATTTTAAAGCTGGGAGCATGGCTTCTAGTCTGTGGGTCCTGGCAGGCTTCGGCATTGTTATTAGGTTTTAGGTTTTCAGGGTTTCCCTCAAAATGGACAGGGAGGCAGTTGTTGTCCAGTACTTCACAGGCCAGGATCAGATGTTTAGTTTCCTCTCGGACGCTCCTGATCTTGCAGGTCCCCTGCTCACTTCTCACCGTGACAAAAGTGAAAGGCTGCTTGCTGATGCAAAGGTTCTCCTTGAACTTCTTCCCACCTGCATTCGAGCACACAGCCTTCACCCTCTCCAGGTCTTTGGGGTGAAGGAAAGACTGCGTGGGTCTGTTGCAACCCCCGTTATTCCCAATGTACTTCTCCCATTCGTTTTGGTCGAGAGAGGTAGGAGTTCCAGAGCGAATGTGGCGTTTGATGAAGGTGTTGTAGCCATTGTTCCATTGGGAGAGCTGGCAGGGGGCATCGTTCTTAGCAAATGTCTGATGCCCAAACAGGAGACAGATGGCAAGTGTGAGAAAAACCCTGAGAATAGCCATTGGTCAGCAGACCTATTGGAACAAAGACTACAAAGTCACAACAGTATGAACAAAAACTACATTTTACAGCGTTTTATCTCTATCGTAGCATAGCACTGAGTCACAACTTAAAGTAAACAGTGTGTGTGAAAGAGCTGTTGGCAGAATCACAGTTGTCTGTCTGTGCAAGCTGTTTAAACAAAAAAACAGGAGACAAGGTAGGAAACAACTGCTTAATGAGGGAACTTCCCTACCTTATTTTAGCTCAAGTGGAGGCTTCTGTTTGCGACAAGTGAACTAAAAGCTCCAGTTGTCTTTCCTCTGTCCTTTAGTTGCAGTTCCACATGTCACTTCCTGTGAGCCAGAGCGGGAGAGTGGGAGTGGCCTAAACTGTGTGCACACGTCAGTGTTACATAACAGTCTGCTGAGAGCGGAGCAGTGGGGACGGTGAGAGGTGATCCAGTTACTGCTTTAAATAAATATTAAAGTTCCTGTCAGCGATATTTGGATTTGCAGTGTGTGCTGCCTTAAGCAATGCTGTTTGTGTGTTTTTCTCAAATTGTATCTTATACTATATATTTAATATAACTTTTAACAAACAGTTGGCTGTGTGAGTATAAGGAAAACAAATATATATATGGTTAGAGAGAGTGTCTGATCAGAGTGATCGAGTCTGAGATATTTTTCTTGTTAGTTCTACAGTCAGGGTGCAAACTACTGGGGAGCCAAGGGGAACTTTCTGTGGAAAAACTAATCATGTTTTCTGCAGAAAAAAATGATATACTATTTTTGCTATTTCTATTTTTCTGTATCTTCGTCATCATGGATCATGTGGAAAATTAGTTTATTATTGATGTATGATTCATGCATGAGGGTGCTTCATCACTAATTCACTTTGATCCCAGCATGCATGGTATTTTTGCCATCACCACTGAAGCATGGTGATGGCAAATAAAAGCTAAATCAAGTGCTATATAAATGTTGGATCTGTTGTTTCTGATGAAAAAGAGAAAAATAAATAAGCGATGGTGTAGTTTGCACACTGTTCGCATTCTTCCTCATGTTACTATTTGTAATATTTTATATTACAAACATAAATACAGAAGATTGGTATGGTCATTTTATTCAGTTTAATGTGATTAAATATGGGAAAAACATTTCTACCATCCCCAGTGTATTCTGTTAGAGTGATGGGTCACTGAAGTAATAAGAAAGTTTTGGTTTGAATGATTTATACATATGTTCACAAACAGTTACTCATATTTCAAAACATAGGCGTTGTATTTAGGTGGCATGAGATGAATATCTCAAAACCAAGAATAATAAAACCAAACTAACTGCTAGGCTAGACACTAGAAACAAAAGTGTTTTTGATGAACAGTCCCTTTAACCAAAAAAACAAATCTGAAATAAAATAGCAGTAAGTGCAAAAGAATTTTAACAGCAGATTAAATAGCAATTAAGTCATCACTCATTAGCAGACAAAGACTGTGGGAAGGTTTGTCGAAAAGCTAAAAAAAAAAAAAAAAAAAAACTGCTTTCAGAAGTCAAATATAACTACAACTTCCTCACCGTTTTGTCTCGTTTTGGATTTCTCTGTTTGGCTCACTTCTCTTGTTCACGCTGTACAGACGTGCTACTTTCCAGGTGGTACAGATGTGCATGTGATATTCAGATGTGCTTATTTATTTAGAGTTTAATATACCAATCAAGAGACTGGGATGATGCGAAGACTTTGTTCAGCACAGTTGGAATCGTGAAATAAATTAGATACTGTGAAACAGTAAAAGTGGGACAGTAATGTGGGATTGATATACTGCACATACATACAACCCATATTTCTCTATTCCCCGTGCTTCTAATTTCTCTCTTTCAATCTTCTCTCATATAGGTCATAATGTATGTCACGGTGATGCTCAGCTCAGCTTGACAGAACTGCAAAATTCAGGCTACTTACTTTGTATCTTGATGAGAAAACATTTGTTGCCCACGCAGCCACACATTTTTGGGAGAAGTTGCAGGATGAGGTGGTGATTTTCACCTGAAATCTGGTCCACAGATTGTCACCCACACATGACGAAAAAAAAAATCAAAAACAGGTGAGTTTGACATTCATGTGTTTTAATATGGTGCCCACACTGACGAGTTATGTACAGTAAATAAACCAATGAGACAAAGATGATATATGGCACCAACAGAATGAACACATGTATATAAATAGAACTCATCCAAGTACAACATAATCTGCTGATTTATTTGGACAGCATCTGTATATACAAATCAGACGTGTGCTTCAGATCTCTTTAGACTTTAATCATAGGACTTTATTCTGCTTCAACTCTCGTGTGTTTTAACACCATATTGTCCATTTTGTGTTAATCCTCCAGTCTTGGAGCAAAATAAAATAATAACATTACACTGATTATTAATTAAATGATAAACAAGTCTATTACATTTCATACAGTACAGTGTGTTTGTGTTTCAAGACAAGAGGAAAGAAGCTGAAATAACAGCCAAACGTGAAAAAAAACCAAAATAACAAAATATATATTGTACAAAGTATGTACACGAACCAATCATGCATCCCAGAGAGCAAGCGTAAACATACAACTCAGCCAGCAAACTGACAAATTTACACCATGTGCTTCACATCCAAACTGAAGAAATGACTGCCACCATGTCTGAATTTCGATGAGGAAAGATTACTGGAAACAGTTAGGTGATCAGGTCAGCAGGTGATTTGTCCTGTGTCCAGTTTACATCTTTCCCTCGCTGTTTATTCCTGCTGCTTTTTATAACCGACGAGTGGGAACATGTTTACTTTCTGTCCCATGAAGAGACATGGATCAGTGACAACATGGCTGACAAGAGGGAAGGTGAGGTGTTCGAGCGTCTGAACAAGGTCTGAAGTGGACTGTGAAGTGGACTGCCAGCTAGGGCTCGGTCTGAAGAGACGGCGAGGGCTCTTCTTTCTTTTCTGCTTCAGACGTCGAGTTCAGAGCCACGTCTTGTTTTTTCTCTTGTTCTTTCTCTGGCTCCTTCATCCTGAAACATCAAAGAGAAGAGTCATTCCTACTGAGAGATCCCATATGCTTCAAAACTGACCAGACAGTAGACTTCACAGTGTTGGTGTAGTTTTTTATATTGTCCAGCAGAGGTCGCTCTTTGTAAAGACTACAGATCTCCCTGAGTTTAGGGTTTCAGTACTCTATAAAACGACAGCTAGTGGTCCATTATAGGATGGTTTAAACACAAGAAAAAGGTTTTAGAACACAGAGAATAAGATATGCATGTGTAATAGTAAAATAAGACATGATGACGTTGTGAGTAATTTACTGGTAATATGGCAAGTGGATTAGAAGTGGTTAGAATAAGCTAGGAGAGGGAGACACTGGATCGCCACTGGATCGCCACAGCTCCACTGCGGAGCAAATGTTCAAAAACATAGTGTCTTTGCTTCAGCAGCCACATTTCCAGTTTAGTTTGAGTCGTTTTGCTGATATTCTTCGTGTTTTACAAGCACATGGATGTGTTTGCTGCTAATTTAGGTGTGGTAACAGACGCCTTGTGGCTGCATGTGCATCACTTAGGTTAATAACTGTACCACCCCATGCTATCTGGTCTCTCTTCCTCCATATCTCTCTGTTATTTTAGCCCTGTAATAATAATGGCGACCCCTTAACATTTCCCATAGCGTAATCATCTGGTTACTCTACTAAATGACTGCACAACCAATCTGTATCTAGTGCTACTTGGCAAATGTTAGCATGCTAACACACTGAGCTAAGATGGTGAACATGGTAAACATTATACCTTCTTAACAGCTGCATACTGAAGTTAGCATTTAGCTCAAAGCAAAGACTCTCAGGTCTTGCTAGACCTCAGTGGTTGATACTATGGTGATAGAACATATAACAGCTGCATCCAGTGGACAGTAGGGATTACACTGTAAATGTACAGTATCAATAGACTGCTGGCAAAACCCCTAAAGCAACAGGATTAAAGACTGAGGACAGACAGACAGAAGCCATATACTCTTAGTACTTTAGAACTGGCTGATGTTAAGGAACTTTTTACTAATTTTACTCTAACAGAAGTGTTAGGGTCTAACCTAAGAGGATAAGACACTGTGAATGGGTGGTTAAAGCAAAGAGATGTGTTCAGACATGTTTAATCTAACTCGGAGAAATCAAAGTTAAAGTTTTTAGGTCAAAGGTCAAAATTTTGAACAGTGACCTTGGCATGGGAGCAGGCCGGTTACTGGGCAGGACATCCCAGCTAGAGGTAGAGCTGTCACAAGATCAAAAGACAGAATCACAAGACGAAAACAGGAAGAAAATCTTGGATTTAACATTTCAAAGTCACGGTGTGCAATTATTTCAAAACCTCATTCCCTCTCCCTCCTAATCTCTCATTAGATAGAGGGATCAGAGGCGACATTTTAAAGTAATTGCACACGGCTGATTGACATTATGAAAGCCAGTGGTTCCCAAAGTGAGATATTAGGGCCCCCCGAAGGCTCTTTCACCCCGGGAGAAAGCGAAGGAGGTCATAATTTCACTGTTATCACATTTTGATGATAGAACAGTGCGAGAAGATGACAGAAAGCTCTGTTGTGGTCAGAGGTTTAATGCTCCCCATCAGCAGTTTAAACAGTTATATCCAGTTATAAAACTCATACTTTTGTCCTTTAGAGTCAAGACTCAGACCGTGAATTGAAATGAGTACATACTTTGGGAACCCTTGATCAAAGCAGTGGAAAGGTTAAGTCACTTACTGGTTGGACACAGGGGGAACCCTCCACATACTTTCAGTAATGAGTGGTAATTATTAGAGAAAGTAATAATAGAACATGAACATTGAGAAATGGCCATGATATTGCAGCAGATCAGATTATCCTTAGCGCTGATCTTAGGGTCGCTTTTAACTTTTATGTTGAAACCTAAGATGAAGAATGTGCATGCGCTGACATTTCAACGAGAGCCTAACAAACACTGCCAATACAATAACATTACTTTGACAGTTTTGTGTTCTGACTCATGAAACTGATTCTAAATTACCTCAAACATACAATATCAGTGTGCCCTGCAATTTCTTATCACTTATTGGCTGACATATACACGAATATCAATATATCGGCCATAAAATATATCAGTTGGACTTCTATCTGGCTTTCAGCAAATGTCTGAAACGTCCCTGCAGAGCACAATGATGACTGTAGGCATCCAGGGTCCAACAGAATTTCATCATGGATTAAAAATCGCACATAAGCATTGCAAATGTTATTGTATTCCCAATTTTCCTCTGGATATTATTTCTTCATCACAGCACTGATCCAAGATCTGCGCTTAAGGATATCCGTCAAGCACGAAAAGAAGTCACAAACAGCACAGTCAGTGCTAGTTAATCGTCTTTGTCAGTATTAGGCTGAAGTATGCCACCTGTTTACCACGACTGTTTCATGGTGGAGGAGTGTAAAAAATCTGCCAAGAGACGGGAGATAGAGGATGAGAAGAGACTGGATTTTTCCGCAGTGACATCTCCCACAGATTGCCCAATCAAACCAGAACAACAGCAGACGGGTGGCCAGTGTCTGCCGCAGCCACTGGAAGAGGAGAAACAGAATGGCAAACAGGCCACTGAAACGGCCGAGCGACGTGGCAGAATTCCTTACCGTATTGTCTTCACAATGAAGCGAACGATTACTGCCAGACCTACACAGCCGCACATCACTCCTATCACTATGGCTGTGACTTCCCCTGCAGAGGAAAGCGCAACGAAACATGACACATTAAAGAAGACTTCTCAAAACACAGCAATAAATCAGGGCAGTTAAATGATTTTAACAGTCAAATAGTCACTTTGTTTTTAGCAAAAACATGCATGAAAATCTCATGTAGTCTTACCAGAAGAGAGCTCCTTCCCTGATTCTACAAACAGATAAAAGACAGAGTAAATCACTTAAAAAATCTCAGTAGATGTTATCTTTCTCTTACACGGTTCATAACACAAGGATTTGTGGGTTTATCTCAGCAGAATCTGCTGTTCAGCTGTTTGAAAATGTTGTGTCTAATCAGTCTCGCTGCCTTTGACAACAGTGCTGATATCACAGGCCTTCCAGTTCAGTCACTCGCTACAATGAGCACTTCACACAAATTCTTTCTCCTTTGTCTTTGTCTACCACTCTGTCTCCCTCGTTCACTTGTCTGTCTCTTTTTCCTCTCCCCTTTTCTCAGCGAGACTCGTGTGATAACAATGGAGTCAGTGTTTGGTTTTCGAAAATCCTTTTCTCTAATCAGCTCGCAAACAAACACTGCACCCCCTTCCTATTCCACCTGTCCCCCTCTATTTCTGTCACCCTCTCTCTACTCCTGCCTTCCTAAGACTTTCTCACACAAAGTCACAATAGAACAGTAATCCTTAATATTCCCACATTTTTCTCCACATTCCACTTTTCACTCTCTGCATGGATTGTGCTAATTGCTGGCTTTGGTCTACATGGCCACCCTCTGTCTTATTGTTGCAGTTTGCGTTATGAGCAATGGGCTGGCAGCACAACCTGCCAGTGTAGAGGTCCTGTTAGGGTAAAACACTGGAGTTCAAAGAGGATCGACTGTGACCTTTTGCACCTCTACACTTGTGCAATGTGAAATAATCAAATCTAAGAATATACTATCTATATATTATAAATTGCGCTAATCAGGTAAGGTTGGGGGGAAAAAAACAAAAAAAAACCAAAACATACTAAGTATGTAATTTATAAGCAGTATAAATAAGCTGTGTGTGCTCTGTCAGTCTAACCTGCAGAGAAGGAAGCGAAGATGACCCTGTGATTGAGCAGCTGTGTTACACGGTAGTTGTCCTGCAGCAGCATCCTGTCGGGATCTTCAGCTTTACTGGAGTAAAGTATCGTTTCCATCTTCAGCAGCTGGAGCAGAGAGATGGGGAGAACAGTTACAGTTCAGAGGCTTCAAAGAGAAGGTAAATTAACACAAATAGCCAACTAGCATTAAATTGAAGAGCTCAGTTGAAGTTTTTCAGTAGCTCAAATGAAGTGAAAGTAAAAGTAAATTGATTCACTGAGCAAATGTTGAGCCCTATTAACGAGTGTTTGTTCAGTAAATTTATTAATGAATGATCTGCATTCCAGCTTTAGTGTTTCTGGCACAGATTGGATACAATTTAAATATTAGTTGGTCCAAAATTACTATTCTGCGTGTCAACTCTGCTCTAATGGAAATGCAGGACGTGGATGCTCCTTACCACATATGGGGTATTGGGGTAGTGTTTAAGGATAATTTCTTTTTAATTTATAAATAAGAATGCAAATAATTTTAAATACTAACTTAATCCTGTAGATTTATGCTGTTTCTAAAAAAGGTAACTCGAGTTCACTGTGTTTTTTTATACTCTAATATAATTTATACTTATTTTTTGCAGTCCTATAACCATATAAGATTATTCAATTAAGAAAGTGCATGGGAAGTTATATCCTGTTTGGTGATTTGATGATACAGCACAAGAACTCCAGATTATAATTTATGAGGCCAATAATTAGCAATTTTAGGTTGAAATGAACAAATAATTTAATGTGTGTATCAAACTTCTAGATGAGTTATAACTGTCATCAGTCTGTGATAATGAAGCATAACTAGGCTCATTCTCCATCTTTTCTTATGGCATTAGACAACATTTCTATCCATGCTGGATCACAGTGGAGTAAAAAAGATCCACCATGAATCAAAATGTTACCTCTGAGTTGAGGCGCATAGGATCTACTCCTGTACACTTCAGGTGAGCTGTGTCTCAGAGTCCCAGCCTCACCTGTGACTTTGAGATCTGAACCCTCTCGTGAAACAGTGTCCAGATCACACTCTGAAAGCAGGGCGGCGTTGTAAGTGAGCCATTGTAGCGATAGTAGCGTCCCAAATCCTTAGGGAGCAGGGACTGGACGTCAAAGGCTGGGATGGACACTCTCTGGTCTGGCAGTGGATAAAGGAGGACAAAGAAGAGTATGTGTCTTATAAATACTGCTTTTGGAAGCAAATACTATCAAAACATTTAGAGTTGTGTTATCAAAAAAAATGATAACTATGTTGTCTTGTCTATCTTAAATACTCAAAGCAACATGTTTCTTTTGATGCTTTGCTTCAGAACAAAATAGTTTTATAGTCTTCACCATGTCTGTTCAATAGACTGTGAACGGGGAGTGTGGAGAAACCAAAAAGGGAAATAGAAACTGCATATTACAAGATAGTGACAGAAAACGACCTAAGCCATACCTTAAGCATCTTAAAACATTTTTTGATTTTGAAGAAAGCAAACATTCATACATCCCTTGATTGTGAATGAACTGTGAAGACACTGTGAGTAAAACAACAACATATGGTTTTATACATTTTTCCCTGGTGTTACCTGCGTGTCTGATGCGGCTCAGGTAGCTGAGGATGTTGTTAAAACCTGGGTTTGTCTCCTCACCTGTCTGGAAAACCAAAACTCAGCCTTGACTGTTTATTACATTTCTCAAAATACTGCAGCTAAAATGTAAAAGAATTACCCTTCTTCTTATTATTTTTTTTTTGTGTGTCATACAGTTTTATTACCACAATGAGAATTCCTAAAACAGCCAGGCCGTCTCTCTGCGTCATCGCTGCGGACATGTTGGGGTAGAGCTCAGAGTTGTAGTGAACTATGTGAAGCTGAAAAGAGAAGGATGCACATGCACAGTTAGTTTAGTCACTCTGATGAGAGGGAAACAAAACAGAGAAAGAGAGACTCGTCCTGGGTTATGCTCCTAATAGATGAGGGTTAAAGAAAAATAAAGAGCGATGAGGAAAGACTCACATGAATGAGAAAGTATTTAATTGTCTCATTACGTAATAAGAACACTCATTGTATTTTACTGTTTACTGTTTGTGTTGTTTCTTATTATTTCTTCGTTTCTGCATGATGTTAATCTTTAATCTGCTTAAATTCCCTCACGCCTGGCGTGTTGGCATACCTGACTGGTGACAGATGGACAGGAGCTGAACTGTTGAGACAGATGACCTTCCCTCCTTCCTACACTCTTTCTCTATCTTGTCCCTTTCCTAAAAACACGTTTTATTTAGTCCTCTCTTACGAAAACATTCTCATCCATCTGTTTATACGCACCTCTGCATCTGCGCTCAGTCCATTGATGGTGTGTTCACTGCCCCCGTGACTCGGCCCGCCACTGCCCCAGTGGAGGTGCAGCTGTGTGGCTGTAAAGAGCCAGGGCAGTCCCCCGAGTCCCATCCACTCTGGTAGCTCGATCACAGCTGATGGAGAGAAGAATGAATCAGTTAACCTCTAAGAAATACAAGGAATTTTAAGTGGATATTTTTTATTTTAACTAATGGGTGGTAAAACGTTTACTGCCAGGTTATGTTTGATCATGGTGCAGTATAAATAAATCAGGCGTAAAGCTGCTCAGTTAGCTGGGAGAGGCTCATGTCAGGAGCTGGAGATCAGCTGCTATAGTTACCTGTGTGTCCATTATTATACAGCGTGAAGGGCTTGTTGTCGTGCTGACTGTAGCCCAATGGGGTCAGAGGGACCAGACTGGGGTCATATTTGGTCTGGGTAGCAACCACATCAACAGGAGATTGAGATGTACCAGCACAGTCAGGGAAATACTGGGACCACTCAGACTGACCCACAAAACCTTTGACAGGAGAAAAGACGGGAGACAAAAACGATGTCACTCACACAGCCCACTTACGCTGAGATATCCTGTGCCTCCACCGATCAGTCTCTAATTATGCAGGACAATTATTCCTGTTCTCTTTAGGTTCACAGCCTCACGGTGGTGAATTTTTACCAACATGAAAAAAATGTACAGGCTGAATGTACATTTATCCACAGTATCAGGCTGTAGGATTTAACAAAGGTAATATACATAATACAAATTCACGGCCTTTCTTACGTACAAGTTAGTGTCTTAACTTTAGACATTTTATTTATACTTGAGCCGCTCCTGTTTTAAAGGATAAAATCTGAATCACTATTCCTGAAACGGCAACGTAAAAAAATAATTAATAATTAATATCAGCTACATCTTTACTGCTAACTGAGCTTCAGAAGGTAGATGATCAGTGGGTGCTATCTTTTTTAATGGGATTCTGATTTGCTTTCTATATTTGCACTGGTGTCCAAAAGTCTATGGGTATTAATAACTAGATATACTTGATTGATGTGAATATGTTTTACCCACAGCTGGATTCTGTCGCTTCTCTGGATCAACTAAATGCTTAAAATCAAAATCAGACTTAAATCCAGGCGACGTGTGCCTCCCATGACTCAAAGAAACTCACTCAGATGTGAGTCTTCATCAGTAACATGCCGACAAAAGCAGCTGATTTAGGCTCTTACTGAATAACTAATGTCAGCTGATAGCACAGTCAAGCCCTATAATCGATAAGCCTCATAAGATATTGATCTAAAAGGTGTTGAGAATAACAGTAAACTAAAATGCTATCAAGTCATTAGAGCCCATACAAAATCAGCAGAGGTCACACACTAATTGTTTTCTCTATGAATAAACTTGTTCTACAATTATTCTTAAATAATCACAACTATATTGGAACTATTATTATTTTTCTTTTCACTGCAGGCAGAAACATAACAACATATAATTGTGGTCATAACATTGAGGAATAAAAATTGTGAAATGACAACTTATTCCTTAAAATAATCGGAGTTAGTATTAGAATAATAATAATGTCAATATTTTATTAGCAGTGGTACTTTTAGAAAGCTAGTACCCAATGTATTTTCACATAAATTAATTAAATGTGGTCAGACAGATGTTGCAAATTAGCCCTTAATTCATTGTCATCCAACAACTGAAACATTAAAAATTAAGAATTTAATTAAAAGTTGAACAGAGAAATAGTGGGAGAGGATAAAGCGATTGAGGCCTGGGTACACAGAGTTAAAAAAAAAAAAGAAAAAAAAGAAAAAGAGACTGGTCTCCCCAATTGCATAATAAAAGAAAGTTAGAAAAAAAGAGTCTGAATGAAAAAGAGAGTGACATGTGAGTCAAAGAATCTGAATTTCAATTTCAAAGAGAGGAATGCTTTAGAAAACAGGCACACCACTGACACATTTAAAAAAATGTGTCATTAGTGTGCAAAAACAAGCATCCAGTCATTTGTTTGTGGTTGCAGGTTAAACCTGTTGATAACAACAATGATGAATGTTAGTGTAAAAAGTAAAAAAAAAAGTTGACAGAAAAGGTTAAGACAGGATGTAGCCCTGTTTTTAAACCCTGGAATGTGGTTTGGTTGTAACATGGTCTTCTTAACCCATTCATACCAACAACTCCATCTACATGAATGCAGTAACTACAGTAGGCCCAGTCTTCCCCATCATCACCTCTCCCTGGCACACACATAAGCAATGTGGGGAGGGGGCTCTACATTAGTGATGTAAACACATACCACATCTCCTCTCCCAGTGCCTGCAACCCCCACCTTGCACTTCTAATCTGTTCTCTGCCCTTCCGCCCCCCATGACCCCTCACAACTCTCCACAGCAAAGCCCTGCACCACAACTCGACTTCAAAAGTGGGTCCCGCGGCCCCGCTATTGGTCGCCATGGAGGTCTCCATGGCAACTGGAGGCCGAAAATTCTGACCCGGTGCGCCTGTTCTACCTCTCCTAGCATGCTACCCATGTCCTGAATACAGCCAGGAACAAAGACACACACACACATATGCAGATGCACTCACAGAGCATGATGATGAGGACAATGATGGAACGTGAGACTGACTGTCCCCTCAATTAACTTATATAACTCTCTGTCTCTCGTGGAAAGAAGCATCTCTTAAACCATGTAATTCTGCTCTTTTGTGTGACAAAATGTTGTGCATAACAAAACTGACTTTCCACTTCAGCTAACGGCTCAGTGACGGCAACATCATGCAATGCGGTGTCACACAGTGTGCCTCACACACACCCTCACTTGCTCAAGCACTGGATGGACTGAGGATGACTTGCAAACACTTAAACAAATGAAGTATATCTAAAATCAAGAAACCTATCACTTAACATGCACGTTACTCCTCTGAGATTACATCACGTGTTCTGCTCAGTACACTTGCCTGCGTACGTATTATAATAATGTCTAAATAGACCACGTATAGATACCAGTTTGCTCCAGGCACAGCATCTACAGTTTGCTGTGCATTCTGTATGTACTGTACATTAGTGTTGGTCTCCTC
Organism: Toxotes lorentzi; assembly: GCA_037833715.1. Taxonomy (NCBI): domain Eukaryota; kingdom Metazoa; phylum Chordata; class Actinopteri; family Toxotidae; genus Toxotes; species Toxotes lorentzi. The sequence goes on along the minus strand of JBBMJY010000025.1, from coordinate 10,267,915 downwards.
AATACATGCAGAGAATGGTAGGCTGTGTACCCCATTCATTCCCACATAGTCAGTGTCATTGTCCACGGCAGAGGCAGCCAGTGTGCGTCCACAGAACAATAAACACATAGATTTTTGTGCGCTGCAACAATACCGGGCACAATTTTGCATGCTTTTGCTTCATCCCGTCCCATCTCCCTCTCTCTGTCCAACACCCTCTCTCGTCTGCTTCATCCTTGTGCACCTGCCTTCCTCCCTCCAGCCAGCTCTCTAAGCCTTTTTCTTGCTTTCTTCCTCTCTATCTCCCTCCACCCCTTCATCATCTCTGTGTGACTGCTGTGCTCATGCCAGCTTGTTGAACTGTAACTAATACAGACAGAGAGAAAAGGGAGGAAAACAGAGAGAGAGGGGGTGCGAAATATGAGGGGAAAAAGCACAAATCCTTCCCAAGTTATACAAGCTTTTTATGGTAGTTACAAGGTTTTAGAGATACAGGTTTAACGTGCAGAGAAGTCGGGGTGAAATAACTGTGTGTGAGTGGTTTCATTCACTCAGACGGTTGCGCTTATTTTCAGAAAACCTTGTCGGTGCCTCAATGCAAATCATCCCGTATTAGACATTAAACTGCTTTAGAAGCTGTCGTGACCAGAATAAAAAAAATTAAATCATATCACTCCAATTCTCAAATATCTCCACTTATGACAGAACTGACATTATGTTTTTGGTCCTGCTCAAAATACACTTTATATCTGACATAAATACAACATGTGCAGATAATCTTTTGTCTTTGCTCCACTCATCACTCTTTACAACACTTAATTTTGCTTTTGCATATATATGGGGATGTGTTCTATAAATAAGAACTTGAACTTACCAGAGTAGGTCCATGTAACTTCCTCTGAAAAAGAACAAAAGAGAAAAACTCCTGAAACTCTCCTTTCAGCTAGTTTTCCTTCTTCAGGTTCACAGCGGCTCCAAATTAGATTTTCAACAAACATTGGCCATTTTAAAAGTATCAAGTTAAACATCTTATATTTCACTTAACTCTGTAATATGTCATCTTTTCACCACTTCTAATCTACAGCCACTGCTGCCTCTGATAACACACCAGTACAATTCAAAACAAGTTAATTCCTAAGTACAGTAGTACTGTGGTCCTCAAATCCGATTGTTATTTCTTGATTTTACTACTGCTCCACTACTACAGCTCACACTGAAACACCCAAACAAACTAGCACAGCAATATCAAAGAAAAAAAGTCTCACATGATGCTGATTATTATGTTAATGAAGACTTTACCGGCAGCAGGGGCAGCTGTCCACTGGAAACTCAGAAGCGTTAGGATAAAAAGACCCAAAGAGTCCATGTTAGCCCTCCTTGCCCATACACAGAAATGAATAAAAGCGGACAGAGAGATGAGGAGCAAGTGAGAGAGAGAGGGAGAGAGAGACAGAGAGGAGGGGGGAAAGAGGGGGAGACTGGCTGGGTCCAGCGATCCCACCTGCCACAGCTCTGTTTAACAGCCAGAGTGTGGATGTTACATGCTGAATCCATGCTGGCGTACAGGGCACCAGAGCAAGAGACAGATGGAAAGAAGCAAGGTATGAAAGGAAAAGAGAGAGAATAAATCAGGGAGAGACAAGACTACAAACAGGCCAGTGACTGAGAATGAATTCAGTGTTAGTTACTAAAAGGAGGTTAGCGCAAGAGAACAACAGAGTGCAAAGGAAAAAAAACAGGGATGGGGTGAATAAAAGAGAAAGAGAGAAGGAAAAGAAAATGTGTCAGAGGTGACTGACTTGCTAAGCTTTCTAAAAGGGACAAAGAAGAAGAAGTCCTGCTGGTGGAGAGGAGGATGCTTCAGTTTGACTTCATATAACATTTATCCTCATTTCTGGTTCAGTAAATACTGGGCATGAGAAGAAAAACAAGAAAGGACAGGGATGTATTACACCAGCTGGTACAGTGTGAGCTGCTAAATGAGGCAATATTCATTTTGAAGACGTCACATGTTGCATGTCTCTGATTCAACTGAGTTCAACTGAGGAGTGATTTTCCTTTTACCCTTTACTGAAATAATGTTATACTGTTACACTTCAGCCTATACCATCCTGCATATAAATGTGTATTGTATATGGTCTGCACTATATGTGCAACATAATACTTATACTATGTGTTTTATATTTGATGGTGTAGGACATTTATAGTTTATATTTATATAGTGTGCTGATCATCTAATCTACTAATTGAGCTGCTGTTACAGCTCTAAATGTAATGTATGAAATTATGTGTGTGTTAAATGGGTCAGAATTAAATACATAGTAACTGTTATGCATTATACATACACGATATGTGCTTTTTTAAATTCTGATTTTTGTTTTTCATATAGGGGGTCCATAGTCTTAGTAATGTAGCAGGACAGTAGAAAAAACACAGGTGTGTGTAATAAAATTAAAGATGGAAAAAAAAATGGAATTCAGCCACAGCTGCTTAGTTTCCTGCTCCTGGTAATGTGCAGTCTGGCTCATTGTCACACTGAATGTGTTTACATGCACTCTGGTGTTCTGGTTATCATTGGGTTTTTGGAGAATCCCGGGTGTGTGGCGCATGTAAATATCTCGTCTTTGTTTTAAGAAACCTCGATATACTACCTGAAGGACTGTGGCATGTAGACACCTCATTCTGGTTACTCACCATCTCATAGATGGTGGGAAATCAAGACACAACAACACAGAGATGAACAGAAATCTGGATAATATTAGAATAATGCATACAGAGATATAAATAATCAGATCAATAATATGATCAAAACAAGGATACAAGTGTGCATGTAAATGTTTCAATGAAAAAAGGTTAGACACGCTGAAGATACTGCTCACAAACTTTATTGACTTGTTGCGTTTTGAACACAAGGGGGAGCCTTCTCCACGTTGCATGTTTTGCTCTGATGCCCCAGAAGGAAAATCCACCCTAAAAAGGAATTTACATTGTGCCGTTAATTAATTTACGTTCAACATATTAAAGGTATGTTACTGTCCCGTAGACGGCGAATAATGGAATAACGGTGGTCATATTTGGGGAATAAATGGTGAATCACGGCTACATTTAAAAAAAAAAATCATTTGAATGTAACATCTTTTTAAAAAACAAAAAACAAAGTGAGTCCATGTGTGGTCAGTATTTTCATCGTCACTAGAAAAACTGCTCATTCAAGCCTTGGTGCTCAGATTAGCTGTATAAACTGAACGTTTCACTTTTGATTTTATTTAATGGAATAGTCATCTAAATTGTGTTTTCAGGGTGGAGTTCCCTTTAACATCCACAGATACCATTGGCAAGCCACAGCCAAGAGTCTTTTGATCTAGATTACATCACATTGTGGAGTCAAGGATAAACTTAAAACATTAAAATAAAACCGCAAAGGTTACATCACCCACTGCACAGAGCACGGCAAGTCTAGAAGAGCCGTTACCTTAGCCTTAAATAACTCGGTAGACAGATAGATGATTTTACCACTGTAAAACTACTTTTTCCCATAACACATCCAGTAATTAATTATTTAACTTTCCTATTCTGATTCGTTATATA
>JBBMJY010000025.1:10253901-10264206 GCA_037833715.1 Toxotes lorentzi | reverse complement strand
AGAGAGAGAATATATAGAAACCTTACTGTGACCATAATAGTTTCAGTCATCACGTGACTAGAGAAACTTAAAGTTAATCTTAAACTAAGTACTATCTACTAATAACTGGTCTTTATGTGTTGTTGAGAGCACTTTGTTTCAGTGGAGATGAATCTTTCTGATATGAATTCACATCTCTGGCACTATAACGCCACGGTTTCACTTGTTCTCCGCCTCCGCTGTCTGACTCTCCGCTCCATCTTTTCACAGTGCACCGGCTCTCTCAAACGTGAAGCGCTTCAGCCAAATTATGCAACAGCGGTAACCCTCGCCGGCCTCCCATTGGTCGCTCACCGTTCCGTGGAGGGGGCGTGGTCAGAGTATTTTCATACGCCATTGGCTACGCCTTCGAGGGGGGCGTGTCGGTTGAGTTCATTCATAAAACTACCAGCGGAGCATCTCTCCAACATGTGAAGATCCCTCTGTTTATACTGGTGAACACATGTCTCCGCTCTGCAAATGTGAGAAGCGGGAAACGTTGCGGCCTTCGCAAAAGGATGGAGTTTAACTGGTTTTGAATACACGATCATTTCTATTTATATAAACTGCTTGTAGTGAGTTATTGTCAGATTATATGTTAACATAACTATCCTCCTCCAGCAGTTGAAGTACAGCTCATTTACATTCGTAAGATCTGAAAAGTGCTGTTCTACCAATACCAATGCAGACTATCTGAATGACTGAGAAAAAGATAATGGTGGATAATTATTCTGAGCTCAGTGACCACTTTGTGCTGTGAATTGGATGATAATAATAACTTAGTAGTGTTGTTTCTGCTTGTCATAGGAATTGAAAATGAACTGTACTGTCTTGAGACTGAGGCACTTGCAACCACACTCATAATTTCATCTTGTTCCTTTGTCAGAATTGTTTAACTGTAATATTCAGATAACTTAAATTCCTCTAATGTAGAGGATGGTGAAAGCACGCAGGCTGGCAGACATGATACAGCAGCAGTGTGTAATTGTCTCCCAGCTGTCCTGGTTTCCAGGTGAAACGTGATATGTTGCTCGGCCTCTGCAATGAGAGTCGGGAGACAGTTTACAGTTTAGTCTCGCTTTAGGCCTCTGTCTTCCCTCAGGCAGATCAGTTTTCTGTTGTGGTGTCTGGTTCTCACTGCTCATGCAGTTGGCCTTACAGAAACTCTTGCATGCTTTCACTACCTGAATGGCTGCAGGCTTTCACAGTGAGCAAGACCTAAAGGGAAAGTCACCACAGGGATATTAACCATATGTTATTCAGTATGACTGAACATACTGTGACCAAGCTCTTTCAGCCTTGTCCTGACATAAACCACAGAATCCTCTGCGGCACCAGCCGAGATGGCATTTGAGGACACAAGCCCCAGCAGTAGATCTACAAGTCATTTACATTGTATTGTAACTCCAGAGGCAACATCACTGATTTTATCCCAGATGTGCATATTCCATGCGTGCCTTGAGTAATCTGAGTAACAACTGAGGAAGGCTCTGTTTTCCATATTAGGAACCAGTTAGATGCTTTGCACTTTGACCCACTTCATCGAGAGAAGCACTATCCATGGGCTTAGGCAAGGCTTAACATGGTCACTCCTATTGAATTCTCAAGCATGTCAATACAAGGGATAGTAATGAGAAGAGGATGGAGAGCGAAAAAAAAACACACAAACCAGGTGGGGGATGGGACTCAGGGGGAAGGGAGATGGAAATATTGGGGGTGGTCTTCAACACTCATGAACTCAGAGGAGGTTCACTGGGTTCATGTGCTGCAGAGGAATGCTGCAGGGGCTTTTTTCTGTTGAACTGGTCTCTGTTACGTATACACAAATAGGAACCTTTCCCGTGGTTTACTATTACCAAAGGTTAACTATTATGGTATTTGGACAACAAGAGGGGGTGGTTTGCTCACCTGGTGTTGAGGTTACTTAGTGTTTCTACATAGTTACAATGCTAAAAGACAGGTATTGTCAGTCAAACAAGGACACTTATTGTTGTGTATGTGTTGAGGAGAGGGAGTCACTGGGTTCATGTGTATGTTGTATGCATAGTGGGGGAAGGGCAGCCCCTTCAGCTGCAACATGCAAGGCGCTTAAAGGCACCCTCCACTCCTTATGCTTGGCACGTCACATCTAAAAATACCAGTAAAATCCAGCATAATAACAGACCTGCAATTAACATCTTATAAAGCGAGAAAATACCAATAGATCTCATGACTGTGGGACAGATATTGTGTGTGTGTGTGTGTGTGGTCCATACATGCTACTATACTGCACTGCATGTTTGAAGTGGGGGTCACTGGGTTCATTCTGTAGTAACCTAAAGCAGAGAGGGAGGCTTGCTGCTATACATTGCCATAAATCACGGACCTGGAAACCTGCATTACGGTCATATCTCTGTCTTATTTGATCAATTACTGATGTTGATTTAACAATGGAGCAGTGACACTAAATAAAATAGATACATTATTAGATAGATAGATAATAAAATTAAACATCACATTTCTTCCACCTTGTAACTCCTATTTTGAGCCTTGTTTTGCCAGTTGTGAAACCTGAACAAGTCATTTTTTTGGAGATGTATATGTTTAGGGATGTTGAGCGGCGAAGCCTGTTTATCAGTCAAACTCACAAGACGACTGAAGAAAATACATCCACATCTCCTGAGGTGAAACCGCAAGAAATACACAAAACTAAATCAATACAATACAATAATTCATTCATTCAAGAAAAGGTATTTTACCCAAGATATCTAAGATACGGCCGACCAGTTATGTTGGAGTAAAAGGTTGGCCTATTCCTGGCAATGTTTCATAACCCCAGCCATTAAATCTGATGCTTTTGCTCTTGTTCCTGGCAGTGTTATCAGAAATGTCACATCTCTTAGGCATTTGCTCCTATAGAATCATTGACTTCACAGCATAGGCCTATTAATGACTGACTTTACTTTTAAGAGCCTTCATATCAAAGGAGCAGGGAGCCATGGATGTTTAAACTGATCATTTTTAAAAAATGATTTTACATCCCAACAATCAAGACAAATACCCTCAATCATTTCTCCCTCTGAACTAAAGGCTTCTTCTCAGATTAAGAGGTCCATTATCCTCACCTGTGTGGAGGTAAGGTAAAGCCATCTATGTTTTCCTGCTCCTCGTTAGTTCTGCATGCATCTTTTCAATTAAACCCAATCAATGTGATCGCAGCTGGGTTGCATAAGGTTTCTTATTTTTCTGGCGCGTTCACACCGTGCGCATTTTTTTTTTTTTTTTTTTTTTTATGTTTTGGATGTGAGTGTGAGGGGAGCGGGGTCATCAAAACTGTGTACATTAGATGCATAGAACATATCGTGCATCTCTCGTGCCGCCGCCGTAGCATGTGTTTACACCCGCTCGCGGTAGTAGCGCAGCCCTGCCCGACACCATACACAAGGACTACACATGAGTGGGCAGGACCGTGAGTGCCTGGGCCGCCGTCCAATCAGCGCCTGGATGGGTCGGCCAATGGCGTGCGCCGCCGCCGGGCCGACAGCCAATCGAATGCGCGCAAAACGTGGGCACGTGGATCCGCGCACATGTTGACGCTAGTAAAGTACCGAGAGAAAGAGCGAGCAAAGACAAACCGATGAACGGCCGGGCGGAGAGAGGAAGCTGAGGCTGGGCGCCCCGATGCTGCTCCGGGTACGGACTGTGTTCTGACGGATCTGTCGTTTCAAAGCAGGGGAGAGAGCCGTTAACGCTTGTTTCTGGCAGCTGGTGTTTTGTTTTTTTAAATCTCACATCACTGAGGGTGAGTATTTTTAATATCATGCCTGTAACGTTTCCCGAAGTTGGCAGGGCAGCCTAAAGGAATTTCCTGTCCCACTATATCCTGTGTGTGCTCCCGGTACAATTGATTAATATAGCTAAAAGCTAGTTTTTTCCCCTCATTTACCCGTGTACCAGCTTTTTAAAAAAATATTATTAACTAACCATTACCATGTAATAATGTGCGATTGTCAGGACTTTTATGTTGCCAGAACAGTACAGAGATAAATCATATTTGGGCTTATATTTGATATTTGCTTTGTTGGCATGTCGCTCGGATTGATTTCTGGTATTTTAAATGATGTTTTCTTGGATTCAAATGTACAGAACATTTTGTATGAAATTAGTTCCTGTTGTGGTGGTGCGCAGGCACAGATAGGCGGCCAACACCTGAGACGCAGCCTCATGGTCCATACCTACCTGTGCAGACATATGCACCGTCCCACCCCACCCCATCTCCATCCCCATCCCAATCCCAGTTGCCATGGGCTATAAACCAAACCGGAAAGGGCGCTGAGAAAATCAGGAATAAAGACCAAATTAAATTATTGTCTTCTTCCATTATTTGTTTCGGTTAACTCATTCAAATGCATGTAAACAGCGTGACATTTGGGTTTTTTTTAGAGGAAAGAAACAGCCTGAAGGAAAGCCAGCCATCTGACACAAATAAAACGTGAATGGAAAGACATTTTGTCTGTTGTAAAAGCTGAACAGGATTGGTGAAATCTTTCTATATTCCTGAAATAGAGACAAAGTGTGCATTCTGAGTGGTTCTTGTTCTTTTCGTGTTTGTGGGCACACAGCAAAAAAAAAAAAAATTTAAAAAAATCTGCACCACTCCTCTTTGTCTGTGAGGGTGTTTAGACTATATTTGTCATATTGATAAAAGCTGTGTTGGTGTGTGTAGCGGCTGAGTGTGTTCCTGTGACCCCTCTAATTTCCCCCCTCTGTGTTGGTGGGATCAGAGACCAGCAGGCACTCAGAGATTACACAGGGAGAGAAAGAAAGGGAAAGAGAGATGAGAGAAAGGCACATGGCCAGAGATACAGAATGTAAAATGTGCGGAAGAGGAGGAGGAGGATGGCTGGTTTGTGGAAGAGGAAAGGAAGAGCAGAACCGGGCTGGTGTGTGTACATATGTGTGTGTGTGTGTGCGCACATAATGAACAGGATGAGCTGAAGGCAGAGTAGAGAGAGATGAGAAGCATACAGAAATGCAGCCGGAGAGGAAAGAGAGAGGTTTGAGTCCAAGGGGGGATGGAGAGCAAGCCCGAGACAGAGAGGAGGGGCTAGAGAGAGCACTGGAGGCAGTGGGAGAGAGAGAGACTGCCTATTCTGATTTCACTACTCTACAATCTCCCATCCCCCTCACATTTTACTCTCCTCTCCAGTCTCCAATCTCCTCAATGGGAGCCAGACATACACTACCATTGTGTGCTTACTGCCTAGCCCCAGTCCCACTCTGCACCATGTAAAACTAGGGCACTGGTATACCCACCATTTTGAGTAATTGGGGTTATTATTTTTGGGAGAGAAATAGGTACAAAAAAAAAAAATGGAAAGCAGTGCTTTTTGTAATGATTTTGTTTCTGTGTATTTCACTTCTTTTCTGTCTCCACGTGCCCTGCCTCAATTAAATAGATTCTAGTTTTGAGTTTTCAGTCAAGCCGGTTGTTTTTTTGTTTCTTTCTCAAGCAAATTGATTGTCAATAACCCTCACCCTGTTCTGCGGCCCCCACAGCAATGCAGTCCCAGGGCAGCACTTCCTCTCAGCCCTCTTTCGATTCCCTGAGCTCCAGCGACAGCCTCTTGTTCAGCGACTCGGAGCAGGCGGAGGACGACACAGACGTCTTCCTGACAGACAGCTCTTCCTCCGTCATTATCGGCGGGGCGGGTGGGGCTACAGCCAATGGAGATGGGGGATCTGAAAGTCCCGGGTCCCAGTGGACGTGCGACGGCTTCACAGATAAAGAGGAAGAGGAGGAGTCGTACAGGTCGGAGACTGGCGGCAAGGCAGCTGACATCAGCTTGGACGAGACGGACCCTACAAGACAGATCCCAAAATCAGAGGGAGATCTGCTGTTTGCTCAAAAGGTAAGGGACTGGTCTGGATGGAGGGCACAGAAAAAGAAAGTGATGAGAAGAGGGGTGACATAGAAATGTGTGTGTGCAGAGAAAGGCCTAGCGACCGATTCAGACAGCAAGTCCAAACCCAAACTCAGTAGTAATCTATCATCTCTTCCTCTTCCTCTGTCAGTGTGCTGAGCTACAGGGTTTTGTCAGGCCCCTGCTGGAGCTGCTGAATGGACTGAAGAGGGGCCGATTCGACCGCGGTAAGCATACTTACGTCACTGCCTCCAGACGAGCATGTGTGCAGACTGGCAGCTGAACGTGTCGATGCTGAACACAGGTTTATATGATCTGAGTGGCCTCCATCTATTGCAACAGAGCGTGTTCCTCTGTGCAACAGCCTGCATTGACGCAGCCTATTGATGTAGTCCAAAATGCAGAGTGTGTAAAGCCACAGTCTTGTGAGCTGACTCATCAGCTCACAAGAGTTTACTGATATCACGTGTGTGTGTGTGTGTGTGTGTGAGACAGAGAGACCGTGAATGTCTAGATGTGCATACATTTTCCGTGACTGCCTCAGAGCGTAAATGGCTGACAGGAGGAATATGTTTTTGATTGACAGGTTTGAGCAGTTTCCAGCAGAGCGTTGCCATGGATCGAATCCAGAGGATCGTGGGGGTTTTACAGAGACCCAACAGTGGGTGAGTTGTCACCCACATTGCCCCACCACCCACCCTCAGTGTTTCTAAAACTCTTGTTACTCATTCTCATCTCGCCCCTGTATCATTAGACGCTACAACTTAGCTGGATTGTAGATTATTAAATTGTGGTTATAATAAGAAGGGACCAGTGTGGTAGTCTTCTATTTCAAGCCTCATCTCCAGTCCATGTTTTATTGAACAGTCTTTGAGGTAGGTTAGAGTTACAGCATTCAGTGGCAGTGCAAAGAAACCCCAAACTTCAGAGGACATTTTATCTAGATCTATGTACAGGACCATAAACATCCAGATGTTTTCTTATGCTGTAACACAATCGCATCACCATCCGTTCCTCACTTTACATTCATATCTCCCATTTCTCGATTTTCTAGGGAGAAGTACCTGAACACTCTGCTCCAGGTGGAGATGATGCTAAAGCTTTGGTTTCCTCAAATCTCCACTCAGCCTGTCTCTGCAGCCTCCAGCGTCGCCACATCCCCTGCCCGCTCTCTCCAAGACACTTCCAGCTCCACCCCGCCGCACAAGCACAGGGATCAGTTACATATTCCCGTCAAGGTAAGAACACGCTCATTCCTGTGTGTGCACACACCAACAAACCCCACCGCCACGAGTTTCACATTCAATTGCAAATTACTCTCCTGCTCATTTTCCAGAAGCGCAGACTCAGCTGGACAGGTACGGACGCTCCCACGCCTTCCCCGGTGCTTCTCAAGTGTCCTCGTATCAGAGCCCAAGAGAAGAGGGGGAAGCAAGATGAAGATGAAAGGGACGGCCCTCCTTCTCCTCCATCGTTGGCATCCGATGCAAATCAAAATTTGCCAGATGTAGCCAGTAACAGCAAGCTAGATGAGGACACAAAGGGAAAGGACAGTGACAGCGAGGAACTAGGCAAGCTATCAAAGTACAAAGCAGGCCAAAGCTCTGAGCCGAGCCTGACGTGGGTTCACGTTGCCCCCATCCTGTCTCCACGAAAGGCCTGCCCCTCGCACGAGGGAGCAACAGTGGCGGGTAACAATGAAAACCAGCCTCTCGCTGCCATCCTCCCACCCTGCAGGAGGGGCAGCCCCGCTACGCAAGACAACTCCGTCTCTTCTACCACACCATACAAGCACCCCAAAAATCTGAAGAAGCCAATCCGGTGCCAAAGCCAGCCTGTTGCTGGACAACAGAATGAGAGTGAGACCATCAAGGCCTGTCAGGGTCAAAGCCAATCTCCTCATGTCACAATTAACCATTTGCCCAGGGCGTGCCCCACCACCTTAGAAACCTGATGCACTGAACAGGCAAAGAACCGGCAGCCTGGCTCTTTGTTACACCGCCGAGCTAAAAGCTGCTGTGAGAGGAAGAAGGGAAGAGGCTGAAGGCCTGTCATTAAAGATACATTAAAGAGAGGAAGAGGAGGAAAGAATTGTAGGTGCTTAGATGTTGAAGATAAATGATAGATGACACACAACCCCTCATCAAGTCCACAACTACAACAGATATTTCAAACAACAGGACGCAATGTATTTCAAGAACTCAAATCTAGGTGATAATATTTCCACAATAGTATAAAACATGTGCACAAAGATGGTTGTGGTTGAGGGCGACAGGAAAGAACACCTGAAGCATTAAGACTATTTACCGGTTTACAGGTTATTGAGTGAATGACCAATCGGAGAGAATTTCTACGAGTAAATACTTGTTCCTCATCAGCATGGAAACAATCAATATACTGTATTCAGCGATGAGTGTCTGAGCAGACATCCGACCTGAGGGACTCGATCAGAGAATAGAAAAGCATCATGAACACTTCCTAGATTTAATCTGATGAAGTAAATCGAGTTAGGATTTAATCCAGAGCAAATTCATGTGAGTGATCTGAATTTGATTCTAGTGTCGTGGCAGGAGACGCTTTGACTTTTCATTCAGTTGTAGATAGAACTGAGGCGACTGGCTTGCGGAGGAAAAATGACACCGAGGCCGTTTGAAAATCTTGTAGCGAGTGATGTTAGAAATACAGTGTACAGAGCAGCAGCATTATACTGTACGTGTGGAGAGTTAGAGTCATTGGAGACTGTGGAAAAAAATGATGTCATCAACTCACGAATGTAATCCAAGAACTGTCTGGGCACTTGGCAGTTCGGCGACGAGGCATCGAGAGGAGCCCTGTGACATCACGGCGATCAGAGGTCACACAACTTTTCTCGTCCTGCCGCAAGTTTCTGCCCGCCCGCCGACTGCAAGCTGACCGGTAATCAGTGTCACGAAAACCCAAGAAAGACTTTTAAAAGACCAGCCTGGAAAATTAAGGACCACTCAAGGACATATGACTCTGTCCCACAGTTAATTTATTGATGTGTTGATCTGACACTGCTTTTATTTATTGTTTGTATTTATTTATTGGGCAGCTGAGTATCGCCTCCTGTGCGCTGGCATAGTTTGGCCTACAGTTTTGGGTTTTGTTTTTTTGAGGCGACTGGGAAGATGCTTGTTTGTGGTTTTTATTGCTATCATGAGGAAAGAAAAAAAAACTGATGGAAGAGAAAACTTACGATTGGACTATTGGACTACTGTGCCTTTTTACCAAATGGGATGTGTTCAGAAAAAAAAAAAAAGCATCCGGTGCTTTTAGTGCACTCATACTGCGTTTTGATGGTTTGCTTGTATTTCACAAAACCAGTACACATTCAATCGTGAAAGCCTACATGTAGTCATTTTCACCTCACAGCATCAAAACCAACAGTACCATCAGCTATCTACTGCTTAATAACCGGTGTCCAGCTCTAGTATTCTGACATCTACACCTGATCCAAACAGCCTACATCTTCAGCTTTAACACACACCAACAGCAGTGGCTACTATTTGTCATGTAGTGTTGAAGTGTAGCCTTCCTTTGAGGCTTTTCATTTGGTTCTGATCGACAGAGGAACAGTCTGAACTGCACTTATAGCTGGTGCTCTTGAAAACTTGAAAAAACAGAAAATATAAATGTAACCCTCTACTGCTGCTATTGTTATTCTAATTCCACTTCTAATTTAGACGTTTGATAGGAGGCTCTCTCTCTCTCTCTTTATTTGGAAATCTGCTCACAATATTCTTAGAAATGAAGAATGGGGATTTAATGATGTGATTGGGTTTACCTACAATGGAAAAGAATTGTAAATATTTAGACTAAAGTATTTTTTAATTGGTATGAGTCCTTCATATACTATTTACATAACTAGAGAGGGTGGAGGGGGGGGGGTTATCCACGTACCAGACCTCCTCCAAAAAAAAGCACCATGTGTGAACACAGACTCACTGGCAGCCTCCATGTTACTGCCTATGTTTTTGGAGTAAGGTGTGCACAAACCTTCAGTCACAGACCTGGAGTCAGACTGTCCTGCTCCGTCCTGTCCCCAAACATGACAGCGCGGAGCGCCAGACGCTGACTCTCAGTCAGAGGCGGGGGTGTCTTCCACACGGCTCCTGTTTTTATACGGTTGTGATATGACAGACAAACCAATTGCACTTATTTTTCACTGTTTATGTCCTTTTTTTTTCCATGTATTTTTTCTACTGCAGCGACCACTGCTGACTGGTCAGAAATATAATGTCTTGTTTATTTTAGCTGCCTTCTTCTTCTTACATTGTAAAAACTGGTTGTGGTGGGGGGGGGGGGGGGGGGGGGGGGGGGGGGGGGGGGGGGGGGGGGGGGGGGGGGGGGGGGGGGGGGGGGG
>JBBMJY010000025.1:10223850-10253801 GCA_037833715.1 Toxotes lorentzi | reverse complement strand
TGTCCCTGGGGGGTTCAGAGGAATCAGTTTTTAAAAGGGATTCCGCCTTTTCCCGTTTTTTTGTCACCCTCCATTTTTTTTGGGGGGGGGGGGAGGGTTGGGGGGTTGGGGTCCCCCCCCCCCCCCCCCCCCCGCCTCTGCTCCCCTCCCCCACTCTGCTGCATTCGTCTGCTCTTGCCCTCTCTCCTTCATCTCCCTCAATCCCATTAGTATCTTTTCTTTCTAAACTAAACTCTTGTCTTTCTCTCACCCCATCTTTACATGATATTACTCTTCTGGCTACTTTTTCAATAACGATACAAAAGGACAAAAAAATCTTTTAATAAATGACACGTTTTCGGAAGCTGAACTGTCTGCCTGCATTTTGTGCTCCTTTCGTGAGTGTGTACACGTGTATTTGTGCTCGTTGTCTTTTTGCCATAAAATGGTGTGGTGGTGTGAGTGAGCCTTGTTTTGGAAAGCAGCTCTCACTAAACAGATGTGTGACTCGATGGGGTGCAGATTTAGAGACTGTACATTTTTAAGTGTGCGTGTGTGGGTGTGCGTGTGTGTTGGGAGTGAAGGGAGGAAGGAGAGGGTAGTGAGAAGGAGGGGCGACAGGGTGTGAGACTACAGCCTCGGTAATCTGACTGGCAGTAGTAGGGGGGGGGGTGGCTGATCCTCTAACCAGCTGCTACTACAGAGCCCAAACACTACTGTAGCTTTTACGTGTTTTCATGTGGGATGGTTGTTTATTTTATGTGATCACGATGAGTAAATCAGTAAATATCAAGGAATTCATGGTACTATTAACACAACAGTCAGACGCCGCTACTTCAACCTCATCTCTCTTTCCAGGCATGGTAGTATCAGTCCCCCTTTTTTTAAAAAAAAAAAAAATGAGAGGGTGAAAGTCAAAAGTTAACTGCGCTCCTGTAACAGTTTATGAAACTACATATATATTTTGGCCAGAGTAGAATGAGTTATATAGAAATCTTGCAAATAAGTGTCTCATATATGGCTGAGATGATGAATTAACTGATTTTGTTGATCAGAAGAAAATGAGCAGAGGGCAGATGTACTAAAGCATTTCCTGGTTCCAGCTTTTAAGATGTGAGGATTTGTTAGACTTCTCTATTTTATTTCACTGTAAAACAATTTGATTTGATGAACTGATTTCTCGGCTGCGGGTGTGAAAATAAAAATCAATGTGAAGATATCCCTAGGGCAGCAACTAACAAATATTTTCATCACTGATCTGATTATATTCTTGACAAGTCAGGAAAATCTTTAGTCAATAAAATGTTAAAAATAAATAAATAAATAAAATGCCCACTTATAGTATTCAGTTAATTTCACGGTTTCAATTTTCGTTTGACTCATTTTGCTGAATTAAAAATGTTTAAACGTCCATGGATACTGCGTGCACATGGGCACGAGAGTGGCACATTTTCAGAGGGTGTGGTTTGATTTCTCCCTGCTCAGACGGGATGAAATCAGCCATGCTGCATGTAGACACACACACACACACACACCCGGAGTTATAAACACAGATGCACACGCGTGTGCCACTCCCCATCACACACTCTGACACACTGACTGGCTGATTTTGTGATGGGCCTGTCTCTGACACACTGACTGTGCTACGTTACAACAACAGAGACCGCCTTCTCTCCCTCCTCCCCTCGGCCTCCCACCCTTTCGGCCCCCCCTTGTATCCATGCAGTTTTTAGCAGAGAAGCTAACCCCCCCTCCCTCCCTCCTCTCTCCTCTGGAGGATGGAAACGAGGGGCAAGAGGAAAAGGACGGGGAGAGGATGTGTGGAGGACACAGGGAGGAGACCTAACCTCACTTCAGATTTGGGAATCATAGAGGACATTTGTTGTTTTTCCCCACTTATTTTTAATAGGAATTTAATTAGCTCCACCTGTGTCTGTCGTGGTTAGGTGTTTTGCTTTTTGCCTTTTACAATTTTGTTTTGGAAAAGTTTTATTTCCTCATCACATTAGAGCATGCTGTATTTTATAAATGTCTTTACGGCTAATATTCTCTGTGAGATTGAATCACTGCTGCGCTCAGTTGTTTTCACTTCTTAGTACCCAACAAGCCTGTGTTGGATTAATTGAGCATGTGTCCGTGCATCAATAGGATTGCACATAATGAACTTACTGTTCCTCTTATCCTGTGTTGTGTAGGTTTTAATTTGTAGGTCCACATTCCGTTATTGGTTTTAACAAGTTAATGATGTCAGGGTGTCTGTCCAGTTGCCTGCTTCATGTTCCGTGTGTGTGCTGACGGGAATGACACAATGAGGCGCTTATTCACTTATTCTTAAATCCCCTCCCCCATAATTCACTCACTGCACTCCAGTAAAAACTCACGTGAGGTGAAGCCACACTGTGACTTTACAACTACACACAAACACACTCGTGTGTTCACACGCGGTAGGAGCACACACACTCACACACACGCACTTACTCACCCCAGGTCCTCAGGGGGTTTTAGTGCCGACCAGTCCCAAAACAGCCTCGGTGCTCATTAAAATTGCACAGTGGGCAGCCCTGCATTGGAAATCAGAGCTATTTCGAAGTCATTTCTATCTCACTAGAGCTCACAGCAATGACGGGCCTCCGTGCGCGGGGTTGAAGAAGCTGCGCTGCCCACCATCTGTGGTCCCCATCACCGTGATGTCACCAACAGCGGACATGGTAGAGAAAGAGATACCAGGACTACATATTCAAGGACGCACGTGTATCCCATGACATTGTGTGTGATATTTGGGGCACGCCCGAGCTACAGGCAAATAACATCCTCATCAGTTTCTTTGGCCTGAATGTGTTCCCGGGAGCCTGCTCGTGATGACGCCCTCTTGCACGACTGCTCAATTATTCACGTACAGTGAGTGAAAGGGAATCACCAGAAAAAAGAAAGGTGCGTAAAAGAGGCAGAGTTGGAAAACAGAGAGGGTTGTGAATGAGAAAAAAAAAGTGAGAGATAAAAGCTCACACTCTTAGCAGACAACTTGGGCTTTAGTATGCACGTGCACTCACACTGACACACACTGAAGTCCTAGCAGCCCCTGTAGCCGAGTCCCCTGAGATTGTATCTTCCAACATGATTTACAGCCCTTGTCAGATACAATAAAATAAAACTGGGTCAGCATGATGAAATATACCATAACCACACACTTGATGAATCAAAAAACGCTGTGTGAAGGAACAACAGCATATCTCAACTCAAGTCATAAATTATGCTCTTATGTAATATTTATAGCATAGCAATAATGCACATCAATACACTCAGCTGACATCACGTTGTTGGAAATTGTTCAGCAAATGAAAGGAAACACTTGTGAGAGACTCAACAATTTGTGCTTTGCAGATTTTGGACTAGGATTAACCGTAGACTAAATGCCTGGCATTCCTGTAATATAGTAGATTAATTCATTCAGCTCTCACCACAAGTCCCTGTGATGCTGTATCACACTTATTGTGGCTGCACAGGAAAGTGGAAGTCACTGTTCTGTGTTGTGTTGTGTGCGTGTGTGTGTGTGAGCCTGTGTGTGTTTTGTTTTTCTGCGTGTAGTCATATAGAAATATCTGTGGTATTGTCATATTATGTGCTGAGGTCTCATTACATAATACAGTGTTGGGGGGTGGGGGTGGGGGGGGTGTAGGTAGGAGGGGAGGGGCAGTCTGCACATGTGCCAACATGGAATTCAGGTTGGTCACGAGTGGTGGTGTGGATGGTGGTGGCGGAGGTAGATGGGTGTGTGTGTGTGTGTGTGTGTGTGTGTGTGTGTGTTGTTGACTGGCCTGCTGATCATTTGATTACACCCAGATTAAAGCATTACCCCTGTAAATGTCATGCAAATATTCAATCAGGTTGTTTTACCAAAATTAAGGTCAAAATTGGAGAGCAACAATTTTGGATAATTGTTTTATTTATCCTGTAAAAAAATACCAAACATTTTGTGGTTCCAGCTTTTTAAATGTGCTAGATTTCTGTATTCTATAACACTGTAGACTGAATATTTTTTTATGCTGCTGTAATGAAACTAATATTTTCATCACTGATGAATCTCCTATTGATTTGTTTTCTTGACTAATCGATTTATCGGTTGGTAATCAATCCTAAAATGTTCAGTTTATTATCACAAAAGATGAAACAAAGCAGAAAACATTCACATTTGAGAAGTTGTGATTTTTTTTCAGTTTTGCTTTAAAAATAGTTTAAATGATTTACTTCTTTGTTTCAGCTCTAGATGTCACCTTGGGCTGGGGGAATTTGTGCTGGAAATTTTTCACGAATGTCTAAGATTTTTGTAGATCAAAAGGAAAATTGGAAAAAAAAACGCCATTAATCAAAACTATCTTCACATTTACAAGACATTGTTTCGTTTCTTATGGTGTTTCTGTACACAAAGAGGCTCGTGGTGGAAGAGGCTTGCGTTTCAGCATTGAAAAAAAAATATATAAACAATGAAAGTTTCTCAAATTTCATTCAATGGCGTTAGTGTTGTTAATAAGAGGTTTCCTTTAAACTACCCGATATCCTTCCAAATACCAAAATGGGGTAATGCAAACCATATAAAAGCTCAGTCTGGTCATTCACATAAATCAGGCAGCAGGGTGCATGTAAACATGGATGTAAACAGACTGGGTGAGTGGGTGAGTGAGTGAAAGCCAGAAGGTAAATTGTGAGTGATCTATCCTTGATGAATCAGCATCCGAAGGGTTTGATGATGGGGGTGTACTGTTCGGTAGGAGTGACTGAATGTAGCTGTAATGAATGGCTGAAATGATGATGATGATGCTATAACTCTGCAGAAAGAGCATGTCTGGCAAACTATAATATGCTGTGCATACACAGTTTATTCCTGATGGTCATACACAACAATCAGCAGTGTGAGAGAAAGCGTGGATGTGGACTGTTGTGGAGGGAGGGGGTGATCTGGCAGACTGGTGTGGCCTCAGGCTCACTACTGTATTCATGCTCACACTACTACAACTGCACTCAGTTGACCCACATCATGCAAAAATGGAGAAAAAATATATGAGTGGGCGGGCCTACAGTGAGAGGAAATGGAGATCACCTGACAATCTCATGTTTTTAGCAGGGCACTGGGTTCATGGCTACTCTGCTTAGTTAGGCAATAGTTGGGCAATGTTTCACTATAGACTGAGGAGTGATAAAAGGAGATTTAGGATAGGTTGTAGTTTTATGTAAATAAAGACCTGAGCCATAACCTTATCAGAGGCAACTGGAAATGTAAAGTAATCATCTTTGTGATGGAGGCAAAGAAACAAAATCTTTGCATTTGTTGACAACTTTTAAAGAAGACAAAGGATGGTGATTAGACATAATTAGTCATCAAAACAAATGATAATGATTGGATAATCAGTGTTAATTATTTAGCTATAGAGGCCTAAAACAACAAATTTGGCTGTCCAGCGTGGCAATTGTTGCTGTGACAAAAGTCAGTGCTTTCAGAAATGAAGCTAAGCTGCAGGAAGAATAGAAGACAAAATAAAAACCTTGAGAAATACAAAAATTTGCCATACGGTGCATGGACATCCACCTAATCTTACTCATGTTGCAGATCAAGTTATAGTTTTTTACGTTTGTTTGTTTTGGTTTTTTTTTTTCAACTTGAACAGTGTATATAACAAAAATTAAAAATATATCGCCTTCTCCTGTTGTGTAGTTACAGTTTCCAATATTTCCTGTATATATTTCCTATATATGTATTGTACCACCATCCCACTATCTACCATTACATTGCAGAGGGAAGTATTGAGGGATAACTTGAAATCAACACTTGAACGAAATTGTTTTCTGTTAAGATGTAGGTTTTCCAGTGCATTAAAAATACAGCTCTATTTAACTTGTTTTACCCGGTTTAACCTCATCTTTCATACCTTTGTAAGCTAATACTCTTTTGGTCAAATACAGACAAGTATATTTCTCTAAATCCCGAACTTTTCACCTGTATGGTCAACGTGTTACCTTCAGAGACACACGGGACAGCTTCCATCACACGCTGCTGGGTGGAAACACCGGACATCTGACTGAAACTTCTGCACTGAAACGCTCACGAAGAAGAAGAAGAAGCGCCTGTTTCCTGTTCCGGGTCCCGGATCCGAAACGTTGTGTGGACGGTGCGCCTTAACAGAAAGTTTCACGGAAAACTTTGCAGTTTGAGTGTTTTACTCTTCTCGGATTTGGTTATTTGCTTTTGACTGTTAAAGCCTAAGCGGTCTGACACGGGATAAAGGCTGAATAGAGAGGTCTGTACGCTTCATTAAGCAGTTATTCGCTAATGTTGGTAGCTGGCAGACAGCAGCGTGCTAACGTTAGTTAGCAGGCAACCGGGGAGTTTTGGCGGATGTAATTGATTTTAGCTTGAATGTTGCTCGCGGTTAACACGTTTACCAGCCAGTCTGACATTGCAGCTATCAGCTGACAAACAATGGCAAATTTGTCAGTGTGCGTGTCTTTTTAAGAGTAAATTAGTGGTGAACGTTTGTGTTTGTGCAGCGGTAGCTAAGTGTGCAGGGGTAAGTGAAAGAGGAGGTTTGTTTTCATGTAGCCCTGATTGGGACTCTCACTTCAGGGGATAAAACAATCTAAAACATTACTAATGGTCATGGAGACAACTTAATAACCGGTACTTTAACGTTAGCGAATATTATTGTTGCGTGTTTTAAATGTTGTATTGTTCTGCAGGATCAGAGGATGTCTCTTCCTAAGCGGGAGGTGGAGGAGTTGAGGCCATGGGTGGAGCGCACTGTGAAGAAAGTGCTCGGTTTCTCGGAGCCAACTGTGGTCACTGCAGCGTTGCACTGTGTTGGAAAGGGACTGGACAAAAGGAAGACCATAGGTAACTGTTCTGACCATTTGAGACCCACTGTTTTTTATATTTACATACATGATGCTTTAGTCAATATCCAGTTAAGACCAAATGCATTTTACACCTAACATCAGAGGTCCAGGGTCTTAGGTAGACACTTTTCATTTTTTCTGTGGGCTAACGGCTACACATAATGCTCTTCATGTTACATTTAACACTACTCGTATTAGAGCTTGCTTTTGATACGCTCTGTAAATGAATCCAGGTGGAAATAGTACAAGTGCTAACAATTTGTGTATTTGTGTTAAGGATATGACATTATTTTCCCCCTCAGACCAGCTGCGTCCCTTCCTTGATGACTCTGCTGGAGGTTTTGTGGAGCGTCTTTTTGAAGCGCTGGAGGAGAGCCGCAGTGCCCGCGGTAACAAAGGAGCAGGAGAAAAGAACCGCAAGAGAGACCTGAAGGTACTAAGACACAGTATAAATAAATCATTAGATCCTAAGTTAATCAGTTTGCTGACCAGAAATTGCACTGACTACATTAGCATGCAGACAATGCCTTTAATGCATACATTGTATTAGTCTGATCTCTTTAAACCTCAGTTTATACAGGGTGGTGAGTCGACAAACCCTGCCTTTACCCCCCTGCATATATTTAATTTTATTAACTCAGATGTTCCAAACAGCCCCTGACTTTAACCACAAAACTGGGTTTCATGTTTACACAGAGTTTTCTGAAACCTGATTATTGACAAAAGCAGAACATATTCATGTAGTTACACCAAGTGTACAGTTATGTTTGGCTTAATAGTAATGCGTAATTTTTCAATGATAATCTAAAATGATCAGTGTTTCTGTTTTGGCTGGTTGTTTTCAGGATGTGTTTGGTGATGAAGCTGACACAGGTGCACCGCGAGAGACTCTGGAGGCAGGAGATGGGACAGTGGCAAAGCGGAAACGGGTCCCTCGCTTTGAGGAGGTGGAAGAGCCTGAGGTCATACCTGGACCTCCATCTGAGAGCCCTGGCATGCTTACCAAAATGCAGGTATGGTACTGCAACCACAGTAACCATTAAGGTTATAGCTAGATAAGTTGTTGTTTTTTTTATGATAAACTTTCTACATTTACTAAAACTTCATGTGTATTAATAGATCAAACAGATGATGGAGGCAGCCACAAGACAGATCGAAGAGAGGAAGAAACAACTGAGTTTTGCTTCTTCAGTCCCTGCCGCACCAGTAAGATTTTTTTCTGCAAGAATATTCATACTGAAGAATGAGTAGCCACAATTTCAGGCAGTACATCGAGTATGACAGCATTCTTATTTCTCCCTGACTTTAGCGGTTGTCCCTTCCTACACAACAGCCACAAATGGAAGCCTCTCCAGTGTCGCGTCTTCTTGGCTCTCCCGCTGCTGCAGCTGCGGGTGGTGCCTCATCCATCGCCCCCTCCCAGGCCGCCAGCTTTATGAATGATGCTATCGAGAAGGCCCGCAAGGCTGCGGAGCTACAAGCGCGCATCCAGTCCCAGTTAGCCATGAAACCTGGTATTCTTGGAGCCTTGGGGAACACTGGGCCCCACAACCTAGTGGCACTGGCCAATCTGCACGCCATGGGAATTGCTCCGCCGTGAGTAATGCCACACTGTTGAAAGGATTTTAAAATCGTCTGTTGTTGGGGCAGTGTGAAAATAGGCTGTTTCTGCGTGTCCGTTTTTATAGGAAGGTAGAAGCCAAGGAGGTGAACAAGCCAACACCTCTTATTCTGGATGAGAAAGGGAGAACTGTGGATGCGAGTGGCAAAGAGGTTGAACTCACACACCGCATGCCCACACTGAAAGGTATACACGCAGCAGTCCACTACACACATACACAGTCTCATTTTCTTGTTTGGGTGTTTCTCAATGAACTTCCCTCTCCATGTTTAGCTAACATTCGAGCGGTAAAGAGGGAGCAGTTCCGTCAGCAGCTGAAGGAGAAGCCTGGGGAGGACTTGGAGTCCACGTCCTACTTCGACCAACGTGTGCCTGTTACACTACCTCAGCGCCCTCGCAGGAGCTTCAGATTCCATGATCAGGGCCACTTTGAGAAGATTGCTCAGAGAATTAGAACCAAGGTTGGATTTAACTCCTTAACTGTTCAATGTCAGCAGTTGTCAACTCTGAACCGGATTATGTGGAATAGAATAGTTTGCAACTGTTGAGACGTGTTACACACAACAACTTGATGTTTGTCCTGCACTTTGCATCAATCAGGCCCAGCTGGAAAGGTTGCAGAGTGAAATTGCCCAGGCAGCAAAGAAGACAGGAATCCAGACATCTACCAAGCTTGCGCTGATTGCCCCAAAGAAGGAGGTGGGAGAAGGGGAGGTGCCCATGATTGAGTGGTGGGACTCTTACGTCCTGCCCTCCAACACAGACATGTAAGAAACCGCAGCTAACCCAGGACCTTAAAAACTTGATATGGTTTTAGATTATATGTTTAAACTATCCATTGTCTCATTCTCAATGTCACGGCGAAACTGTAGAACACTAAGCTTAATTTTCATGGTATGCAGTTTGTACTTACTCATCTTACTTACTGACATGCTAACAGACTTTTTTTTTCCCTTTTAATGCAGAAATTCAGACACAAAATTTGAACAGTTGGAGCTCTTTGGTGTGACCAACCTGGTAGAACATCCTGCCCAGATTAGCCCCCCAGGTGAGTGTTTATGAAGTCAAATGTACTCTGCACACATTTTTTTAAAAAACGTTAATTTTTATTGCTTCTCATTCTGTTATTACAGGACACAAAAATTGGCATCAGTGAGGTATACAACTTACTGATGCAACTTAACATTTCTCTCTCTACCTTAAAGGTTTTACTACTGTCTTTGAGATGGGTTTTAGAAGCAGACTGTTCCTGTTATTTTTCATTAAGTTAAATGTTGAATTCTCATCTCATACGAGTCTTTACGTTTCATGATTGCCTTCTGTGTTGTTGCTAATAGAACTTCACAAGATATCGGTTCTCATTGGTTGTTTATTTTCTTGTGTCAGATTACCTAAATACAGCACCTCACGTGTGTTGAGTAATTCATAACCCAGTATAATATCTGCATGCTGTTAAATGTGCTCCCAAGTGTCATAAACATATCTGTCTATAGAACAATCTTTATCAGAAAGTTGAAGTACACTCCAATAGGCAATGAGATTGCATTTGGTGAGTTAACAGTAGGTTTTATAATTAATTATATGAAATGTTTTAACTTGGTTGGGCCACATGAAGACAGAGGACACACAGGCAGTCCCATTTCCTGGAGTGTGTTGAATACGGTTTGAGCATATTAAAACACGTCTGTGAATCTGAAGTAAGATGTCAACAACGTCTGTTGACATCTTACTACAAGGTCCATTAGTAGCTTCATTTTGCACAAGTTGCCCAGTTCTGAAGGCAGTCACACACATCTACAAGCCATTACACACCCTGCAAACTGTCTTAAGGGTATTCATTTCGTTACTACCATAATAATAAGATGGAAGGGTTACAATATTTTGTGGGGTTTTGTTTTCCTCAGTTGACACAGATAAGCCGGTCACGCTGGGAGTGTATCTGACAAAGAAAGAACAGAAGAAACTGAGAAGACAGACACGAAGGGAGGCACAAAAAGAAGTACAGGAGAAGGTTCGTCTGGGACTGATGCCTCCACCAGAACCTAAAGGTACCCACACACAAATGAATTACAATTACAAATTACTACAGTGCTGGATTAAACAGAATGTAGCTGATGCTTGCTTTTCATTTTCTCAGTGCGCATCTCCAACCTGATGAGAGTGCTGGGGACAGAGGCAGTTCAGGACCCAACAAAAGTAGAGGCTCATGTCAGAGCACAGATGGCCAAGAGACAGAAGTTAGTAACACAGCTAATCTCTACACACTGTCCGTCCTTCTTATTTCTTTCACCAGTCATAAATTTTACATGTAACATAATGAAGAGGAAGAATTAAAGCCTTCATCAAGGTTTTTCTAACTGTGTCCTCCCTCTATGCAGGGCTCATGAAGAGGCCAATGCCGCTCGCAAACTCACAGCAGAGCAGAGGAAAGAGAAGAAGAAGAGAAAGTTAAAAGAAGACATCACTAATGGTGTTCACATTGCAGTGTATAGGTGCGCATTTGTATGGAGAGAGCAAACACTGTAGTTCAAATACTGTATACAGTGAAGCGTTTGTGTGTCTAATTAAAGCCCCTTTCCTTCCATGTACAGGATCCGTAACCTGCAAAATCCTGCTAAGAAGTTTAAAGTGGAGGCCAATGCCAACCAGCTGTACCTGACGGGCACAGTCGTTCTGCACAAAGACGTCAACCTTGTTGTAGTGGAGGGAGGTAAGAGAAACTAAGTGTACACTACAGCGTACAGGAAAATAAATCTCAGCCTGTTAGTTCTTGCAGTTACATTTTTTTCTCTCTCATTTACCTGTCAGTTAAAAAAAAACACCTGTCACTGTGGGTTTGTGATAGAAGATGAAGGTCTAGACACACAAGGGATAGGATTTTCACTGAACACAAAATATTGGGGAACTGAGAGCATTAAATCTAAACAGGAAAGGAGTTTCAGACTGACATCATCTTTGACGAGGATGTAAATGTGCAGTTGCAGGAAAAAGAAAGCATCTTTGGCACACAGGCTCACAGGATATCCCATAGTATAAATGTGAAGTGTAGTTATTTGGTTTGTTCCAGTTCATTGACAACATCATGAGAGACCAAGTGATACTGGGTCTTGTTCAAAAATTGTATAGGTTCATCTATTTATGGCTATATATCTATTTCACATGCATGAGTTTCTAGAGAAATTAAAGCTGTTGAAAAATCTAACTTGGAGTCGATGTATTTTGTATCTGAATTACTTTTATTCTGTTTTAGGCCCCAAATCACAGAAGAAATTCAGGAAGCTGATGATGCACAGAATCAAATGGGAGGAACACAACAGTAAAAGAGATGGTAAGAGTGGCTCGTCTCTTGAGTCTTTTGGCCCAGTCATCATGCGTCTCTGTATTTCAGGGATACTAAACTGAATTTATTCTTAATTAGATCCAGAGGGTGATGACGATACAAAGAGAAACAACAAGTGTTGGTTGATTTGGGAGGTGAGTTTTCATGCATTCTGCTTTTTAAAATGTTGTGTCTAATAAATTTGGAGTATCTATGTTTTGTTTGTGATCTTATTCAAGTCTAATAATTCCTAATCTGTTCTTCAGGGAACAGCTAAAGAGCATAGTTTTGGGGACATGAAGTTCAAGCAGTGTCCCACAGAGAGCATGGCCAGAGAACACTTCAAGAAGCACGGCACAGAACACTACTGGGACCTAGCTCTCAGCCAGAGCGTGCTGGACACCACAGATGACTGAACCCTGCCCGGAGAACATGTAGCGTTAGTCAGTGCCCCCAGACCTACAGCCTCACAGTCAGCCGACCCTCACTGCTAATTGGCTGCCTTCAGCTGGGGACAGACAAACTTAATCAAGAGACTTGAACATAGAAAAGGAGGAACAATAAACCTGTGTGGATGTCTTTGAGAGAATGTGTGACAGACCAGGGTGTGTGTAGGACAGTATGTGTGTGTATGCCTGCATCAGTGTTCATTTGTTTGGTGGTAGGCCCTTCTGTGAGATATTGTTATCTGTTATTGGATAGATAACGGTATGTAAATCACTTACCCAAGGCTTTACGTGATGTCAAGAAATGGTGTCAGATCAGATCATTTAATGACTTAAGTTTTGTGATGAAATCCCCATGTACACTGGTAATAATCCCTGTATGAGTCAAACAGTTAATAAAAACCGACCCATCAATGAATTACTGCACTGCTGTTTTGCTAATACGTTTAGAGTAAACCTGGAAGAATACGTGGCCAATGTTATAATCTTGTTTTCAGACTTGCTGTAGGTATTACAGGTACATTTCACGGCATTTAAAGTTCCCAAATGTTTTGTTGTTTTTTGTGTTTTCTTTTTTTTTTGCTTTTGGAGAAAAGAGGAAAACTCTCTCACCTCTAGCTATATTTCTCTGTAATATTACAGTCACAGCCTTGAATAAACAAACAAACAAAAAATTAACAAACGTGTCTGTTTTTTTTTATTTTGTTAACTGGGTTGGACTGAAATTTAATTTGCTCTAAAATTAGCTGTTAACTACACGCGTGTTTTGACCCGTGTTGTTTTATTCTGTGGATTGCTTGTGTAATTACAGTTGTGTGTTTATTGTAAAGTAAAACATGGGGGCGTGTTTTCTCATTACATTAGCTCCATCATCCCCGTCAGAAGCAGGCGATCAGCAGACAGAGCTGGAAAGATGGCGGCCGGTTCTGGGGCTGCAAGCGGCCACGGAGCCCGCAGCTCTAACGCTGCTCTGGAAGCGTCTTTGGACCGGCGGTTTCAAGGAGTATCCAATACTATGGAGTCAATACAGGGACTTTCGACCTGGTGCATTGAAAACAAGAAGTACCACAGCCTTATCGTTCGCCACTGGATGAAGTGGCTCAAGAAATGTGAGTAGCTACCTTGCCGCTGAAGCTAACCCGCTAGCTAGCTTACTTTAGCTAATTCAAAGCCATTTCTTATCAGCGTGCAAAACTCTACTGTAGGGATTAGTGGTGGGTTTTTGGTGAAGTGCAAGTCGAGTTAGTGCTTCACAAAACAATGTTCATGTAATTCTTAGGGAAATTTTAATCTTTAATCGATTGCATCTTTAAAAGGCGACACTGACGTTGTTGCCGCTGCTTAAAAATCAGCCGCTAATACGAGCTAAGCTAACGCTAAGGTCTCCCTGCTAGCACTGTTTACACTTGGGCCTCTCGGGGTTCACGGTCTTGAGAGACTTGATTCTGCTTTTTGACGAAGAATTACCACGCACTGCGCCGCTTATCTCAAAGATTTAACTCCTGAGATAAAGCTGGTTTCAGCGTGCTCTGTTAGATTTTAGGTACACGCCAGCTTTAGTCGGTGTTTCGTAGTTTGATTTGCGTGCACGTTCTGTTGTGGTCTGACCTGCAGCATTGCCTCTGTGATGAAGTAGCTATTTTTATAAAAGTCAGCGTAAAGGGAACGTTCACCCAAAGCAAATCCAAGAACTAATGCAATTTTAAATCAATCAATCAAAAAAAAAAAAATCCATACATAGGAAAATAGCAGGACAATACCACAAGTTTAAACCAAGTCGCAGTTTAATGGCACATGGTAAATTGCTGATGCACCTTACATGAGCTCTGAAAATATGTAGGTAAAACTTTTACTTAAGCTTTGACAACCAATTTGTACACAATTAACATGTATCTTTAAAGTTAACAATAAGTACCAGCGTAAAAAGCAATGGTGTAAAGTGAAACTAAACTAAATACACTTACTCAACTACTAAGTTCAGCTTTGAAGTATTTGTATTTGATTATTCATATTACTTTTACATTATGTAGTTAAACTCCACTACAGTTCATAAGCATTTTATATGCATTTATTTGGTTACTTATATTTAGCTACTTTTCAGATACAGATTAATAATACAAAATGTAATCAACAAATAAATTCTAATGCATTATTATAGATTAAGATAAGACTGTGCTGGCCATTAAAGCATTGTACATATTTACTATAATACAATAATATCTATATTTTTAAAATGGGCCATTCTTCGTACTGAGTACTTCTGCTTTTGATACTTAAAATATATTTTGAGGCTAGTCATTTTGTACTTTTGCATAAGTAAAATTTTGAATGCAGGATTTCTGCGTGAATATTCTACACTGTGGTATCGCTACTGCTCTGTAAATAAAATATCTGTACTTCTTCTCACCACTGGTGAGAATGGAAGCAGTTTAACATAATGAGTAATTTAACTTTAATGACTTAGAAGTTGCTGTGTTGGCGTAACATATTCAAGTAATTTCAGCTTGATAGGTGCGTTGTCTAGGTCGGTTATATCAAACTTACAACAAAGCAGAAATTTTGGATACGTGTCCATTGTTGGTGAGTCATCACACGTACAGAGTGACACCTGAGCCAGTGGATTCTGACAAGTGTTTGACCTCATTTCTAAATCGGGGGTCGTCTGCATTCTTTCACTTATGTGTTCAGATCTGTTATTGTATTACCGAGTGTTGGAATTCCCAGTTTAGATGTGCTGACACAGTATATCAGTGTACCAGCAGTTTTTGTTAATGCCAATATTAACAAATCTAGTGTCATCTTCACCAAAGCAAATGTGTAACAGTCCTTAAAAACAGCACTTTACTGTATTGGAGGCATGTCTGAAAAACAACTGCATTTGTACCAAGAAACTATGAAGACTTTGCAACTAGAGCTGAAAACTAACAACCATTTTCTTGATCAACCTGCTGATTATTCTTTTAGTCTATAAAATGTCAGACAGCAGTCAGAAGTTTTACAGTTTTCCAGACTCCAAGGTTACGTGTTTTGGTCTCGTTTTGTCCAACCAACTGTCCGAAACCCAAACTTATTCCTGTTATATTCTGTTATATTTGACAAAGAAAGGCATCAAAGTATCACATTTGAGAAGCGGGAACCAGAGACCGTGTGCCCTTTTTTTGCTTAAAATGATTATTTGATTATTAAATTAGTTGCCAATTAATTTTCAGTAGATCGTCTAATTGATTAATCTGCTTATTGTTCCATCTTAAATGACAACACAGCACTTTGGACTCCCAGCCACTGTCAACACATTTTGTCCATAAAGTTCTGACGTATTGGGGTTTTGAGAGTCCTGCATGCAGCGCTGTGGTGGTGTGCAGGTGGTCTGCAGTTTCACTAATTAAACTAGCTTTATTCAGAAGCTTTCAGTAGTAAGAAAACCCATTGATGAAGACTGCAAGATTTGGTTGAAAGCTCTGGAAAAAGCTAGCAACTGGATATTGTTTAGATTTTATTTGTCAAACTGCTGTTTTGAAGGTTGAGAATGAACTTCAACACCTGCTTGTTTGCAATATTTGACAAAAGTCAGACTTGAAATTACAGCAGGATTTGAGTTAATGTGCAGTATGTTGTAGTAATGTATGACTGATCTTTTTTATTAGTTGGTTTAATTGTTAGTGAAAGGTAATACAGTGGTAAACTCAATTCTCCATTATTATACAGACTGCAATACCATCTGCTTACATTGGTTATACCTTTACTTTGTTATTTTGTGAAATCATTATCATTGTACAGTATATCTGATGTTGGTATTTTGTACTGCTGTTGATATCATCCCATTACTTACAACTACAGTGTGTATTCAGCTGTCTTATAGCACAAGTTTAAGGAAATGTCCATGGCCTCTGACGTAAGACAAGTTTGTGAAAACCAAGAAGAGTTCTAAACATTTGTAGCAGAATTATTGTATTATAAGATAAAACCTGCAGTTTCATCCAGTTCTTACCTGCGTGTGGGCATAACGGAGGCAATAGAGTATACCACATATTTCACCTGATAATATGTTGTTCTTTTATATTCTTGTTCTTTTATCGTTGATATCGATGAATAGAGGATGGAATATAATGGGTGTTGCTCTTGAGTTTTTATGCTGTTACTATTTTGTGTGCTGGTTGATGATTTTGTGTGCAGGATTGCTTTTTTTCTCATATATATACGTATAATTCTGTGGATGATCACTGTATTCACTGATTAGGATATGAAGTAGTTAACAGTGTCATAAGAAAAGTGTTTGTATTTGCTCATCACTGTGGTGGGCGTTGGAACAGTTTAGTTTCCCATCTTTGGAAAGAAATGCCTGTTGTCGAACATGGTTTAGTCTGCAAGAGGATTGAGGGCCCATTATCATGAAGTGGATACCTAAAAGCTGCTAAATACCATCTCGAATATGTGTTGTTAAAGTGTATGAAGCAGGATTTAACAAATTTATTGGACTGCATTTATGTCAATATGTATTTAAACCAGTACAATGTTGTGTATATGTAAAAACATCGATGATCATAACATCTTAGAAAGCTGCATTAAGAAAATGATGCATGGAAACAGCCTGGACATGTTTATAAAGAAGTTCTCCAATCTCACCCTAAGCTAAAAATGTAATTTGTAAGTATTAAAATTACAAATGTAGAAAGCCAAAGAAATAATACACATTATGGAATTGTTACTGGAGGGAAATCTTTTTTTTTTTTTTTTTTTTTAACGCATAATTTCCAGCACAGTGTTTAGCAAATTTGGCTGCAGAAACAACGTCAACAAATACATTTTCAAAGCATTTCTGTTATTAAAGCTCTACCAGACCTTTTTGAGGCTTCAGCCCTAAATTTAGCAGGTTTAAATTTATCAATTAGAAAGTTTCTAGTTGAATCATCATCACATTGCCATTTTGTTTTTGGTTTTTTTTTGTTTTTTTAGAAATCCCCATCATGCATCAGTGACAACAGAACAATGCATGATAAAAAACTATGCTGACAACACACAATGAACTGCTGTGCGCTGGCTGAGTTGTTGTTTTCTAATGGAAAGCAGGGCCAGCTAACCCACAGGCTTTGTCGTTTTATCTTTTCTTTTATTTCAAGGTTGTGCTTTATCATTGGTGAATGTGAATGCAGTTGAGAAAAGAGACTGAAAAGCCACGCCAGATGTGTGGAGGAGTATCAGAAGTGATCTAAATACCTGCAGTATGCCTTTGTGCCTCAAGTATGGCATTTGTGTGTTTGTTATGTTTGTGCATTCGAGAGGTGCACCAGTCTTAGCTGTCATATCTGCACCATTACTTGGCAAATGAACTTGTTTGATCAATGCTCTGATAAGGCACTGAAATGTCTATTACATGGGATGATAAACAAGTTCCAGTTTTAGCTAAGTAATGTTACTAGTGTGGAGCTTGTTTATTTTCAGAGAGGATGACAAAAATACTGAATTTTTTATTGCTGCGATGTTTATTGTTTGATGCATGCTATACAGTAGAAATTTTACTTGACTCCAGTAATTGTATTTATTATTTATCTGTTCCCTTTACAGTGTTGAGGGGAAATGTACATGTTATGCATCATCAGTTTAGATTTAAAGAAGAAAAGAAGTTGATTTGAACTGGATGTCATTCAATGAGATGTCATACTTACTTGGGATGTTGAATAACACATTGATGCTGCTGAGAGTTTGTGGATATTTGAAGCTCACTCTTCTGATGTTTCTTTACCTGCTTTGACTATCATTTAGAAGCTGTATTTTTTTTTTGGTTTGTTTGTTTGGCTCCTTGCTGTCGAAGCAACGTTTTTCAAACTCCGTTTCAGATTAGATGCTCTTTCAGTTTTAGACACATCTTCTCTGTGGGGATTTTGATCTCCCCTTGGGATTTTTAGCTTTGGTGGTCATAACTGTTGTTTGTCTGTGCACATGAATTTTGACTTTTAATAGGCAATTGTCTTCTGTTGTTGTTGTTCCACACTAGATACAGCTCCTGTTGCTCTCAGTTCATTTAAGGTATTATTATTAGTTTGGTATAAAATTGATGCTTTGATGTCAGCCAAGTTTCTAGTGGACCATGCTAACTGTGGGTTTAAAGCAAAGTTATATTTCAAAATCCTGGGAGGATCTCTCAGTGAATCCTAATATGATATACCTTTTCTGTGGGTCTGGGTTGTAGTGGCAGTCGTCTGAAT
The DNA here is from genome assembly GCA_037833715.1 of Toxotes lorentzi. Lineage (NCBI taxonomy): Eukaryota > Metazoa > Chordata > Actinopteri > Toxotidae > Toxotes > Toxotes lorentzi. The sequence goes on along the minus strand of JBBMJY010000025.1, from coordinate 10,235,348 downwards.
ATTGGCCTCAACTGTAGCACTTTTTGTTTGTCTCATCTTTTTTGTTTACTATTAGACCAAACAATGAAAGTGATTTGCTGATGGTTCTTAAGTATTAATCTTGTGTCTTTTAGACTAACTGCGACTCTCACATCTTCTAAAATGTGTCAAAATGTTACAAAGTAGAGAGATTTAAATGCAGAAATGTATTCCTGAGAATCAGAGAACATTAGCTAAAATTTGTGCTTGGTGCCGCAAACTGAATATTGCTCGGTAAAATAAGGCTGCTAAATGATCTACTTTAGAAAGCAGGAGAAATAATTGTGTCCTTGCCAATATTGAATTTCTTTTGGAAATGGAAACGCATGACTAATACTTAAGTGAGGTGACCATGGAAACAGATTTCCAGATCGATGACTCAGCTAAAACATACCAGACAAGCAAGCACAGTCTTCAGCCTTCTGTTTAATTGTAGCTGTTTCTATTCGGTACTTAAATGGATCAGAACGCCTTGTAAAGGCTTTTGGACGAAGCCCAGCTGACACAAAGGCGAAGACCGTTGTTAGCTGCTAATTAATGACTGATAACAGATATGTTTGTATTAGTGTATGACGCCTGATTTACAACAAATAAAGAAAAATAAAACTCGATTAGTGTATAATATAGAATTTATAACTTAAGACAGTTTAGAAACAGTATCACCATTTGCATGATGTGTTGATATTAATAGTACAGTTGGAATATTAGCTGAGCACGTTAGTACAAAATGTTTGAGTCTGCATGCTGAATGCATGTTGAAGTGAGTATAGTATAGTGAGTATAGAAGTCAGTTGTCAGACTATATTATTCCCAAATGTCTGCGTGTTACAGATATCCATACTGATGGATAAGCATTTAAACATTTTGTTAGAGTTAATTAAGGGTTAGAACATTTTATTGTTGAAAAATCAACTTGTCACTGCTCTTTGGTGGACAAACTATCTTATTGACTTGGTTTGTACTACAGTTTCATGTTACTTAGGAGCTGACATATACATGGATGAAAAATGTCTGTGATAAGCCAGTATCAGCCAAGATACATTTATCAGTCCTAAACAGTTTCTTGCATTTTGTACCCCTAGGAGTAATGCATACTCTTTTATACACTGATTTAGAGAGAGAGAGGAAGGACACCCAGCAAACTTTCCTGGCAGCAGCTGTACCATTACCATTCTGGAGTAATGTGCACTCTCTTTGTCTGCTTTTTTTTTCCAGCTGACAACAATCATCGCTTGAATCTCTTCTACCTTGCCAATGATGTGATACAAAACTGCAAAAGAAAGAACGCCATTGTCTTCCGTTCAGCCTTCGCAGATGTCCTTCCTAATGCTGTTCAGCTCATCAAGTGAGTGCTCAGAGTTGGTGTTCACCTGCAGTACTGAGCCAATGTTAAATGTGTTTGTTGCTTTAAAATACGTGGCTATTAATGGTTTAAGAAAAACTCTTGTTTCCAAACATAGAAGTCTGTCCTCCCTCTCTGCTTGTATTGAGATGTGCCATGTTTTGTCATCATTTTTCAACGTCAGAGATGGAAAGGTACGTAAGTCAGTGGAGAGGATCTTTTCAATTTGGGAGGAGAGGAGCGTGTATCCTGAGGAGGTCATTGCCCAGTTCAAAACCGGCTTGAACAAAAAGGAAAAGGAGCGAGAGAAGCAGAAGGAGAAAGAAAAGGAGAAAGAAAAAGAGACTCCACCTTCAAATGGTAAGTTTGTAACTAGTCATGTTAATCTCAAATCTCAACGTGTATGTATTAAGTTTATATTTTACTTTTATTCTCTAGCTCCAGTAAACACCAAAGCTGCCCTCAAGTCCAAGATTGTAGCAGAGTTCACAGTAAGTCTTGTTTGTGCCGTGTGAGATAGCTTTGTCTTGACTTGTTATATAAAAACAGAAACAGTGCCATCAGTAATGTCACATCTTGTCATCATTGTTCATTTGCACGCCGTCTCTTTTCTAGCCTCACACCCTCGTTGAACAGTTGTCGAGATATAAGAGAGCAGTTGCAGAAGAGGAGTTCAGGGAGAAGCAGCTGGCAGCTCTCAGGGTGGACGTCTGCAGCACAGAGGCCCTCAAGAGACTTAAAGGTCAGATGTCACTGAGCTGTGTCTCCACCAGCATCACACTTTTTGTCCTATCCACTTCGTCTTAAGCCCCAAACATACTTGACTCTTTGATATATGTGTCCTCTTCGAGCTGTGTTCACTAGTGGTGGTGTAGATGTAGGTACGGTTAGAGGTTCATGTCGTTTTTCTGCTAATGTTTCATCAGTTTAAAGTTCACATTAAGTCTGGGGTTATCTTGAATAAACTGGGTTTCCTTACCTGGTGCTACTGATTCACATATGTTCCTCTGTAAACCATTGGAACATTATCACATGTTCAGTGAACGTTTAAGGTTTATTATGTTACTCAACCGATAAATACACGTTTAGTTATCAGTCGAAAGTGGAAAGGATAGACAATATGGAGTTACAGAAGTAACAGGGAACTATATTATCAATAGAAAAATTTTCAGAGGACACTAAAACAGTTTTCATCTGTGCACCATCAGTGCACCTTGTATTTAATTTTTTTTGCTTGTTTGTCAATCGTCTCCTTTTCCAGACAAGGCAGGAGGGAACAAGTTCGCCAAGGACTTTGAGGATGGCAGTTTGAAGCTGCAGGAGTTTGTCGGCTTCCTGGACAAAGAGTTGAAAACAGGGCCTCCTCTGCTGGAAGCTTTGGGAAACGCAGACATTTTCTACGAGATGCAGTACAAGGAGGTTAAGATTGTTGCCAATGTGAGTTATGGGTCAAATCATAGCACTGTCACTTTCCCTGGTGATGTTTACAGGCTGCTGTGGACAAAATCTGAAAACATAGAATTTGTTTCTGAGGAGAGGAGTTGAAAACAATTTTAACAGGCAGTTATTTGGAACTTGTTAATTCATGTGAAATGTCATTGTTTCCATATTCAAAAGAAAACTCATAAACAGGATTCGTGTGTTGCTTTGTAAGGACGACTGTTGGTGATCTTAGAAAACAGTGTAAATTTTAGAATAGATAAAGTTAACTGGAACAGCTTTTTATTTTCTTCAAATCTCCCGTTTAATTCTGTTTCAGGCATACAATGCCTTTGCCAACCGTGTGGCCAGTCTTAAAAGGAAACTGGATTCCCTCAAGTCCACTCTACCTGGACCTGAGGACTCCCCCATCCCCTCGCCCTCCGAAGATGCCCCCTCCCCGACCGGCTCTGACTCACCCTTCATGGCACTGGGGGCTAGCAGAGCTCAGGTGGATCCAGAGCTGGATGGCAAGGCCATGGATGAAGGAGAAATACCAAGTGACAACAGAGACATGGAGGACATGGATATGTCTGATGAAGAGGCTGATGCTGCCACAGCAGGGGGTAAGTGGCTACAGTGGGTTGTAGCTCTGTGGCTGCACTGTGCTGAAATATTTTTTCTCCATATAGATCCATATAAGACTGCCCAGTTGTAGGGTTTCATATTTGAAAATATATCAGCTCTTTGAATTATTTTCACGAGCAGATGTGAAGAAAGACAAGGCGTCCACTGCTGTTTCCAAGGCTGCAAAGTCAGATGCGGCGTCAAAGCCTCCAACGACACCCACGAAAACTTCCAAGACGAATGCTACAGCTGCTCCCACAACCACTCCAGTGACTCCCACCTCTGCTACTGCTCAAGGTGCTTCAAGCACCCAACTGGGAGTCAACTTGGCGAAGGTGGACTTGGGAAAGATCAGCTCTATTCTGAGCTCCCTTACATCTGCCATGAAGAATACAGGTGTGTTTGGGGCTGGGAGAAGATGGTGCAATAATGATCAAGGCATAGTGGAACATTGCATTCAAGAATTTCTCCTCACCGTGAGACGAAATAGTCATGTTCTGACTACATTACATACATTACAAATACATACTGAGACATTGCTTAAAGTACAATTTTTTGTATTGTTAACGGTCAAGAATAATCACAATACTTTTACTTTAAATGAGCCAGAAGTTGTCTGTTGAAACCTAAAAAAATTCATGCCTGTACTGCATGATGTAATAGGAACAGGATTTTAGTTAAGAGATTCAGATTGATTTAATGCATTTGACTCGTCTCTGAGATTTTGTGCTATGGCTTTGATCTTCCTATCTCTCTGTGCTTGCCTGCCTCTCAGCAGCTAGCCCATCACCTCGGCCGTCTCCTGGGACTCCTACCACTCCTTCAGGCCAGTCGGCAGCCTCCAAAGCGACCCCTCCGAGCCCTGCCCTGGCCAGCATCCTGTCACGTGTTGACATCACACCTGAAGGCATACTCAATGCTCTGTCTAAAACAAACACACCAGGTAAGACACATAAACGCGGCTTGTTTTTTTTAATTACTAATGGTATTTATTACATATTATGTATTTTGCATGTGATGGTCTAATTTGTCTCCACTGTTATAATTTCTTTTTCTCTCACCCCTCTGTGTTTTTGTCTTGGCGCAGGTTTGTCCTCTCTCCTGCAAAGTGTGACAAACACTGCCTCTGCTCCTCCCACCCGAACCTCCCCAGAATCATCAGCAGTTAAAACCCCACTCACCCCAACCACCCCGAAAACAAAACCCAGTCTGGGGAACAGTCTCAAACGAGACATGCCTGGGAGAACCAGAGACTGGGAGAAAGAGAGACAGCTGTCCCCCCCTCCTCCACCGCCTCCTCGTTCCTCTGCTCCTTCTGTCTCTCCCCCGAGCCTAGAATCAAAAATCAACAGTTTCTTGCAGGGTAATCCAGGTTTTAGTCTCGCTCTAGGTGATGTCAGTCCCGATGGAGTGGATGGGACCCCAGTGAGAGATGAAGCTGCGGGCACCCCGACCCAGGATGAGATCATGGACACACCAGGGAGTGTGCCAGAATCTCTAGGGTCTTCCAGTGGTCATAACCTCTCACCCACAGCCTACCGCAGCGAACCCTGGGACGCTGTGATCACCCCGTCAGGAAGCAACAGCGATGGAGACTTTCTGGGCTCCTCTTCCTCCCGATATGGACCTGGGAAAAAGAGCAGCATAAAATTAAAGGACGATCCAGCGATGAATTTAAGGAGGCAGGTCTCCTCTTCCCCCAGTAATGACATGAAGGGTAAGAAAGATGGACAGCATAGCCAGTTAAGGATGATGGGCATCAACAGAGGGATGGGGGAGAGGAGACTCTCTGCAGGGTCTCGTAAGGCCAGCACTGGCTCAGATGATGGAAAAAGAGAGGACAAGGGGAAAGGTCGAGAGTCTCCAGGTGGGGATCGGAAAGAGGGTCAATACCACCGCATTGAAACACTAGTGTCACCCTGCAGTGAAGGGGCACCCATCCAAACTCTAGGCTACTCTAACCGGCCTCTTGCTGGAGAGCGCATCAAGACGGTAGAGAGCATCCGCGTGATTGGCCGAGGCTCTCGGCGAGGGGGAGGGACTGGCGGTCGGCCAGGGGGAGCGATGTGGTACGAAGAGGAGGAATACATGGAAGCTCAGCCTCCCTCACCCCACGGCGTCCCCCCGCCTCTTAATATTGGCCAGGGAGGCACGGAGGATATGACCCCCTCCATGCCTCCTCCTCCTCATCCACAGCTCCTACTCCCTCATCTCCACCCTCCTCCATCCCATCCTCTCCCACATCCTCCTCCCCAAGCTCAGTTCCAGATGCCCTACCACACGGAGAACATCCAGACCCCTCCTCCATCACACCTCCACCATCCTCCTCCTACATCCCCTTTCTTCAGTGGTCCTCCACCGATCCCCCGACCCCCTCTGCCCCCCGTACCTCAGCGCCCTTCCCCTCCACCTACCCACCCTGCTGTGCCCTCTGCAGTCATGGTGGGAGGAGTGTTGGTCCCAGTTGACCGTCCTCTACCTCTTCCTCTCCCAGTCAGGCATGAAGGAGCAGAGCGAGGCGGAGTGGGGCCCAGAGGAAACAAAGGGGCCCCTCCACCCCTCATGACATCGTTGCTTGGCGAGCCCCCTAAACTGCCCCGTCCTGGCACAGTTAAAGAGCCTTTTGTCCCACGCCATGCACCCCCCCTCCACCGCCCAGGTACCCCTGGTGTTCCTCCACCTTTACTGGGGAGGGTGAAGGAGCCTCTGAATCTACCTCTTCCATCCCCCTCTCCCACTTCCACATCCTCCACAACCTCTCCCTCCACACCCAATTCACCTGCAGTTGACACTGCCCCCACTCACCTCCCTGCTCAGTCCGCTGCCCCTCCTCTCCAGAAACCCCCCACTAGTCCTCCAGCTCAGCCCCGCAACCAAACCTCTAACCCCGTTCCCCTCCTCAACTTGCCCAGTCCTCGGCCCCCAATCCTCTCAATCTCACAGAGACCTCTGCTCCGAGGCCGAAACCCCTCTCAGCAGCTTAACCAAGATCTCCCCATGGGGGGGTTTCGCGGGGGCAAGCGGCCTGGTCCTCCATTCACAGGTGGTCCCTTCCATCATGCGCAGAAGAGACCCTTCCTACCCCCACGCTACTGAAGTGGTCATCTATGACAAGCTGAATGAGAAGTGCAAGTCACACATCTAGCAACACAGTGTGTGTGTTAGCCCCACTGGTATGAGCCCAGATATCTTTACTCTGTTAATTAGCTTGAATTAAACCTGCCCTGAGTCGTGTGTAAATAGCTGATTAAATCTTCATGCTTCAACTAGATAGGCAGCCAGTCATCTTACACTGTACAGCACAGCCAAGAGGTTATCAGTTACATAGTGCAGAGTTGTGTAACAACCCTCAACCTGTCCCTTTGTTTTCTATTTCTCCATACACAGTAGGAAAAAAAAGTTTCCTTAGGTCTAGTTCAAGAGTGACTTAACCATAGGAAGGTAACAGATAGTTCAAGCAGAAAAGAAACTATGGTTTATAAAGAGTTTGCCTACCTGTGTGGTTGCTGATTTACTCTGCTTGAGAGAGAGCAGGAGGGTGAAACCGAAAGGTATGGGTTTCATGGGATACAGAGGAAAAGAAACTTAAAAGCAGTTTGATATCTTGGGAAATAAGCATATTTGTTTTCTTGCTAATATGAACTACAACCAGCAGCCAATTAACTTAGCTTAGCATAAAGACTGGAAATGGGGAAAAGCCTGGCTCTGTCCACAGGAAAAAAACAAAAAACAAAAAAAAAGCAGCACCTTTAAAGCTCGTTTCTTTTTTGTTTTATCTGTTTTTGGGCACAGGTTCAGTGAATTATTTGAGTCTCTGCTGATTGCCTGATAAATCAAAAAGTCAGTGTTGCCTTCAGACAGAACAAGGCTACCCTAGCTGTCTGTTTCCAGTCTTTATGCTAGACTAAGCTAACCTAAGATAAGCTAACCACCATTCATATTTAACAGACATTTGGTCTAAGAAAATCAATAACCAAATTTCCGAAAATGTCAAACTTTGCTTTAAATATGTTTTGAAAGTAGGTTCTAAAATGATCTCTTCTTCCATGAGTGTGTGTTGTGTGTGTGTGTGTGTGCTGTGTCCTAAAAAGGTTTTTCTCCTTTGAAGTGAGAAGTGAGATTTGTGTTGCAGCTGAGGTTAACACTTGTTCATATTTCCGAAGTACTTGCTGTAAATAATATTCTTCTCTTGCTCACCCTTTTTCACCTTTCTATCCCTCCCACTGTATATTTCTAAGCTTGTAAATATAAAAAAAAAAAAAACAAAAACTGACATAATACAGCTTTTTCCTCTTCAAGCTCTTGTTTTTGTTAACGAGGACAATGATCATCACTCATGCACCCATCTTTACTGTGATTGAGGCCTTGGATAAGCTTTAGCTCCAGAAGAATTTCTCTGCAGTATCTGTGGCACCTTTATGTCCTCCTTTTGAAACCACCACGCAGAAGAGGAGGGTGAAGATAATTATGTATTTTTATTTCTAACATAAATGTCTGCCTGTGCGCGCTTCAAATTAGACATCAGTCATGAAGATACTCAGTAGAGGGTGGGGGCATTTCAGTTTGAACCACACTCTTACTAGGCTTCAACATGTACTGACTTGAATAAAATCCAGAGTTTCAATTCAACTGGGAGGGGGGGGTATTTTATTTGGTCACTATTTATCACTTGAATTGCGCTGTTTAAATTTATTTGCGCTGTTCAGCTGAATTTTCTGCCTGTTTTCAGAGATACTTTTTGGTACCTACACAGCTGCTGCCATTTTCATATTGCATTAACTTTTATTGCCTTTCTGTTTTGCGCTGTATTTTTCTACTAGATAGATTTGGCAATTTTCCATTTGCAGCAGCAGCAGCAGCATCCACAGATGGTATCGGGGGGTTTTTGAAAATGGTTTATTTAAATACTGCAGTTTTTTTGGCCCCTTCCTCTGTTTTGTTTCTTTGCTAATTTCTTCTTTTGCCCTCGAGCCCCCTTGTGCTCACATGGCTTCATCCAAAAACACTTCTGCACCTCTCAACACATCTGGGGATAAAAAAGGGTCAGCACAATGGCAGCAGTCCTCCCTTTTGTACAGGAATTGTTGCCACAATGCTGCCCTCTGTCCTACATCGATGTAGTGCATCCACCTAGTGAGAGGTGCAGGCGGAGTGTTGCTGTGCTTGGCTGATCATGGAGTGTGTGTGTGTTGTGACCTGTGCTCATTCACAAGCTAACATGAAAGTACAGTTCATCACGACACACTGAGCACCTGCAGACGCTCTAATATAAAGCTGGTGAATAGATACATTGTGAAAATGTAAGAACAAACAGAATATTTGTCACTACAGTGTTCGCACATCATCAGAGCTCTGATGTTTTACTGAATGTTACACGAAGCCTGTTACCTTTCTCTGTAAACTGTATGTCTGTCATCTCTGAAGTCACACAATCGAACAGCTAATAATCAACCCAAATCAGTTTGGTGTTCACAGAAAGCTACATCTTCACCTATACTAAGCACCCACCTCGTTCAACACTGTCGAAGTGTACCTGTAAATAACCTCTCTTCTTCTCTCTTGACCTCAAGACAACTTTGTTTGACAAGTTGATTTTGAATATGACTCAAGATGTGACAAAGCTGATGGTCTGTGTATATTTATAAGTTTAACTGCTTTTCCTGCTTTTCTCATCAATGATGCTATATCACTGGTCTTTGAGTGTCCAATCCTTTCTGGTGTGATGCACACATTCTGCAGCAGTTATTTGACACAGTGGATATATGCATACATCTTTATATTTTCTTTTTTTTTCTTTTTTTTTTTTTGTTTTACAGAGTATATCACAGTATAACAAGGATGACTTTTTTTTGTTAGTGCTGTAATGGAATGACTTCGATCCATTTTCCTCACATATTTAATATATCTGTGATTTTGTTTGTGGTTGCACCACTGACTGTAAACAGTCCGTGCTCTGTCTTAACAAGGGAGGTGATTTGCCTTTTTCTATAACTTTTTTTTTTTTCCTTTCAAAAACTTTCAACTTTCCTTTCCTTTTTTTTTCCTACCAAACATTTGCACACTACAAAACACACTGTTGTTGGAAACCCATATATTAGAAATGTAACTTAAAATCGTCGCAGCACTACTGATGTCAGCTTTACACATCGATTCCATTATTACAAAGGCTACATTTGCAGATGTCTGCAGCCATAACACCAGTTACCACTTTACAGAATTACACTATAAGCAATAGCTAGACAGTTATCAGTAAATGATAACCAGTTTGTCTTATATAGTAGTATAATTTAGTCAGTATGAATCGACTTAATGCATTCATGTTGTGGCAACATCTTTCCAGAACATTGAAAGGGAAATGGGGTTGTCATGGCCTCTGTGCCATTATTCTACACTGAACAAAGCAGTGTGGTTAATTGTACCACCAAGCTGTCAGGTCCTTAATGTTGGATACTTTTCTGTATCTGCACCATTAGGCAAAACTACTAGCTCTCCTTTTTAGACCATTATCTGACAAAGGCCAACAAGACATCTTACTTGAAAATATATAGCTTGTTTATACTCCAAGACTCTACATGCGTGTGTGCTTTCCACTTCATTTTACCATGGACATAGTGAGGTGAATGAGCAAATACTGACAGTATCATATTTTAAATAGTTGGGTCCAACTATAGTAAAATGGTCTAGATTTGGTCAGTTAGAATTGGTGAAATGAAAACTTAATTAAATCTGTCTGAATGCACAGTATCTATACAATTAGATGCTTAAATGAATTGTATTATTGACAAGTTTCATCTTTTTATCGTGCAAAAAGAACCATACTCTTTCTGGAAGTGTTATAGCGCCCCCAAGTGGTAGTTCAGTGGTAACTTCAGCTCTTCAGTCTTGAGGTCGAACAGATCCAGTCTCCATTATGTTCCACTGTCACTACTGTAAAACTGTTGACTTCTGAAAATGGTGAAAAACCAAATATAATCACGCCCCCGATTGAACTGAGCTGTTCATTCACTTAGGAAAGTGTTCCAGGGTTGTAGCAGTCCATTTCAAAGGTATTATTTGTTTAAAAAAAATGTATTCAGGGATAATTGCATTTAAATGTTCGGTTTAACATTTCGTAACTTTTTGCACTTTGTGTTTGTTGTCAAACTTTCCACGTGGTGGGCTTTAAAATGTGAACAGTAGCTACAGTGACGATGGTTTTCGTGGAGAGTAAAATACGGATTGTATTCAGTTAGATTTTTCTCTATTTACCTACTTTAATTTAATCTATACTAATGCTCCGGGCAGAAACCCATTAAACTAAATGAAGCTTTAACCGCTATGAGCTCTTAAATCTAAGGGCACAGCTCCATAACTGAGCTCACCGACTCTGTTCAGTCTTCAGGTGCGTGTGTCCCTGTGTGTGAAATTACGTTGTGGCTGATCACTGAACAGCAGGTGTAGTCTTATCTCTTCTCCTGTCCTTTTGGATGGGCTTGTGTTGTGCTTAACCTGTCGCAGACTCGTTGAAGGATCAGAACCCGTTTAATCCGGTCTGAAATGCCTGACCTGACTGTGGTGTTCACATCGGGTTGTTACTTACAATCCCTTCTAGTGTCTGCAGATGTCCCGCTTCTTTAGCGATGTGCGTAGCTCCTCTGTGGAAGCGCGCTCTGGTGCAGACGCTCGGCAACGCGCACGCTGCTTCACGGCGGGCGTCACAGGTTTCCGTCCGTGACGTCACCGCCGCTGTCCCGCTCCGTGATTCCGGTGTAATGGCCGCTCGCAGCGAAGGGGACAGTAGTGTTGGATATTTGGAGATGAAGGCGCGTGTTTAGGCAGGTGTGTTTAGGATGGCGGTGACGCAGCTGTTCCGGCTGGTTGTCTGTCGGCCGCCAGCTCGCGTGACACTCCGCGCGCACAGGAGGTACAGCAAGGTGCGCAACCATGTTATTACTGCAGTACAGTAACTACAGCTAACGTTAGCTGCAGTGTGTGTGTGTGTGTGTGTGTGTGTGTGTGTGTGTGTGTGTGTGTGTGTGTGTGTGCTGTCCGTGTGCAGAGCTACATCTGCTTTTGCAGTTTGTCCACTGAAGCTGTTCGGTGAGGTGATAAA
>JBBMJY010000025.1:10194386-10223750 GCA_037833715.1 Toxotes lorentzi | reverse complement strand
TCACATCACGCACTGCAGTTGTGTATATGTGTGTGTGTGTGTGTGTGTGTGTGTGTGTGTGTGTGTGTGTGTGTGTGTGTGTGTGCTGTCCGTGTGCAGAGCTGCAGCTGCTTTTGCAGTTTGTCCACTGAAGCTGTTCGGTGAGGTGATAAACAAACCACTTGTCCAGTTAAACCTTATGTCTCTCTGATTTTAATCTGACAGTTTCTGTTGTGTTGGACATTGGTTTTTGGATAGACACCTGGTCTTGATGTTCTGTAGAAGCAGTACAGTTGAATTGATTGAAAGAATTGAATGTACTTTTCAAGCAGAAATGCTGGGGATTCTGTGGTTCCAGCTCCTTAAATGTGGGGATTTTTCTTTTATATTATGGCAAATTAAATATCTTAAAATATTAAATATCTAGCTGTTTATTGAACTAAACAAGACATTACAAGATGTCACCACAAGTCCTAGGAAGCTGAGATAGACATTCTTCACAAATTTCAAACCTTTACCACACAAAACATATAATACTTTAATACTTTGATGATGAAAATAACTATTAGTTGCAACCCTAGTATTCTGCAAGGCTGCAGTGTTTGACATGAGGGACATAAACCCAACCATACCTTCCACTTTCTTTCCCTGGGGTTCCCTTAAAGGTAAAAGGTTGATACATTGGGATATGACTGTCAGTATTATCTAAATGTTAAATGATAAAAATATTAATAAGAAGGTCATTTAATTTATCAATTTAGCTTTAATTTGTTTGTTTTTGTTCATTCTTTTTGATATAACAGTACGTAACTTATGAATATGGTTTCACTTTACCATAATGCAGCTGTTAAGCCGAGAAAAGGACTAAACCGAAGCCAACACTGTTAAAGCTGGTGTATCAGTATACACTCCAGTTGCCAGTTTGTTAGGTATCCAGTCTAATACAACAGTCCTGCAGCAAACCATAACTTCATGAAGGTTGTGATTTAGTTTTTGTTGAAACAGTTTTACAGAGGTGTTCATTCAAGTTTTGGAGGCTGTTTGAATTATTTTGCATTAAACTGACAGGTGGTTCGGATATTTAGTGCACCCTCCTATATATCAGTGAGGGTACTATGTAATGTAAACTAGTGTTGAGGGACAAAGTTACTTAGGGAAAACAAGGCTAATGTTCATGTTATGTTATCCACTCCACTAGAACAGTAAAATAAATCTGTGCCATCATGTTACTCTAATACAACATTTAAACTGAGAGAAAGACAGTATATGCACATTGTTGTAGCCAAAATCCCCAATGATAGGTACTTTTTATTCAAAATATTTGTAAATCTATCATAGTATGTCTCCCAGTTGCTCTTCACGTGTATATAAAGCGTCCTCTTTTGACACTTACCTCTGTTTTTCCTGTCCAGCTGCAGGTGTCCCCGGTTTTATCTGAGCGACTTCGAGTCTTTGAGTCACTCAGGGAGAAACGAAGCCGGGAGAAGAGAGCTGGAGTTTCAGAAAAGCCCCTGAGCGTCCGACTGGCTGACGGCCGGACGGTGAAAGGAACAGCTGGCGTGACCACACCTCTCTTTGTTGCTCAAAGTGTCCGGTAAATACAGAATTCATACAGAAATGGGTTATTTTGTAGTGTTTACTTTAGTGCTATAACAGCATTCTTGCATGTGTTATTGCAGGGTGAAGGGAGCATTGGTGAGCAAGGTGAATGGGGAGCTGTGGGAGCTTGGACAACCCCTAGAGGAAGACTGTGAACTGCAACTTCTGGGGTTTGACACAGTAGAAGGAAAGCAGGTAATTGCACCTTTTCCCTCAAATCTCATTTGAGTTCCTTCAGCATGTCTGAAATGTAGCTGTTTTCTTTGAAGGTAGAAATTAATATTCTAAAGGATTTCGTCATCTTTTTTTTCCTGTTCAGTTTTAATTGACCTCAGGGGGAAATGTCCATGAGGCAAAGTTAAAACATCAATAAAAGACAATCATGCCACGAAGAGATTTTAAATGAACTGACACCAGATTATTGTTCGTTATATTCTAAGTCCTTCTTTGGCCAAAGGAGATAGTTAAGAAATTTACTCAGTTTCACTAGCTGTCACCATGGGTGCTACTCTCATACTTCCAGGTCAGTTAGCTTAGGAAGGGACCTTCTTCACTACTTCTGACTTACTCTGTACCACCCTCCCTTTCCTAGGCAGCAAGGAGGACTGGAGCGTGTGTCCTTGGCGGGGTGTTGGAGGGGGTCTTTGGTGCTGAGGTGTGCAGAGAAGGAACATCAGAGCTGGGGCTTTACTGTGACCATCTGCTAGATAACAGGTAAAACATAGAACAGAATAACCAACCAAAAAATTACTGACTGTTTTTAAAATAATATTTGGCGCTGGTTGCTAGGCTTCTCTCTCTTTTTCTTTTTCGTTTCCACACTTCTGTATGTAATGAGCGGTGCTCTTTCACATTCTGATCTATAGTTTAGTTCATCTCATAATCTCAAATACACAGAGCCCCTGACCTCTTTTCCTCCCCCTTGTTAATCTTGAGGCCGGTGCTTCTTTCTTCATTCGCTCTTTATTCGCTCTCTTTCTTACTGCTGCAGATTTTTCTATTTTTGACATTTCATCTGTTGTTTTACCTGCGTCTGTCTTTACCCACAGTGCCTTGTCCCTGACTGATGTGGAGGACAGGTGTAAGGAGGCTGCAGCCCTCAAACTTCCTCTGTCCAGACTGGAGCTGAATACAGCAGAGGTGCAAGAGCTCTTCCAGGTCAGTGATACCAACGTCTCTGATATACCAGTTCACCATATTCACAGCAGACATTTTGACTTAACATGGCAGGAACAGTGCAGTAAGAGTACCCTTACAGTTGCTCAGTAAAAGGTCCCGTTACTAATGTTACTAATTATACCCATGCTTCTGCTGCAATAACAGGTCAGATGCAAAAATTGTTTGCAATTTTTGCAGACAGTCATTCAGCCATGTTGAATTTTCACTGTACCTGTAGCAGCTTGTCTAACTGAGTGCTTATTAATGTTGCCCTTGATAATGTGAGTGGCCGTGGTATTTGTCGCTGTGAAGGAGTGGCTCCTGTTTTTGGTGTGCTGCTGATACTTTCTACTCTCCCAGTGTTTATTCACTGAGGTCCGGCTCCTTCCTATATTCATCCTGTCCATATTGAACTGTGATATATATGAACTTCCTGTGTGTTTTGTGGGCATTCTTGTTACAGAGCAGTAAGTTGAGACTGCAGCTTGTTGAGGAGCAGATGAACGGTCCCACCGTCACAGTATATAGGCACGTATTAATACATACACACAGTACCTGATGTTGAATTACCTGCCAGTGTCTTCTAAACTCTCATGAAAAGATTAAACCTGTTTCATCCTTTCTGTGTGACTCAGGTGTGGAGACAGCATAGGGGTCTGCAATGGCCCCCTCCTCCCACACACTGGCCTCCTCAAGATCTTCAAGATGCTCCAGGTGTGTGTGTGTGCCTGTAATCGTCCTCTCCTCTGCTTGCCTCTTTGTGGTTTTACTTGTGTTCTCTCCTCCTGGTTCCTTGAATTTCTATTGCACAGTCGCTCCAACATTTTGTACATCAGCTGTTATGCTCTCGTGGTTTAATGGCGAGTAATCATTTTTAAAAAGGACTGAAACATTACCCACATGATGATCAAAGATGTTGGGTTAACCTCATGTAACCTCTAAAAATCTGTTTTATTTGGACCCATTTGGTACCATCCGTCCTGTGGGACACATGCTGGGTAAATGGAACTTTCCTCATCTTTATTGAATCAGGGAGAGGGAGGAGTTTCCATACTGGGCTTTGACTGGGAAGACTGGAATTTCATGGCAGCCAGGCTGGAAATTTCAGCAGC
This sequence comes from Toxotes lorentzi, assembly GCA_037833715.1. NCBI lineage: Eukaryota > Metazoa > Chordata > Actinopteri > Toxotidae > Toxotes > Toxotes lorentzi. Next base: position 10,219,902 of record JBBMJY010000025.1, on the reverse strand, counting down.
AGGATATTGTGCTTGTCAGAGGCCAGTTTCCTGTTCTCAGACGTCACTCTCATCTCTTCACCTTTCCTCTTCTGGCTGACACAATCACTCTGCCTCTCTTTCCACTTCATTATTTTCTCTCCCTCTCTGTAACATCGCAGCTGTCGCCCGTGACCCTAGCCAATCAGACGGAGGCATCAGGTTTAATGCGTCTGTTAGGTGTTGCCTTTCCAGGAGAAAAGGACAAAGTCGACTGGGAGAGGGAGCAGGAGGAGGCGAGGAGGAGGGACCACAGGCGCATCGGGACTGTAAGACAAAATCTAAGTCGGGAGAAGTGCATCAACTGAGATCAGAGATCTGAAAATCACATGTAGAAAGCTGTGTTTTTTTGGTCATAAATTCCATGTGTACATGTCTCTGTGCAGGACCAGGAGCTGTTCTTCTTCAATGACGTCAGTCCAGGCAGTTGCTTCTTTCTGCCTAAAGGAGCCCACATCTACAACACACTCACTGACTTCATTAAGGTACACAAACTGTATGAACATATAGTACACACTGTGTGCTCCGTGTGCAATAGCCTGCAATAATCTGACAGTAGACATTGTTCTACACTGAAGAACTTTAGTTTAGTCTATGGCTTTATAGAACTATTCCATTTACATTCTCATTTACATGCAGCAGATTGTTGCCTGACTAATCACTACCTCTGGACACTACCTCTACGTTCCATTGTAATGTCTGAGTTTCCCTCCGATTCTCAAACTTTATCTTTCTGTTATGTTGCTGCGGTAGATTCTTGTGGCGCTTACAGATTATGAAACAATGCAAGTAGAATATGTCTAGTTGAAGAAAGACCAACCAAAGATCCTGGATAAACCTGTATATACTACATCAGTGTTAATAGATCAACATGCAACCTGTCATTGCTTTCTAGTGAAAAGATTGACACAGATTTCACCAACGTAGAGCTATGATAGAACAACTATGGCATCACTGTAACCCATCAGGCTGTGTTTTGATTGGCTATCTCAAACACAAATCCCTCTCTTTCTAAAGATTGTGAAATGTTGTCTTAACTTTTCATAAAACAACAAAAAAAAAAAAAAAAAAGAAACTGTTACAACATTTCACCTGCATCCTCTGTCATATTCAATCAGTCTCTTTTGATGAACTGCGGCTTGATAACGCAGGTCAGCACTGCTTATGCAACTAAAACTGAAATACCCCATATGTCTTTTTTTGATTATGCAAACTCCAACTTTGAGCTTAGCTCTGTCTATGTAAGAAAAAATGCTGCTTACATTGTACTTTCTTATTCCTTCCTTTCCTTTATTGGGTTTATAATGTAATAACATCCATGTGAACATAATGAGTTTCTCGTACATACAAACGCGTACATACAGTAACGTGCTGTGTTGATTGTATCCTGAGGATACACATGTTCCTACGGGCCAGGATATTGCTCTGGTTAGCCTTGTTGTGACAGTCTGACCCTGTCCTGCACTCATTGTCACACACACGCTTCCTTCCCGACGTCTCATAGAGTGAATACCAAAGGCGAGGCTTCACCGAGGTCATCACCCCAACCCTGTACAGCACTGCATTATGGGAACGCTCAGGCCACTGGGAGCACTACAGCGAGAACATGTTTACTGTGACGTCAGAGGGCTCTCAGACCTACGCTCTCAAACCCATGAACTGCCCCGCACACTGGTGAACACACACACACACACACACACACACACACACACACACACACTGTCCTGTACTCAAGTGTTATTACAGAGACTCAGCAGTGACTGACTGTCCTTTCCTATGTTTAGTCTTATGTTTGAGCAGCGAGTTCGCTCGTGGAGGGAGCTTCCTCTGCGATGGGCCGATTTCGGGGCACTGCATCGTAATGAGCTCTCCGGAGCTCTAGGAGGTCTCACTCGTGTTCGCAGGTTCTGCCAGGACGACGCTCACATCTTCTGCACACCTGAGCAGGTACACGTAACACGCTTAAAGATGCGGACAATGTTTTGTGGCAGATTCACCTTTTCCGTGACAACAGCATACTTGTTAAGGTGCAGTAACTGGGATAGAAACTGTAAATGGGACGCATGTGGAACCATATTACAGTGATTAGATGGGCTGTACAAATAACTCAAGACATTCCAGGAGGCCTTAGCCCAGATGAATGAAGGTCTTTGTGCTGTTCAAACATTACACCTCCATATGTGCATCTCTGTGACTGTACAGCCTGTGTAATCCTGATCCCCTACAGAGAGACCTGAAACGTTCCCACTTCCAGCCCCTCTGTTTGCTTCCTGTTAATTCACAAAGATAACACTCACATGATAATCATCTCTATGTTAGGGTCTTTAATACTAATTCAGTCTCTGGAGCATTTAGGACTTTACAGTAACTTTATATTCTGTGTTATTTTCTTTGTTTGTTTTTCTCTCCCCACCTTGGTTGGAATTTAACGCTCAACTCCTGTGCCTTAGTCTCTCAGTTGCGTTTAGCCTGTTATTTATATTATGAAGTCCTATTGTTATGCTTGTCTTCAGTTTTTTTTTTCCTTTTTCCATTCTTTCTTTCCAGCTGGAAGAAGAAATTGTGGCTTGTTTGGACTTTGTGAGGAGTGTGTATCAAGTGTTTGGGTTTTCCTTCCACTGCCTTCTGTCTACACGTCCTACACCGTGCCTAGGAGAGCCTGAACAGTGGGATAATGCAGAGCAGGTAAACACACACAACATTTACACACACTTTATCTTCTCGTGGTATCCCAAAAAGCAGATACAGTCTTACAGTCTAAGGCCAGCTGTTCAGATGTGTATATACTCTAAGCTGGACCCCCACAGCTACAGGAAAAAAATGTTATTTAAACAAAATAACATTGTGTAATGATATCCACTTAACCAGTGAGTTATGTGAGTGGTACTTTCCAATAGAGTGCTGCTGCTGGGTAGATGTATATCTCTGAATCCCCACAGACGCCTTTTAAATAGGCACAGCGGCAGTTAAAGCTGATTCAATTGAGTGTAATTGAACATTATGGTTCTAAGCTCCCACAGCACCATCAAACACACACACACACACACACACACACACACACAGAGGGACCAACATTACGATCATAATTTACAGTAATATACTTACATTCTCTAGGCCTATTTATGTACTTGCTGTGCGTTTGTGTGTGTGTGAGCAGCAGTTGGAGAGGAGTCTGCAGCACTTTGGTGAAGCCTGGGTGTTGAACCCAGGAGACGGAGCCTTCTATGGACCAAAGGTCAGTGGGAAGGGCAACACGCAGGAAAGGAGACTGATTTCCACACACAGGAGTAAATGTTATTTATCACAATACCTGCAGCCAAAGCATCTTGGTCTTTAACTCACTTTAACTGATTTATGCTAAAAGTTACTTTAAAGCAGTACATAGTTCAACATTTTGGGAACTACAGTTGTTCCGTTACATACTTTTTTTTTTTTTTTTTTTTGTTTAGCGGTTAGGTTAGCGGTCAGGTTAGCGGTTTCCTGATGCCCTCACAGTCTCATTTTCCACCCTTTTCTTATCCGACTTTTTTGATGTATCACAGATAAGACAGCGACACAAGAGTCTCTGTTTTGCTTCTGGTTTCAGAGAGAGAAATTTTGGGATGGTGCAGTTCACCTTGTGTTCCACCGACTGAACACACTTTAAAAAAATCCAAAAGACACACACCAACATGCTCCAATGAAGCAAACATTCCTCAAAGTCGTCTAGCTAGGGTGTCTTAGCCACAATTAGCTATCAGCAGCTTGTCTTGGCAGCTCATTTGTAACCATGTCTGCCCACAAAAATGCTGTTTGTCACCAGCAGCTCTGAGATCTGTTGATCTTGGCTGGAAAAGAAAAGTGAAGCCTGATACTAAAACAGTTCTACATGTTCCTTCATAGATTGACATCCAGATCAAAGATGCCATTGGCAGACAACACCAGTGTGCCACAATCCAGTTGGACTTTCAGCTGCCAATCAGATTTGACCTTCAGTATGTCGGGTGAGTAAAAAAAAAACTCTGCATTTGGCTCTCGGGCTTTTAAACATTCCTACATCTGCAGTGTTTTAAACCTGCACTTTAGTACCATGTGCTTGTCAGTTTGATAAAGCCTCATGCTTGTTACTCAAGTTAAAAAGGCACAAGTCTAACTTCATAGGGACCTAATTTGATCACGAAAGATTTGTCCTTTATTGAGTTTATCGGTGGAGACGAGCACATTCCCCATTTCTGCCTTAAATGTCTTTTTGCCTCCTGTTTGTCTGCCCTACTTCCCTCAGAGTCTGATTATATAAAAGCACCTTTGATCACTCAGTTTAGGAGATAAATATGGATCAAACCTTCTTTCATGATATATGTAATTTCATATTGAAACCTTAGTATATGTCATGATGTAGTCAATTTTCTGGAGAAGCAGTTGAGAAACCTTTATGCATAAAATAACCTAGAGTAACAGGAAGGCCTGTTTTTTATTAATCCAGCAAATACTTAACAGATGAAGGTTGATGCTTGCTTGATGCAAAAATCTTAAAAAAAACAATTTTGCCTTTTGGCTCATTGATTTGCAACGTGACGCACAATGACCCTATAATCTCAGAGATACTGAAGGACAGCTGCCACAATATACACGGTAGTCAAATTTATATTGTCATATCACCCTAATCACACTCTGTTGATAAATAGATTTTTTTTTTTTTTTTTTTTTTTTACTTTCTCTCAGGCAAGACGGACAGTTACACAGGCCGGTGATGATCCACAGAGCAGTGCTGGGATCACTGGAGAGAATGATCGCTATCCTGGCTGAAAACTTTGGAGGAAAATGGTGCGAAGATGAGAATAATGGCATGAAATCAGAAGCGTTTCATGAGGCTCTTACGATGATGTCGCTGTACAATAACTCATCACCTCCTCCGTCTTTATCTCTTCTAGGCCACTTTGGTTGTCTCCAGCGCAGGTCGCAGTTATTCCTGTGGGGGGCAACAGTGAGTCATACGCCAAGCAGGTCAGAAATGAAGATTTCCAAGGGCACTTTCTTTTTCACCTCTTTTCTTTCCGTCTTTATTAATTTGCTCGTTAAAGCGAGAAGCACATTGCAGAGATAGAATAATAAAAGAACTGCCTCTCTCCTGTTAAGGTGGTCCAGCAGTTCCGTGTAGCTGGCTTCATGGCTGATTTGAATGACGATCAGGGCGCAACCTTAAATAAGAAGATTCGCTCCGCTCAGCTGGCTCAGTACAACTACATATTTGGTAAAGAGGAATAACTAAGGATGAGAACTGAGGCTGTATAATAAACTAAATCCTGTCACTGTTGTTTTTTGATTTACTACATAATCTCAAACTCCTCATTCATTACTTTTAACCTCATCATACTTAATTATGACTGTCAGGATTTTTTTTTTATTTGTGTTTTTCTACCCAGTGGTGGGGGATAAAGAGAGTGAAACGGGAACAGTGAATGTGAGGAGCAGACGGGGTAAACAGCTGGGGAGGAGGCCAACAGAGGAGGTGCTGACATCCCTCACACAGCTACGAGACACCAGGAGCAACCTAGATGAGTTTTGAGGAAAAAGTCCAGGAAATAATGAGTCATTGATGTAATTAATGTTTGTTTTACATGTTCAAGCTGTTATATTTCAGCTTTGTCTGAAGGACTGGCTGCTAAAGTTTATAATAAAAGCATATAAATACTACTCATCGTTGATTTTTCCGTTAATGGCGCTCGCTGATAAATCAGGGGTCTGAAAAGTACACAGAAGAGATTTAAGGCTGTTTTAAGATCACTATCAGTCTAATATAAGCATTACTCAGCTACAGATGCAATTTGTTCACTAAAAGCCATTAAATATGCAAAGATCCCACTTATGTAAGTGTGTGTCATGATATCAGAATAGAAAACCAGGCATACCTTTAAAAGACTGGAAGAAAGGGAGGATACAGAGGGGGATTTGACTAAAATAGGAGAGGGAGCAGCCGTGTCAGGGCTGTGTGTTTTCATGTGTGTTTAGTGGAAACAGCCAAGTCAAGGTAAAGGTCAAAAGGATTGGAAGTTTTTCCTTTTTAATTGAGAGAGGGCAGCAGGATGGAAAAGACATCAGTCATAACAGTGACACAGAGGGCGAGGGAGGCGTCGGCTCCGAGAGAAAAAACTGAGCCGACTGGACAAAAGGAGCCGCTTCAACAAAGCTGATTGTGAAACAGGTTGGAGTGGACTGTGTATTTAGTTGTTCTGGAGGTAATTCAGTGGGCCAGAGAGGAAAGGTGAGGCAGGTTCATGATGATGCATCTGCTGTTATCTGGACTCAGGTCTCCTCAGATCCAAAGGTTTCAGTCAAGCCCAGTTTTGAAATCAGTGGCATCAGGTTTTCAAAGATTTTGTAGCTGAGCAGATACTAAGTTGTCACAAGAACTGAGCTTGTGTAAGGGAGGAATAAAATGAATCCAGGCTAAGGAGAATTCAAGCAGACCTGAGCGCTAACAGTAAGATTTTAATGGGTAAGTTCACCCAAAATTTAAGAAGTGAAAGGTTCTGTATCCAGAGACAGTGTCCCTGCTGCACTTGATAATCCACACACCACATCCTGAACATTTGGCAGTGGAAAAGAAATACTCCCACTGTGGTATCTGTGGATTATCCATAGTAATGTGGACACTGGTACTGGAATGAACTGTAGAACTGTACAGAATTTTTTTACATGTAATTTTCAACTCAGAGATCCACACAAATAAAATTCAGTCCACTTCGATTACACTGCAGCAGCAATAGAAATCCCACGCAGTTATTTTGAAACACAGGAAAATTAAACTGTTTTTGAAATTTGGGTGAGTTGACCCTTTAAGAAAACACTCTTCCTTGAGAATTAGTTATTTCTCACTTTATTCCTGATATTTGCTGGTTTTCTTGGTGTTCTATATCATCTGTGATTGGACAGAACAAAACAAGACGTCGACAGGTGAAAATAATTAGTAAACAAAAACAAATAATCGGCAGATTGACAATGAAAATAATTGTGACCATATTCACGGTGCTGTTTATAGTTCTGTTTTTGTAAACCTGCTCTCTGGCTTCTGTAAACTTTCTGCAAATTGTGGAGATAAAAAAGGCCTCAGACAGCGCAGCTACCAGCCAACATTGCACAGTAGTTGCATAGTGGCGACATGGACCATTAACTCCAGTAAACACTCCTGAAATCTTTACTTAATAGATAACAATATCAGGCTCTCACTCCTCACTAACCCACTGCTCCCACCTTCTACTCAATTGTCTCTTCTCTGCTACACACACACACAAAGCAGTCCTTCATCTGATTGGTGGAGTTACACAGAGTTCATATGAAATTATTTTTAGCTAAAGGGGTTTACCAAAAATCAGAGCTGCAGTTGTGGGAGTGAAAAAAAATAATAAAAAGCTTTTTACCACAGTATATAGTGAAGAGAATTCATTCAGGGAGGCACAGATGGAAATCTACAGCAGTATGTTAGAAGAACAATGACTATGTTCTGGGCCCAAAGTTAAAGCCCACACTGTTTTCTGCTGAAGTTACAACCGTTTTCTTAATCTCACATTCGAAATTTCTGTATTTTCTTTTTTTTTTCCTGTGTTTTTCCTCACTGGTTTGAAGTGGGCAAAGTTGCGAAAAGGTTTTTAGGATTTAACATTTGACTGAGAATCTGAAGACAGTTGGTGAGTTGTTCAGTCAGGGCTGGTATTACAGAAATAAATATTTGTCATTTTTGCTTGAAAATGACTCAAATAATTATTAAATGATCACAGTAGTTGCTGATTGTCTAACAGTTGCAGCTCTGCTGTTACACACACAGTCCTAATGAAGGAGATTTGTTGAGTTTTTAGAGTTAAATCTTTAATGAATGATGACCTGAAGATGAGAGAAAATAGAGAGAGAGAAACTTTAAATGTGACAAACAGTTCAGAATAACAGTGGCAGCAGAAAACTGGTTACAGGAAGTATTTCCTAATGGAGAAGCATTTTTGGGAGGGGGCAGAGTTTGAGATGACTGTTGTCCCGGAAGTCATTTTTTTCCTGGAGGGAGGCAGGGTGATGGTGACCGAGGCAGGGAGGCAGAGCCTCCCAGGCTGGCCGGAGGAAGATAAACAGGCCGCTCTGTATTGTTCTCCTGGTATCACTCAAAAGCTGTCAGCCTGACCGATTGAGGGCTGAACCTCCGAAAATAGGCCCTGTGGGGCCGGGCTGCCTTTCCCTAACACCATGTTATAAATAACCCCTCTGTTTGAGTGTGTGTGTGTGTGTGTGTGTGTGTGTGTGTGTGTGTGTATTGAAGTAGGGGCAAGAAAGAAAGAATGTGTGTGAGCAGGGAGAGAGAGAAATGTGATCACTACCAAGGTGGCCTCAGAAAGTGAAGCCACTGAAAACAATAACAGGAGGTCTGTGAGGCTCAAAGCCAATCAGTGACAGGGACCCGGTGGTCAAGACCCACAGCTGACCTCTTTTTAACACACACACACACACACATACACACTCTTATTTGGACTCTTTTACATGCCTGCAGCAATAGTGCCTGTGTGTGTGCTTAAGTCAGTAATGTTTGGATAGGGGTTTGTAAATGACCACCTGAGGGAATCTCACTGGATCATTTGGACTGTTTACTCAGTTCAGCAGGTGTGGCGAGGGGGGCTAAATGTTTATCATGCAAATATATGACAGCACCGCAGCACTAGTGCGCACAGTAAAACACATAAAGTGTTGTGCAGCTGGGCGGGGGATGCGTTTGCTTGTGTACCATACCGAGCAACAATGGAGCGAAAAAATTCTTTCCTTTAAATCTAAGACAGCAGAATAAAGTCGTCAGAAAACTTTCTATGTCGACTCCAAAACCTCAGCCCACCCGCACTGCCTGGCCCAACAGGCTCGGCTCTTATTCCCTCTCCGTCTCTTTTTTCCTCTCTTTCACTCTTCTGGGTCCAGTAGCTGAGTTTAGTCCCAACTACCCAAAAAGAGTTTTCTTGGGATGTTGCTGCTTGTTTGATCTGGCTGCTCCCTTAGCCCGTCAGCCAGTCTCGGCTCTAATCCACCGGTGCACAGTTCACGCCTTTCATTTAGACATGTGCATGCACTCGGCTTTAGATTAATTTCAAAATAATAGATGCTCCTGCGTGCACACACTCACGCCGAGCTGGCGGCTGTGCCGGGCCGGGGAAGTGACACTCACAAAGACACACAGATAATTCATAACTCAGCACAGTAGTGTACAGTCTCAGCTTGGCCTCAGCCTGCTCCCAAGTATGTCTGCTATGCTCAACACTCTGCTGACCTGATTTTCTATCCTGCTCTCATCAGAGCAGGATACCTAGAGAGAGAGGGAGCAGACAGAGGCCAGAGAAAGAAGCTTTCTCCCATCAAAAGCCTGTGTGAAAGAGGCATTTTGTTTATAGTCAGCCAACCTGTTGAATCGCTCTCAGAAGGGAGGAGTTTATGGGTTCAGGGAAAGGTCAGAGGTCACTTTGACTCTCTGGCCAGTTTAGTAAGCAAGGAGAATAAACCAACTCCTTTGTAAATGTACAAATATTTGCAGTCGCCATTCTTCTCCCGCAGCAACTCACTGTAAATTCTTATTTTTTTTATATGAGGAGAAGTGAAGAAAGGAAAAGCTTGGGAGGCAAGCATCAGTTTTGAATTTTCTTGCGTGACTTTGTGCCAACCCATGTGGAAGACGCCCATGCTCTGATATCCCACACTGCTGCTTGTGCTGTTTCAAATCTTCCAGGACGCAAAAGAGACAAGGCAGACTTAAGAAATCAAGGTGCAGAAAAGAAAATGTAAAAATCTAAACTCAAACACTTCCAAGCTACAACCGATTAAAACTGACAACTGATACTTGCAAGTGGTTTAATTTTGCTTATTTAACAAAAAAAATTACATCCGTTTGGATGTGAGGGAAGTCAAAATGGTGTGATGCTCCACTGGGAAGTTGCAGGCACGGTCATCTATCACTGCACAATCTTGAAATAAATATTAGGAAATGTTATTAAAAATAACATTTACTGCATAAAGTTCATTCAAGTATATATTTGTAATAAAATTCAACAGTAAATCAAGTAATTAAAAACAACATTGCTTCTTTTCCAACTTTGCTCGAGCTGTAATCGAAGCCACAGTGTAAACGTGTTTTTTATAACCAGGAGGTGTTCATTCAGAAGCTCAGCCCTACATGATCTACTGTGCATGTAACATGTGCGGTGCATGTTTCACTCCTTTTCCTCATCCACAGAAACTGGTGAAGCCTTGGGGCGTAAGAGGAGGAGAAGCCGAGCTCAGACTTTAACCTCAGGTTGTTTTCAAGATTCCTGCTCTTGGACGGTAACTTAAACCTGGCCGAGGGAAGGAGAGACGGACCGGTCAGTTCATGCAAGGCCAAAGGAGGCGGGGGGAGTGGGGCAGGGAGTTGGCGCTGCAGTGCACGGCCAAATCTTGCACGGCATGTCTGAAATTTTGCAGGCGTATATCGTGAAACTCCCCTATTTCATAACTGTTTTCCCTGTGTATCGTAGAGGTATAATTGTTTATCTTTGAACTTGAATATACATGGTAGAGCGTTTATTTGTAGTTGCATAAAACCAGCTTAACCAACTGTTCGTGTGTGTATGTGTTTTTGTCAGCGGCTGCGTTTATTGCAACAGCAGTAGCGGAATACTTTCTGCATCTTCATGGCATATTCTAAATGTTCAAAATGAAATTTTACATATATTACAGATGGATTTAAAAAGAAAGAATATTTCTTATTTTAAAGAGAATGTAACTAAATCTGATTGCCCTGCAAATTGAAAGAATAGTCCAACATTTTGGGAACTGAACTAACTCGCTTGCATACTTGCTTGGTTTTGTGGGTTTTGACAAACATGATTGTGGCATCGATCTTCTCACACATTAAATAAATTATTTTTTTTGTTGCTGTTATTTCTTATTCTCCTAGAATGATAAAGAACAAGTTTCCCTTAGTGTTTTGACCTCTGATAATATTTAGAGAGAGCCGTTTTTGTTGAGGTTGGATTACAGTTCAAGCGTGACTCTCCACTGCCCACAGGCTCCAAATGCCCAGAGGCCCCGTACTCCCCAAATTTGTGATGTGATAATTTAATTGAATGTAAATTTGTGTGGGAATATGCATTATTCAGACACAGCATCAACTGAACGGATAGGGGCCTCTCTCGGAGTCCCGTGGTATTAACCAGTCTTGCGTCTCTGTTGTGTAGAGATCTGGGCCCCTTCACACAACAGTTGGTTGGGGGGTTGTGGTACTTTTGTATCATGGGTCTGCCACAGTGGATTAAACTGGTCAGGATTTATATGCTTAGGTTAATAGATAGAAAGGATCTCTGTAAGTCACTTTTGGGGGGTCGCTATACAAATGAACATCTAGGTAGGACGGTCGGTTGGTCCACCACTTTGGTCCAGACCGAAATATCTCAACAACCCTTGGACAGATTACCAGTGAAATCTTGTTTGCAGTTTGCAGTTATTGAGTGAAATATATTTACATCTGCAAGATGGATTGGCTCAAATTTTGGCACAGATATTCATGTTCCCCAGAGGAGGTTAAAATCTAAATGCGTCCCGTACTTTGGTTTATCCATTTAAAAGTTTGGTTTTCTTTTATACAGCCTCACAGAGCCACCAGCTTGGCTGTAGACTTGAATTCTTCCCTGGAGAACGAAAACAGAACCTCTTTGCGTCAAATATGGCACAGAAATCCAAAAGTAATGACAGTACATCACTGATGGCTTTAAAATCTGTCATCATTGACAAAGATCTTTATGAATAAACAGCGCAGGAATTCACCGTCAGCAGCAGTTAATTGAACCATAAACATACCGAAACGCTTATTACCCAGCTGCGTCTTTCCGCTCCATCTCTTGCTGCCCAGTGTGTCCTGTGCCAAGCCATACCGTACATGGCCGTTCACACAGACATAAATCTTGTTGTTTGTTGTTGTTGTGTGTACATATGTGGCCCAGTGGCTTCTCTGAATGGGCAACAATTGCTCTTTGTGTGAATAATTGGAACAAGGTTATTTCAGCAGATTCGTCAGCCAATTAGGGTTCGACTGAGCTGACCTCTCTTCCTCCTCTCCCGCTCCTGTCCTTGTCTCGCCAGTGACGACTGTAACTCCTCATTAGAGCGCTCCACCCATTGATCTTCTTATCGCCCTCCTCTGCCCTTTCTGGACGGTTTCTGTTTTCTCTTTATTCTCTTTCACGATGATTTTCTGTCTGACGGTCATCAACGGCTGCCATTCGGGCCTGTGTGCCTATGAGTTCTCAGAGGTGGAGGTCAAACTAAAATGGTGTTAGTGGAAAAGTATCTCTTTTGGTGATCTCGGCCACATCCGGACCAGACTGTAAAGAAGTCAGCCTTTTTCTTCTCTGGTTCTCTGGACCCTTTTCAGAGCACACACGCTTTGCTTTGATCTGGACCCTGGCACAGGATTGGTGGAATGGAGCAAATATTGACTCCATCTGAGCCAGACAAATCACTCCCCCTTCCTGCGTTCTTTCTCTTTCACTCTCCTTTAACACTTGCTCAGTTCCCATCTAATCTGCCATTACCTCTTTCTCTCAAATTCCCTTTCATCCCCTTTCTGCTGCAGCCTTTCTTTTCGCTCTCTTTGTGTCCCCGTCTGTCAGTCTCTCTCTCTCTCTCTCTCTCTCTCTCTCTCTCTCCTTCTCCAGACCAGTGCTGTTAGGCCAGGGCTCTCCTCCTCCACTCAGTTGAATTAGGTGCCTTCACTTCAGAATCTCAATGTAAAGCTAGTTACCTGTATGTTAGACTGCATGCTGCTGCCTTAAGCCTGGAACGTTCTTTTGCTTCTGTGAGTCTGCAAACATGCACGGGCGAAGTGTGAAGACTTTCATGAAGGCATGTGCTGACACACTTTCATGTAACGTTCACATGTGCTGCAGCCAGCTGCCTTATATACAAAATGTCAACGTCAAGTCATGGAAGTTCATTCATTTAAAAATGATCGTTCTTCGTGCGTTCACCTTTTGCTTCTTTGTTTTGCTTCCGCACTGATGCAACTGCTGGATAACCATTTAGCCTATAAATGAATTTCAGTGCACCGATTTTTATGGTCGGGCTGAAATATGGCAAAAACGTTTTGGTACAAAAGGATTTGGTAACATTTTTGACGGAGACTTGGTTAATGTTGGTGTTTCTTCACTGGATTAGAGACAAAGACTATGTGTAGTTGGAGTTTCACACAGCAGCTCTGATGTGAGCCATAGTTTCCCTTTAAGAGTAAAGCTGGCATTACACTTTTGCAAAGATGCATTTAAATGTCTCTTCGAACCTACGTAAAAAGGGGTATTTTGGGAAACAGTAGGCTTCAGAGAAGCCGTTCCAAATCTCAACAAGTGCCAAGGACTTGCATGTCAGACTGACTGGTTAATCCAGCTCCCATCCAGAGGTGGGTTCGAAATAGACACAGAAAAAAAAAACGTAAACGTTACACAAGTTGCCCATATAAAATAAACAGCCATCCTTTGTGCCTGTATCAGTTAGTATTTTAAATAGCAGCCTAAAACACATTCTCCTTCCACCTACACAAAGATGCATAATTACATACGTCTCTTCTGAAACTTGTTTCAGACCTCTGTCTCTGTATGTGAGCTTGAATGAGCTCTTCTGTCATCATTACTTGAGCAGAGAAAATGGTTAATGATAACCATCAGACAGGTCCTCATACTGGTCACCTCTCGTTGACCTATTTAAATATCTCTGTCTCGCTGCTGCTTCACGGGATGCAGCCTGCAGTGGTCTAAGCCTGAGCCCTGACCCTCGGCTGGTCTGAAGAAGCCTGGAGGCCTCATTAACTTTTAACAGTAAAAGGGTCGCGGGCCTACAGTGTCTTAGCCTGAGGCTGGGGCGTGTGTGTGTGTTTTTTCTGGAGGCAGGGAGTTTGCGCATGCAAGAAGTTTTTTGGAGTGATTTATCACTCCCACATGGGCCCCGCTACTCTGATCTCCAGTGCTATTACTCAGATCAGCCATCCGAGACAAATAACAGATCTGCTGTTACATACAGACCTCCCCGGACACACAAACACACCACGTCTGTGTGGGTTGTGGTGACGAGTTGAAACAGACATTTTGCTAATCAGGGTTCTGTGGTTGGTGGCGCGTGTCCACAGGCCGACATGTAGGTTATCGCCTCTCAAGGACGCAGAGAAAGAAAGATAGGGAAAGAGGGAGAAGATAGAGAGAACGAAGGAGGGAGGAGGGGAGCAGAGGGCTATAAGTGGTCACGGACCACTGGTGGCCATGGCAATGACCTCTGGCTAATTGTAGTTACTGATAGACATGCTGCTTAGAAGTACAGAGATATCCATTTCACTAATCACACCCGAAACACACCCTAAGCTACTGCTTATGTGTCTATGCATGTGCACTACCCTGTGGAATCTACCCGTTTCATTCTTGGTGCGCCTTTGACATGAATTTTTTTATTTTGATAGATCAAATCTTAAGCCCGTTCTGTAATGTGGTTAAGTCTTCAGTTGTTCACTCACAGCGGGCTTTGAAGTCGATAATCTCCGTCACCATCACTGCGCCCACGTTGTAGAAGGCCTGTCCAAGAAAAGCAGCAGCCTGGCTCTGGGACATCTCAAGCCCTGGGTGTGTTAATATGTATTAGACCATAACTCAGTATGTAACCGCCCTCCCTTCCACTCATTATCTCTTTCACATTCCCACCATCTCGCCTCTCCTCTCAGTGGCGACGGGGTGGGAAATGTGAATAAACGAGGTTCAAGAGCGGGATTAGAAGTGTCTTTGAATGAGACAACTCTGGAGGTGCTGTTATGTCAGTGAGCTGGGCTCTGATCTCCCAGAGGATCAGTAGTAAACAATGTTTTCAGTACCACGTTAGAATCACTTTCCCTCCCTCCTCCCTCATTTTCACGTTTACTCTCATGCTCTGCTTTCTGCATCAGCCGTGTATCAACTCTTGCCTCTTTCTGTTTTTTCTGTTTTTTGTTTTTGTTTTTTTTTTTTTAAGATGAAGATGCTGATGTTTTTTATTACTGTGGCATGGATATGAGTGTGCCGAGTCCCTGAGGGACTTAAAGCGCCACCACAAATGAACAGAAACCAGATCCAGAACACTCTACAAAGTAAATAAAATAATAATTAAAAAAAAGTCATATAATTCCCATAACCTACTTTTATGTCTTCAACAACATCCATAAATTATTAGAATCAAAATAAAGAGTAAATAATCATTCTTTTTCCCATTTTTCAGACAAAATAAGCATCCTAAAACATGTCACAATTAAGCAACCTCTTCAGTTTTTGTCCTTTGTCCACAAGAATATTTCCTGTTTTTAAAAACTGACACTCTCTAGTCATCATGTGATGCACAACACAGAGGAAAACTGGACTCCCTCTCTCTCACACAGTCTCACAGTCTGATGTTATTGAGTCTGTCAGCCTCAATAGATACAGGACAGATGCCAGTTCTTATTTGTGCAACTGAAGATCTTTAAGCACGACAGGGAAAACTTTGGTTAACATGCATCCTGTACATGTCTTTAAGTTTGGGTGTGACTGGATATTTCCAAACCATTTTTCTTCAAACTTTCTTTTAATGGTTTCAAACTTCACACCAGAAATCATGGCTGCGTATCAGCCTCCTCAAAAATTGAGCAAAGCACTTCATAACGTAGAGGACTTTTCATTTTTTCCTCTCCAATTCTGTGTCACTCTGCCCCCACTTTGTCCCCATGTTCAGTTTTAAACTGCACTGACTCAATGGGAAAGTCAGTGGATTACAACCAAATAAACATTGTGTAAACAAGTTGGCATCGAGCGGTTTTCACGTCTGCTTCAGACCACACGCACACATTTACACACATTTACACACATCTACACAGAGACATCGTTCCTGCTTAGAAGTGTCATGTCTCTTGGGTGCTCTTATCTGATTATCTGAGCTCCAAATTGGTGGAGCATGTCTGGTTTCAAGTGTTTAACTGTGATTAAACAGCTATGAGAAAACACAGCCATGTTTCTATCATTAAAAGATATCTTTTGCACTGCAGCTACATGCTGCCAGTGAGTCAACAGCCATATTTCATCCATGCAGGGATGAAAAAGAATCATTTTCTTATTTGAACTTGTGTCTGTAGCTTTGTTATAGAACAAGTAGTGTTTGTATTGGCACAATAGTAAATCCATCATGTTTTGTACTTCCCCAACAAAGTGTCTTTGCTACAGATGCTGCCAGCTCAGGGCTGTTTCCGACAATGAGTAGATCATTACTACTGATCAGTGTGACCTAGTACAATGGAGCATTCTTATGTTGGATTGTGCAACTAAGAAAGCGGCTCTGAGAGTTATTATAGCTTAGTCAGGGCCCATAGTGTGTGTGTGTGTGTGTGTGTGTGTGTGTGTGTGTGTGTGTGTGTGTGTGTGTGTGTGTAGTGGCAGTGTATGGCTTATGCGTGTGAAAGAGAGAGAGAGGGAGAGTGAGAGGGAGTTGTGTAATCTGTCCATTTTGTGTCTCCTGTCTCTCTCACCCTCCCTTTCTCCCCCCACTGGCCCCCTGGCTGCCAGGCGTCACACCAGTTTATAATAAGGACCCAGAAAAGAAAAAAGTTGTCGAGTGAACGAGACTGAAAGAGAGAGAGAGGGGGAGAAAAAAAAACGGAACCCTTCCCACTCTCCAAAAATCACGGGGAGTGACTGTGACAGGAGGAAGGGGACAGAAAGAGAGAGAGAGAGAATAGCGGCGGCGGCAGAAGAAGAAGAAGAAGACCTCTGAGGACTTCATCACATGTCTTTAAGAACTGCACGGACCGGAACGCACCATTAAACTGGACTGATAATCAATAGCGGTGATCAGTAGCGGAGTGAGAACCGTTGCGGGAGACTCTTAGAGGAGCATGCGGCTCGGTTTACTATTCAGGTAAAAAAAAACTTTTTGACTTCCGCAGCTGCAACCTGCTGCCTCCCTCAGCCTGACTATACACCACACCACACTGGGGTTTGCATCCCCCTTTGAGTGAGCAGGGTGTTTACGTTGACTGTGGTCTAGATTTTAAAAAGTTGTTTTGTTTTGTGGCGAAGTTTTGGCTTTTACGCACGACGCCTTCTTGTTGCGCACTGGGCGCTGTGCAGGATATATGGTAGGAATTTACCCGAAGGCGCCTGGGTTTAGGTTAGACTTCTCTCTTTCTCCTCAGGGCGGATTTTTGTGCGATTTCCCCCTGCTGCATATCTCCCTCTCTCTCTCTCTCTCTCGCTTTCCCTGTCCGCGCGGCTCAGAGTTTATTCTACAATGTGCCACTGTAGCGGCCAGGGAAACGTGGACACGGGTAGGGGGGCGTTACTTCGGCCTGAGCGGCTCTGTTGTGTCGGACTGTGCGGGACCTTTGTCTGTGTTTTTCGGGGTAATTGTGTAGTCTGGTGTGGGGAAGCTTCCAGAGACCACGGCGGTGCACCACACTGGGAAGAAGGGACCAATTACTCTGACTACATGTGGCTTGCGGACTGGTGACTGCGGTGATGGTTTGGGTCTCGTGGTGAGCGCTGAAATGTCCGTCTTTGGAGGCCGTTTAGTATCATGTTCAGGCTATTTTCTTGGCAGATGCAGCGATGGTATTCAACTTGTTTCCAATACACTTGTCTCTGCTGTTTTGTGCAGATGGTTTTGATAATTACAGACAAAACCTGCTGATTTAAGACATTTCTTGGAACAAGTGGATTTTCTGTTCAAACAAGTGCATTAATCTGACATTTTGTTCACATTCTCATGGAAAAATAAGACTTCAAAGGCTCAATAACTGATTAGATTACTTTTTCATAAGGACAGCTGGTTCACTGCACAGTCTATAGTGGGTCAACCTGCTTCCCAAAGTAGTCTCATGTCAAATTTAAGGACTCTAACCCAAAATTAAAGGACAAATTTAACACCATCCCAAAACCATAAACCGCCTCCCTTGAACATCAGACCTCAAATAAAAAGTACCTTACAGGATACAAGATGATTCTGGATGTCGTGACTGATTGCGCCTGCCAGTGTGTGTGTGTGTGTTAAAACCACATCCTCAGGGTGTGTACAGCCCCAGAGAGAGGCATGCGGAGGGAAAACATGCTTGCTGTTTAAACCCATTAGTTTGTTAGCGCCTCCCAGGCTTCCCCAGATTGATTGAGATGTTTGCCTGTGAACCCTGAAGGGGAAAAAGAAACTCTTGTTCACCCCCCCTCTGAGCCCACATGCCACCTGTAGTGGGAAAGAAAGTGGCATAATTGGTTGCTAAAGTACAGTTAGGTCACTGGAACATTTGATAGCGTGTTCACTCAACACGTTCAACTCTGTTTTTAAATAAATGTACACGGAGGGAAAAGGTTAAAGAAAGCTGATGATCACTGGACAGAGAATAATGAAAGTCTGTGTGAGTTCACACAGCATATACCAGGTTAACGTTTAGATCACGGAAGAGTTATGCCCTTTATGAAAGAGCTTATTCAACCTGCTGATTCCTGAATCCTGTGTCTCTGCCACTTCTTTCACCCCGCAGGCTTTATGTGCTGTGGGGCTTTGTGGTGGTCGCGACCTCAGTGACCAAGGCTGCCAAAAGGAAGGTGAGTCATTAGCTCATCACAAGTCTCATTCACAGACAACGGCTCTGCTGTAGAGGGGTAAAATATGATCACAATTAAAGGATAGATGCACATTATTTCAAGTCAACCTACATGTGCACTGAAAGAATTACTGTTAATGTTTTTCTTGTCTATACAAGCTGAAAAGAGATCTTCCTAATGTGATTTGAATGTATGAGATCAGGGGCAAGATCCACAGTCTTCATACTGTGCAGAACTGCAGCCAAAACGAAAATGGTGCTTTACCAGTGAGAGTCACTTTAATCAAGTGGGCATCATCCAGAGATACAGTCTTTTTAGTATGAGATTCCCTGTATGTGTTCTCTCTGTAGCAGCTAAGCAATACTCACAGAGAGAATTTTATACTGAAAAGATTATGACTTTGGTAAATACCCATTTGACTTAAGTGATTCAGACTGCTGAATCCTCATGTTAACTTCAGCTGAATGGTCTGCATGGACAGAATGGACAGTGGATTTATGAGATAATCCAAATGATTTTTTAAATGGTTTCTTTAGCTTAAAGTAGCTGAAACTGTTAAAGGGTCCATGGTAACAACCAGTATGAGTACTGTCTTTAAAAAAAAAAAATGAAATAATGGGATCCAGAATTTACAGCTACAGCCCTGACTCATTCAGGTCTGGTGGTACAGTGTCGCAGGAGTGTAACCAGTAGCTCCAGAGGTCGGCGGTGGCTGCTGTGGGGTCACTGCACGGAGCTCATTAATGGTCCCAGTTATGTGGCAGCTGTGTGTTTGATGTCACTTATTATGACAGACCACACCTCCCTTCCACACACACACACACACACACACACACACACACACACACACACACACACAAGGAGTCATTAGGCCTGTCTGCCTCGACACCCCCTCGTTTCTCTCACCCCTTTCTCTTTCCTTTTCTCCCACCCTCCTGCCATTTTACCTCATACAGAGGCAGGAATCTGGTGGTGAACTGGACAGTACAAACACACAAGTATGCCACTTATACCTGTCCTCTCCCTTCCATCCACAAACACTTCATACTGTATGTTTACTTGCACATTTATGCCCGTGTACACACATATTTACAAACTCACAGAGAGAGAGAGAGAAGTGGAGCACAGATTTATGTAGTGGTTCTTTCTGAATGGAAACTTTTGTTCAGCTCTCATGTTTGCCGGTCTGCCAACCAGGCCAGTGCGTCAGTTATGAAATGAGAGGAGAAACATTTATCTACAGCCACAGAGGAAGACATCAGAGCCCGACCTGGCACCCACATACCCACATACAAACACAAATACACAGCCAGATTAGCCCTGATCATGTCACTTCTGCAGTGCGTTCAAATGACACCAATTCCAATGAATTTATCCATCTGCTCATAAGCTGCTGGCAGGCGACTGAGTTTCTTCTAAGCTTGACTGAACTACGAAGAGTTCACGATTTATATTTTGGCCTCCGAGGAAGGAAACTCATGATACTGAAGCTCATCAGTGGGCTCAGTTACTGTGGAGGAATAAGTCCTTCCAGAGATTTTAGATTTTTTAGTGGCAACAGTTTCGTGAAGTTAAGTACTTTTTCAAAATATTGCCAAAGCTTTCCATGTTTTTTTTCACTACAGAGTTAGGGTTACAGTCAGTAGTAACACACTTTTTAACTTGACTGTTTTCAACTGACTTAATAATTGTCTTTAGTCTTTATAACTTCATTCAGCCTAAACACTTTAAAACAATACAAAAAGTGCTGACTTCTGTATTTGACATTTTCATAAAAGGCAGTGCAAAAACATGACATGACATTTTATTTCTTAATGATTACTCGAGATTAATCAAGAAAATAATGGGTTGAACAATCATTAATGAAAATGACTTTTAATCCTAAAATTTGTGTAATTATTACTCTAACTTTTTTGCAGAAGCAAAAATCCAGTGTCTTCTTGTTCTGTGTGTGTGTTTCAGGTGGCAGGCCGACGGTCCAGACAGGCGGTTGAGGCGGAGCCTGTGGATGGGGTGTGGTCTGTTTGGGGGGAGTGGTCAGAATGCTCTCAAACCTGCGGCGTTGGCATCTCACAGAGGAGCAGGAAGTGTTTACCTCCTCCACCTCCACAGTCCCTTCCCCTCTCCCACTCCCCACCTAACTGGGCGGGATATCTGCCTGGGGGCATTGGAGGTCCTGCCATCTCACCTGTGCACCCCTACTACCCTCCTCGTTACCCCGGACAACACCCACCTTATCACTCCCCACCATTGTCCGCCAGTCATAACCCAGGATTGTCTCTGTATCGAAATACCCCTGCAGGGGGAGGAGGAGGAGCTCCGGTTTCTGGACAGGCCAATCCATCTCCTCCTTTTTACCAACCAGAATTCTCCTCAACCAATCAGGACCTTGTGTCTGTTTACCGATCACCCTATCACCCTCCTCCACATGGCTACAACCAGCCGGCACGGATCATCAGGAGACCGACCAATCCAGGAGCGGTGAGGGGTGGAGGAGGTGGGAGCAGAAGGTCGGTCTCTAGCAATCGGGAGGGTTTGCCAGCAAGGAGGTGAGACCGGACAATAACAGAACAAACATCCCGACTTAAGCTTATCCCAGATGTGTTAGTGTCGGCGTTTATGATGGCCGATAAATAACAAGAAATGATACTAAAACAATGCCAAAGATATGTTTGATTATTAAACTGACAAAATCAATCTCAGCATTTTTAGCCACTGTTGCAGAGCTTTTAAAACACTTTTAAAACTCATAAGGCAACATAGATGAGAAGTCCTTACAAAAAGGAACAGAAGAGAAATCCATGATAAATGGGCCACATCTGCTACACCTACATGTGCTGAGAAACACTGTGTGATGTGATCGAAAGCTCCACAACAGCTGCTTGTGGTGAGATTGTTTATTTCAACTGCTCTTTTGAAGTCCAAGAGTGAAACGTTCAGCCTCTACCATAATAGAGATTGTCCACCAGAAAACACTGAATGTTTTTTATTATAAAAATACATAATTATCAGGCGTTACACATCTGTTACACATCAGTGACACATATTGATATTGACCTCAAAAATCCAGTATCAGTTGGGCTCTGAAAACAATAATTGTGAACATTTTCTTTGAAGTGTAAGTGTTTTCTAAACAGTGATTCAACTGATTTCCAGGTAATGGAAGCTTTCCTATTTGCTTTGCTCAACACCCTTAGCTCGCCTTTGTCTCTCACACACAGGAAGTGATTTTTGCGTTGCTGGCAGTAGCAACGGTGGTTTGTTTAGGATAAATAAGAAGAACTCAGTTGTCAGGATGAGCGGCGATAGCCACCACATCTGAGCAGACGAAGAAAAGATTTGTAATCTCATCACAAAATACAAGGAACAAAGCACATGTACCAAAAAGACATCGCCAAAAGTAAAAGAAAATGCTGATTCCTCAGAGCACTATGTCACGTACCTACTCAGGATTCATTCGGGTGCTATTAGTCAAAGTGTTGACATTGTTTAGGCATTAGAGAGCCTTTGTTATGCTGGTTTGAGTGTTGGGCGTTGGAGCTATGCCCATCTGTGCCTCTGGTATTTGCTGTGTTATTGCATCATCACTTCTGGTTCTTCTGCAGGAACTACATTACTCTGCCTGCTCACGTCGGTTATGATTATGCTGGACAGCTAACATGAACCGAATCTGAACTTTATCTTGTCTTCCTGTTTTCTCTATCTCTGTAGCTGCTTCTGGCTCTTTGTGTCCTTCTGTAATTTTTTCTCTGTAAATGAAATATCCTCTGTTTCTTCTCCCCCCTCTTTTTTTTTGCCTCTTTCTTGTTATCTCGCAGGTCTAACACCATCCGTCCGGGTCAGTTTGGGTACGGCAGGGTCCCCTTCTCTTTACCTCTGCACCGTCCAAACCGACAGGCTCGCCACACGGTTAACGGTACTGACGCTGCAACACCAGCACCTGGACTAGTCGTGAATGAAGATGAAGCCGAGAACGACAGGAGAGAGCAAGAGGAGAGGGGGAGTGATGGAGAAGACGCGGAGGAAGTGAGGAGAGAGGAGGAGGAGAGGAATGTAGAGCAGGAGAGAACGGAGTCACCTGCTGCTGAGGAGGTGCCCACAACGACCACAACACCTGGCCAACCGCACCGCCATGTTGACAGGCCCTCACACACCCATACAGAGAATTCGAGGTGGAGAGAGCGAGTCCCACCCTCTCACTCCTTCTCACGCTCTTCATCACCATCTGTATACAACCGCCAACGGTTTGACTGGCACTCCGTCACCGCTCCGCCTCCTCCCATCTCTCCTCTCTCGCGCCCAAACCCCCCTGTTTCGCCTTTTTCCCCTCCTCTCCACCACCCCAGCCCCATGCACAGAGATAGGGAGCTCCACCCGGGCTTCAGCCCGCAGGCCCCACCCGCCGGGAATATCTACCCTCTACAGCACCCCCACATCCCGCACCTGGGCGTAGAATCAGGCAGGGACGGAGTACGAGGAGCTCCTCAGGTCTACAGATGCTCTGGCCCAGAGAAGGAGTACCGCAGGTGCTTCTCACAGGTAAAATCTTCACCTATAAACCCCAGAAACAAGAAGAATACTCCACTTAATTTACTGGCTTCTCTCCCTCTTTAATAACCTCGGTAATTTGCTTCAGCTGGCCTAATGCTCTGCTGCTGCAGCTGTATATAGCCTGCAGTTGTTCTTGATTTATATGCATGCCATGTGTTGAAGGGAGCAGTTAGGCAGCCGTAAACTGAGGAGCTGAAGGTCAGCAGAGAGTATTTGATAGGCAGATCATTCCCCAGCTCCAACACTAGCTGGTTGTCTATGAGCACTCGGATGGAAACGGCCTCCTCGTGCCTCCGCTACTCCAAGGCATGTGTGTATTCTGGGTCACAACCAGAATACACACCTCAGTTGTGAATCTATACACGTGATTGTATGCATGCGTGTGCGCTCAGTATCCCTGTGAGTATGAATATGCGCCATTACCCGAGTGTTTGTGTGTGTTGTTGTACGTAAACGTGCGTGTGTATGTTAGTAGCACAATGTGTATTGATGTAACGTCCTCTCCTGGCTCGGGGCCTGCAGTGATGATTGGGGTTGCGACCCGCTCCATACCACTCAGTGCAGCACAGCGAGAGCATTATCAGTAGCAAAGTGTGTGTACGTTTTGCCAAGAAGAGCAGCCAGAGACACAGGCAGGCCGGTCATGTCAGATGGGTCAACTCACCCTCACCCAGGTGAGAAACTGAGGTCACCCTTGCTGTAACTCAGGTTTCACTGACACAGGAATGCCACACTTGATTTCACTCAATTAAATATGTGTTTGAGAGTGAATATGGTGGATAGAGTCCACTTCCACTGTAAATCAGCTTGTCCGGCTGCATCTGTCCCGGCATGTGACACATTTCACATACGAAAATCAAATTCCGATGCATCAACCCAGCGAACTGTACTTGACTAGCTTGCACATTTTCCACCTTTCGCAGTGACTGCTTTAAATTAACAGTGTGCTTTCCCTCAACCTTCCACCATCTTTGCCATTTTCTAAACATCAATCAGTCAACTCTTGTCCCTGGAAATCAGGAAAGAGCCGCAAGATATGAAAAGTCACAGCTTTCAGCTTTAATGTGTTCCTGTTTTCAAGCACAACCACAAAGATTTAACACCTGTACCTTTATTTAGCCAAGAGTTAATTAGTAAAAAAATATATAACATTAAGTTTGTTTCTTCTGTCAAATGCAAAAACATTTGCAATGAAAAATAGATTTAAATTCTTCCTTTCCTCCTTTTTTCAAGTAAGGTATTGAAAAAAGTAATGTTTTGATGTCAGCTCTGAAATTCGATTATGGATCACCGATAGTTAAATCTAATACTGCTATGAGAAGTTTCATTCCCGCTCAGGTTTCAAGTAAAATCAATCAGTCTTGAGTGAAATATCGCACACACTGGATGGAGGAACAGACGCATGAAATACACAGATGGAAACTGATCTATAGCCGTCTTTAAGATTTGATCATGGGGGGACAAAAATTCCGAGAGGGACATGTGACCGGGTTATTTCCACCGGCAGGGCCTCTCATAGCAGGTCTGACTTAAGTGAGAGTGCAGAGGCAGATGATAAAATTGACGATAACAGATACGACACACGTAGACATAGACCCTTACAAACGTACGTATGTTTTTTTCTTACACATCACGTCTGGCTCCCACTGAGTGGAAGCAGCCACTTGAAGCTGGAGACAGGTTGGCACTCTTAGGCCCTTGACTTTTTTTTTCTCTTTAGATAATTTGCCAGCCTCTCTTGTTGCCTTTCCTCCCCCTCTCTTTCTGCGTCTGCTTGTCTTTGGGTGATAGTCCCCATGTTAAAACAGATTTAGCAGCTGGCAGAATACATGGCCTCTGTGTGCCAGCAGTGCTAATAGCAGTCCTGTGATGGCTGAGCCTGACTCATAGGGTTACATATTTACCCAGCATTAGCCTCTGCTTTTGCCTTGTTTTCTCCTGCAGTAGATTGTTGGTCCACGTTTTTATATGCCTCATCATTGCTAAAAAAATAGGTTTAAAGTGCTGATGAATGCAGAACTTTGCCCAGGCTTGTATGCACTGTATATAAGTGTGTGTGCCTTTGTGTGTAATTAAGGGAGTGAGCCAGACTGAGTGTGACACATTCTATTATCTATTAGGTGTGTTTGTCATAACGCTGCGTGCCTGAGGCCCATCATAAGCGTGATTGGCTGGGTGTATGTGTGTGTTTTTACTGTTGCGTAGGAGCAAGTGGGGAACCAAGAGAGGGACAGAGGAAATGAGAAGGGCAAGAGGGGAGAGAGAGAGAGAGTGTGTGTGTGTGTGTGTGTGTGTGTTTGTGTGTTTGTGTGTGTGTGTGTGTGTGTGTGTGTGTGTGTGTGTGTGTG
>JBBMJY010000025.1:10131077-10188412 GCA_037833715.1 Toxotes lorentzi | reverse complement strand
GTGTGTGTGTGTGTGTGTGTGTGTGTGTGTGTGTGTGTGTGTGTGTGTGTGTGTGTGTGTGTGTGTGTGTGTGCTGGAACCAGCTGGATATCAGAGGGTTGCAAACTCAATGGGTTTTTGAGCAGGCAGGATGGTTGTGGTTTACCAAGGAAAAAATACCTGATGAAGCTGGATATGTGTGCAGTGTTGGAAGAACTTTTCAGATTCTTTACTCAAGTAAAAGAACAATATTGTAAAAATACTCCTTTACAAGTAATTCAAAATGTTACTTAAGTAAAAATACAGGAATATAATCAACAAAAATGTACTTTTAGCAGTTTGACATTTTGGAAAATGAGCTTGTTCACCACTCTCTCATCGCTGTCCATTGAATACGAAGCTACTTAATGAGCTTTAGAGGTGTTTGTATGTGGATGGATTTTAAGGTAGCATAAAATGAAAATACCAGTAAAGTACAAAAATTTTACTTAAGTACAATACTTGAGTAAATGCACTTTGTTTTTTCACCACAGTGTGTGCACACGTGTGTGTGTATGTGTATCCCACAGGAGTGGGGCAAAGCTCAGTCAGTTATAGTCAGTCGTGTCTGTGCCGATGTTTCAGCTGTCGTTTAAGTGCAGGTATGCTAAAACTCTTTCCACTCTATGGCTCCGTAAGGACTCTGCTTGAATGAGCACAAGTTGGACATGTGCTCATAAACACGTGTGCACACACACACACGCTCACACAGTCACTAGAATTCTGTGGTCATGCACTGAAAGCCATGGTGGATTTATGTGAGCAGCCGCTTCCAAAAAATCTATTATTTCCATATGCTTCTAATACACTTGGTGACTGCCAAAAGCAGCATGGAGACTGTGTGTGTGTGTGAGTGTGTGTGTGTTTGTGTATATGGGCATGGCGTGTTTGCGCTTACCTCTGTGTTCTCAAGTTAATTCTTCTCTTCTTTATTAGCTGTTTTTCCTCACATTTTCCTTGCAACAGTCCACTCCACCCTTACTTCTCTGGGGACTCAGAGAGAGAAACAGGTTTTCAAGTTGAGTGATTTCATTTTCTAAAAGCTTTTCTCTCTGCCTCTCTCTGTTTCTGTCTTCCAGGTGTGTGGAGGAGGTGCGTTGGACTCCAGAGCAGAGCAGTGTGCAGCATTTAACACCCAGGAGTTCATGGGTCGCCTCTACAACTGGGAACCCTTCACTGAGGGTGAGGACTGAGTTAACACAAACACGGTAGTTTAGGGTTTAGCTGCTCAATGCTTAAATGCGATAATAGGCTTATAGGAGAGGAGAGAAGAGGGGGGAGGTGGGGGAGCAAAATGTGTGTGTTTAAGGGAGTTAAATGTTGCTCTGGTGTTAGTATGTGTTGGCAGGCCTCGACTGCATGCCCAACCCACCACAGTCCTCTCATTGGAGCAGGCCTGCGTCTTCATGAGGCGTCGAGGGTGGTGAGAGTCAAGAGGAAAGGAGAATGAGTGGAACTCAGTCGGCTTTTATTCTCTGCACAAAACTATCTCCCTCCTCTCTTTTTCCTCTCATTTGTTCAACACGTCCCTTTGTCCCTTCCTCTCCTGCCAAGCCTCTCCTCCCTGCTCTGACTAAGCGCATAGATTCCTACTGGCTGAGATAAAGAAAGAAAGCAGAAAGCAAGAGAAAGATACAGAGAGAGGGGGGTAGGTGAGAGGTGATGGGATGCAAGTGTTTTGTCACATGACCACTGAGAGCCAAGGGAGACACCGTGGCTCGTGTTCATGTGTGTGTCCTTGTCTTTGTTTCTTCCTATGTGTGAGTGTGTCCATGTGTGGTTATGCCTGTTTGTTTACTTTCTTCTTAAGTGTACAATAGTTCAGCTCAGCGGAGACTGTGTCTGTTTATCTTTGTTTTCCATTGCTGGAGGGAAAGAAAGAAAAAGAAAGCGAGAAAACACTAAATAGATATTTGAGGAATTTGACAGAAACAGAAGAGTGGGCAGAGAGAATACTGCAAACATGGGGGTCTGGGGAGTGAGAGAATGGAGGAGGTAAAGAGAGGAGAGAAACAGCTGTGAGTTGATTTCAACACTATTTGTCATTAGACTTAGAAATATGTGTATGGGCCTCTGTGTGTTTACAGTACAACTTTATTGGTGCTGTAGATGAACGGCTTAATGGGTCTGAGATAATGTGTGGAAAAATGTTTGCACATGTATGTTTGTGTATCTGTCTGCGATTGCTGTATCAGCTGGCTGAAGTTCCTCAGCACACTTGCTGTGAGAGTGCAGAGCCAGAAACACTAGATCAGCAACACTACTCAACCGCACGCATTCGTCTGACTTTATACTGCCTTTAAACAATACACGCACAACACACTTGTCCAAATGTGCAGAATACACAAAACTAAAAGCAGAGATTCACATAAATGATGTTTTATCCATTACATTGGAGAATGACAGGATAAAAACACTAAAAGCCCTCATCACTGTGCTCATATTAACAGATCACATAAACAGATTTGCCCGTAATGACTAACCCACAGAGAATTTTTACCCAACTGCACAGTTCCCACTTTGGGCTCGTTGTTCGGGTTTTCCAACCCACAACTTGTGATGGTTATCCGTTCCCATCAGCCTCATTTTCAGCTGCAGCATTTTCAGTGAAAAAGCTTGGATAAACCCAATGTACACTACCTGCTCAGCATTTAGCAACTAGAAATGCTGAGCACCCAGATTGTTGAGATGGTAGAGACCAAAAGCTATAGAGACCAATAGCTGGGGGAACATCTAAATTTGTTAAATCAAGTGAATAAAATTACTGACACCTTGAGATATTAATTAAACTAAAATGTAATTTTGCAATAAGTGGCCATTCTACGTAACATATTTCCATTATGTGAAATATTAGTGGCAGGTGTTCTGCCTTTAGATTCCCTGCTACGTCTGAGTGAACACAAGTCAAACTTAAAGGCTCTTTTTATTTATTTATTTTTTTGGTCTTGTCAGAGCAGATTGAGGGTGGTTCTGAGAATAGAGGCAGATCTAGATGATGCATGCTGCACATCTGTACCAGTAGTCCTCACTGGGGTATCAGCTGGAGTCAGACTGTCTGCATAAACACACAGGGACTTTCCTTATACCCACCACCTCTGTTTCTGTGTGTGTGTGTGTGTGTGTGTGTTTGTGTGTATGTGTGTGAGAGAGAGAGAGAGGGGAGAAAGTGAGATTACTGTATTTATTCTGAATTGCGCTGCTCGTAAATTTGCTCTATCTGCTGTGTGTCCTTGCCCTCCTGTCCAGTTGGACTTATTTTAAAACCACTGCGTCCTTGAGATTTGCTGAGAAGGGGAGTGGACTGGACAGAGAGAAAAGTGGAAGAAAAACAGAGACGACCTCTGATAGGGAGGTATATGGGTAAATCCTGGTACTTGCATTAGAAAGACACAGTCCAGTCATTTTACTGTGAGGTTCTTTGGAAAAAAAGAAGACACCAAAAGACAGACATTTACTGAATGGAAGCTGTGAGATATTCTGATGGAGTATATATGATACTGTATGTGTCAAAAGTATATGCAGATGACGTCAGCTGGGTCAGACACACTCGATCTGTGCTGGAGATGATCCTTTTCCACTCTGCTAAGTAAATTGTATCACACTGTTTACTTCAGTTTGGTCCCATTGGCTTCTACCCAGACCTTCTTATCTAGGTCCCCATCAACACACCAGAGTCTGCGAGGAGTGTGTGTGTGTGTGTGTGTGTTTCGACACTGAACAGTGTATTAGTCATTTCTCTCCAGCTGCACTCATCTGTTTAGGCCTTTGTACACTGCTGCATATATTTCCCATAAGTATTTATGTTGAACTGTGCTGCTCTAGCTACTTAGTGTATGACTCTCATGCCTCCAAGGTGACAGCCCTGTTATATATGTAGTGCTAAGTATTGTGGCCTATGGTTTGGAACTGGAACCTTAAACCGTAAAGCTGCCACTGCGGTTATAAACCACAGAAGTGATGGTCTTGACTAATTTCTCCCAGCAAACTCAACTCAGAAAGCAGTACCTCTGTAGTTTTGTAATTGCTGCACGTGCAGGTGTTGTTTTACTTGAATATTCCCTTTTTTTCAGGCCTCATCCCCTCTCTGCACACCCATCCTCCCCTCTTCCTGTCCCACTGCCTCTCTCTTTCTCTCTCCCTGTTGGAGTTTGTTTAGACGGAGAGATAGTGGGGAAGTATATTTAGACAACATATATTCCACTGTCTGAACACTAAGCTCAGAGAGGGAGAGAGAGAGACAGTGGAAGAGAAAGAGAGGCCAGAGATCGAGGCGAAAAGAGAAACAGAGAAGTAGCTAGAGACAAATGAAAGATAAGGACCAAAATGGTGAGCAAAGATTAAGGGTGAATAGGAGTTGGAGAGTGCTCGAGCATGACTTCAGGACAGGAATTGAAGAAGAGGAGAGGGCACATGAGAGAGATGAGGAGGAAAAATACAGAAAGAGAAAGAGGCACTTTGAGTTCCCCCTCTCTTTTCTGTCACTGTCTCCAGTCTAATCTCAAAAAGATAACTATGACAGAGGGAAAGAGAGAACAAGGGTGAAGAGAGAAAGGGTGGGAACTGCCTCTCTTTACTTTTTCTCTTTCTTTCTAAATATGTGCTGTATATCTGTCTCTCTGCAGTTAGTAGTGACAGTAGCAAACAAGTGGCAGTAGCATTGCCGAAAAAAAAAGTTTGGCTCATTTGGATGGCAGTCATGGACTGTGATCAGTGTTGTGTTGTGTGTTGATCAAAATCAATTGAATTAATGAATAAAATCAATACAAATAGGAAATGTATAGTAAAGCAGAGTAAAACAGATTACAGGTGACTTCTAAAGGTCAGAGTCATCTTGAGCTATTACAAAAATAGTTCTGAGTTTGAATATATCTCATCTTTATTTCTGAAATGCTCACTGATGTGCTTTATAAATAAGAGCAGTTCCACATTGTTTAAATCATTTTCTTCTTGGTGTCACAAAGAGAGACAATAAAACAGTACCCCTTTAGTACTTGCTTAGTGGTACCAGAAAGTTTCCACATATGCTGACGATATACTGCTGTGTGTTGATGAAGCACTTTCTTTTCAACTCACCATATTTTAGAAACATTCACAAAATGCATCAAACTCTGATACGTCTGCTGCACCATTGAACCTGTCACGGCTTCCTCAGTTCTTACAAAAGTATTTAGGGAACTTGGAGCTGATGTATACCCATGCTGAAGGACCACTACTGCACTTTTGACGTATATTTATAAGCAAGTTGATGTACTTCGTTATGCATTACTTTAATGTCCTTGCAAACTTGTAGGAAGATAAACGTCCAGTTTGGGTCAATTGCCTCATGTGTATGACTTCCTTACCACTTCCACCTACTTAGTGATAAAAATACACTCTGTATTGTCCTTACATATTTGGTCAGGCAAACAACCACGAATCAGAGGTGCAAAACTGCACACAGTGTCTTGGTTTGAACGTAGGTTATTTTTTAGCAAGATACAGACATATTTTGGACGAAAGCCTACATTGGGTCACTTTTTTGTCATTAAGTTTGGTTCACTCTGCTCTCCCACTGAAATACTTCTTTGGTACCTTATCCCTCTGTTTGGGTGGTGTCCTCCTGTAATGGAAACCCACAAAACAATGACATGGCATCTTAACAGTCCAGTTTTACTAATCCCTTTCTTCTCTCTGGAGGTTTTCAATGTCTAATTATTGTTGACTTTTGTACTACTTGTAGAAATTTAAGAAACGTTTGCAAATTCTGTGAAGGCATAAGGAGTTCCTTTGAGTTTACTACATACTACGCGGTTTTTGAATTCTCCCTTGGACACACAAGGTAAAAGCAGGGGTCGGGTATTTGACCTTTAGTCTTTGTTCTTGGCTATCTCCTATGAACCTCTTGACTTTGAAAATGGTAGGAGCTTTGGGTTATTTGCTGTTTGTGCTTGAGTGAACTGGGAGAGGAAATCTTTCCATGGTGAAACAATCTGCAGTGTTATTATATGGAAATTTAGTGGCATTGTTATATGAGAACCACAATTTGATTACTTTAAAATGTCCAATTATTTCACAAAATAATATTTTTTTCAAATGGTTTCAAGGACAGAATAATAAAACTGTAGAACAGTTTTTGACCACACTTGGCAAAGTGTCATTCTGTTCATATTCTTATCTGTTCTGTTCTTATAGAATTGATTGGTGGGTACATTTCTGTCTATATGTGGCAGAGAAATAAAACACCACAGTGGGAAGTCACAATTTCAGATGCACAGAAAATTGTCCTTTCCCCCCTGAACCCCCTTTTACAGAAACCCCTCCCTCCCATCTGCAATTTAATCTCTGACCCCTTCCTCATGCTATGAGCTCATGTCTATAGCTGTATTTCACACAAACTCAGGCCTGAACACACATACACAGACACACCAGCTATGCCTGAGGCCTTTACCCCTTTTACACCCCCATCTGTTACCTGGGTGACTTTATCACCCATTTGTTTAACTCTTCCTGTGTTTGTTAAAGGAATAGTTTTGGAAAATATGCTAATTCACTTTCTTTCTGCAAGAGACAAGAAGTGTGTTAAGTGTGGAGCTAGGGGCAGGATTTGGTTAGCCTAGCTTAGCATAAAGACTCAAAATAAACCCTTACCATACACTTACTGTGAAAGTAATCTTCTCTTTGCACAAACAGAAATGTTAAAAGATAATTTGTGGTTTTAGAGGGAATCAAAACCACAGAATTGTTACAGTTTTTCTTTTTTCTCATTAAGCATATTTTCCAAAATTCTTGTATTTCACCATGTAGATTTTCTCTTCTTACTTCCTCCAAATTTTGTGCTCCTACCTCACCCCATTCCCCCATGAGATCCTCTGTATTCTCCACTCGTCTATTTGCCTGTCTATTCTCCAAGCGCTGAAGGACTTTTCATTTCCTCTTTTACCTTGAAACCCTCTTCTCTTTCTCAGATTCTTCCCTTCAGCTCTCTGTTTCCACTTCCAGGTCTCCTCACAGTGTGCACCCGTTGGGCTCCTCTCATAAATCTAACCTTCCTCTAGCTTACGTTTACAGCTTTCTTCTGGGTATGTATCTCCCGGGAAGGTGCAGCAATGAGTGCACTCGTATAGGGAGCAGTGCGGGAAATAGCTAATCACTCTCCCACTGTCTGACACTGTTATATGGTCTGGCCTCGGTTTCCTGGCCACATGGAAAGACGTTCATCACCCAGCTGTGTCTTCTCCTCGCCAGGCAGATGCACAAAGAAACTGCACATGGTCACACAGGGGACCTCACAGTCACACACACTTAAGACAAACATATATGTGGTGCAGTGATCCTACTACGCTCTGTTGCTCTGTTGCAGTCGGTGAGGACAAGCAGTGCGAGCTGACCTGCAGACCTGCCAGCTATCGTTTCTATGTCCGTCAGGCTGAGCGTGTCAGAGATGGGACTCCCTGCTTCAACGTCAGCTCAAATGACGTGTGTGTGGAAGGACGCTGTCTGGTGAGTGGAATTTAATGTGTATGTGTGAGAGTTTTTGCTTCAGATGTCTGAGCTCAAGTCCCTCCTGTCTAAACAGGGGCTGACAAAGTCCAGAACCTGGCTCTCCTAGTCTCACGTCTGGAGGCTGATTTAAGCCTGGCATTCAGATTCGGAGAGTCTCCAATCTTTTTTATTACCCTACTCTGGGCCTCTTTTCTCTGTTTCTTTCTCTCATTTGCACTCTCACTCTCTGATTTCCCCCTCATTCCACCCTTCTGTTTCTGGTAGGAATCTGGTGAGCTACAATTACCAATTTGCACCAACATCAGTGAAATAAACACTGGCAGTGGATGGGAAATGTCAGCAAGATTGGAATAGCTATTCTCCCCCTCTGTCCCCACTCCTCCTCCCACTTCTCCCTACCCCATTGTCTGACCTATCACTCACATCTTTTCACCTTCTTCTCCTGCCAGACCGAGGGCTGTGATGGGATACTGGGCTCCGGCTCTGTGATTGACAAGTGTGGAGTATGTGGTGGGCGGGAAACCTCCTGTCGAAAGGTGACGGGAAGCTTCCAAAATGTCACGGTTCCCCTTGGTTACCACAAAATCCTGGACATCCCACCCGGAGCTACCTTCATTAACATCACAGAGAGAAAAGCAAGCCCTAACTACCTGGGTAAATTGTAATAGACGCTCAAAAAAATCATGTACACACATATATATACACACACACACACACGCAGTTTAAGAGTACTTCAACAATACTGGTTGCAGCCAAGTGAGACATTGGTGAGGAAATTGCAGATTTGGGAATGAGATTTGGCCAATGAGCGAGTGTGTGCTGGCTTGAACTAAGACTGTAAATTAAATCTGTGGCCTTGCAGATTCAGAGCAGATAAAGCTAGTATTGTTTGAGCACAAAAGGATCCAGCGAAGTGTGTATATGTGATTGTTTGTCTTGCCAGCCTGCTGTTTGGTAATGAGACAGCACTCCAAAGTCTGAGAGTGTTTTAGCTCTGAGAGTGTTTTGGGGGGGGGGTTCTAAGAATTCACCACTACATAGACTAAACAAGGCCAAAATAAGAAAAGAAAACTTGAATCATGATCTTCTCTTCCCGTCTGACCTTTTCACCCTCACTAATTTCTCCAGCCATGAGGAGTGGTACAGGGGCTTCAGTGGTGAATGGGCGTTGGGCTGTGGACCCTCCAGGGGAGTACCAGGCAGGGGGGACTACCTTCACCTACACCAGACCTAGAGCACAGGTGGAGGGGGAGGAAGAGAAAGGAGAGTCCCTGAAAGCCCCAGGACCCACCACTACACAGCTACAACTATATGTAAGTGCTGGAACACAGGAGGGCATTTATTTTAACCCAAGTAAACATGAACCAGGGCATGACAAAAATAAGTTAATGATAAGAATCACGCGCATGTCTGCACAGAGTATTTCACATCTCTATAACATTGTTGTAAGCCTGAGGCTGTGCTCTCCTGCTCTGTGTCAAGATCCTCTAGATAGGCAGCATTGTTTTAGCATTATGGTGGGATAAATGCATCTACACTAAAGCTTAGCCTGAGCCACATCAGACTATCCACGGCTTAATAATAACAACTCTTACCTCAGGCTAAGATCATATTAAAGAACAGGAGTCATA
The DNA here is from genome assembly GCA_037833715.1 of Toxotes lorentzi. Classification (NCBI taxonomy): domain Eukaryota; kingdom Metazoa; phylum Chordata; class Actinopteri; family Toxotidae; genus Toxotes; species Toxotes lorentzi. The sequence continues at coordinate 10,179,281 of JBBMJY010000025.1, read as the reverse complement.
TGTAGGTTTACATTCAGTAGCTATGGGCCAGGAGGGGGTAAAAATAGCAAGCAACCCCCCAAGCCTGAGTTTAATCTCCTCCGGAATCACCTGCATTTTTAAGGCTTAGTAGGATATAGAAATAAGACTGAAAGTCTGTAACCTCGCCAGCGGCACTGTGAGGTCGTAATGCTCATTACACGTTGGAAAAGAAATTGTTGGATGGATTAAAATAGAAAGTCTGCTATCTGTAGATCCTTACCACCTCTGGGAAGACGGATGTTTGGGGCACAGGCACTGGCTATGAAGTGCAATGTCCCAGATTCAAGAAGCCAGGACCCAATGTTGCATTTCTCTCTCCTTCGTTTATATCCCACGTATCTATAGTAAAGGATTAAAATAGCCAAAAAAATACTTCTCGGTCTGTGGGTGGTGTCACAAGAAAAGCCACACTGTCGCCTAAATCAAAAGGGTTTATCCTCTGTACACAAGCTATTTCAGAACATCTCTTCTGTGGCAAAATATAGCAGATCAAAATGTTTTTGCCATGAGACTCCTGCTGATTAAGTTTAGATGACCTTTACTATGTTAGGTCTTGTAGATTGACTGCAGGGTTTCAAAGTAACAAGCATACACCCTGCTGAGGTATCCTAGAACATGACACTGAATCCTTGTAGCTCATCCTGACCTCTGACCTCCCTGTGAAGAAAGGGGAGCAGTAAATTTCTCTTTGGGGATCAGTAAAGACGTTTTAGGGTGTTTCTCGCCACTGGCTACTTTTCACCTCTAGTCCTGAATGTTCTCTCTCCTTGTTTTGCTCTGCAGATCATTTTCCACAAGGAGAACCCTGGCATTGACTACGAGTTTTACATCCCAGTGGAGAAGAAGGAGGGAGAGAGGGAGAGGCTGACGGAGAGAGAGAGGGAGACAGCCAGAGAGAGGCCAAGGGAGCGAGAGCCGGCGAGGGCACCCCTTCGCAGTAAGTCCATCGCACCCCAGCCTTCTGTTCTCCTCTGCTCTGTTTGGCAAATGTTTTGACAGCTGTGTTTTCTGCATGTTCCATACAGTAGCAAAGAAAGGCAGGACACATGTATAGTACAGTTTAATCGTGTGGGTCCTAAATCAAATCGAAGATCTCTAGATTCATTCTTTCCAAATTACTCAGAGAAACACCAACTCATATCCTTAGAGAATGATTGACGTGTTTATGGATTAGGATGGGTGTGGTTGTGGGCCAAGTGGGAGGGATTACTGTATAAGTGTTTGTGTGTTTGTGTATGACCTAGATGGGAGGCTATCTGGTCCACATGTTCGCTGCCATGAGACCCTGACCTCATCGTGACATCATTCGCCTCTGACTCACTGCCTTCCTCCTATTCTCAATAATTCAGCGTTCATGTTTTGCCTGTTTCCTCACACTTTATCTCTCTTTTCTCCTCCTCCTCATTTGTGTTTCCCAATCTTTGCCTCACTCTCTCACCTTTTCCCGCCCTTTCTGATTTGTCTTCATGTCCATTTTATTTTTTCTTGTCTCCCAGGTCCTCTCACTGTGTCAGTAGAAGACCCTCCTCCTGCTCCTCTCCCTGTTTCTGTCCCTTCTTTCCCCTCTTCCTCTTCCTCCTCCTCCTCTGTGTTTTCTCCCCCATCCTCAGACCGGTGGACGCCTGACAGATTGCGCACTAGAGGATCTGCACCCAACAGAAATGCTCGTATCCCCCCTCGCACTGACCTGCCACCTGACACTGATCCACCTTTTGTTTGGAAACAAGGCGGACTCACGGAGTGTTCTGCTTCCTGTGGCAAAGGTCAGGTTCTGATAAGACACATACTTCATTTGTGTGCCTCACACACAAAGCAAAATGCTTATTTTACGCTTATTTTCTTTCTTTGAATGATGTGACGTCTCCCTCCTGTGGTTGGTGGATGGAAGTACAAGAACATGGAACTAAAATAATTGTCAATTGTCTCTGCAGGTTCTCAGTATAGAGTGATTCTGTGTATAAACCGTCACACAGACGAGGAAGTCCCAGAGAGAAAGTGTGACTCTGCAGCCAAACCTGTTCCTGAGGAGGAGCCTTGTAATACACAAGCCTGCCCACCATAGTGAGCTCATACACAGTTAACCTTGTAGAGAAATGCATTATACAGAAATTGTTTTTCTGTTTTTGTTCAACTCTCTCGCAATAGTTGTAATTTGCAGGTGGACTGAAATATTCAAAAACACCAGAACAGACCTTTAAGCAAATGACATACATACTATCTGCAGTGTCAAAATATGGATGAATGCAGCAATTATTCTGCATAAACAAACTTGAACACCTTTGATAGACAAATTTTAAATTTTATTTAGATAGCGAAGATGTTTGACCTTGTGTTATTTTCCAGTAGCATTTATCTTTAACCCGCCCACCTCTCCGTCTCTCTATGTGGTAGCTGGGAGGCCAGTGCATGGTCAGAGTGCAGTGTGTCCTGTGGCCCTGGGTTGCAGCAGAGGCAGCTCCAGTGCAGGCAGAGCTTTGGGAGCCGTTCCACCATGGTCCACCCGCAGCACTGTGCCAACCTCACCGCACCAGAGTCCACGCAGGCCTGCCAGCTCCACCTCTGCTCCCACTGGGAGGTCAGCTCAGACTGGAGCACGGTAGGTCCACAGTGCTAGTGCATAACTGGGAGCTGCAGCCGCTCACAAGTCTACAGAAATTATTATAACCGGCCAAGTGCTGTATCTTACAATCTGTAAACATAACACAGACAGAAAGAGAGTGAGTGGGTGGGGTCGGGTTAAAATAAGCATGAGTGGTTGTGTTTGTGGAGTTCCCATAAAGTTTGCCATGGTGCTTGGATATGATGACACTGTGTCGATATCATAAATTTTAAAATTCCTTCATTAAGTTATCATACAAGTATTTGATTACTTTTCAGACCACTGCAGACAGTGTGCCATGGGTTGGGTTGCAGCAAATCCTTTTTAAATTGGTTTATTTTGGTTAATGTTTCAACTGTTTTTATTTTTTTATTAGTCACATATTTTGGGTCACTTTAAATGTTATAATAGTTATGAATCCTCTAAAAAAAAAAAGATCACACAGTTTAGTAATGAACCATCAAACATCACCTTCTTTGTCAACTAGAAGTTGATTTACTATTACAGACAAGGCAGTGGGAATTTAAATGAATTAGATTTCACAGTTTTTACCCTTTCTTCATTGTGTCTCTCCTCTCTGTCACAGTGCTCAGTCGACTGTGGAGTAGGAAGGAGGACAAGGAATGTGCGTTGTGTCAGTGATAAAGGCAACGTGGTGAGTGACAAGGAGTGCAACTCCAGGCTCCGTCCACAGGGAAGTGAGGAGTGCAACATGGGACCCTGTGTAACCAACTGGTACTTCACTGACTGGTCCAGTACTGTGAGTAGTACACAGACACAGACACAAAGGAACTAACATTCACGGCACTTTGCAGTGATCCTCAATACGATCTTCCACTTTGTGTCCCTCAGTGCTTGGCACAGTGTGGTCCTGGGGTGCAGAGGAGAGAGGTGGTGTGTCTGACTCGAGGAGGGGTCAGAGAGGGTACAGGAGGAGGGGACTGTGTTGGGGAAAAACCAGCAGAGATGAAGGCCTGTAATGGGGGCCCCTGTGTGCCAATAGCCATGTGGTACAGCAGCCCCTGGACACAGGTAGGACAGAGGGACTAAAGAAGGAAGGACATTTTTTTGTCTGTTTCTCATGTAAAGTATTTAAAAAATCTTACCATTTAACTTTATTTGACTTTAATTTGTGTTTTCTATCGTCTTTTGCGTCTTGTTCAGTTCTCTTTTTGTACAAAAAAGGTTTTCCTTATTTTGAAGTAACATTGCATTTATTTTGCAGTGAATACAGCCACTGTATTCCTTTTGTAGATTACATGACTGATTTTTGTTCTTTTTCCAGTGTAATGTCCCATGTGGACAAGGAACTCAGCGACGAGACATCATTTGTGTCCAGAAGATGGGGAATGATTTTACTGTCGCACCAGCCAGCGAGTGTGCTCATCTGGACAAGCCTGCCGCAGTCCAGGAGTGTGACATGGGAGAATGTCAGCCACAGTGGTTCACAACAGAGTGGAGCGCGGTGAGAGACGAAGGGAAAAGGAACAGAGATCTGGGAATAAAATGCTGAAAATTGAAATTACAGGACGGAACATGCAAAACAGCCAGGACAACTCCAGTAGAAGTGTCAGAGGATTGTTGGCGTATTGTGTGCTAATCACAACATTTCTAATAATGTTGCATTTCTATTCCTAATAATGTTTTTAACTCTGTCTCTGCTTTTGTTCTCAGTGCTCACGTTCTTGTGGAAAAGGCTTACAGATGAGGGAGGTACGGTGCCTAACGCCAGACAAAAAGCACAGCCCTGAATGTGATCCCAACACCAAACCAGAACAGGAGCAAATCTGCAACACAATACCCTGTAGTCCACAAGTCCCAGGTTGGTGACAGTGTATATAAATATATATATATATATGTGTGTGTGTCTTGGGTTTCTCCCTACCAGCATCTATCTCCTCCTCTTTAATCACAGATGAGAACTGCCGAGATAGACGTCATAACTGTGTGATGGTGGTGCAGGCCAGACTGTGCGTCTACTCCTACTACAAGACCGCCTGCTGTGCTTCATGTGCTCAGAGTGCTCAGCGTTCTAAGAGGCAATGACCTGCTAAGCACAGACAGCCCGTGTGTGCAGTAAGTCACGGATTAGGTCAAAAGGGCTGATCACCTCTTAAATGACAAGTCTGTAGAAATGGACAGCCCAGAGTAGATGTGCGATGTTCAGAGACCGTTCAGCTATTTTCACCTGATTATTCAGGTAAAACACTGTGAAAGCAGCCGGTTCCTTTTACCAGTTCTCTGTATACAATTTTCCAATGTCTCTTAGAACCACATATTCTACTGAGCTTATTTCTCTTTACTTTGTGCATTAGCTTTAACAGGTTCATACTGTGTCACACAGGGCTGAGCGGTGCATTTGCTGTGATTTCCACACTTGAGGGCATATCTCTGGCTGAGAGATGCTAATGGAAGGTTCTCACTGAGGACACAGCTGTGGTTCAACAGGATTTTTAGCCTTTGTTAAGATTCCTCCTAATCTACAGGATCGCAAAACAGATGTAGTCAGACATGCATACCACTAATTATGTGCTGAACAAATAATTACCATGTGTGCTAGATAAAGTGTGTATACTGTAGCTATGCGTTGCTCAAGATCTACTGGAATAGATCTACTTTGTTTCTGTTTGCTGCAAATGTCCCCCACTGAACTACAGTGGCTACCCCCCAACTAAGCTAGAAGGATTTGATTTACATACTGTATGTCTCTTTTTCTCTTTGCCAAAAATATTTCCTCAAGTGTCCTCTTATTGTTCACTTCAGTATTTGGACAGATGAACCAAAGGAGTAGGGTGACCATGGCAGTAAGTGACCAAATAAATTATATCAGAGCAGAAAGACGGAGGTGAGAGGCTTCCCGAACAAGAAGGATATTACACAGGACGCTCACTAAATAAGAATTTTTAAAAATTTAATTATCAAGTGATAAGACTGGTGTTGGTTGTTGGTTGGTTGTAGTATGCTTTTCTTCTCGTCCATAAATCACATGAAAAGACCAAAACCATCAATGCATGTCTCTGCCCTAAGTCCACCTGTTCCCACTGAAGATGTCAGTCTTTAAAAATGGCTCACAAATGTATAGTTTCTTTTTTTGTTTTTAAAGGCTTAGTAATTGTCTGACACAAATAGGCTCAGTACTCTTAAGCAACTCTCACTCAAACTGGAATAAATTGTGTAAATTTCTTAGGGACTCTTTTCTGCTGTGGAATAACACACATTAGTGAGCATTTATGACATCAGGACAGTGCATGTGAGATTCTTTCAAAATAATCTACAGTGCATATGTTCATTATAATGAAGGAACATGTCACTCTGTGCAATACTGTGGCTCATTTCTGTTTTTAATATTTTTCAATGGGGTTCTATAACAGCAAAATAAGATACAAGAGGTTAGGTTTGGTTACTCAGTACTCAATACGTGTTAGTTTCAATTCATTTTTAATTTTGGTCTTTTCATGGGATTTGTTGACAATAAGAAAGATATAGAATAAAGCCCATAATAACCATGAACTTGGTGACGCACAGGTTTGGTGTAAAATGATCTCTACTGACTTAGCTCATTTTTCATTTTGATGATCACACAGCACCGTGACGACTGGGCTGAGGTCTTAAAAAACACATCTTAAAGTCCTCCCTGTCTCCTCACCTCATCTCAGTACATCCTTTCCATCGTCACCTTCTTGGGAGGGGAGGATGAATCTGTCCTATGAGAATAGGTGAAGCCAGAATTAAGAAAGACCTTATGAAGACTGAGAAAGTTGCTCTCTTACAATCATCTTTTAATAAGTTCAGTTATGATGTGGATCTAATGCAACCATTCTGCTTTGACCTGAAAGCAAATATTTTGCATATCGAAGTGGCAACCTCTGTATATGTGTGTAAGTACTCTTTCTGACTGTCTCTTCTTTCCTTTTCCTACACCTCCCACCAAGAAACATATACTCACACTCTGCCCACTCAGAGGTGAGGAGGAGTCTGTATATTTGTCAGATATGTTTTAATGTCTATAATTTCTTTTGAACATAGTAGGTGCTTATGTTTTATAACTAAGTAAGAGTTATCAGAAGTGTTGTTGTTGACCGCATTTATTCACATCTAATTGTCATATAACTGTTGTATTCCGCATTCGACAAGGACACGTGAATTGTGGATGTGTGCGATATGTATGTGTGTGTGCATGCACGTGAGTATGGTTATGTGTTTTGAGATCATGGCTTTGAATGCGTCATTCTTGTCTCTAATCCCTCGTAGAAAAAAATTGCATTTTATATAAAAACAAAAAGAAGGATAGTAATTTATCTATTATCTAAAGAACATGTAATTTATTTTCTGTTTCAAGAGGCTGTAGCAATTTTCTTTTGTTACCACCAGAGTTTATGAGATTGTTATTATTGATACATGGACGGAATTTTTTTATTATTATTATCATGCAAAAAACAAAAACAGTGTGGAAAAATTATTGAATGATAAACCATTTTAAATAAAAACCGAAACAACAGAGACGTTAAGTAGTGTTCCATGTTTTCTTTTTGTCCAATGAGTGAGGTTGATATGGCCAGTTCCTTCCAAATGATGGCGCCATTGAGTCTCATACGTAAATAATCAGGCCCGATTGCCCTCAGAAATGTATGGATTTGGATCCGTGTCTGCACTGAAACTACTTGTGTGCTTGTTTTATTTAACCAGTAAGTCTCTTGATACATACGTACAATTTCTGTTTTATAAAAGAGCTGGCCAAAATGGCACAGTAAAATCAGTCACATCAGAATGCAGCCACTGTACCAATATTCCTGTATTGCACAAATAACAGTATAGGACTGAAAAGACATGAATAAACGAAGCCATTACTTAAACAATTACATTCCTTTTGAAGCCTTTTTTTTATGTGCTGCATGATGCTCAAGTATCTGATACAAAGGCTGTATTTCCAAATGAAGTTTTTCATGGAGATTATTCCAAGTCCACAGTGGATAACACACAAAAAAAGAACAAAAAACAAAAAAAACATTTTGCCAAGTTGGGAAAGGTCAGATGTGTCTTGCCGCCCGAGGTGTAAGAGTAGGAGTGGCTGGAGGAGTAGGAGTGTGATGAAAAGAGCCAACAGTAAAACAGTGAAAGCAAAGTTTAAAGGGCATGGCAATTTTGTTTAACTATAATGTTGCTAAAGCACAGAAGGCCTGTGGCAGTGATGGTTTAGAAACACTGTGGTCATGAACCCAAATACCCCCAATGACCCACCCCACAAGATATTTGGATGCTTCATATTTTATTTATTTAGTTAACAGTTGAAATTTCATTGAACTTTTTTTTTACTACATGAATGTCTAAATTCTAAAAGCTTTGTTTAAAATAAAAAATAAAACAGTTACTTTTGCAAAAAAGTAGTCAGGTTTAAACACGTTAATCCTTGAATAAGCCACTAAAATACCCATCGTGTAACTGTGGAATGTAAACTCCAGATTCCCAGGAAAGAACAGGACATGACCTCTTTACCCTTAAAAGTAGCCAAAGCCCTGCCAGATTAATTTGTTTGTTTGCTGCTTTCAAACGTGATCGACCATTCAAAAAACTTCACTCTGGAGGTGGAGGAATACTGAGGTATAATGAGTATAATGAGTAACACTGAGTTAAGATTTTTCTCTCCTCAGCATCCCTGGTCATGCATCTGCGTGCGTTGTTTCTTCTTCATCGTGCAGGGAGGCTTAACAGCTCCGGTGGCGTGATGCCCGCTGCCTGCACACCGTTCACATCCTCGCGGGCGCAGCGGGCGTTGCGTGCTTCTCCTGCCGATGCTGGGTTTGTAAGAAGCCCCTGGTGTGGTGATATATATACATGCAAGTTTGTGTGTGTGTGTGTGTGGGTGGGTGGGGTGTATATTGGTGGATGAATGTAGCGGGGGATGTTGGCTCACAGAGGGCACGAGGCAAGGCAGGCAGATGGTGACCTTTTGGAGTAAATTACCATGAACCCTATGACTCTTTCCAATCAGTCTCTTTGCAAGACTCTGATCACGCACGCACACTTTAAACATAAGAAAAACGGGGTGTGATCTGGCTGTTTTGCAATTACTCTGGAAACTCTGTTTTTATATTCTGCTCTAACGGCCGGTTTTCCAAAGTAGCCTACAGACTGTAAAGTAGGCCAACTCCAACCCGGAGCTATGTCTCCTTCCCTCTGTCACACATTTTACTCTGTGTGGGTGTGAGCGTGTTTTCGGGATCGGGCGTGAACAGCTGTAGTAGTCGTGACTGCGTGCACGTCGTCGGCGGCGCGCTTTCGGCTTCACGTCAAGAGGCATCGTTTCAGCACCAAGGCCAGGGCTCGCGGCTAGAACAATAGGCGGCTCCGCGCACCATGTCGCCTAGGCAACGTCTGAAAAGTTTCACCCGCAAACCGTGGCTCAGGCAGAGCGATTAAAAATACATAAAATGCTTCTGAAAATTCGCTTTGTGGATGTAAACATAGTACGTATCGGCGTTGATTTTAACCAGTGTAGCTGTAAAGGTAACTGAGGACGTAGGCGACGATATTGTATTTTTTCGTATGAGTACGTCGAACGAAGTTATCGACGGTCCCTGGGAGTTACGTCACAAGCTAGCAACCGCTTTGGTGCGAGGAGGGGGAGGGGGAGAAAGAGAGTAGGGGAGATACCGGTAAAGGACGTGAAAAGCCATCCAGCCGTTGGACGGGTGAGACGCCGCAAGAAAACACAAAATAGCGAGAATATTAAGTGAGAATAACCTCCATTAACGGCTGGAACAGTAACGGCAAGGCCGAAAGAGTATGTTACAAGAGTACATGCAAGTTTAAACTGTTGGAAGTTACCCGCATTTAAGCAGCTGGTTAGCCCGTTATCACTTTGTCATTTTCGTAGGAATTAAGAGTGGACTTTCTTGAAAGTGATAACTAACTAGCTTGCTCGGTGCACTTTGAATTTCGAAAGTCGGGAGGTCGGTTGAGTTTCAGTGGGACCGGTGACAAGCTGTGATTTGGACTCACCTGCCAGGACTCTCGTCTACCACCTCCAGACGTCCAGACCTGGAACACGTTATTTTTTTTTTTTTGTGAAAACACAGCCGAGTCTATAGTGTACATAGAGGAGGAAGAGGTGGAGAGGAAGAGAGGCACGGGAGGCACAAAGAGCGGAGAGCATCCAGAGAGGGGAGGAAGGAGGACGGCACGGAGGGAGCGCGGCGAGGACAACAACGGGGACCCAACGGAGAGCATCCCTCTTTAATTTCTGATCTGCACAGGCAACACTCTGCTCATAAGCACCATCTGTAAACGGTAAGCGCTTTAATGTATGTGCCTTGTATATTTCCTTCTGTTGTTTTGTTCTGGTGTGTGTGTGTGTGTGTGTGTGTGTGTGTGTGTGTGTATTCTTGTGTGTGTACTTGTGTGTGTATGTGTGTGCGTGTATATATGTGTGTGTACATTGAGGGGGAGATCGGACAAAGAGCAAGGGAGCCCCCTGACATCCGTGTGTATGCTGTAACCTACAGCTGGCTAAACAAAGAAACCGCACTATTGCAATGATTTACCCCCAATCACGCTGTTTCTTCTCATTTTTATGTATAGGGATCCTGAACGCCGTTTACCCAGCAAAAGGTAATACATGCTTAGAGATATTTTCCATATATAAATATATACATTTTTTTAATTGGGGGAAAAAAGTACCATTATTGTTTTTTGATTGGCTAATTAACATTTGCATAATTGTTTTGCCAGAAGCCACTGGAGCCCTTTGTCATCAGACTGGCCAATAAAAATCAAAATAATCAACCAAATAGTCTTACATTTATTTACATAATTGGGGCACACATTTTATAGGCAAGGGGAATATTCAAATAAAATATTTTATTAAGAATTTATGGCTGTAATATTTTTTGTTCTTCATTTTTCTGACCCTGCAACTACAATTATTCTAATACTGTTATAAATTTAATATTCTAAAGGGAATGCTATGATTGTATGAAAAATGATTGTGATACCATAGGAGCTTTTTCTATGAAGTGAATTAATTATGAAGTGATTATTATATACCATAAGCCACTAAATCAATACATTTAGGATTATTATTGTGATTTTTCTTCAAGGTCTTCCTCTGTTTTCTTTTTGTTTCCACCTATCCAGTTGTGACTCAAAGACTCGTCCAGCATCAGTTGCTCATCTCCAGGGATACCTGCTCCTGATTTGTTTGCCCCTCAGCCCTTGCAGTACCCACTTGCCCTCTCCACTCTGTACCAATGAAGGAGGCCGACGCCATCAAGCTGTTTGTGGGGCAGATTCCCCGGAATCTGGAGGAGAAGGACCTCAAGCCTATTTTCGAGCAGTTTGGCAAGATCTATGAGCTAACTGTGATTAAGGACAAATACACTGGCATGCACAAAGGTAGGTCTTGCCATTATAACATAGCCTAAACGTAGATAGACAAAAAGACAGACAGATAGATACTAGATAGATAGACGTGTGATAGTAGGGGAGATAGATGGGTGGATTTTCCTGTGCTGACTGTCACACGTCTCCATGGAAACTGTCACACCTCCTCTCGTCTTCATCTCCAGTTAACACTGCAACATGAGATCATGAAGACAAACTCTACACGTTACTACACGTTCGCTGTGGATCAAAAGCACTTTTAATGCATGAATATGATTGTTGCAAAAAACTGGATGCCTATGTAAAAATGTACTGCAATTTGTGAACATGCTTGTTTATATTCCACAGAATAGGATATATAAAAGTGTGATGGATAGCTTTGTAATACCTGGTATATAGAGTTGAGAGCCTGCTATTTATCTTAACGATTAGGAGCCTTTAAATAATGGCCACTTCTAGCAAAAGATGAGGAATAAACTGTAGCAAACACACACACTCTCTCTCGTTCTCTCATACACACACATGCTGACCTGGGGTCCTCTGTGTTATGAACCAGATTAGGCTGTATGCTCCAATCATTATAATGGGCCTGTAAGCCTGGGTGACACAGGGGAAAGAATCTGTTGTTTTGAGAATCCCCACGGCCACAGTAAGCCCCTCTTAAAAGCAATGAGATGGGCCATAAGATGCAAGTGTGTGTGTGTTGTAGACTTTCCTGTGTGCGTGCATGTGTTTATTTATCTTATGGCAATATGTTGAGTCATTCTCAGTTCTCTAAATTCTTCGTGAATGCTTCCTTCCTAATGGTCAAATCTTCTCTTCTTTACTCTGAATCTACATTAGTCTGTCTGAGATGTCACCGGGATGCTAACCTGCTGCTAATCTTGTTGTCTTAGTGCTGGTGACAGGTGTAGTAAACAGCTCTGGCCAGCCAGCTCTACTACCTACCCCTCCCTCATACACACAGACACAGGTACAGCACATAGGAAAACAGAGGGAGTGTATTTTGAGTGATCGTGAGGCATGCATAATGGTTGGTATAGGGCAGGAACCTGACTGTGCCCAGCCTGTAAGGCCTTGTTAGCCCCGCGCACATGTCTGTGGTGCTGTCATGTGCTGACTTGTGCCATGCCGTGATGAAATGTGCTGTGGCGTGGAGTGTCTTTCTCTGCTCTAGAGTGCATCATCATGGTGTTGTCAAGTATAGTTACAGTGCATGAATATATATCTATTTGATTAATCCCCTCACACAGTTAAACAAGTGATAATTCAGGACAGGTGAGAAGTTAGGGAAGGTATCAGAAAAGGAGACATTTAAATGATTTAAATAGTGTGTGGCTGTGTGTGTTTGTAGGGGAGTGATACTGAGACAGAGATAGAGAATGACAAATGTTTGAGTTACTTGCTGAACTTTTCTACCTTCACCCCTTTTCCTTCTCTTTCTCCGTCTCTCTCTGTCTGACAGGGTGTGCGTTTCTGACGTACTGTGCGAGAGAGTCGGCACTGAAAGCCCAGAGTGCTCTACATGAGCAGAAGACACTACCAGGGGTAAGGGTACATCACAGACATACACACAAACACGCATTCCCCAGACAGTACACACTTCACACTTATGCAACAATACACACAAGCTTGCATATACACTCACAGCTCAAGAGCCCCCTCCACTACTACATACACAGACACACACACTAGTAGCCTCACATCAGTGTGTGTGTCTGTACTGTTGGAGGTTCAGCTCCCATTAGTAACACTGGGACATAACTCAGCAGCAGACAGGCGTCTTGCTGCTAAGGACAAACACTCCCTCTCACCGGAGATACATAGGGTACTCTGTAAGCATGATCATCTCCATTTCTCTGTCTTTCTCCCTCTCTCCATCTCTCTGTCGGTCCCTCTGTTAGGCTTCTGTGATAACTCCCGCCTACAGAGTGTGTGTAATTAATGTGACCATTCCCCTTTGTCTCATCCCAATCTCCCTCAGCCTCTCTAGTGAGGGATCGTGTGCTGTGGCTGGGATGGGGTAGGACACTGTTCATTATGGATGGGGCACTGTGCGAGATCTGTGTCTGTCTCGTAGGCTCTACCTCTCTGTCGCTCCCTCGCTCTTTTTTTTCTCTCTGACCTGGTTTCCTCTGCAGTTAACAACGGATTTTACAGTAACTGTTTTGGAACATTTTGCAGTTTTAACCTATTTTTTTTAGACCAAAAGTAGTGTGCGTAACTATCCGGCCCAGACAGTGTGCTGTGAAAGTATAGGATGTTTTGTAGAAATGACATTTTCCCTGCTTTATCTTAACTTTGATTTACAACAGCTATAACAGAATAGTGAATGTACCTCTGCCGTCTCTGAGGTTTTCTCTATCTCATTCTCTCTGTGTCACTCTGCCACTGATCAGAGTTTCAGCTCCTGCACCTTCTCCACAAGCTCGGGTGTTGATAAGATCTCTGTGAGAAAATGGTTGGAGGAGAGCCTAAAGAAAAGGCTTTGGGGGAGGGGAAATGTTCTGACACACACGAGCACAAATCCCTGCATACATACATATTGCAATCATTATGCTTTTTCCATGCAACTTGGGAATGCATCTGCATTCGTAGTCACACGTAAACACAGCATGTTAATAATGACATTAATCCAATTAGGGCCTACTAAGGGGTCTGACCTTTCAGCAAAAATCACCTTTCCACTGTCTGCTGTGTCTCGTTCCTCTCGCTCGTGTTGCCCTTTATTCTGACCCTTTCCACTGTTTTTTATTTTATCATCTCCTGTTAATGACATTAGTAACAGGCTCATTGTAGCAAAGGGAAATTATACGCAAGCCTGCTTTATGAGGAGGTAGTTGCAGTGAATTTCCTGATAAATTGTGATAAATATTCTGGACACACAGAGGAAACATTTGCGGGGAGGATACTCATTAGCAGTGCAGATTTACTAAAGAGCCAGCACGCAACAATCAGAAGCACCACTCCCCTGAGGAAGAGAAGTGCTGAAACAAGGGTGTGGCTGTCGTGTGCTGGGTTTTCAATAAGCCTGGACTATTAATGAACAACATTACTGCTTCTGTATGTGGCTTTCCTCAATTTAGAGTATCTTGCCTTCCCCTTTGGGGATTATGAGAAAGAGATAACATCCCTTATTCTGTCCAGTTTGAGCCAAAAGTCCTCAGAGTAAAGTTCTCGTAAGACTATGAAAAATTTTGCATGTTTGTCAGAGTTCAATGAACTGGTTACTTAAGAACAATAAATGGAAGCTATGAACTCAGTTTTCCACTAACTACTCAAAGCACTTACAAATGTTTCTTACTCCGTTCCATTAGTAACGTGTTAGTAACTCAGGTATATTTACTACTGCTTGAGTTCGATATGTTAGATTTTAAAGGATAAATCTAACATGTCATGTCCCCAAATAACTCTAAAGAATTATTTTGGTGTATGTATTTAATTTTGGAGGCCTCTACGTAGTGCAACACCTCGTCTCCCTGTATCTTTTCTAAGGTTTAGCTCTGCAGTCACTTTCCACGACCTGTCTGTACCCTATTCTGTGTGTCTTCCTTCTTCTTCCTCCCCCTCCCTGGCAGTTGCCTTCTTTGACAGGATATAGAAATGACTTCAGAGGATTTCTGTGTCTCTGTCACACACACCCCTCCATTGTCCCATTCTTTTCTCTCCCTAAGAATTGCTTTTTCACCTCTTTCTTATTCTTCCTTTTATTTTCCACAATCCTCCATGCTTTCCCTCATTCCATTTTATCTCTTTTTTCCTCTCAAATCCACTCTGTCCTGTGTTCAGCTCCTCCTCTCACGTCCTCCACTTTCTCTGCACCAGCAGGATATTACAGAATATTCCCATCACTACCCCCAACCCTTTCATCGCTCGCTCCTTTTCCTCTCTAAAATCTCCTCATGGTATTGCTCTCTCATCCCCCCGTTTCCCTTCCTGCTGTCTTTTACTCATTTTTTTTCCCTCACTGCACACTCACGCTTCCTCCTCGGATTCTCATTTCACAGTCATTTATGGTAACCCTTCTCCTAAGTCCTTCTCTCAACGTCAGTCCTTCCTTCTCCTGCTCCCTCCTTCACTCCCCCCCAGCAGTTCCTCTACCCCTCGTCTCATTTCCCCTCCTCTTGATTAGTTGACCCTTTTGACCGTTTCACACCCCCATCTCCTCCCTCTCCTCCCCCTCCCTCCTTCTTCCTCAGCTCCACTTGTTAAGCTGCATGATTAGTTTCTCACAAACTCATTTTCATAGTCCGATCCTGGGCTCACCGTGGGGCAAGGGGTGTGTGTGCGTGTGTGTGCGTGTGCATGGTAGACTTGCCTGAATGGGACTTCAATCTCGGGATCGCTTTTAATTGCAGACATTGGTGGAAAGTCAGGCACCTCATACAACTTTAATAGAACTGTAGCATCACACATTCATACAGATTCGATTCTCTTACACCCATGGCCAAGCAATTAAGGTTTGGTGACAAGTTCAGTGCTACAGAGCACTCTTGCTGCTCCTGTCTGTCACTCACTGATGGGATTTAACGCTGATTTAACAGTTCCAACCAACCAGTAGAGGAATGAATGGAGAGGGACAAACAGAGGGATGCAGAGAGACTATACCACAAATGTCCCCCACTAGCTTTAGCAGCAGGGGCAGTAGACTGTCAGATTGGAAAATGAGGAAAAAGGACAGAGGGATTGAGAGAGAGAGAGATGAACAGATGGTCTTATCAGAGTGTCCTGCGCCTTGTGTTTAATTTGGACACAGAAACGGAAAGAGAAGCACAGAGGGAGCACGAAGATGAAGAGAGGGAGAGAGAGATAGAGAATAAGAGAGAGAGAGGGATGCATTATATTAGTTACAGTGTCAGACATTTAGCAGTGGAACCACTAGCAAATCCCACTGTAGCATACAGATGTTTTGGTGTATTAGATGTGGTGCAGAGATTCCCCCTGGGATACATCCACATGAAAGAGCTCATGTTTAGCTGTCGCATATCAGTGCTTATTTGCACTTGAAAATTTAATTTTTCATTCGCATTTGCATGCAGGGGTTGCACCAAAAGGGAATGATGAGAGAAATATGCAGTGAAGTAAAAGGACAGGACAAAAAAGCATCTCCATAAAGCAGTCTTTTTTTGTTATTTTGTTTTGTTATTTTCATCTATCTATACAGGAGCCATGGGATCTTGAGATTCAAATTTATGCTAGTCGTCATTGTATCTACATACGTGACATGTAGCATACATCACACTGTCTCAATGATTTTCATTACACACATACTATTATCTGCTGTTCAAGGGACTAGAGCTACAGTAGTTTAGTGAGTAGTGTGTGTCTTTTTAGTCCAGAGATGGTGGTGGTAGGCGGTCAGCGTGTGTCTAAGGTCAGAGGTCAGGGCTCAGCCTCTAGTCAACAAATTCAGGGGGGCTGGTTTCAAAGCTGTAAAACTTTTCTTCCAGGAGAACCATTAGAAGGACATGACAGCTCCCATGAGTGTTTGGACCAACGTTAACTTGCATAATGCATTTGACAGAATGGTGACCAGAGGATGGTGAAGTGAAAGTTGGATACAGAATGTCTTTTATTCATTTGAATATCATTTTAGTCACATTTTTTCGGCTTTAACATTCTCAGGGCAGAATTTGTTTGACATCCTGAGTCACTAATAATGTACCAGAAACACAATGTAAGGATGTATCTGTTGTTAGTGTAATGTGAGTTAAATTTGCATTTTAAGCAAAAAAAAGCAACAAATCAGTGAAAATTTTTAATCCATGATAAACAATCAGAAACTTTAACCTGTTTACAAATTTTATGATATTACTGTCTCATTTCCGTGTATTAGATCTCATAGCTTTTCTCACCTCAGGGACACTCACAGACACACAGTACAGACAGTGCTTGCATACATGCTTACACCTACCTATCGGAAACATACGGCACACACTCACTAATAAATGGACATCCTTGCTCATACTCACACAGTAATCATTCATAAAACTGTCCTTGATTCATCCTAACCCCCCCCCCCAGTCCAGCCTTCCTGCCTCTCTCTCTCTCTTTTCATCAGGCCACACTTCACTCCCAGCCTGTTTAGATTTTAACCTCATATCTCCCTCCACTCTCTGTCTATCGCTCCATCTCTCCCATGCCTACTGCTGCTGTATTTCCTCCCTTATCTTTTCCTTTTGTTCTTTGCCATCAGTATCTCTCTCTCCATTTAATCTGCACTCTCTTCTCTCTGCGTTTATCACTCCCTTTAT
The DNA here is from genome assembly GCA_037833715.1 of Toxotes lorentzi. NCBI lineage: Eukaryota > Metazoa > Chordata > Actinopteri > Toxotidae > Toxotes > Toxotes lorentzi. Next base: position 10,162,028 of record JBBMJY010000025.1, on the reverse strand, counting down.
CTTTGTCCTACTTCAGACGCAAGTGTTCGTACACACATACATGCATGTGCACAATCACACACACATACTCCAACACATCTGTTTGGACACGCTGGCATCCGCAGATCTCAGTGTAGGTGAAATTAAAGTGTGATAAGCAGCTTACCAGGTGTGTGTTGTCATGCTTCACTGCTCTCCAGGCAGCACTTTGCTCCCTGTTCTTTGATTAGAGCCAAACGGAAGCATATGCACACACACACGCACACATCATACATCCAATGACAAACTGGATGCCTACTGAATTATTAAAAAGGCTGTGGAAGCGCAAAAGGACACGTGGTTAACAATAACTGATAAAGCAGAGGATCAGTTTGTTTATGAAACATATAACAAAGGTTTGTACTGTGGATATTGATTAAATGCATATGGTATGACAGCGTCCTAAAGTCAATAAATTAGAATACATCCATGGTTGTTGCTGGAGCGTGCAAACAAGGAGGGAGCTGTTATGCATTTTATTGACCCTGGATCAGAGACACAAGTAGTGAAGTTATTTATGCCCCGTAAAGGCTGAAAAGGTTGTATTTTATTTGGATCAGCAGTATGGACTTGCATGGACTCAGCGGGGTACAGCAACAGCAGCTCGGTAGTAATGCCACTGCTACTTTTTTTTATAGTTAGTTGTACGTCATTTAATTAAGTAAAGCCAAATGTGTTGACATCCCCTGAAACTTTGTGGTTCACTGACACTTTTAGTATGTCAGTAGTGTTTTTATGTGTCCATCATCAAGCACTTGTTGTTGATGTTTGTCATATCCATTCAGAACATGTCATGTGTATGTTGTGTATGTTCTGTGTGTGTTTCCATGTGGAATCTAAGATGCCTGGCAGGCTGCCTCCCTATGGGGCAAAGCTATGATGAGCAATTATCCACTAGGGCGACTTTGTAGGCTAATTTAGCATATTTATGTGGTCAGCAGCACTGTTTACTATTCCCCTTCACTGCTTACTGCTGCACTTTCAATTTAGAACAGACCCCAGCTCCCTCGCTCCCTCTCTTTTATTTTCCCTCCATCTCTTCCTCCTCTGCCATCCCTCTGCCTCTATCGCTCCTCGCCTGATGGGGTTTGTGATGTGTATCGCTTCCCCCTCCCTTGTGCTGTTTCTCTATTTTTATCCTCACTGTGTGTGGGACGGGAAGGGAGTAGAGGGACAGGTGTAGAATCGTGTGTGTGTTTCTGTGTGTGTGCGTGTGTGTTTCTGTGTGTGTGTTTGTGTGTACAAGAAGTAGAGAGAAAGAGGAGGATCCAGAGAGAGTGATACAGAGGGGGTACATGCAGAGCAGAAGGGTGTTTGTGTGAGGCTGTGTACAGCTAAGACCAAGAGGGATTTAGCTTGTTTGTTTTAAACAAAAGTCTTTGCTATGTGTGTCTGTGTGCGCTTGTACTTGTGTGTGCACGTTAGTGCATGCAACATGGAGGCAGAAAGAGTGCCTGCCCTCATATTTCACCACAAAATTGAGGCAGAATCTAATCATAGCCTCATAAAAGCCTGACCCTGGAGAGCGCCTGCCTCTGTAAGGTCTGACACACACACACACGCACACAGAGGAACATTTGTATCTTGGCCAGTTTGAAAATTATGTTTGTGTGGACACATGATTACCAGGGTATGTGACTGTTCACTGCCAAATCTGTGTCTCTCAGATGCTGAGCTCTAAAGTAGCCCTAAGTTGAGTTGAGTCCATATCACACACCATCTGTTTTGTAAATCCAACCAGCTACAGAAATCTGCTGGGCCTAGTTTCCACATTCATAGAATGAAAAAGACTATTTAGTTTCAATTACCAGTCATCATTATTGCATCTGATGATGGACTGATGCATGCTTTGGTCTAGCTACTTAAAGCTGGCTTCAAACCCTGAGTGAAGTGCATCATGGACAGCTTTTTCGTGCCCATTAAATCCTGGTATCACACATTGGCTTACTGCAAGTGCACACTTAAGGTGATGAAATCAATGCAGGTCTATTGAAATCTTCATATTTAAAATAGATGTAAAAGATAGATATTACGCATTGACAGCTACAAACTGCCGCAAGACTGGAAATGAATTTGACTAATTATTGTAAGCACACAAGGAGAATGTCTCTCACTTATGTATTTGGGTTTTTTAAGTAATTATCAAGGAAGAAAACAAGTGCCAGAAAGTAGAGTGTGCCAAAAAATCACTTAAATGCAGTGACCTTAGCAGCTGCTTAGATCTCAGCATTTGCACTTGGGTAGGGCTTTGATCATTGAGCAGTGACACTGATGTCCAGTGCCAGATCATATAGCAAACATCACTCCCTTTTAACTTCAGTTACTGTAACATTCACCCTTTCATTTTTATTTCCAGGCATAGATCAGTACACTTTGGGAGTTGCCAAGTGCATGCACATACTGAAAGTCTCAGTCAGGAAAACACATTTTAGAAACACTGAACTGAAAGAAGATGCAGATCATTAAGTGCAAGACGAATTGTTTCCAAATCCTCAATGGCCTGAACATATAAGTGCTCCAGTGGAAAGGACGAAGATGCCCAAATTATGCTTCAGTCCAAATTAGAACTTTGATGTTGACTCAGAAATTGAATCAGAACGGTTTATATTTAATTTCACAGCTGTATAAGAGATTAAATTTGACTTTTTGTCTAAACTGGCTGTTACTGAACGCAGACCAGTTTACATAAATCAGCAATTCAAGTCTTACAGTCCTCTATCATATGCATTATGACAAGTCATGTATGACAATGGCATGAGTTGGCATGTTTCACTCTGTCCATGTGAGAATGTTCAACTAAAGCCGACAGTCTGCACACCAGACACCTTGTCCCAGCATGTAATATGTATATGTCTGCAGTGAGATGGATGTATAGAACAGGGCCCATAAAGGGGGGTGAATGACTGTGTGAATTCGTCTGAATGAAATGGGGGGTTAAGACCAGTGGAGGAGGGCCATGAAGAGGTTTGGCATAAATAGGGGTGTATAGACAGGGAGGGGGCAGGGTGAGACAGGGGAGGAGCAGAGGAGGTTGGGTTAGAGAGAAGGAGGAAACAAGACAAAAGTTTGCTATAATGAGCGTGGAGGAAGGGGCAGGCGGGTGGTGGGCGGAAGAAAGGGCTTTTTCTGGGTGGTGGAGAAGTGGGAGGCAGTCTGGGTGCACTTCTGTCAGTTTAAACAGAGACATCTGTCAGAGGGGGCCACTGGTGTGTGTCTGCATATATATGTGTGTGTGTGTGTGTGTGTGTGTGTGTGTGTGTGTGTGTGTGTGTATGTGATTAGGCGGGCAAGGGGATGACAGGACTTAGTTGCACCTGGGGTGTGACCTCTGCTCTGAGGTCCCCTCTCTAACCACGCTTCAACCTGCTGTCTAGATAATGGTCTTTTCACACTGACCATAGGGCAAAGCTGGAGCTTTAGACCCCAGATTACATTGGCGTAGATCACCACACTTCACAATGCTCTGTCCAACAGGAGAATAGGACAGCCGGGCTTATATAGCTCTGTGTTCTTTAGCTTGTTAATGTGTGAGTAGAGCCTTGTTCTGATAAAGCACTTAGGAGCGTGAATGTGGGTTTACGTTCAGTAAATTGAAAGTATTTGGGTTTAAGCTTTTGTTTAAACAAGTTTAGGTTTTGTTCATTTTTATGTAGATTTAGATTTAAAGCACATTTTAACCTATTGGATGTAAGACTGTGCACACTTCTTTATTTAGTGTATGATTTATTACATTGTCAGGTTGATTAGTGAGGTTTGTGAGATTTAGATTAGGATATAACCCCTAATTAATAAAATAGAAAGTAGTTGATTAGTAGTTCTGTCTACATCAGGTTTTAATCTTAATACTCAAAAACTAAAATCCTTTCCCCATTCCACTTTCCTTAACCTTATGGAAAATATTATGAGGACACGTTAGATGTAAAAGACAACAGTGAGAGAATTTTGCCAAATTTGACTAGACTTAGGTTAGATCAGGGCATTAGATCCTACATACTTTTCTCTTCATATTTTTCCATTCAGTTAAGCTGTTACAAGTACATACAGGTCACTTGAAAATTTGTCTTGCCTTCATTTTATGGGATCCTGCCTAATGCTGTAACTATCTGAGCATCTGAAAATGTGTCACTGGCTCTGTATTGAATGTAATCTCACCGAATATGAGATCTTTGCAATCATGAATTTGTATGGCTTTGAGCAGCCTTTTTAATTCACCAGCTCATTTCCCAAAGGACTTACACTCCCTAAAATAGAAAGAAGGTCCAAGTGCATAGGTCTAACAGTTATCCGCTATAGTGCTGTTGGATTATGTTGGACTAAATCCAAAGGATCAAATTTCAGTGAGTGCTCCACTGCTGCATGCAGAATGTTCTCATTGGGGTTTGACAAAAACAGCATAATATTATAGGGATCAACAGGGTAGTTAGTTCTGCTTTACGCATGATTTGATACCATTACTATGGAGAGTGATAAAGAGAAAAAGAGGGCAAGAGAGAAGAGAATATGTTAGTAATCCATGCTCCAGTAGAGAGGCTGATGAAGGGTTAACTGCCAGATAAAGTATTGAGCGGAGGAGAAGGAGGGCAGACTTCTCAGGTGTGAAGAATGGAATGAGATAGACAGAGGAAGGTGGGATGAGAGCAGGGGGATGGGCCGCTCAGGAGCTTGTATTATGGTTGTGGGCCCCCGTTGCCAGGCAACCAAGCCGAGAGAGAGATGCCAGGTTGCTAGGTAACCTGAGGGATGCAAAGCCTTAACGTGGTGTGATAGAGACGGGAGAGAGGTGGGGTGGAGTTGTGCTGCTGGGCTGCTCCACCTTCCCGCTCACTCTCTCTGTTTCTCACAGCTCACTGTCCTCATCCAGCTGTGAATGAGAGCCGTAAACTCAGTTTCATCAGGGAGCCGTGATGGTACATGCTGCAGCATTTTACCAGTTTTACTCAAATGTAAACACTCTCAGATGCAGTACATAAAAACCACACCCTTTATGGATTGTTCTTACACAGATGATACATGCAGTAGAGCTGAGCGATACGTAGATGAATTGAAAATGCGATTCAAGACTAAACATTGTTTGTAGTTTTTGTTATTGTGATATGTAGTGTCTTTCTGCCTTTTACTGGATTACAGTAGTGTTGAAAATAGGGCTGCAAGTAATGCTTATTTTTATTGTCGTTTAATGTACCAATTCAGATTAATTTTTCAGCTGTAGCTGACAGTGTTAAAATTTCAGCACTTGTCTGTTCATTCTAGCTGGGAGACCTATTGGATGTAAGAGAGAAGATAAATTCCTAGCTGTATAATCATCACATCCATACTACAAATTATTTTTTGTCAAATGTTAGCAGTCATACCCAAAATATGTGCACATCATCACCAAACTATTCAATCTGAAATATTATGATGTTTTATTTTGTAAGTTTTGCCCAAACAAAGGACTTTTTCTTCATGATTTTGTACTGGTTAAAAATATCTTTAGGTGCCCAAGAAGGTACTTTGTCTAGTTCAAAATAAAGTTAGACTTCTATTAACCATTCATGTAAATTTTAATGTTTTCTCTTTTAAAACATTTTTAAAATTTAAAAAATCTTTCTCTTTTAAAACAGTGATTTGTGAAAAACTATGGAGTGTACACTGCTGCTATTTAGCTCATTTCTGGTTTTGTCAAATCAACATAAGGCTTCACTACACTGATGATAATGAGTCTGTAGGCCTGCGAGGCATGTTACAGCAATAATGGAGAAAAATTGAGAGAGAGAGGGAGAGAGAGTAAGAGCGACATGAAAGAAATAAGTGAATGAGATGGAGAGAGTACGACAGAGAGAGAGAGGATGGAAAAAGATTTAAAAAACAAAAAAAAAGCAGAGATACCCATGTCAGAGTATGAAGAGGAGGGATTATGGAGCTGAGAGTGGAAAGAGGGGAATTGAGGATGGGGGAGAGGAAGAGGGAGAAATAGTGGGGAAGGGATAAAAATAGTTTTCCTTTCTTGTGCACTCTGGAAAACGGACATCTGAAATTGTGTGGATGGAGTGCTCCAGAGGGAGACTGAAGGGGGAAGGGTGTGTGTGTGTGTGTTTGTATTTGTATGAGGAGAAGAGATATGAAGAGAGTGTTTGTGTGTCAATGCGCATACACACACACACACACACACACACACACACTTGCATGCACACATACACACTTTTGTCTGCTGTCATGCTGTGCACTGTAATCAGTTTTATATTTCTGTTTGCAGGAACATTTGTGGAGTATTGCCTTCCAGTGTTTTGTTGGCAAAAAAGACCAAAATGATAACACTGATTCAACACTGCAGTTTAATCCTAGTTCCAAATAGTGCATGTGCACACACACATTTACACACACACCACCCCCTACCCTCATGATGTGGTGCAATGGTTTGTTCCACTGATTTTGCGTAGGTGGGGGAGGGGGTAGAATACGATTTGATTGGATAATCCAAGGATTTAATATCCCCTAATCCTGGCACAATCCTCTCTGCATTACTGCAGGGAGTAAGATTAACTGTATGTGTGTAGTATGTGTTTGTTTCTGTGTGTGCAAAAGGGCAAGTGCTCTGGGCGTGGGGAAAAGTGTAGTGTCTACTGTGTGTCTGTGTGTGCACGTGAGTGACATGTATTGCATTTGTATTTGTGTTGGAACCACAGCATGCAAATGGAGCTGTGTTTGCATGCAGGGTTTGGCCATGCGTGTATAAGCGGACGTGCCTCCACTGAGAGCGAGTGGTCAAGCAAGCTCACACATGATCATATATCGCATCTCGCCCTCATGCATCGCCGCGCTGCAGCTCACATACGAATCCACTTTCTTCAGAGATACAGAAACTCTGCCTTTTAGCGAGGGCTTCTTAGTATGCAGCAGGATGGATCAGACCATGGTACAGTATTAAACCAGCCCCCTGTACGTGCACACGTTTGCAGATGGTTACTGTTAATTAAGTCTTAATTGGAACGTGAGTAATTAGAGGATAATTTGACTTGAAAGGAGCGTGTGGCCGTTCATGTGTGTTGAAGTGAAGGAGAGAGAGAAAGACAGAGTGGAGTACAGTGTGACTGACTAGCAGGGACTGTACTTTATTTGCATTTTTCTCATGGGCTCATGGGAATTTTAATTACTCTGCTACAATATAGATTCAGTTCCTTCACCTTCTCCCTCGCCTTCTCTTGCTCGGAGCCAACTCACACTTACTTCCTCCTGTGCTACTGCCCACATCTCTTCATTATACTCATACATTTCCTGTCGTGTTGAGTTCCCTTGTTCTCATACATTTTTACTAATACTCAATGCTCATTACTCCCCCATGTTTCATTATTTTACAATTCAAAGAGAGACAAAAAATAGTATGAAGCCAGCAAACCACTCTCCAGCACAAATTCTTTGTTTACCCGAAGAGCACAGCGGTCGCCCTTGGCAACCAGCATCCTTGTTTACCTACCCAGTGTGCCGTCATACGATTGCCATGACAACAAGCTGGTTGCCATGCCAATTTTCCAATGCCATTGTGTTGTCTTTGAAGGAGCAGTGTGCACCTCTCACCTGCTGCTTTTCTCCATCTCCTCTCTCTTCTCCCACCCATCTTTCTTTATGTGTTATACTAAATGCATATTATGTTGATACTTTAAAACATCAAAAGGTCAAAAACACACACATACACACACATACTCAGACACCAATACTCCTTGATTGATAAGCAATAGTTTGTAATCATTAGGTGTTTCTGTTCGGTCTGTTTTATGGTCAAAAGGATGAGCTTGAATAGGCCTAATGAAATGGAAGAGGTGATGGATGGATGAAAGGATAGAGAAAGGGTTAGTGGACACAAATCTTGCTACAATCAGCCTGCTCTACAACACAGCCCAAAATCAATGGACAAGACAGGACTGATCGATGAGTTGATAGCGCAAGATGGATGGCAGCTTGGATGGACAGCAATAACACCAGGACAGGGATATGATGGATGGATGGATGGATGGATGGATGGATGGATGGATGGATGGATGGATGGATGGATGGATGGATGGACAGTGTGAATTCAAGGTTGCAGAAAACTGTTTGGGTGGAGTGTGTGTGTGTGTATTTTCTGTAAGTTTATGTTTATGCTGACAGCTCGAGTCAATAAAGGTGTGGGGTTAAAAATGTACATCATCCCTTCCTTGTGCGTGTGCGTGTTTATGTGAACATGCTTGCAGATGGGTTTGCATCTGTGTGGGTTTGTGTCTCTGACTGTGTGTGATGGCCTTGCCTTAGATCAATAGCTTTGTGGTGACAGCTAAGAGCTGATTAATCAAATGTATGGATCAGTCTCTCTCTGTTCTGCCCTCTCCTCAATTACCAGCTTCATTACATTGCCTTAACACCCCACTGGGACCTTTCTCCATTCTTCCTTCTCATCCCCTCCCTTTCCCCTCCTTCCCCACCCTCCTCCTCTCTGTTCCTCCTCATGCCTTTTCTCATTCTCTGTTCTTCCCTCTGAGTTTTTCTCCTCCCTGTCTTTGAATAACTATTCAAAGATGCCAAGTACAGTAATTCAACCACAGTTACTACAAATCAAATTTTGACAGGCAGTAAGACAAAGCATTAATTAATACCACTACACTCTCGCAGCAGAGTGAGGAACTTTAAATCTGAGCCTGACTGAAAACTGAGACATTTCAAAGCTTGGATTGGGAAATAGGAGTCTACTCCACAAACATGTTGTTTTTCCTCCTTTTTTTTGCGCTGCTCTGTGTATCGATGTCACTCCCTTCTTCAATCCGCCACGCTTCTCTCCTTTACCTCCCTCTCCTCGCTCCATCCCTCCTTCTGAGCCATTCTTTTTTCATCTCTCCCTTCCTTGCACTTCTACCCTCTTTTCATCGCCATCATTCTGCAGCCCTTCTCCTCCCCCACTGCACCCCTCTGGCATTAACACTCTGTCTCATTGCCTCAGTGCTATGACTAAGCACTGTGTGTGTAGTATGTTTTTGTGGCTGTGTGTGCCCGTATGTGTGTGTGTGTGACAAACCTGTGTGTGTAGATAGTATAAACCATTCAGAATATGTGTGTGCATGCGTGCATTAAGGCTCTAGGCGATGGATCTCTGTAGTCGTGACATTTTTTAGACAGAGAAAGTCACGACTGAATCACGCCCCGCTCCTCCCCCACTCCCCCTTCTTTCTCTTTCTATTCTTTTTGAATCATCCTCTCAGGGGCAGCTCTTCTTTCATCCTCCCACTCTGTCTCTCTGTCTCCCTCTTCATGTAATGCTTCTTTTTTCAGCATTTCCATTCACTCCCTGGGTTCCTCTTGGCCTTCCACCTGCCCTTTCAGTTGATCGAACTCAGTCGGGGTCCCCCAGGCCTCTCTCTCTCTATGTCTCACGTTCTCCATCCTTTTATTTTTAGCTGACTGCGCCTGTTACCTTCACACACTTGTCATCTCATCCCACTACAATCTCTCTCCACCTCTCTTCCCCCCTTGCCCCCCCCCCTCTCTATCTCAGCCTACTCTTGTCCCTCATCTAATCCATAGTTCTTCTGTAATCCAGATCAACTGGCCTGCATTCTTAATCTCATCACTTCTCAATCCCCCCTCCATTCTGTGTGTGTGAGAGTGAGAGAGAGAGAAGTCAGAGATAGTAAGGTTGTATGTGTTTTGACACACAGAGGACAGACACACCTGTCACCTGTTACCCTTGATTTATCAGGGGCTAAAAAAACACATGGACACATGCACACACTAATTCAACAGTGTTGTAATGTAAGTTTTAACTATTTGTCTGAGAACCTTGGTATCTCACTGGAACAAAAGCATTTGTCAATACAGATAATTACCTCCAATGTAAAATTTCACTATTTTACTGTTTCATAAGATTTTTAATGAGGGTCAGTTTGTTATTTAATACTGTTTTTATATTTACAGTTTTCCACTAGTTTCCCAATTCACTTGACATTTTTCAGAATATCTTGCCAAAGACTTGCAGTTGAAAATCAGAAAAGTGGCCAGGCCTGGCACCTTCACAGAAATGTTGTTTATTCTGTATTTTTATTTTAAATAAATAAATGAAACATATCTAAAACCATGAAACTAAAGTCCTGACTATTGACTGAGACGAGATGTCCTGTATTAAGTTAAATGGACATGTTTATGTTGACCATCTGTGTTGATGTTCCTTGTTTGTCCCTCAGATGAATCGGCCAATCCAGGTGAAACCAGCTGACAGCGAGGGTAGAGGAGGTGAGACACACACACATATAAACACACTTAAACACACACACACACACATTTCATTGTGACAGAGAGAAGGGTAGGTGTCAGGCTGTAGATGTCAGATAGAGATGCAAAGTAGTCGACTGGGTGTTTGGAGAGTTATTGGACTTGTTTTTTTGAGTAAATACTCACACATACACACACAAACACACATCACTCTTATCACTGTTCTCTGTAGTCAATACTGCTCCCTGGTGGACAAAAATGGTAGCTTCCATAGATAGATTTCTACTGTCAGTTTCTACAGTATTTTCATCAGAGGTGTGACCATTTGTATTTTTATTGTTTTCTTTTACATGACCTTGGTCTCTCAGAGGACAGGAAGTTGTTTGTGGGCATGCTGGGAAAGCAACAGAGCGATGAGGATGTCAGAAGGCTGTTTGAGCCCTTTGGCAGCATAGATGAGTGTACTGTGTTGCGGGGACCTGACGGCACCAGCAAAGGTAATACACAGAAAAAAGATACCACAAACTACCTAGTTTCATTTAGTAATACTTTGTAATTTAATGCAGCCTGTTTGCTGTCTCGGTTTTGTTGCAGGGTGTGCTTTTGTAAAATTCCAAGGACATGCTGAAGCCCAGGCTGCCATCAACAGCCTGCATGGAAGTCGCACAATGCCTGTAAGTTGTGTAATCATTAAAATCAGACATACTGTATGTAACACACACAGACAATTCATGCACACGCTACATAATGTTTGAATGGTCTTCCAAAGATGTGTGCGCAAGTCAGATGGGAGGGTTTACATTTTATGTTATAATGTAAGTAATGTAAGGTTACATTCGCATTGGGCTTGTCCTGGGCATCCTCTATATGCTGAGATAGGCCTGAGCCCCATGTGACTCATAAAAGGATTAAATGGACAGAGAGAGTGAATGAATTAATAAATGGAGCCAAGTCCCATTAACACATAAAGAAGATAACACATAACGTTACTTGTAATTGCAGTCGAAATTTAGGTCTGTCTCCATCTCTCTCCTCACAGGGAGCATCATCCAGTCTGGTGGTGAAGTTCGCTGACACAGAGAAGGAGCGGGGGCTGAGGAGGATGCAGCAGGTGGCCTCCCAGCTCGGCATCTTCAGCCCCATGACCCTCAATTACCCCGCCTACAATGCCTACACACAGGCGGTCAACGCACAGGCAAGCAGTGCATGCACACACAAACATGCACTGTGCTACACACACATATACACACCAAGTTTGTAAGGGGAGTGCTGTGCTTATGAAAGGATGTAATAAGTTTGAAGAGGCTATCAGTGGTCTAATTGGGGCTAATGTCATTACCCAGACAACAGAACATACGTCATCTGGCATTAGCTTTCCCGCAACACACAACCATTAACCCACTGACTCAGGACATAATGGCCTTGTAATTAGATCTCTATTCATCTGTTCCTCCATCACTCCCTCTCATGTCCCTTCCTCTATTTTTTTCTCCCTCTTTCTCTCTCTCTCTCTTTTTCCCATATCCATTTAACTTTCTCTTTGCTTCTCTTTTCCCTCACTCTCCCTCTTTCTCCCTCCCTCCACCTTCTTTTTCCCAATCCCCTTCCTCTCTCTCTGTTACCTTCCCTGTCTACAGCTTGTCCATCAGCAGGCCCTGGTTGCCCAGTCAGCATACTTGTCTCCTGTGGCAACAGTTGCTGCCGTACAGATGCAGCAGATGGCGGCACTCAATGCCAACGGAATCATTGCCACACCCATTACACCTATCACACCGTCCTCGGGTAGGCTCACATACACACTTGAGTTTGTGTATGGTCAGACACGTGCAGCATTGTGTAGAACAGAGTGTAATGTCGTTGTAGTTGTCATCTGTATATTATAGAACAAAATGCCCAAGTATTTTTATTGCGGTCAGCATTTTTTTCCCCTTGGATGCTTTACCTCATCAAAGTAAAAGTCATGAGAAACACTGTACTTAGGTTTTGACAGTGTTATGCATAAATATAGCACACTAATTGCTCAAATGATGCATAACTAAGGATTTTGAAGAGCTAGAAACAGGTGTAGTCCTTTAGGGGTCATAGTGAAAGACTTGCAATGAGAGAGACTTATTGTATTATTGGTGTGATCTATATCTATAGGTACAAACACCCCACCAACTATTGCAGCAACACCTGTGCCAGCTCTTCCTCCACCAATGGGAGTAAATGGTTACAGCAGTGTGCCAGCCCCGACCAATGGACAACAAGCAACCGAAACACTATACACCAATGGCGTTCACGCATATCAAGGTATTTTAATATAGTCAAGGCATACAGACGTGGAGTATTGCAATATAGACATTAAATTAAGGGAAAATGAAACAGGTTTTATTATGACATCGCTTGTATTTTTTCATCCTCACTGGTTTTATGTCATTTTTTTCACCCTCCAGCTCAGAGCCCTGCAGCAGCCTTGGACCCCTTACAGCAAGCGTACGCAGGCATGCAGCACTACACAGGTTGGTGTATGGACAGATTAAAGCACCAAGCAAATGACATTTTGGTCTGGATTCTTCAAATACATGAATCTCTAGCTGACTGTACATATAATGTACAATATGCTCGTAACAGTGGAGCAAAGCCTTTGGAACCAAAAGCAGGTTCACTGCATAAAAAATACAGTTAAAAGGCCCTTTACTTGGTCTAGAGGCAGGCAGACTACCATTGGACCTCACCTGTGAGTGACAGCTTGGGCTTGTCTACAATAATATATGTGTTGGTATAGATGTAAAATGCTTTAAAAAATCCCAAAGTAACTGCATGAAAGATGCTTTGAAAATCCCTTCTAGTGCAGTAAAGACTCATATTTGTCCTTGTTAATTACAAATGTCAGTGAGTGATCAGAAATAAATAGCAGACAGCTCAGGCAGAAGGTTAAATTAAGACTTTCAGAACACAGGGAAGGTATCTGCTTTCAGTTTGACCGCCATCGCATCAAGGAGGGACATTTTTAGAGGACAGTTGATTACATTCATTTTGTTATGATTTATCTGATTTAATTGTAACACAAGACACATAAATATGACTGGTAATAACGTAATACAGCAAATCATGCCTTTATACCATCTGACATGTTTCTCACATGATTCACTACCATGTAGTGACTGTAATGTGTGCATATGAGACTCAAGAGTGTCATTGTTTTGCATTCTGTTCAGCTGGTACAGTTAATAGTTTTCACCTTCAGCAGGAGACATTTCAGTTCAAACAAAATGACTCTATTGGATACAGCTATGTTGCCACCTGTTGTTTTCACCCAATCACATTTCGTTGCTGTCTGTCTCTCCCAATAGCGGCGTACCCTGCTGCCTACGGATTGGTCGGACAGCCGTTCCCCCAGCAGCCAACACTGGTTGCCCAGCAACACCAGCAACCCCAGCAACAGCAGCAGAGAGAAGGTGATGTGACTTCCTGTCTGTCTGGGGCCACACCCCTCTATTCAATTTAAAGTTGTTTAGCACAAGGATTTCAAAGCCTGAGCTCATTTATCACACTCTAATGTGTGTGTGTGTGTGTGTGTGTGTGTGTGTGTGTGTGTGTGTGTGTGTCTGTGTCCTAGGTCCAGAGGGGTGTAACATCTTCATCTACCACCTGCCCCAGGAATTTAGTGACTCTGAGATGCTGCAGATGTTCCTGCCCTTTGGCAATGTCATCTCGGCTAAGGTGTTTGTGGACCGTGCTACCAACCAGAGCAAATGCTTCGGTGAGACACACAGATGGGGGAGAAAGAGGGAGGGAAAGGGGAGAGCAGATGTATCAGAGAGAGGAAAGGACAAATGAAAAAGACAGGCTTTGTGGTGGATAAACTATTGTGTTAATTTCTGCATCTAAATTAAGGTGACACAGAGGTAATGTGAGGTTGTTTTTCTCTCTCTTCCAGGATTTGTGAGTTTTGACAACCCAGCCAGCGCTCAAGCCGCCATCCAGGCCATGAATGGTTTTCAGATTGGCATGAAAAGACTGAAAGTGCAGCTCAAAAGGCCCAAAGATGCCAACCGCCCATACTGAGTGACAACTGAGAGGAGGAATAAGAAATAAGGAGAGGTGAGGTGGTGGTCGGGAGGTGATGAGTGACACGACACAAGGGAAGTGGGGTGTTGTATGTTGGGGGAGCAGGAGGTTGAAAGTGGGTTAGTGAGAAAAAAACGTGGAGAAGGTAACTTTAGCTTTGACACTGCAATTAATATGTGATGGTAAAAAGTTAAGAGGAGAAACTTAACATGACATATTATTGAATATACAGTGGGTTACTCATATAAAAAGAGCTTAATCAACTCAGGAAAAGTGAAAATACTAAAATATTGTTTTCCTTTTTATTTTCTTTCACAATCTTATTTATTTTCTTTCCTGCTGTTTTGATCTTTTCCTGAAACGGCAACTTACCTCACCCAAGATCCTTCCGTCCAATCATAATTCACGAGGACCCCATCGCTATGGCAATGGTTGCCTAGTGACCGATAAAGCCCTGACCCCCCCTTCCTCTCGCATTGTTGTAAGTTGATTGGTTGGCCTGTGTTTGGGTTGCTGTGGCGATTGATTGCCTGTGTTGGTTGCCCTTGGCAATTTTTGTTCTGTCACCTCGAGCAACCAGCCATGCGTTGACCTGCATGTCCTGTTGCTGTAGTGACCACAGACTGTGTTTGGTGCATTGTGACTTTATTTTGTATTGACCTGTGCACATACTGATCAATAACTGTCAACAGCCAGGACTGTACTCAGAATCAATTGATTTGATTGGATATTTGATGCACTTAATCACTGCATAGTAATTTGATCAATTCTGTAGCAACGCTTTATTGTTTTTTGCAGCTTTGTTTTTGATCAGTTTCTGTAGTGTTCTGTTTGGTGTCATTATTATTTGAACAAATTGTTTGGGTACAGTAGTGAGCGTGGGCATCTATGTGTACACATGTGTCTGTGTTACACTGTTAGTGTGTAATACAGGAGTGCATACTCTTTGTTGTATCGGTGTCTGTACAGAGAGGTTTTCCAGAGGTTTCCATAGTGGACTGGTGAAGAAATGTAGAGCAGCACTACAGTTTACTGCAAAATATCATCAAACTGTTGATGGAAATTTTTTTTATGATTTTATGCAACATACAAAAATGGCAGGCCATGTGGGCAAGATGCAATGAAATGATAATAAAGTACATTATACATACAAGTTTATATATGGTTACAAACTGGTCCACAACTTGGGCCATACAGTTAGTGGAGAAAAGAACAGACAGGGTTATGTAAGCTTAATGACAAAAGCACACTATTTTTGGGTGAGCATGCATTTTGTTGAGCTGTACTCTGATCGGCTGAGTTTGTAATCCTGGATTCTGATTTGTTACACTGTTTGATGTGGCACTTTAGTTTTTTTGCTCCTTCATTTCTTTTTCTTGGTCTTTTTACATTTTCTATCACTGCTTTTGTGGTGTTTCCTCCCTCTCCCCCTCACTTCCTCCTCCAGTTCCTTTATCTCTTCCTTCTTGTTCCCCCTTTCTCTTTCAAATTTCTTTCTTTGCTTCTCTCCATCCCAGCCTCCTCTTTCTATCCCTCTAGCTCGTGTTTTAAGGTAAAGGGTATGTGGTTGTCATAGTGGAAAAACAAGTGCCTCTTGCTTATTGGAGAACAGCCTTCAACTATAGGAATTCTGGGAGAAATACAACACAGAGAGAGACTATAGGATCTCTTCAGTTCGAGGTAAATTTAATCCTCCACAAAGTCTAACCAGTGCCTAAGAGGAGAAAATGTGTGGCTGCTGTCAAGTCAGTGTGTGGAGGCACCATCACATGGCAGCTCACATTATAAATAAAGGATTCTGCTTCTATTTCTAGACACACCTTTACATAACAAATCCTTGTGGATAATAAGAGGGTCTTTATGTGTTATGGACCTGTCTAATAAAAACCTCTATTTGAAGCCTTTAAACCCTGCTGCCCCAACATCATTCTGACTCAAACTGTCACCCAGAATTTCTATACTGCAAATGCCAGAGAGTGATGCATGTCGGTAGTAGTGTTTGCTTGCCATGATTCAAGGCACATGAGCGCAGCACATGCTCATTAGGTCACACACATAAACACATTATGCCCTGATACTGGAGCTTTACAAACACACACACACACACACACACACACACACACACACACATACACACACACACACACACACACACAGAATACACCTACCTCCTGACACTCACTTCCAATCACACAATGACACGAATAATGGATTTTCACCGTATTGAGTTGCATGATTCAGACACTGTGTGTGTATGTGTTAAAGCACCATGATTTATTGCTGTTGAAAGACAGCTTTACAACTGTGAATGATGCCTTCTTGTTTTAACTCACCAAGATGAAACTGAAACAGAGATAAGCTAGGAGCATCCTGAGGTGCAGTTTGCTGCAAGATGTATGATAGCAGTTCAAGCCATGCCTACAGAAGAGTTTTGTTTGATGGGAGGGGCATGTTTTTCAAAGTGTAAAAATCAAACATTGAGCTCCAGTGTATTTATAACTCTAACATGTCCTCCCTCCTTCTCTGTCCCTCTCTCCTTGTTCTGTATCACTCCCTCTTCCCCCCAACTCCCCCTCCCTTCACAGGTGACCCTTCAGAGTCCAGCCGAGGTGGAGTCCTAGGGTTCGTTGTGCTTTCAGACTGTCTGCTACCTTTGAGCGTCCGGAGAGTGCAGCCACATGCACACACACACTGACACATGCTCACACGAATACACATGCACTCTCAACACTGAACCTCAAATGGTACAAGGCTGATATACAAATGTACATAAAGTGCACAAACACACACATACGCCTGCTGACACAGATTCACACGGTTCACGCGAGTCAGTAATCTTACCCATACAGCCGAGAGCTTGGTTTGACCATAGTCTGTGTGGATTTTGCCAACAGGGTGTTTAGTACAGCTAAGACAACTCAGACCAAGTGTGTATGGAGGGAACTGATGAAAAATGCTGATATATCATTTCAGTAGACTTTAACATGTCTATACCATGTCTATTACATGACATATATAGAGGGACCGATGTTTCTTATTAAAAAAAATAAAGAAAATACAAAAAAGACAATTAAATGAGTAGGTTAGACTTTGGAGAAAATCCTAATGACCTGTAAATAATTTAGTTTACAAAGAGCAGCATTTAAAAAACAAGAAAAAATGCAAAAAGAATACTACTTTAGATAAACACTGAACAGGACACAGCGACATTATTATTATTATTATCATTATTATTATTATTATTATTATTATTATTATTATTATTACCACTAGTAACATCATCATCTACATAAAGGGATATTACATTCCAAATTGTAAAATGGGAAATCACTAACCTATTTTAAATTTCTACTTAGATTTTAGGTGAAACACGGGGCGGGGGGGCGGGGGTGGGGGGGGGTGGGGGTGGGGGTGGTTGCACTTTTATTCGGGAGGTTTTAATATTTGAGCTATTTTTTATTTATTTACTAATTTATCAATTATTTTGTTTATTGGGAGAAGGGGTCTGAGTGGGTTGCAATATTTTCATTTTAGAATTTTCTAGAGAAAACCTTTTGAGGGCCTGTTTCTGTCAGACTCTTGCAATCGAGTAATTATAATGTATGTATTAATTATTACAGCAAGTATATTTATTTCTAATTTATTGAATCCTGTTTTTGATCCACTCTCTTTTTAAGTTAAAATAAAAAGTATCATACTAAATGTCCAAATGTGATTGATTGAGTATGTGTGTGATCAAGTGTTGAAAAAGAGGAATAAGAGCGCACATCCATCTTGTGACCAGAAGGGGGCATAAGTGGGGCGCATGTAATCAGAGGATCAGAAGAAAGGGTATTCACCCACATTAGGCTTGTGTGCGAAGCTTCTTATCTACTGTTTTCATTTATGGGAGTAGACTACTTATTTATCAGCAGAATTAAACGCTGTATTGGTTTTATCGTTGAAAACAGCTCCGGTAAACTCTTCTCACTCTGGAAATGTTTTTTTTTTCCTCAATGAGATGATCTTATAATCACTACATAATACAGTTTTTCAATAACAGTATTCACCAAATGCATAAGAAGGAAAAAATAAACTCACCATCAGGATTCACATTTGTTTAGCCCTGTGGTTTTCAAACTGTTTGAATTGCTCTAATAGTGACAAAGCATTAAAAGATGAAAACATATTTTTGCTCAAGTGTGGATGTAATTTTCTTGTGAAGAACAAGTACAGAGTACTTGTACAGAGTACATGGCACATATAAATAAGCAGAGATCAATTGGAAGTACATCATTATATTGATTGCGTTTAACAACAGACTTTGGTGATTAGACTCCATCGATGTGAATCTTCATTGAGCACAGGTCCACAGGAACATAAGAAAGAGGGCATCTTGTAAAGTTTAATTCCAAATCATTTTTTGGTAACTTTATAAAGCTGTTTTTGAGGCAGTTATGGGGGAGCTGCGAGGAACCTACATTAATGTCACATAGTTAATATCTATCTAATCAAGCACAGGTGGTCACCTTTTTGTTGTTGCTGATGCTTTGGCTTCCTGACCCCTTCAAAATCTCCTATGATTCACTAGTGGGTTGCAACCCAAACTCTGAAGACCAATTATATAGCCTGTATGTCACAAAATGTTCCTCTCACCTGTTGGGTCTACTTTACTTTGCAATATCAGGCCCATCAAAATGTCATGTCATGTCTCTTATTTTTAAGATAAATGTGAAATCAAGCAAGATCCAGAGAGCCTACAGTTACCTTTCATATGATCATGATTCATTTGAACTTTACTATCTGGGGCAAGCTCTTTACAGGCTCAAGGTTAGTCAGACTTAGTATAGGTCATAGTGGACTGTATGTCAGTCTGTATCCCTTCCCTTCATTCTTTTATAGGTCATGGGTCAAAAGGACGAGAGGATAGCCTGTTTCATCAGAAAAAGGGCTGTGGCCCTAAGAATCTTCACTAATCAATAACCTCAGTAGTTGCCAGTTATTTTTCTCCTTGGAGCTCTAAATTTGGCGCCAAAGTAATTTTACATAAAGCTGAAAATTCACAGTGAATGAGTGCAGCACTAAATTACGCTGTGTATGCAAATAACAAGGTCAAAGGTCAGAGCTGAGGGGCCGAAAGCTGTGGCTCGTATGAAAGACATGAAACGCACAGCCGAGAAAAAAAAGTACTTTTATCATCCAATAAAAAAACGCAAAATTGCAGAAAATGTTGGGCTAATAATAAGACAAAGATGAGGGGGGTTAATCTTCTTCCCAACCGGAAACAAAACGCGGATGTGTGTGTGTGTGTGTGTGTGTGTGTCAGCCAAATGCTCTCATGTGCTTGGACGTCATCTGCGTCCCTCCCTCTCCGTTATCCCCTCACTCCTCCCTCTATGTGCTCCTCTCAGTCCGCTCTCCTGCAGGCCAGACCTCCGCCTCTGCCCGGCTAGACACCCACGTAGACCCCGCCGACTCCCAGGACACACAAGAGGGGTAGAGATTAGCTGGGACACGACGAGAGAGTGAAAATAGCCTGAACATTTGCTGGGAGGAAAAACTGCCCGTCGCATTGCAGCATCTCACATATTCTCCCGTTTTTTTTTTTTGTTTTTATCCCCATTAATCGCTGCCTACAGGAAAAAACAAACAAACTTTATACTCAATGGAAAGATGTAAAAATCAGGCCGGATACTAAACTTGGACACAAACTGCGCCCTTCTCAGCACAAACAGCGGGCTGGACACCCTCAACAGGACCGTTAGGTTTTTAGCTAGCTAGGAGCGACCCGGACCACTTTGTGGAAAAAGGCAGAATAAAAGACACCAGAAAGCCGCATTTTTCTCCTCCGTACGGAGGGCAAACACCAAAGTAAGTACCGTTTCACTTTCATGTTGGCAAGTAGACGTTATTGGTTTATGTGTGCGTGAGTGGAGTTTGCGGCTCTCCGCATCCCCACCTCGCTCAGACGTCATTACGCATTCGTGCACGAGTCGGTCAATTAAATATAACGGGTTTGGGTTTTAACGGTTAAAGCGCACAAATGGCGTCGTAGAGAGAGTTGTTGCCATTTTAGAGTGCGTTAATAACCGTTAATCTCTGTTGTCTGCTATGAAGACACGAGGGCGGCCTGGCGCGTGGCTTAGTGCTGGGTCTCTTTCCAAAGTTTGCTAACTAGCAGCAGATTATGGCACACTATCGCTGTAACAACATGTACTCGGCTCACAGATACGACGATATCCGGGGAAATACAACACGTGGGATTTGATATGTGATTTGTTTGGGACATCACGGTGGTTTTCACCATTGATGGAAAGTAACTAAGTACATTTTCTCAAATACTACTCCACTATATTTTCTACATATCTGTAGCAAATAGGCGCTTTGCTAACACTTTATTTTACAGGTCGGTTATTACCCTGATAATTTTCTTTGAAATATCCTGGTAAAAAACAGTGTGATTAGATAAAAGTTACCGGGAGACAAAGTTCTGTTATCTCAGTTATTTCACCTAAAGATTGGTGAGCTGTCTTTGAGTTTATACCTGGTTATTGACCTCCAGAAGTATGTTCTTAAAAGACCTTCTCCGTTAGTGGAAGCTTTGTTCTCCTTACAAGCTGAGTTCGTCACTTGTCTGCAGACAAATTTAGCATTTTTTGCATGTTCAGCTGACCTGCTGAGTACTGACTAAAAGATTATTACACAAACAATCAACTGGTACTGATAAACTGGAAGTACACCAACTCACTCACCAGTTTTTCCTATAATTAGTCCCAAATTACATAGTTGTTTCTGGGGAACTTTGTAGGAATTTATCAGAAAATCACAGAGCCATAAGAAAAGTGTTACCATTGATGTTAGCAGTTCCATCAACTCTTCATGTTGTTTCATTTAAACAAGTGTTTGAAGATGAGGCCTACAGAGGTAAACATATTGAATACCACTTTGGAGGGGCCTGTCCCCTAGGATGGGAACCACCGGACTAACTTGTGTAAGAAAAGTGCTGCCTATGCACCGATGCATCAGTGTTAACAAAACTGTAATATATGAGAATGTATTATCCAGTTTTGACTACTTTTAATACTCCAAGTAAAGTCTGCTGTCAACACCTCTGGACTCTTACTTAAGTAGGATTTTGGATGCAGGACTTTGACTTGTAACAGAGTGTTTTTACATGGTTGTGTATTTTATATAATAAAAGCTCTGAATATTTCTTTCACCTCTAGTCTACAGGTTCTTCTGCTACTCTCATTTAGAGTAGCCACCATGAGCATGCATTCATACTCAAACATGCAAATCTATAACATGATGATAGGCTATAAATGCACATAAAATATGTGTGCATGCCTTGATTAAAAACGTTGCAACCAAGTCAAACATCGTGTTGATCTTTGGATGAAGTCTTATGAAAGCCTGACTGGAGTGCTGAAACAGTAGTGCAATAAATTGGTTGATCGACAAAGAGAAAATTATTCAGCAACAATTTTGATAACCGATCGTTTAATTAATCAAGAATTACAATCAGTGACTGTCCATTTGTTAAACTAACTGAAGGATTCATTAAGAGGAAAAACCCTCTTGTTACTCACAAACCCCTGAAAGAGGAAAAAGGAATAGGTTTTATATGCTTTAGTTTTTGCTGCATCTCTCCCAAACCTTGACAGAAAATAACTTATGTCAATAATTACATCTTCTGCTCCTGTTCATTGAGTAATCAGTAATTCAGTTGAACACAGGAATGTTGCCTTGGCTTTCTTTGCACAGAGGCTCCTCAGTGTTGTCAGTGTTTGATTATCATTACCCTGCAGGGCTTCACTCAACAGAAAGAACAGGAGCAGAGAATCAGCATGACAATATTACCTTCACACCTCCTGAACCGGCCTATTTAAATCAGTATGCTGACTGATTAAATCTCCCCATCAATAATTCATCAGGGTCACAGATCAGTGTCAAAGGTCTTGAAATTGACTTTGTTGTGATCTCTATCTAAAGGACAGGCTGTCTGACCCTGGGATGATATGATGTTTTCTCCAGCTTACAGTATGTCCTTCTCTGCATTCTTTGTACTTCCTCTCTCTTCATGTAATTTGATAAAAAAAAAAAACACTGAGTTGTTTTCTTTCAAACGGTGATCCCAAGGAACGTCTAAAATGTGAAGGATTTGTGTGACTCACCCTCAAAACCCTCTGGCTCAAAATGTCCAAGGCATGACCTGAGTTACAGCTAATCAACCATGTGCACAAAGCATGTCAGCCTCCTGAACTGCCACCTCATCCAGAGCATGTGCATTGACAATTTCATGCTTTTTAGTTAATTAGTAGTTAATCAGAATAGATTTTTCTCAATAGACTGATTGATTCAAGTTTAATCTATACAGTCATGGTACATAGAAAATCTTATTGATCAAATGTATTGAAGGTAATCTCCTAGAAAGGAAGGCTGGTGTACTTAAGTACTTTAAAGGTACCAGAAGACTACTACAATGTCTGGTTGTGACATTCAGGTTTATCAGTGAAATGTGCATAGTCATTGCAGATACAGCATGATGGAGCAGTATTTACAATATAGCAGTAGTACTAGTATTATAGGGTTTCTATACCCAGTACCACGATACCCCTGCACCCAGTATGCAGTAGACCAGTGTGCCAGGAGTGGGTATCATTTGAAGTTTGCTGGTACCAGCATCAATATCGTAAATGACTTTCAGTACTGACACCAAAATGAGAACTTTGCTTAAATAAAATCAAGTCTAAAATACAGTAAGCACAACAATGAATTTGTTTGCTGTGCTGTAAACATAACTTAATATGAGCTGCAGCAATATTCAAGGCCATGATTTGATTTAGAGCTGCTGATTTATCTGACCAACTCTGCTCCGTTTTGACTCCAGACCTTTTGTGATACCAGCATGTAGTCAATGTGCCATTCTGTCTGTGACTTATCAA
This sequence comes from Toxotes lorentzi, assembly GCA_037833715.1. NCBI lineage: Eukaryota > Metazoa > Chordata > Actinopteri > Toxotidae > Toxotes > Toxotes lorentzi. The sequence continues at coordinate 10,138,821 of JBBMJY010000025.1, read as the reverse complement.
ACCCTCTGACCTGCAAACTCAGCTGTGAGACTTAATCTCTCGTATCATATAGTCTACAGCGTACTCTGTCCAAGATGTCTGATCTCCATGTGTCTGTCTCCTGTCATGTCATATCATCATCTGCCACTTATCTGGGTCGGGACCCAGGTCGCGGGGGCGACTGCCACCCAGTCCACAATGTACCAAAGTCCTACAGCACCTCCCACAGGTGGTGGGTCCATGGGAGTGGGGCTCAAACCCACAACCCAGAGAGATTGAGTCTCGTGCTCTACCAACTGAACTAACCAGGCGGCTCGTGTCTGTCTCCTGTTAATTAAAAAAAAAAAAAGTGGTTTGAATGATTCAGCTGTCAGTGAGCAACTTAAGTATGGACGGATATGAGTAAATGGGTAGTTGTGCACACGTGGATGGTATGTTATGAGTGACTCACAGTCAGAGCACATTGCTACTGTCTCATGACTTGCATTCCTCTAGTCAACTCAGTCTATCAGTCGGATAAACAAAGTATTGGGGACTGTAAAACTCCATAAGATGCTATTCATCCATGGAGAGTGAATGGGGAAGCTGGGGCTCACCCTCGGTATGGTGGCAGTGTGTTTACATTCTTCAGATCTTCCTGGACTCTGTACCAGGCTCCAGTCTGGTCTGTTTAGGTTTTTTCCTCAGAGGGTTGTTTCCATTATTTCTTCATTTCTTTTTAGAAACTGCATTTTGGGTTTGTAAACTTAGGATTCGGGCAGAGCAGAAAAGAAACATCAGTAACAGCTGGAGCTGGGCTCTGCCAGCCTGGAGCTTGATCTCTGTTTACAATCACCACATCCTTGTAATGTATATTCATAGTGAGGAAGAGAGACACAGTCAGAGAACTTCCTTTCTCCCTCCCCTGCCAGAGGCATCCTTTATTTTTATTGGACCTTTGAAATGGTCAGAGTATGGTCATATGATCGTGTGGGCCAATGGAATGTGGTGTTAGGAAAGCTGTGGGGGGAAAAGTGCTTTAACATGCTGAATTCACTGGATGAGCTCAACAAGTAACCCTGAAAAAATCCTCTGGGATCCTAAATTTCCTCCACATGTCTAACTATTGTAGCAGCGCAAAATAGAAAGAATTTGAAAGAAAGTCTTTCCTCCTCTGTTTGTTTTTGGGTGTGTGTATGTTTGTATTTGGGAATGTGTGTGAGAGTGTACTATGTTGAGCCTAATTATATAGTCAGTCGTTATTAAGGGATCATTTATTTATGCACAGTGATGTTAGCACAGACTTACCTGTCTCCATTCGTCAGCGCTTCTGGCCTTTGAACCATCTGCATTTGTGTTCAGAAGCTTAGATTACACAGCTTTTTTATGGGGCCAGATATGCACACACAAACATGCTGTTCAGCAGAGCTCACAAGATCTGGCTGGACACTCCTAGGAGAAATAAGATGGAAGTGGAAGAACTGGCAAAATAACTGGGAAAAGTATGTCACCCTTCCCATCCACCACCACCTGTGCTGAGGGCGGAGGAGGGGAGAGAGAGAGGGAGCCCAGTGCTTGGCCAGCCATGCTGTTGCAACAGGAAACGGGGGCCATGACTAACGTGACATGATGTGGAAAATAACCGACACACTCAGCCATGACACCATCTCATGGACAGTGTCAGAGGCTACAGCGAGCAGCAGTATGTTTGACCTTTAGGGTTGACTTAATGAAGGGTGGCCTGTCAGTGTCAAACATGAAGAGCTGATCTGAATTAGCTGTACTTAAAGAACTAGTCAGGGTATAAAACATAGATAAGGACACTGACAAATACGGCTGATTAAAAACCATGAAGTACCCAAAGTTGGCATGGAATAGTCAGATTTCTGAATCTGATCTGATTGATTCTTTGATCATTTTGTTTATTATTTCAATCAAACGTTTGCCATTTTTAGGTTAACTGATTTAAGCAACATACTTGTACGTCTGCATGTTTGTAAGCATCATTTGACATTTCACAACTGAAGTATCTGTTGACAGTACATCCACATATACTCACACTGTAGGTATACGTAGGCAGGCAATTTGAATCCAGGGCGGAAATGGCGTTCCCTGCCACTCATTTTGAAAACTGCAATACAGATGGATATCAGGAGAATGTAAATATGTTGCATGGCTATTAAATGTTTTTCTCAGCCTACTACAAGAGCAAAGTGAATACTTTTGGATTTAGGACTGTTGGTCAGAAAAAAATCAAGCTATGTGAAGATGTCACCTTGGGGTCAAGGAAGTTTGTTAGACAATTCTCTGACATTTTGCTTAGCAAGCAGTTTACTGATTAAAGAGAAAGTAATCAGTCGATTAGTCCATAGCGAAAATAATAGTTAGCTGTAACCCTTAACCTGAAACCTTTGTTTAAAGAAAAGGGGTTTTGTAGAATAACTTGTGTATATTTCTCAAATTAAAGTATCAAATAAAGTACCTCTTTGGTATAAGTGCTCAAACTCAGGTACTGAGTCATTATTATAAAAAACTTCATCAAGGACTTATTATTTCTGTGAATCTTATTCATGAAGCAAACAGTCAGTGGAAAAAGTTTAATAAGTGTTGTTTAACCGCACCCTGCTTCTTTTCAGAAGAACGTTTATCAGTACGTTATTCCCAAACTGTAATTTGAGCTGCATACCGATATTTTAAAGGAAGTCAAGGGAGGAAGAGCATTACACATGGCTTTGGCTCTTTGGGCCAAAGAGGGAATCCTTCTTGATTACTGGCAGGGAGCAGCAGGGTGGGGATGGGAGTGAAAGTGAAGCGGTTATATGGTTTTGGCATTTACAGCTGCAGTGAGTGGGAGGGGAGGGGACTTACAGTAGGTCTGCAAGGGGACTCCAGAGATGGATTGTGTGGGGGGTGCCTCCACGGCTTTGCACATATGCATGAATCGTGACTCACTTCCTTCAGACACTAGACGCTCTCCTTTACTGCTGACTTTTTTACTCTCTAAGTCAAAACCAACTCTCACAGTTGCTGTCAATTGGTGAGGAGGCCGCTGGTGTTAAAGGCGTGAAGGATGGAATTTGCTCAGTTGTTGGTCTGATTTCTCCTCCCTCACATGGAACTCCTGAACTCCGAGCATGCTGCATGTGCTCTGTTATATGCATTAGGAAAAACCCACAGGCAGGTTTCCAATAAGAGGGAAACATTGGTACCATCATCCAATTCTCTTAATTACATGGCACCAGACATTCCCAATCACAGATGTCTTCCCATATACACAGCCAGGCCCGTATAGCAGGTACCTTTAAGGTTGCTGCTTGTGTATTCAGATTGTAGGTGAAACTATGTATTCGTTTTTGTTTGGGTGCGGATTCTGCCTCTGCAACACGTGTATCTTAGGTTTTGAGTCTTTAGCTTTACAGCCTAATAAACGGGTAAAGTGTTGCTGACTGCTTGTGTGTCCTGTGTTGCAGGATGCTGTCGGAGCTGAGTGAGTGGTTCTGGCAGGAGCGGCTGTGGTTTCCGGAGGGCCTGGGCTGGGCTGACCTGGAGGATCGGGATGGACGAGTATACGCCAAAGCCCGCGACCTGTGGGTAGCGCTGCCAATGGCCCTCGCATTCCTCATTATTCGTCAAATCTTTGAGAGGTCTGTCCATTTTTTCATTCAGTCTTACCCAGTACCTGTGCTCCTTGTCTGTGGTTATTAATTCAGACACTTGCTTCCTCTGCATTCACACATTTCTTTTTCCTTTTGTCGGATCTAACTCTTTTTTTCCTTCTCTGCTGTTTTCACTTCCTTTTTTCTCCTTTAGCCTGGCCATTAGTCATCTCTTCCTGATTATTTTCCTTCAGAATGCTGTTTTTATCTCTTGCTTTTATTTAATTTAGCAATGATTAAATTCTACTTATGCTGTTCCCTGCTTTATAATAAGTAAAGGTCTGCTCTTCCGAGTGATTCGTATTGTTTCTCAAACAAGTACAGTCTTCCTGTTTCCAATAGCTAATCTTCTGGAAATCAGACAATCCTTACAGAGTCCATGTTTTTTTCTTCCTACTTCCCATCCAGCCATCGGGTGGCATATTAAAAAATGGACTAACTGGAAACTTAAGTTAGATGAACAACAACAAACAGCACAAATAATAACATCTGTTTAGAAACATGAATTATAACTTGCTGTTTTGTGGGTCATCAGGACAGATATTTTGAGAAGGCACTTCCTGAAAGAGCAGCACTTTATTGAGACAAACATTCAACATGTGGCAGCAAGGCCCTTACCATGCTTGTATTAAAGACTGTATACATCAACATCCTCGTTTACATCAATTAAACTATAATGTCTATAATAACATTTTACTGCCAAGTTTTATATTAACTTTGGTTTTGTCATTTCTCACAATGGAAAAACTTTTCAGTGGTTTCACCCTTCACTGCATCCATGCTTCTTTGGTTTCTAACCTCTTCTTGATTTTTGACTCTTCACATAATTGTCTCCTCCTTTCATATCTGTTTGTGTCTCAACAACCTTTTTTATAATTGCAGGACAGTGGCTACACCCCTGGCCTCTCTACTCGGGGTGAAAGAGACAGTACGGCTCAAAGCCCCTCACAACCCCACACTGGAGTCCTACTACTGTAACATTACCAAACACCCCACACAGGTAAATGTACATACTTAAGAAAAGACAAAGCACCTTATTATGTGTGTTATCAGGTAAATAAATACTTCAATCTGGCCTATTTGTGTTGTACTCAGAGTTCAATAGCAAGTCTTTGCAAGCAGACTGGTTATTCAGAAAGACAAGTGCAGCGATGGTTCAGGAGACGGAGGAACCAGGACAGACCGAGTTTGCTCAAAAAATTTCGAGAAGCCAGGTAAACAAACACACACTCTCTCTGACTTTTAAACATAAATGCTGTAGAGCTATAGATGTGGTTGAAACTGCTGCCCACCCTTGCGTTCCTCTGGCTATATGAGCACATTTCTGAGGGCTAAAGCTGCCCTCTATTTTTAACATGAACTCATTACAATGCCACTCTGCTGCAGCCATGCCTGTAGCCCCTACTCCTCTCATACACACACACACACACACACAAATCCAAACATTCACACACTCATTAGGCTCTGTCAGGGGCTCTGTCACCACTGCTGGTTATTTTTACATGTGAGCAATTACTACAACAGAAGCAGAGTAAAGACAACATGATAACCTGATAATACAGTGTTACTGAAGTTAATCTGGCAGGATTCGCACTGCAGCAACAGATGACACTTGAAATACAGTGCAAAAGTCATACATATCTAGAAGGGTGCCATCAACAGCCTCACATAGCGTGATACTGTTACAATCACCAGGACTAAAACACAGGCAAATACGCAGTGATATGCATGTGGACAAACTCATTCATAGAGAAACTGTTAATGCATTATTCCACCCCGTGTGTTGGGTTGTATGTGTACGTCCTCTGTAGTCACATGACTATCATGAACAGACATTCATTTGTTTCACTGTTGTGGCCACTGTTCTTGTTTAGATCAACATCAACGTTTTACATGGCTAAAGGGTCAGTTCACCCAAAATACAGAAGAGCTGAAATGTTTTGTCGATCAACATACTTTTATTTTTTTATGTGCTAATCAATCATTTTTTAGTTCAGAGAAGAAAGGTAGAAATAAAAACCCTAGTTTAGGCTTCTCTTCAGGGAGGGGAAATTATGATGGTATTATTTATTTATTTATTTATTTAAACTATTTTCTGATGTGTAGCAGTTTAATCGATAAAAAAATAACAGTTGCCACTCTAGCTCTGAGACAGATATCTAATAAAGTGAACACATTTAACCAAAACTATCTACATGGCCAGACACCACTAAATAGAAGTGAAAATACATTTTTTTTATAATTAGTTTATAATTGTTATAATTAGGTGAACTGACCCTTTAATCTGCAAGAAGACAGTCAATCAGAGTTGTGTGTGTGTTTCTGTGCCTGCTGTACGTTTGTGTGAAAATGTGAGAAAAGACATATTTAAGTAACTTTGTGGTGGACTGATTTTGTGCATATGATGTGTGAAGATGCGCTTGTGACTGCATGTTTGTCACTCTGTGGTTATGGTGTGTATTTCACTGCTGGTGTTACGACATTTCTCTTCTGAATCAGTCTATTGTTTGTCTCCCGCCCTTCTTCTGTTCCCCACTGGTGTATTCCTCACGCTCTCACTGTCTCTTCTTTCTCTGTGTCCACCTTTCTCTTCTGTCTGTCTCTGCTCCAGTGTTTTTTGTATGAAATCCTCTTTCTACAACTGTACGAGAGGCTGCAGTGGGAGCGACCCCTCACTATCTCTGTTGAAGGATATTAACAGAGAGGATACTGTCTGACAGTATCCTCTCACAGTCTGTTAGGCTTCGAGTGTGTGTGTGTGTGTGTCCCGATTTGACATTCTCAGCGTAGCTCACCAGATTTTTCCAGGCTGTTCACTCGGCCTGGTATTTCTCTCCAGCGTGCATTCTTGTGTTTGTGACTCTGTGTGCGATACATTTGTGTGTTTGCTGATAGAAAATGTGTCTATTGTCTTTTCCCCATTGACTGAATAGAGAGTGTATTTGTATGTGTGTGTTCTCTTGCAGTTGGAGATTTACCTTTTACCTTCTTGCTTTCATTGCTGGCCTGGCCGCCCTCATCGATGTAAGTACCAGTGTTAACCTCAACCCTTCCTCCTCCTTCATCTGTCGTCTCTTTATGTTCACAACCTCATTCGTCACCTGTCCTCCCACCGTAACTTGGCGGTGTCCATGGTCGTTGGTCTTTTTTGCTGTGATAAGCTCACCTTTCGCACTGTCAGAGGGGCAGCATTGACTCATTGCCATGCTGAGTCAGTTGATATAAATACACCTGTCAAGTTCCATAGATCTGCAGTCTCATTCGCATCTCATCTCTCCTTCCAGAAACCTTGGCTCTACGACCTGAAGGAGATGTGGCAAGGCTTTCCTGTGCTGGTACGTCTCGGGGATGGCTGTGTGCACTGAATGCACCAGAGTATCTACAGGTTTTGAAAAGTCTTAAAAAGCAATTAAATTCCCTCATAAAAAGGCCTGAGGAGGTATGAAAAATCTGAAATCTCTAAGCTACAAAAGGCTTTAATCAGCTTTTGTGGAGTTTCAGTCAGCACCATCAGACCTTTAGCAAACACCGTGACTACTAACAGCCACAGCAGTTGGGAAGCCCGTTGACTCATAGTGTGCAAGTGCTGATTTTAGCAAAAACTTAAATTGATTCATTATTTTGTGGTTGGTTAATCCATCCATCAGTTATTTTCCACTTATCTGGATCCAGGGCATGTTAAATGATTAATTATGTTACTAGGAACCATTGTTGCATACAGGAAGGGAAGTACTGTTAAAAACATGTTACAAATCTCAATAAAAATGAATGTACTTTAGTGACTTATGGCCATATTATCCCTGCTTTTCTGTCCTTTGACCGGCACGATCGTGAAGAAGGTATTAAATTGCTTTCTGCGTGGCATTAAAAAGAGTTCAGTTTAATTTGGTGAACACTGCAGAAGTCTTGACGCACAAATTCCAAGAGATTCAAGAGACCCTCCAAAGACAGCGTTCCCTAGCTGAAGTTACCAGTTAATTAATTTAGATAATAGTTCAGCATTTAAGTCTTTTAAGCCAAAAGAAAACAGTTCAAGCCTCTCAAAAGTTCAATTCAATTCAATTTTATTTATATAGCGCCTTCCAAAATCAAAATTGTCTCAAAGCGCTTCACAGAGACCCAGAGCCTGA
>JBBMJY010000025.1:10031824-10123514 GCA_037833715.1 Toxotes lorentzi | reverse complement strand
TTTTTTTTTTTTTTTTTTTTTTTTTTTTTTTTTTTTTTTTTTTTTTTTTTTTTTTTTTTTTTTTTTTTTTTTTTTGGGCCAGTGTTTTAGCGGGTTGGTTTCATTTCCAGGTTTTTGGAAGAAGATCAGAGTTTTGCAGATAAGGAAAAACTAGCCAGGTATGGCTTGTACCACTGTGGAACGTTCCATCTCCTGCTTGTATCCATATCAATACTGAATGCACTGATCAAATACTATCCTGTCCTGCTGGGACCCCAGTGCATTGTCATTTTGACAGCACAAAATTACCAATTTCGCCGTCTGTTTTGGTACCTGTCAGAATGTTATGCTTCTTTGCCTAAGGCCGCTGGTTGCCTATTTTAACCCACCACTGTGATATGTGTCACTAACTGCTACGCTGTGTGTGAGTCAGGGACTTCTTTCACTTTGGTAATCCCTTCCTCTTGAAAAACTGTCCTCTCTGTCTCTTTTCTCTCCCCCCTCTCAGGACTTCTGAAGGATCTTTCTCTTTCTGCACTTGCACTCTTTTTTTCACACCGACTGGCCTTGAAAGACCAGGCTCTCTTGCTTTCTCACTATCATTTTGATGGATCATTGACTCCATTACTTCTCTCACCTTCTCTCATTCTCATCTTTTCTTCCCGATCGGCATACTTACATTGCAACATTAACTCTAAACTCTACTCCATGTTGTCCACCTGCCCGTTTCCCCCATCTCGATCCTTCCTATCCTCTCCACCTTTGCCTCCCTCCCTTGTTTCCTCACTCCAGGGAGAACCACAGTGAGATTGAGAGGCGGAGGCGGAACAAGATGACCGCCTACATCACAGAATTATCAGACATGGTGCCCACCTGTAATGCTCTTGCACGGAAACCAGACAAACTAACCATTCTACGAATGGCTGTGTCCCATATGAAGTCCCTGAGAGGAAGTGGCAATACCAATGCAGATGGATCATATAAACCATCCTTTCTCACTGACCAGGTACGAGCAATGCAGACAGAGAAATGTAGAAATTTAGGGTCAGAAGACAGTACTGTTTTGTGTAGAAGTCAGTCAGCCTCCAGAACTGTGCACTGACTTTTATTTGAATTTCATATAGGATCTTAATCTGTCTATGTATAATTGTTAATTTGTATGTTATGTAAATATGTGCTGCTATGACAAACTAATTTCCCTCTGGGATTAATAAAGTTTATTTATCTTTTCACCGTCACAGTGTGGTACACACTACTATGAGCTCAGTGGGAATAGAGTGAAGGAGAAGCGAAAGTATCATCTTTTTGAGACTGTACATATTCTCTCATGACAACTGGAGACTATTTTTGTCTTAATTGTAGCTGGTTTAATATAAGTTTGTCATGTCAAAACCATATTTCATCAGGCTTTTACTCCAGGCCCTTGGTCAGCTTGTAAATTGCTCAAAAGAAAACTTTTTGATTAAGCGCTGACAGAACAGTGAAGCTCCCGTATGTTACTCAGTCCTAAAGTAAAGCTCAGTAAAGCTCCTTTCTAGCAGGTGAGCACAGGCAACTGGTGTCACCATTGTGGAGACAGGCAATCTATGCCCTCCTCAGGACAACAGTGTCTAGTAGTGACAGAGACTGAGATGCTAAGGGAAATGGCTGTTCTGAATTTGAATAAATAGAGCTATGATTTACACACTTACACAAATATCATGCTCTGTGATATCTCTGATCTCTTATCCTCACTGCTTAACCTGTGTTTGATACTCTCTGTCTGAAGGAGCTGAAGCACCTCATCCTGGAGGCAGCTGACGGTTTCCTGTTTGTGGTGTCATGTGAGACCGGTCGCATTGTTTATGTCTCAGACTCCCTGACACCCGTCCTCAACCAGTCACAGTCTGAATGGCTCGGCTCTTCCCTTTATGATCAGCTCCACCCAGATGACACAGAAAAGCTCAGGGAGCAGCTCTCCACTGCAGAGAATAACAACACAGGTATAAAGCATATACAGACATATACAGACAGCAGTAGACACTTGCGTCTCAGTACACCCATGATTGACACAATTCACTCCCTTGTTTGCCTTTAAAGGGAGGATGTTGGACTTGAAGACAGGAACAGTGAAGAAGGAAAGCCAGCAGTCGTCAGCCAGAATGAGCATGGGAGCCCGCCGGTCATTCATCTGCAGAATGAGGTGTGACTCATACCAGAGTTAATTATGCAGTTTATTGTTTATATTGACACGTTTGCCAGGATGAATAAATTGTTCATGTGGTGGCCTGTTTGTGTTTAAAGGTGCGGCTCGTGTCCAGTAGAACCGTTGTCGATGAACAGGCTGAACTTCCTTAGGAACAGAAACAGGTGACCAAACCCAAACAGTTCTTTTTTTTTTAAAATTGTTTTCAGGATTATGGCATATTAGCATACCTGCAGCGGCTCAGTAGCCATAAGATGCACAAAAGCACAATTTTATTACTGGTGCAGGTAATAGGACTGATTGATTTTTTTTTTTTTTTTTTTCCGTGGATTTTAAAATTTCTTCGTTCACCTCAGGAATGGTTTGGGTGCAGCCAAGGAAGGGGAACCCCAGTATGTAGTGGTCCACTGTACAGGATACATCAAGTCGTGGCCTCCTGCAGGTAAAACTTGCAATTTTGTGAGGACTGGCATACATAATCATCTGTTATACTTTGGGTTATACTTTTATGGCTCATGTTAACATGGATTTGCATGTCTGTGTTTTAGGAGTATCATTAACAGATGATGAAGCAGACAATACTCAGGGGAGTCGCTACTGTCTAGTTGCCATTGGGAGATTACAGGTATAATGGAGGCCACTTATATAGAGATGTGCAAATGTATATTTTGTGCTCAAGCAAGTTAGTGACAAAATCATTTGTGACTAATCACAATTAACTGTGGCAGTGTATAACCTTTGGTGCTGCAATTTGTATACATCTCCAGCAAACTGCAGTAATTTTTGACCCTTACATCAACAATCCAAGAATAAAGTGGCTTTAACTTGTGAGAGAAGAAGCATGAATTTAGTTGAAAATGCAGTTTTTATGGTGACAATCTACAGACTTATCTGAAGTGGATTGCAACTGATGTTTGCACTGTTACATTGTCTTTTGAAATATTTTCTTTCCTCTTGCGTACTTTGCTGAGTTGCAAAACGTTGATAATATTTATAATTTTTGAATAGGAACTTTGAGAAAGAAACTTATTCTTGTGATGTTTATCACAAATGCAATTCAAGCATTGTATGCGTTCATGTGATTGTAAAAAATGATAGTGAGAAATCCTGTGTTATGAACCATTATATGCTAAAAATTGTGTTTATGCTAAAAATTTCTTCTTCTTCAGGTGACTTGTTGTCCAGGCGACTCAGACATCGATAGCATCAGTGTTCCAGTGGAGTTTATCTCACGCCATAACTGCCAGGGCATGTTCACCTTTGTAGACCACCGTTGCATGGCCACTGTTGGCTACCAGCCGCAGGTAAGAGTTGCAGTTGTTGGAAATGTCACGTCCAGGCAGTGTTAATGTCTTCTGGGCTAATGGTGCTTGTATCATCTGCCGTGCTTTGCAGGATTTATTGGGTAAGAATATTCTCGAGCTCGCCCACCCCGAAGACCAGGGCTTACTGAGAGACAGCTTCCAACAGGTGGGACTCACTTTTATTTCTCTTAATCTCTTGCATTTATGCTACCACATCAGTGTGTTTACATGCACTTAAAAGAGTAGTAATGCGATTTGGCGTTGCACATTTATAATTCATACACATTCCTGCTGTAAGGAGAATGGTGCTCTCTTGCAACAGAGCCTGTCTTGCTGTCACTTGTCACTTGTTTAAACATGTTGTCCAGTTACACGTGTAACCTGATATCTGCCAGTAACCTGGTCTCTTGTGTGTAAACCTGCGGCTCAGCGATTATGTAAACAGTGTTAAACAGTGTGAGTGTTTGGCATGTTGGACTTGTGTCCTCAGGTGGTGAAGCTGAAGGGCCAGGTTTTGTCTGTGATGTTTCGGTTCCGCTCCAAATCGAGAGAATGGATCTGGATGAGAACCAGCTCCTTCACCTTCCAGAACCCGTTTTCAGAGGAGATTGAGTATATCATCTGTACCAATGTCAATGTCAAGTGAGTCACACTGTAATATGATTACACAATCAAATACAGCACATAATGAAACTATTGACGTGGTGAAATGTGACTGTTGGGAAAGATCCCTCTGTCTGAATGCATCCTCAGTTCGTCTTACACCGTTACCACAACCCCTTTAAATAAACCACACACTGATCACTCTCTCCCTACACCTCTCCTCTGTGCCCATCTCTGATTGTGGGGCAATAGAAACTCGACTCAGGAACCCCTCACTCCCATCTCCTCCCCAGGGGGTTTGCTGCCCCCATCCCTGGGTCAGAGCAGCCCAAGCGGCCCTCCCGTAGTGCTCAGCCCGGGGCAGGTAGCCACCAGGTGAGACCAGACCTGACCTGACTATCATCCCCCTGCATGGGAGAACGAGGGCTGCTTCTTCATGGGAGACTCCTGCTATTTCTAGCAAGCTGTAGTCCTTCTGTTTTGGTTGTCATTTCCTTCCCTGAGTGATTCTTCTCTCCACTGTATTTGTCTGTTCCCCTGTAGTGTTGGAAAAGTAGAGCAGTTGTCTAATAAGAAGCATGTCTTATAGTTGTTTTCTTATAGTGAGTAGTAAAGAGGTCAACTTTTAACAGGTGGTGTAGCATGTTAGCCATATGTATTTATATAACAGGCCTTTCTCCGCTGAAGCTTGTCAGTCTCTTCCTCTTCTGTCCTCCTTTCTCTTTTATGTTGCCATGGTGACCGGTGGCGGGTTGAGTGCTATTTTGTCTGCAGGTGTTTGGGATTTCTCACTCAACAGTGGAAGGCATGGAAATGGAAATGAGGCTATTTTAAACAGACTTCAAATCAACACTCAATCTCTCTTTCTCTACCCTTTCCAGGCAGTTACAGCATCAGCAGCAGGCCGAGCTGGATGGAGGTGGAGCCAGAGACGGACTGTATGAGGCCGGACCAATCACCCTTTCACAGGTTAGGCCACGCACATGTGTGGGCACATGCATGTGCACGTCCAGTCTGATTGAAGCAGAGATTATGCCCCGTTTCCCTTGAGTCCTTTGTCCCTTGCTGCAGTGAGTGATCAAGTCTTTAGTCTATGGAAACAGTGGCAGGATGTTGATTATTTGCTCGACAGGAAAACACAACTGGATGAGTTCCATTATCACAGCTTCCCTTCAGCTGCTTTCTGTTCATAATGGAGTTAACTGAAACTTACTTGCCTACGAGGTTTTAAGCCTGGGAGTATTCCTAACAAAATTAAATTGTGCTTTTGCAGGTTCATTACTAAAAGTTCAACTTTCATCACAGTCTTAAACATAAGCGCTTAATTTCCCTTCACAGTTCATGTAGGTGCACAGCTGTGCAGTCAGCTAGCCTTTGATGGTTTTATTATGTGAAACTGTGAAAGTATTAAGGGATAATACCATAAACAAGAGTTAGACCAAACACACTGAATAAATGAATTTGCATAGTAAAAAGAAAATGGCATTCATAAAACTATGCTCTCATTGTCCCTCACGTGAGGAACAAACAAATTATCACAGGTGAGAGAACAACATTGTATTTCCCTGTAGGAAGTACAACGCAGTAATTAATCTCGTAAACTGCTGTGATGCAGCTTGAGTATTGTTCCATATTTGACAGCCTCTGTAAACACGCCATATTCAAGTGCACAGGAGTATTTAGGAATCTTTGATTTCATGAACTTTAACTTTACGGTTGAGATGATGAATAGTCACGTTTGAGTCAGGTCAATTCTTCGCTGTTTAAACACCTTTAGTTTTGGAGTGTGATCGCTGTTCATTTTTGGTGGTCCTCAGATGCCGGTGCAGCCGGTGCAGCCAGTCACCACTGCAGGGCCAGACCACGGCAAGACCCTTGAGAAGCCAGATCTCTACTCCTCCCTTTTTCAAGGCCCAGATCAGACCAAGGGCATGCCCTCCACCTCCACTCCCTCCACACAGATTTACCCTCCAGCCAACAACTTCACTGCTGGTCGATCCAATGATGCATACAGGTAGGAGGTCTTATGCATACATGTGAGTGTGTATGTGTTTTCATGGACACCAGGCCTCAAACCTCAAGGCACAACTCCATGAGTTTCATCATGTCATGAAACATCACATCATACTTACTTACTTTAATTGGAGCTCTTTCTGACAAATAATGACAGTTACGAGATACAGTCACTCCATTGTCTTACCTCTTACACAAACAATATGACACAGTGCAGAAGCAAGTGTTCGTAGGTGCCTGTAGTTCATCCTATTATCTTGAGATCTGACTTAATTAGGTTATGTTGTTACCTTGGGATAACAGGTTAAGATCCGGAGATAATGAGATTATTATCTACTGTAAACCATATGAACAGCCACAGTGACTCCTGGCTGTAACTAATAAACTCACATGTTTATGTAACCAACCAGCTGGTTTGCGTATCTAAAGGTTTTGCCTATCAGATCACAGCTGGCAGGGGCACTGTTTTCATATGGTATTGGCTGATGTACAGCAGCATCCAGTGGGAAAACTCCCAGTAGTGAATCTGCAACAGTTCATAGTCCACATGAAGGGCATAGGAGAACAAAGGCTTCAAGTGGGTGCAGATGCAGCCTTTATTATGGTTCTTTCAGAGTGTATTCCTGAAAGTATGTGCAGTATGTTTCAGGTAGCGGTTGCACTGACTTTAAATACAGATTGCTTCCCTGTACAGTGTTCTTTTACTATAAGAATTGGTTACGATGTTTATTTCAACAGTTGGATAATGGGATCAGTTTTCATTTTCGACCAAGTAACAGAGCTCTCTCTCTCTCTCTCTCTTTACTCCTCTCTGCAGGCAAGTCAATATGACTCCGCAGATGGCACAGCCAGCCCACTCAGCAGGACAGATGTTGGCTCAGATGTCGCGTCAAAATGGTGCCCCACAGTCAGTTACTCCCTCCAGCGCTGGCAGCCCCCTCCATGGAGGACCAGCAGGAGGATGGCCTGGAAATGGAGCTGGGGCTGGAGCTGGAGCTGGAGTTGGAGTTAGACCACAATTTAATAACCAGGTAAGCCCATACAGCAGAAGTCATGGTCTGATTTTTCTCATCTTCATTCACAAAGGAAACAAATAGGACATATTTGATATAATGACACTTTACTAATTTAGCATGGACCCAGTTTAACTTATAGCCAATAAATGGACTCCCTCTTTCAATTCTAACCAGCAGGTGGCTCCCCAGGCTGCAAAGACCATGACCCCACCGTTTGCTCCCATGGGAGGATTTGGAGGTGGCTCTTCCAACTCTTTTGGCCAGATGCCTACAGGTGCTGCTCCCACCCCCACTAGCGGTGCAAACTACCCGCAAATGAACGCTCGTGCCAGCCTCAACACCAATGGTTATGGTAAGTCGTGTCCATATATGTGTGAAATCCATGTATCTGTTTATACTGGTACGTCCTCTTACCCCTCTGTTCTGTGTCCCAGATGGCTCTCAGTCTGGGGCACAGTTCCCGTCTCGAGCAGCAGAGGCAGTGTGGCCCCAGTGGCAAGGCCAGCAGCACTCGCAGAGTAACGCAGAGCAGCATCCTCATGCTCAGGGCAACCAGCAAGACATGTTTCCTGTGAGTGATACAAATCTCTCTTAAGCAATCACTTTACTCGCCCCTTCTCTGTCACTTAAAATAAATCTCTTTGTCTCTTTTATCTAATTCAGGATGTGTTGTCTATGCTGGACCAACCTGCCAACTTCAGCAGCGATGACTTTGAGATTCCCATCTACCCTTCGTTTACTGAGTGACCTGGTCAATACTTTCCCCCTGGTCCACCCCTTTGTCTTCTTGACTTTTTGTTATATTTAGCTCTTCTGCTCCTGTTTTCTTCCTGCTCCTGTGAGTAGCACTCTTCCCCTGCTTTGCATGGCTTAAACTGCACTGCCACAAGCCAGTTAAAGATGGAGGGATGTATATAGGAGGGGAAAATCAAGGACTTGCTACTGACTAAAACATAATTATTTTAACAAATCTCTAGCTAGCACTGCCCAAAGCTCAACAACCTATGTTGTAGATATGTGAGAGAGATATATAAAAAAAAAATTAAAGCGCACAATCACACAACCACACTTGAATAGACTACACAAAAACACACTCTTACATTCTGGTTAACACACAAACACACACACAAAGGCCTTTTATTCTAATATATTCCTGGTTTTTCTCAGGCATTGATAAAAAGTGTATTTTGCTGTTCTACCCTTTAGCATGTAGACTAATCACCCCAGTCGTTGATTTAAACTCTCAGGAAATTGCAGGGATATACAGCTTTGGTGATTTACAAAAAAAATAATAAAAATCTCAGCTGTTGCACGCAAACCACCACTGTCTGCGCTAACCTCACTCACAGTTCTAAATCCACAGCATGTCTCTGCATGTCAGCACTGCTTTCATGGAGCGCTTCTTCAAAGTGTAGATTTATACTGAGTACAGTTTTCTATGTACATTGGTGGCATCGCCTATAAATTTTAATGATTTAATTTTTCCTGTTAAGGAGCATTTAAGGTTTTTTTTTTTTTTTTCTTCATGAAATGTTGTACTTAACAGACACGCGGTGTTACAGTGGCTACATACTGTTTTTCTTGGAAATGTATACAGTCTATTTTTGTTTGCCTACATATACATATATACAGTATGCATGTGTGTATGTTTGTTAAATGGATGCGTACAATATCATTATCAACTTTAACACAGTGGTAGAGTTTCTGACTTGCTTGATTTACTTCTTTCTGTCATCCTGCATTATCCTGTACCAAGTATGGGCCTTTTGTACTCTTTTGTAAAAGAAATTTTAAAAAGAAATCACCCAGCAATAATTAACAAGCAGGAATTGTGTACTTTTAAAGCCATTCTTTATTGTTGTTATAAATATTTTCCTTGATTGTTATTTTGAATTGGGGAGATGTGATAGTAATTTGATTTAATTGAAATGCTTTCCTAGTATTGTTATTTTGGAACTTTTAATTATCACTTGACTTCTCTGTTGCCCTTTCTTGATAGGTATCTTATTAATGGTTTGATCAGGGTATTTAGGATTAAAATGGAATGAACAGAGCTAAAAACAAGATGATCCACAAGTGAGAATGTCCAAAAAGATATTTTTTCTAGTGTTTTGTCCTCTTGTTTGTGGCAAACATTTGGACTAAGATTGAATCTTTGCCAACAAGATCCAATCACCTGTGATTTACAATCAGTTTTTGGTGAGTATGTAATTTAGAAGAATGTTGTGGGATGAAAAATAATGTTTCTAAAAATATTTAAGTTTTTAATGTGTGGTATTGGTTTAAATTTGACCCTTTTCATTACAGTTTTCCATTGTTTGTGTGTAACACTTGCACACTCACAATGACAAATTATGTAACTATGTAAACCCATGCTGGTAATTGTCCGGTTTTCATCTTCAAAAGGATGTTGGTGACTGTGTTGTCTTTATTGTTGAAAACCTTTTTGGTTGCTTTGTATCCAGGTTTTGTTTTTGTTTGTTTTTTTTCCAATGATGTGAACTTTTATCACTCATAGAAACACAAATATATAAATATACTGTATATGTATATGAAATGTTAAATGAGAGAATGTTTGGTTTTTGTATTAAATTGTTATATTGTCAAAAATTAAGGGGCTCGACTGTGATTTGAACTGCACACATTGCCTTTCAGGTCTGTTGGTTTGTGGCAGAGTTAGTATCAGTTGATGTAATCGCGTATTCGCTTCCTCAAAATAGTTGTATGTTCTTAAGGGGTGAAGAAAAAAAAGCCAGCTTTGCTTTGATTGGCCTGTATCTGTGAATTGCTGAAGACGCAAAGAGATCTATGGGTGTCCGCTGGGATCGGTTTCCGCCTTCATCCTTCCCTCCTCTCTTTCACAGCCTGGGGGTGAAAGCAGATGGAATTAATACTAGTACTGGTCTGAGATAGGTTTGCCCTGTTCGAGTTGCGTTTGGGTGACGTCTCATGCTGTAAATCTTGTTTTGCTGGTATCGTTTCAACACATACACACTCCTCTCCCAGCTTTTTATCCAGATCCTGTTATTTGCATAGAGTCACTTTACTCTTAACTTGTGTGTCTCTGTAGTGGCATCAGAATACAAGCAATCTGCATTTTTTTGGTCAGGATCAGTTTCCAAACCCTCTCAAGTGGATTGCCACTTAGGCGTCATATCCTCTTTCTCTACCTCAACCTTTTCTTTTTCCTTCTGTGCACCTTGCCCACTCTCTACTCTTATTTTTCCATGACTTTTAGGTCATAAAGTCACCAAACCTTGTGCGTGTGTGCAGGGGAATGCATAGAATCAACTGATTGGTTCAGTATAGACAGAGAGTCTTTATCTGCATCCTACTTTTGCATTATAAAGCTTTGAAAACTTGTGTAGGGCTACACCTCTCTGTCATGTAGTCATGTGTCTAAACCTTGTAGTGACCAGGGATCCAGTGACTCTTGTAAAGGTGTCATCTCCTGTAAAGCTCTCATCTCCTGAAGAGACCAGAGAGTGGCCTGAGTGCTTTAACCTCAGGAACGGCCTGATCGTTACCAAACTCCTTATGAACTATTCATGCAGGACACAGGTGCCAAATGCTGCTCTGTGTGTCCACCAGTCCATCTTATCTTTTGGAAGAGGACAGTAGGTGTCAGTGCTTGTAGAAGAAATAGAGACCGAGACACAGAGGAATGGATTGTTGAGTTTAGTTTGGGATTCTCAGGTAGAACCTGAAGCGGCATGTTGGATTGTCTGTGAACATCAGCAGACGAAGGGGAAAGCCATACAGATGAAGATTTATAATTTAAATATGTTTCTGTAAAAATTACAAGCATTTCAGGATCTATTTTGGTGGAAGTGAACAGATGAGATAACGACTGCGAAGTAGACATCTTTCCTTGGCGTTTGTGAATTTGTCAGCATGGACCAACCAGTCCTCCCGGTGGCCAGGCTGGATGTGGATGTGGATCTTGGTTTTGCCCTCTTCTTCTTCTTCCTCCTCTGCTTCTTCTTGTTGGTGACCATTGTCCGCTGTGCTCAGATGGTGCTAGACCCTTACAGTTCTATCTCCGTCACTATATACCAAGAGGAGCAAACAGAGGACTGATGGAGACCGGAGACCTACACGTTATTAAAGACAGACATCTCATTCTACAAAAGGAGCGATGCCATCTACTCATGCTGCAGAGATGACAAAACAAAACAAAATGAACTGCCACAAGCCGCTGAATATTTGAGGCTTTTCTTATGACTGAGTCAGCCTGATGGATGTTGGAGTTGTTGTCGACTTTTTTTTTACATTTTACATAGTTTCTAACTGGGATTTTGCAGAAAAAAATCTGTCTCCCATCCAATAACCTGACATTATGTAAGTATATGATATACAGTATTGTATACAATCATGTACAACTGCTAGTTTAGTTTTGTCTGTGCTTATGACTAACATGAGACATGGTTTAGAACTGATTTTAAAGAGGGAGAATGTCAACTGTCACTGAAATACATTTGAAATATGAGTGAAATATAAATGTATTCATTTAAAATGATGTGTGGATGCCCTGTGTTGTGGTTTGTTAAAGGCACGGCTTTGATTGTTGTTTTATTCACACACATCCCACAGTGCAAAGTGGTCAAACATCAGCTTCCAATCATCGCATAGAGTCACTTTATATATATAAATGTGTGTGTGTGTGTGTGTGTTTTTTTTTAAATCTTTAAACAGAAAGCTAAAGTTTTGACTTGAACCAAAGAAACTGAAAACCTTAGGTGATTCCTTGAGATTAAATGTGATCTGTTCATCGGTGCAAAGTTTACACTGTAAGAAAAGCTGCTTGATACAGACAGACGCAAATGCCTTCCCCTCCACTCTAATAGAGTACAGATGTTTCCAAGTTCTCCATGTTTGAACTATAATACGAAACACATGTTCTGTTCTTTTCCCCAGATTTTGTCACACAGTGTTTTGAAACATTTGTGAAAACTTTCATTCAGGTTGCTTGTTATTGAGCCAATGAAATAAACCTTTAGCTTGTAGCATGTGTCAGTAATTCATCAGTAATGGGTCTTGGAGGCAGAATAAGAGGAGTTAAGAACAATGCAAAACGTGGCAAAGGTAGCCAATGTAAAATACAGTGAACTCTTAATATAGTAAATCCAACACTGGAAACAGTTCGATAACACATTTTGTGAGTTCCTGGAGTTAAGAACCTCATCCGATATATATCATGTATTTAAAAGGAACAGTTGGTCACCTATGTCCCCACAGTTCATTTTAATCAAGCCTCATATGCAATATTGTAGAGCTAGACTGAGTTAACGTGCTAAAACACAAGTACCAATAATATTAGTTGATACTGTTATAAAATGCCTTGTAAGTTTATTTCAGTATTCTGTTAATTTAGTTTATTTTAGTTTGACGGTTAAATGTTGACTATTTGGGCGCCTCTGTCCTGAACGTGTACAGCATCATGTGGCCCAGTTGCACGTTTTTCTATAAACTTGGATAACCCGAGTGGGCGGGGCTGCCGTCTTTCACAAAACCTCACTGCTCCACACAACACCGCCCAATTCGGATAGCCTGGGCTGCAAAGCATGCGCCCCCTATTGTAGCTAGCCGGTAGCATTAGCTAGCTATCCTTATTTTTGCGAGCAGGCAGGATGGAAAGCAGAGAGGGGTGAGTAACCAGTGCTGTCGCTAAATGAAGCTTTAGTTGTGCCGTTTGATGTGTCTTTGAGAAAAACTCCGGAGGACACAGGGTTGTTTGTTTTCCAGACACCTGCATCAGTTCGTCAGCAGATGAGACATTCTCCATGCTAATGCTAGGCTAACATGCTAGCCTGCTCTCACTTGTAACAAGTCTCTGACATCTTTTATCTTCCCTGTTTGTCCAGAATCTGCCTCATTAAAGTGCCAGTAAAGCTGTGGCGGGTCAGGTTAGCAGTTACTCTGTTAACCGTGAAGGTATTAAAATAACATAAAGGGAGTTTGGCTTTCAGGTTGTCCCTTGTTTTGCTAACAAGCAGCACTACTCTCTTTTCCATAATCTGGCATCTGCATTTTAATTATTTAGACAGGCTAGTTGTTATATGTTAAGTAGATCATAATTCGTTTGTCAGCCCTGTTCAAGGTGCAAGGTCTCAGCCTGCAGCCCAACTTCACGCCAGATCATCTCACAAGTTTGCATTGCACGCACTGATGCTTTAAATGTAGTGATCCAGTGCCTTCACCATAGAGGACCACCATCACACAAGTAAAGCAGAATCAGTTACACTGAAAACCTGCGCTGTTGGCTACCATTGACACATGATCAGAGATGATCTCATGTTTGGTTTTTTGTATGTTTGGAGATGATGCTGATATGACACACAGCAGTAGTTTATGGGTTTTGCAGACATGTAAAACCCATGATGAGGCCAATCTTGTCTGAAGGTTTACAGCTTGGGTTGAGCGATTGGGATCATTATCATGATATTCATGAAGATATTTTCCTGCACAGATATATACTCACTTGCCACTTTATTAGGTACACCTAACTTAAACCAATACACTGTAATTAAAGAGTCTTCCAGTGATTCCTACCTTCATGAAAGTTATTATGCTCAGTTTCTGTTGAAACTGTTGGGATCGAGTCAACTGTATGGTCACTTTGTAGTGCTGTTGAACTGAATTGCAAAAACAAGTTACACGTTTTATAATGCTTAACCAGCAAATGTTTTATATTTCTTCCTTTCCTGTCAAAACTTATCTGTGGATATTTCAAATGTTTCTCATCAGGATGGAGGTGGACGACTGGGACTCCAGTCTGGAGGAAGAGCTGGGCATTTCTCTGGATGAGCTGAAGAAGTGGATTGAAGATGCCGTGGAGAAGAGCGAGATTGTGCAGAAGAAAAAGGCTCAGCTGACAGAGCTCAAAGAATGGGTGGAGAAGAAAGAGGAGGAGGAGGCGATGACTGAGATGCTTCTCAAAGATGCTAACCAGTAAGTAGGAATTAACCTGTTGTTCATTAAGTAGAGTGTGATTTCAGTCCTTAATTAGTATTTATGTAGGTCTGCAATCCAATTATGTGCCCACAGCTTTATTTTGTGTGTTTATATATATTATTGGTTCGTGGCATGGGAACTATACGGTTAATCTTGCCACATTTTTGTAAATTCATTTTAGTTGTTGAGGTAGTATGACGCAAAAAGGGAGTCTGTTATGTGAAGATACACCTGGAAACACTTACCAAACACACGCATGCTGTCTAAAATCAACACATACAGAACCACTTTTGACAACTCGCAGATGCTTTGACTGCACTTTGAACGTGATTTGGAGAAGTCTACAAGATAAATGATAGAGTCGTGAATTGTTATGTAGAAGCCAGATGTTGAATCAGGCGAAGCATAACATGATGATGATAGAGAAAATAAGTGTTAATTGCAGCTCTGCACACGATTACCAAACCAGGGGTGTCTGTGGCTCTAAAAACTGAATTATAGGATCAATATCAGGGCCTATACGGATCCACTAGACCAGATTGGCA
Source organism: Toxotes lorentzi (assembly GCA_037833715.1). Classification (NCBI taxonomy): domain Eukaryota; kingdom Metazoa; phylum Chordata; class Actinopteri; family Toxotidae; genus Toxotes; species Toxotes lorentzi. Next base: position 10,108,915 of record JBBMJY010000025.1, on the reverse strand, counting down.
CATCCCTGGTTGTACAGTGAGTGTTTGTGTCTCACAAGCTGACACTTTTCCTTCCCACTCTTCCTCAGGTCAGTATTGGAGTGTGAGAAGCTGGTAAAAGCAACCTACCATAAGAATGGTCTTGTTTACCGGGAGAGCAGCTCAGAGGATGAGGGCGGCGGAGGTGGGGTGTTGTCCTCTGAGGTCATTGAAATAGACGACGACGACGACGATGACGTCATTGCTGTCGGCTGTTGTAAGTCACGTCTTTTTCATATGAGAACAGTTATCATTTATTGGTACTGTGAAAAGAAGAAATCAGGTTATTAATTTCTTGTCTCTTTCTCACAATGTTTCAGTGGTTCCTCCAAAGAAGACTGTGACTCCTGGCAAAGATCCAGTGGTGAGAACAATAGAAGGCTTTATTATACTGATCTGTATTTCCACTTTATTCCTAAACTTTTTTCCCTGTTATCTGATATAACAAACAAAAATGTAGCTTGTCTGCCAGTAATGACGCAGTCTCCAGGCCAAGCAAAACGAATTCTACCGATGAATGAATGAGTCATATATCAGACTTTTGTTGCATCACTTGACTTGTGATGCAATGATGTGAAGATATTATATGATTCAAGAAAATAATATGGTATCCCGACATTAACCTTTAAACCAAACAGTACAGTTTTGAAAAGGCAACAGTAGAGCATTTAAGATAAGCCCAAGATCCTCAATGTATACACATACATGCTAAAAAACAAACAAAAGTAAAAATAAACAAACAAATAAATAAAGGCAGATGCAAAATATGATTAAGGGACATTGCATTAATGAAAGTGTGTGGAACATGTTCCTATGTTCATAACTGCAAGGATTTAATAAGCAGTAGATGCATTTCTGTTTACCTACACGTTGACAGGAAAAATCCATGGTTGACTGTCTGATTTAATCATGGACAGGCAACAGGTTGACAAAAAAGAGCAACAAAAGTTGCTCCAGGCTTTACTTGAGACAGTGAAATGCCTACAAGGGAAAAATGGATGCTGTGGGTTCTGCATTGCACATCTGTGAAGGTGAAACACTGCTCGCTGCAGATGATGATGCATGTCTCATTCGTTTATTTTGCCAGTTAAAAGAAGCCTCTGCAGCTCTACAGAAAACCTCTCAGCAGGTGCAGAAGTTGGTCCAAATGGTCCAGAAGCCTTCGCCAGGTGTTCCTTTGCTCCGATCTCCAGGGCAGCCCTCATCCCAGTCAGGTGACCACACACAATCCTTAGGATCATTCGATCCATCATACCTGTGTGAAAGCATTATATATCTATTTAAAGTGTGTGTGGCCTGTCTACCCTCCAGGTATTCCGGGTTCTGTGCCAGCGGTGTTTGTATCACAGGTTCCATCTCAGTCCATGACGCAGCCGAACCCGAACATGCCAGAGGATGAGCTCAGAGTCGGGATGAGCATTCTGGGAAAGAAACGCACCAAGACCTGGCACAGAGGCACCCTCGTTGCTATCAATCCTGTTGGTGTGTGACCAGAACATTAATGGCTTCTTTTAGGCTCTTTGGGATGGCTCAGATACAGCTTGACTATTTTTATTATTATCAACTGTGTGTAGTTTATGTTCAAATTTTCCTGATCTGCTCTGTCACTGAAACTCCTCATCCTCCGTCCATGTCCAGGAAACGGGATATTCAAGTATAAAGTGAAGTTTGATAAAGGAAAGAGCCTGCTGTCTGGAAATCATGTGGCTTTCGACTATAACCCCACCCTGGAGAGTCTGTATGTTGGAGCCCGTGTAGTTGCCAAGTACAAGGACGGCAACCTGGTGTGGCTGTATGCTGGAATAGTAGCAGAGATGCCCAATAACAAGAACCGCATGAGGTGGGTGGACAAACTCAGGGTGCTGATTGCATTTACTTATTGGCTGAAGTTGACCAGTGCTGTGTTTTTAGGCCAAAATCATTATTTGAGAGTTAAAAAAAATCTAATATAGTTACAATATATCGGTTGTCATTCATTTTTTTAACAAATGCATAACATGAACATTTTGATCCCTTAAATTTTGTTATTAAAAGAATAGTGTCTACACTTAAAATTAAAAACACCTGTCAGTGCTCAGCAGTGAACAAACTGTGTAACTAAGTATACTGTATTTATAATACTGATATATCTCTGACAGGCTCTGGTTGATGCCTTTGTTGTCTCTTGTCTTTATCTTGTTGTCTCTTTAAGGTTTCTGATATTCTTTGATGATGGCTACGCTTCATATGTGACGCTACCTGAGCTCTTTCCTGTCTGCCGACCCTGTAAGTGCTCAGTTCTCTGTCTTCTCCTCCCTGCTCTTAATCTGTAAAGCCCAGTAAATTCTATGGATTTGCAGATGTAAAATTTGTCAGCTGAATTTGGCCTTAACTTTGAAGAATTTGAAATGAAAAACGTTCCAATTTGTGGTAAATAAAAGAATGAGATCATTGTTTTCACAGTAAAACGTACTTGGGAAGACATAGAGGACGCATCGTGCCGAGACTTCATAGAGGAATACATCACTGCCTATCCCAGCAGACCTATGGTGCTCCTAAAGGTTGGCCAGATAATCAAGACAGAGTGGGAGGGAACCTGGTGGAAGAGCAAGGTGGAGGAGGTGGATGGCAGCTTGGTCAAGATTCTCTTTTTGGTATGTTTGCATCAGAATTTGGGGGGAAAAACGCACACAGTGACCTAATTAGACAGCTGTACCAAAAATGTGTTGAATGTGCTCAATAATTGACAGAGAGTAAACTTCTTGTGTTGTTCGATCAGGATGATAAGAGGAGTGAGTGGATCTATAGAGGCTCCACCAGATTGGAGCCAATGTTCAACCTGAAGATGACCACAGCCAACACTCAGGAGAAGAAGCTGGCTGGCCAGCAGAGGACACGACCTAACATGGGTAACACTCGCATTTTACTGTTGCACCATTTTTTTTTTATCATTAGTTAATTTCTGTCAAAAAGCCCATTTCAGCCACTATAATTTGGAGTTGTTAAAGGCAAAAATATGCTCTTTAGAGGCCTTCTGTTTTAGCTTTCAGTCATTTAATTTTCACTTCATCTCTTACTGTCCATTTATAGGAGCACTGAGGAGTAAAGGCCCAGTGGTTCAGTACACCAGTGACGGACACGTTGGAGCCTCTCCTGTCAAAACACCACAGGCCACACTGGGTCAGCTTTCACAGACACCACAACATCAACAGCGTCCACAACCTCCACAACCTCCACAGCCTCAACAGCCTCAACAAACCCAACAGACCCTTCCGTCTGCACAGCCTCCACAGCCTCCACAGCCTCCACGTGTCGAGTGAGTGATGCTTACTGAAAATCTCTGCAAAAATTACCTACAGCTTCATCCTCAGTTTTATGGAATATCTAAACAGTGACCAAAACAAACACTGAGGAGAAGATCACTTTGCAAGAACTGGGAGAGAATTATTTCATTCTTGTGAGATACTTCACTGGCACAGCTGCTACCTTGTCCATTTCTAATACATTGTCAGGTATTGATCACATTTTTTTTTCTGTCTACTATGTTGAAAGAAAGTGGAAATTCATCTGACTTAATTAGTTTTCATTGAACACCTACTCAAAGTGGCATTGACTCATGCTTTTGGCCACAACACTGCACCAACATATAATCACCTAATGAAGTTGTGGCAAACTTGCGAGCAACATTAGCATTAATTTGAAATCATGTTCCTGTTCCTGTGACCTGATGAATTTAAGCACAATATTTACTCTCTCTCTTAGTTCCACCAAATCCTGACGGAAATTAAAAGTTACGAAATTAAAAGCCATGAACTTATGCAGGGAGGCTCTGTTGAGCTGAGGGGAAAGCTATGGTAAAGTGATAAGTCTCTGTGGGCTAAAGCAGCAACTTTCTTATTGCATGTTACTTTGATGCTCTCTTGAAAAGGTATTGATTGGCGCTGCTGTAAACATAGGCGATTTGATAGGAAGTAAGTGGAGACATCTGATATTGATTGAGTGTCTGTTTCTCTCCACGCTGTCTCCAAGCAATAAACATCAGATGGCAAAGAAGAGCACTTCTCCGTTTGTCCCGGGGGTGGGAGGCACACATGCCTCCAAACTCTTGCAGTCTCTTTCGTCCATTGCCAGCAGCGTGCCTGGGTGAGTTTGCCTTATTGTATGACCTGCTTATGATATGGAAAAAAACTCTTTAGAACACTTTAGAACTTGCTGTCATCCTAGACATTTGATGTTTTTAAATGTAGCTTGTCTTTCTTTCTTTGTCTTTTGTTTGTCAATCCATAGCGGAAGAATGTTGAATGCCCCAAACACTTCTATGCCCACTTTCGCACAATCGAATCAGAGACAGCTGCCAAATCTGGCTCCGGCCCCCCCTCCTATAACCCACCCGATGGCCACCATCCCACATCAGCCCGCCTATCGTGCCCCGACAGACCGCATCTTCTACATGGTTCATGTGTGTCAGCCTGCCTGTCTGAATCGCGTCCGACCTGCAGAACCAGACATGCACAGAGGGAAGAACCCCCTCCTCACACCGTTACTGTACGATTTCAGACGCATGACGGGACGACGCAAAGTCAACCGCAAGGTAAACGCGAACAAAAACATGACTGTGGATGCTAACGTGTATATATTTAATGCTTTTATTTAATTTTCCCTTAACATTCTTGTACTAAAAACTAAATTGTACTACTCTTTTCTCAGATGTCCTTCCATGTGATTTACAAGGCTCCATGTGGGCTTTGTCTGCGCAACATGACAGAGATCCAGTGCTACCTCTTCCAGACGCGCTGTGACTTTATATTCTTAGAGATGTTCTGTCTAGACCCCTACGTACTCGTGGACCGGCCGTTCCAGCCACAGAGGCCATTCTATTACATTCCAGACATCACTAGTGGAAAGGAGGACATCCCACTTTCCTGTGTCAATGAGATTGATTCCACTCCGCCTCCTAAAGTAGACTACAGTAAGGATAACACTGAAATGATGATAAAGGAGAGATTCATTTGGGCTTGTGCCAGCATTTGACTACATGATCATTTTTGTCTTTGCACCTTTTAGTACAATAAATAATTAAAAAATTAAAACAAAATAAAAAAATAACTGCCTCCCCATGCAGCTGCCAATTACACCCTTCCTCTTTTCAAAAATCACAGTGGATTTAAAGCTTTTTTTTCCCTGTCTCCTCTCTTCAAGGTAAAGAGCGTATTCCTGAAGATGGAGTATTCATCAACACCAGTGCAGACTTCCTGGTTGGGTGTGAATGCACTGACGGCTGTCGAGACAAGTTAGTGAAGCTGCTCATCCACACCTCAGCCTTTTTTTTAGATTTCTTCCCTTGATAATATTCCCCTGATAATGTCTTTGTGTCTTAATTATAGATCCAAATGTTCTTGCCACCAGCTGACCCTTCAGGCTACAGGTTGTACACCGGGGGGACAGATCAACCCAAACGCCGGATATCTACACAAACGATTAGAGGAGTGCCTGCCCACAGGGTCAGGCATTTGTACACACATACTTAACCAAAGCATTTACCATTCATGGTGCACTTTATTGAAAGACTAACTCATTCTCATGCCTCATAGCCTCATAATAAGATAATTACTGTTGAATGTAACAACTGATTTGATTGTCTTGTCTCAGAGGCCATCATCTCTTCTTCTCTTTCAGGATCTACGAGTGTAATAAGCGGTGCAAATGTAATGTTATGATGTGCACCAACCGGCTTGTTCAGCATGGTCTGCAGGTGCGTCTCCAGCTCTTCAAGACCCAGAACAAAGGCTGGGGCATCCGCTGTCTGGACGATGTGGCCAAGGGCTCTTTTGTCTGCATCTATGCTGGTAAGGAAAGGAAACAGAGAAGGAGTGGTTTGGAAAAGAGACACAGCAGATTGCAAAGTGGCTTACTCCTCTCTCCCTTTTTTCTTCCACTCAACCAGGTAAAATCTTGACGGACGACTTTGCAGACAAAGAGGGTCTAGAAATGGGTGACGAGTATTTTGCTAACCTGGATCATATAGAGAGTGTGGAAAACTTCAAGGAGGGCTATGAGAGCGAGGCTCACTGTTCGGACAGCGAGGGAAGCGGAGTGGACGTTTCCAGGATAAAAATTCAACCATCTGCTTTAGTATCATCTAACCCTGGGGGGCGACCACCCAAGAAGGGTGAGTCCAAATCCAAAGATGACAGATCAAGGCGATCTCTTGTAGACCCAGGCAGATTCTCTGTGGTATTTGTTTTCTTGACCCCATCTGACATTTTATCTTCGTCGTTCTCCACATGACTTTTTATGTGTTTGTGTTTTTGTCACAGGCCAAAGTCCGAGCTCATCAGGTGACAGCAATGACGACGAAGACAAAGACTCAAAGAGCGAAGATGAAAGCGACAGTTCAGACGACACGTTTGTTAAGGACAACTACTACAGCCCCAGTTCTGTGTGGAGGAGTTACACCACCCGCGGTCAGGTCAAGGGCAACAAAGAAGGTGAGCCAGTTGCATCTCTAACTGTATCTCAGACGGGAACACTGTCCGTGTTCAGTTTTCGTGCACTCACTTTTTGGGTTTAGTTTTAGAGTTGAATATCATACCTTGATGTTGCAGTGTGTTTCTCTCAGACATACCTTTTCCAATTGCATGGAGTATGTTTAAGCTTTTGTCCCTCCGCTTCCTTTAAATGGCGACCGTTTTTCCTTTGCTTTCATTTTCTATGTCCAAAGAAGCATTTGGAAGATATCTCTTTTGTCTTCTCACACTCACTTCTCTCCTTCCTGCCCCAGGGAGTCAAGACAGTAAAGATGGATCGAGTACGCTGGCCAGGGTAACCGATGATGAGAAGCCGCCCTCCATGCCGGAGGAGACAGGGAAAAGCAAAGTGGCTTCTTGGCTAACGAGCCAGGGGCTGAAGAGGGTGAGTAAAACGAAGATAAAGGAAGAATAATGTTTCGTGGAACTAAGTTCCGTGTCCACAGACTTTTAAAAAATAACTGCAGTCTCGCACAGAGATAAAAATGTAATCCTTATTTTAAGAGACTTTGTACTATGATTGTCTGCAATGATGATGGATAACCCTTCTTTTTCTCTTTTCCATCACAGGACTCCGGAGACAGCAAGAGGTGTGTTGGACAGGGTCCATGGTCCAGTGTATTTAATTCTGCAATAATTCTGCAACTTGGTGTTCAACAATATCAGCTGTAATTCCACTGTAAGATTATTTTGTGTTTCTAGCAGCCAAGTGAAGTCAGAAACAGGGAAGAAGCAGGATGTGATGACGCTCTCTGACAGCGATGATGTTCAGACCATCAGCTCTGGATCTGAAGACAACAAGGAGAGAGAAAAAGTCACCCCAGGTAAAAAGAAGACAAGGGACAAATGTGAAAATACTTGAATTTACACTACACTGAGAATGACCATATGGTTTTCATTCTTTTGCTTTTTGCTCATGTTGCTGCTGTTCTGTCTCAGGTGTGACTAAGAAGCAGGTAGCAGTTAAATCTACTCGTGGCATTGCCCTGAAGACCAGCCATGGTCTGATGGTAAAAACGGGTGGACATGGAGGTGGGGGAGGGCCAGGGGGTCAGGGAGGAAAAACAGGACATCAGGGACAGACTGGAGGAGGCGGGGAGAGTGCTCCCAAAAACACCCGCCAGTTCTTTGACGGTGAAGAGTCGTGCTACATCATTGATGCCAAGTTGGAAGGAAACCTCGGGCGTTACCTCAACGTAAGGATCTATTGCAGTATAACCATTTGATGCGGCTTAAATTACTGTCTCACATATTTATCTCACATTTTGTCATCTCTGTCTCTTCTTTGTATTACAGCACAGCTGTAGTCCTAACCTTTTTGTCCAGAATGTGTTTGTGGACACACATGATTTGCGATTCCCCTGGGTGGCGTTCTTTGCCAGCAAGTGAGTTTTGAAACTAATTTTAAGTTTGGCACAGAGCTTTTGATGTCATCTTATAGGTTGTTGTCAATCTCAGCTGCCAGGCTTTACTGGGGATTTAGACCATAAAAATAAATAATGCTACAGGCTGCATTTGTGAGTGTGTGTTGTTTCAGGTTGCTGGAAAAAAATGACAAATGATTCAGAAAGGCAGATTTAAGTTATAGATCCGTGACTTTGAAGGATTATCAGATGCCAAAACTGCGACAGCACTGCAACTTTTATGACTGTCTCTGAAAACATATAATGAAGCAATCATTTTATCTTCCATCTTGACAGTCGCCAGCTAAACTGGACAACACTGACAATCAATTAATCCACCAGGAATCTGCTTCTGCACTCATTTGACCGGCCAGTGCAGAGTGTTGGCAGATGAGCAGATTGTGTTGCGATAAAAGTTGACCCAGGTTCAACTTTCTTGCTAGTTGACAGTGTTTGTATTGATATTAACAGTCCCCATCGGTAGAAATGTCATGTCAATGGACTGGATTTATATAGATATATGTATTTGTACCTTGTGCGGTAACATTTATGTGCAGTAGCAAATCCATCTATCAGCCTCTCCAGCGGAAGGCAGATACAAATGTACTAGTCAATGCACTCTGTTGGTTCACTGTCTGTGTACTGTTAAGCTCCTGACTTGCCTGCTTGTGTCCCTGTGTAGGCGGATCCGGGCCGGCACAGAGCTGACCTGGGACTACAACTACGAGGTGGGCAGTGTGGAGGGTAAGGTGCTGCTCTGCTGCTGCGGCTCTACCGAGTGCAGAGGTAGGCTGCTGTGATCTAAGGCCATCGTGGATTTCACTCCATCTGCTGCATCTGTAGGAAACTTAGAAGAGCCCCTTCAACACTGTAACTGTTTTTTTTTAAGTTGAAAAATTTATTTTATTACAGCTGTTTTTTTTTTCGTCTTTATTTTATATGAACCTGTCCAGATTTATCTCATTTTATCCATGATATGTTTATTTACCCCTGAATAAAATGTAGTTTTCTTCAATGAACCAGTGCTGCTGCTCTTTTGTGAAACAACACAGGCCATAATAAAGATCAGTGATACATTTTCAAATTCACAAATATATGCAGGTGTTACTTTCACAAATGCATCACTGAATTGTTAATAATGTATGTGTTGTGCATTATTACCATTTTGTGTTGTAATAACTGTTTTATGCGACTATAACGACGATAAGGTGTCTTACAGTTTGAGAGCGTCTGATCGTTGTTGTCTTATTTTATTTCCTCTCATTGTTTGGATTACATAAATTATATAACTCGATTTTTATATTCTCTTATATCAAATACTACCGGTGTATATTGCATTTATTCGCGCAACTGATGGGACAAACACTAACTCGCTGAACTGACCAATCAGCTCGTCCCGATCAAAATTAAATAAACCAGCAAACATCGATCTGCCGCTGCACCGTGGAAACTAATCCGCCATAGCAAAGACTGAAAGCTATACTTCATCTGCTTTTCTACTCAAAATGTTTTACTACCCCGCAGTGTTAAAGCATAATACTGGATGTTTTTCTACAATCTGGTAAGTAAAAATCTTATATGACTACTTTTAATCGATTTGTAGTTTAGCTACTGTGATAGTACCCACTGTTGTAAGCTAGCTGGGATGTGGTTTTTCTTTTTTTGTCACTTTTTGTCACAGAAATTTTCCTCAAACCTTCAGAGTTAAATTGGTGAGTTTTATGCCCTTTAATCTCAGGGGACAGGCCAAGTTCAAATTCACTCTAAAACAAGTGGCTAAACACCTTAGTAATTAATAGGTAACACATGCTAACAGAGAACTGTAGTGCTTCCGTTATGCTAGTTTTAAAGTCTTCACATACAGGCGCTTTATATCAGAATAATTTTTTTTTCTTATTTGTGAATCTTTAATATTGTAATATTGCTCCGCAGTTTAAACCCAGTTTCTCCATCTTTCTTTGGGTGCACACACATAGACATGTATGAAAGGGAAAAAAATAAATCCCACACTGCAGGTGCATCAGTGGCAAAGATAAACAAAATGTGGCAGCATAAACCCTGGAGCCAAAACAAGCAGGCTAAGACTTTGAAGTCCTGTTAGTGAAAAGACAACAGCTTTGAAGATAAGGTGAAGGTCAGAGTCTACATTATGGTGAAAGATGAAAAAAAAAAAAACCCAGATGCACACAGACATTTTTAATATGGTGGTTATTTAAAGCAATTTCTAAAGATTTTCTGACATGTTTTGCTGTAGAAAATTTTGTGCTATTAGGCAAGAACATAAGAGAATTGTCTCTATAATGTGGGGGAAAATTTTAGTAATTATGTATTAATTCACAGCTCCATCATCATCAGGTGAATCAGTGAATCAATACACTTTAGCACTGTGTTTGGTGCTGCCTGTTTGTAAGCCAGGGTCAGGAAATTTACCACATCGCTGTAACTATTTGTAATGGGATGATTTAATGTTGAAGATGCATGCTGTGTGTCTGCAGACCTGTATAACTTGTAGAGACAGCAGAGGTTTTTGGCTGACGTCAGATTACTTGATCCCACTTTAGCTTTTGTGTCCTGATGAATAAATTGATGAAACAAGATCAAATCCATGTCCTTTTCCCACCTCAGGCTGGTTGCTACCAAAGGCATCAGAGTTCCTCGCCGGGATTTCCTAAAAGTGAACGTCAAAAGCACGTGGTACGAAGTTATTTTAGTTACTTTTCACATTTTATAATTGGCTGAGCTGATGAGTCATCCAGTTACTATAAAATGTATGTCCTGTACAGTGATGACATTATGAACTATGTGCTGGAGCGAGTCCCACCACCTCAGCCTGGTCTGCCACGACCTCGCTTCTCCCTCTACCTGTCCTCCCAGCTGCAGTATGGCGTCATTGTTGTCTACCACCGCCAGTGCGCTATGCTTCTGGGTAAGAAATTATTACCAGACTGGAGGAAAGAGATTTTGAGTTTAGTGGTTCTTGAATTTGATCTTGCATCCTTCTAGAGGAACTTCACACCATCGTGGACCAGCTGGTGAAACAGAGGACATCCAAGAAAATTGATCTGGATGACCAGGGCAGGTGAGCAGAGGTGCTCAACATTTTACCAAGTCATTACAAACGGAAAGTAAGTTCTGTTCCATGTTGCTGTCTTTCAGGCAAGCTCTGGTCTTACCAGATGCTCTGTCTCTCCTGGAGGAGACAGAGGGAGCTCTGGACCCTTTATTTGGACTGATGTACATGCAGCATCCCATACCCAGTCCCGGTACATTGATACAGGTACCAAATACCAAACTAAGGACAGAAAATAAACATTTAGCATACATTTGGAGGTGGAGGTAAAGCTGTGGATCATCCAAATAATTGTACTGATTTATAATAAATTACCCTGCCTGTTCTGTGTCTCTCAGATGGGTGAGGAGTATCTGAGAGAAGCCTCCCCTGAGCATCCTGAAGTGACCACCCCAACTGCTTCCGTTGAACGAGAAAGTGGTAGGATGACTTGATGTGCTGTAATGACATGGAAATAATGATGTCTTCAGGGCATTGGGTAATTTCAGCAGTAAAAAATAGAATGTACTGTAGAAGCACAAATAACAAAGCTCTTGAAATGAGAAATGAACTGCCAGGTAAATTAATACATGTAATGAAATGCTTCTCAGAAGGGGAAAATTAAATTGAACAAATGAATAAAACCTGTTAACTTAGATTATTACAATTCCTTCGAAATATTAGAGTCATTTTGGTTCATTTTTTGCTGACTTTCTATTCATTTCTTTGTTTATCACTTAGACCAGTATAGAGCTCAGAGGAACTCCAAAACATAATGTACAAAAAATGTTCAGATGTTCATTTATCAATAAATACTGAGTATTCAACAGATTTGTACCATAACTTCAGCTGGTATGTTATTAACACAACTATAACATCACCAGTAACAACAATGCTTGGCCAATTTAGGGTGAAATACCACATACAGATTTACAAATCTGACAAAAAATAATGCAAAATTTAACGTCTACAAAGCTTTTTCCACTTTTATCAGTAGACAGATATTACAGCTATTTAAAATGCTACCTTGAAGCATCTACATTACAGCACAAGAGAATACATAAGGCCTGTCCTAATTATGTGATTATCAGCTTTAGTTAAATGTCAGCTATGCAGCTTTTTAGAAAGACGTATAAAGCCCGTCTGGAGGTGTACAGTATGTTGGGTTGTGTGCAGTGATATGCACAGAAATGCCAAGAGGTCACAGGAATGGATAGAGCTCAGACTGTGCAAATCCAGGAAATACAGAGCAGAGAGATACTGCAGCAGGTCAGGGCAGAGCAGAGCAGACTGGCGTCAACAACATCCTCCTAATTGGCCAACGCTGAGGCTGCTGTGTCAGGAAGTCTTGTGCAGCCGTGCTTTACTCGGCAGAGGAGAGCACTTCATTGAACTTTGTAGCTGTGAAATGTTGAGTGGCTTTTTATTAATGCCATCCATTCTGTTTTTTTTTCCTTTCGTCCAGGCATAACCGCATCTCCAGAAACCATCACTCTGAGAGAGGCGGAGCCTGTCGCTATCCCGTCTCCAGAGGTACAGCGGTCAAAAGAAGCACATGTGAAGGCATATACATTTTTGTAGAACATTTCCTAGTGATCTTCACTTCACATGCATCATTCCCTCTTCTCTTTCCTCTTCTTAATGCTAGTTTGAGGGTGTGGAGCTTGTCGATGAGCATCGAGACACTATTGACCTCCTCCTGGATCAAATGGATGACTTTCCCGAAGGTGTGGGGAAACTAAGAACTCCTTTCACCCACGAGACCAGGCTAACAATAAGGAGTTTTGAAATGAAAAGAAAGAAGGAAAGATCCTTTCACAGTTGTGTTCTTTCTTCCTTCTCCTCCTACTTTTTCTAACAGGAGATATGGAGACAGCAAGAGAAGATGTGACCCCAGGAGAACAAGAGAGGGAGATGGAAAGGGAAAGAAGAGAGAGAGACCTGGAGAGAGAGAGAGCAAGGGAGCTCACAGCATCCATTACTGAGTAAATTACCTGGACACATGCATATGGAAACACCAGCACAAACACACACAGATCCACTGACTGTGTTTCTGCCTCTGCATCAGATTACAGCCTACCACTCTCTCCAGTGAAGATGCCATGTTGTTGCCTCAGGAGGAGCCTGCTCTATCAGTGGAGAAACCAGGACCACCCCCAGACCAGCTCACCCCCGTCTCTGCGCTCGTCCTCCCCTCTCCACCGTCTGCAGCAGGCGAACGTGAAATACCAAGCCTAGAGTTAGAGGTGCCTGCTTCTGTGGTTTTTGTTCAAGAGATAGAATATGGTACCACTGTCTTTTATAATGGTTTCACAAGCTGTGAGTAACGTCATCAATGGTTAATGGATTATTTATAAATACTTCATTGGTCAGAAAGAAGCCATTAATAAGTACAACTTTGTCAGAGTGAGAGGGCTCCTTTTGACTGGTGTTGATCCTGCTCCGTTGTGACACTTAATTTGTCTTTTAAATCAAATGTCAGGAGTTTCTGACTTACGTCTGCACTTTATTTGCAGGACCAATAAAAACTTATCTCCCATGCCCAGGTTGTTCCTTCTCCAAAGGTGAGGAGGAAGAGGCAGCTGATCTTCTTTGACCCGGAGACGCAGATCTCCCAGGAGGTGCTGCAACAGCAGATCGAGAACCCTCTGATTGAGACCAGAGCTCCGCCCCTCCCACCGCCTCCATCTCACAGGAGTCTCTCTGCTGCTGAGCTCCTCAACAACCCCTGCACCTGTCAGTAACACGTGTAAAAATACTGTATTGCAGGTTTACAGTGTAAAACTAAACATCAAAGTAACTGTGTCTCTCCTTAAATTAAACCATGGTTGAGATAGTAGCCATGAGTATGTCTGGTCTTAGTATAATGCCGTATGCAACTACTGTAAGCATTAAACTACACACCACATGTTTATTTATATTTATCTATTTTTTTTAAATTGACCCTTTATTTAACCATGAAAGCCTCTCTGAGATCAGCTTGATTAGTGACACATCTGCAGCTACTGCTATTTTAAAGGACTTGACTTAAGTAACCTTTTCAAAAATAAACCACAAAGCTATTTTTTCCCCTGCAGTCTTGCCTGAAGAGGTACAGTTTCTATGGAGACAGGCTGCGAACATCACAACTATCTCCGGGTCAGACCTGCAAGTCGGGGAGAGAGGGCCCGAGTCCACCGACTCTGAAAAGGAAAGAGAGCGTCAGATGGTCGAGGCGGCCGAAAGAGAGGAGGAGAGACTCAGCCCCAAAGAGGTGTGGGAGAGTGTGTGTTTGTGTGTGTTGCTGTGGTATGGATGTCTGTGAAGTGTTTTCGTGTGTGGAGAAGATGGGAAATGTCACAAGATGATTAACTGTGTGTGTCTGTGTGTGAATACAGGTCCAAAGAGATTTGGCAGAATCAGAGATGCTTGATATTTCAGGTAAAAAAAATGTGAGACTGAGATGAGACATATGAGACATGAGACAGACAATTTTGGGATTTAAACTAGTGGCTAAGGTTGTTCGTGTGTTCAAAAGGGTTAGGCAGAGGTCAGAGGTCGGGGTTAGGCACGTATCGCTTATGGTTAAAGGTTAGAGCAAGCATCCAGGGAATGATTATAAGCAGGTGCAGTGTCCTCAAACGTGTGTGTGTATTCGTCCAGGCATGGGTTCACTGATGCTGGAGGCCTCTGACCAAAGGGAGGTGTCTCGAGAGATCTCGCCCATGTACCCATCAGAGAGAGAAGGGTAGGTGACAAGGAAAGATACTGTATGTGAAGCATAGGAGTGCAGTCATGCTCACTTCCACATGTGTGTTGGCAGGTCCACTGTCTCCAGGTCGGTTTCCACACTGCAGGACATCCCAGAGGCAGCGGACAAGTTTCTGGAGGAAGCAGCAGGAGAGCTTCCTGGGTAATGACGGTGAACGCAAAACAATTACTGAGCAGTAGAAACTGAGACCTGGGAGGTCTGTTTTTCCCAGTCTTCCCAGATAAGAACATGATTATGTGCTTGTGTCTTGGTGTGTGTCCAGGTTGTTGCCGGAGTTGCCTGAGCATGAATTTGAACCTGTGCTTTTTCGCTCTCTTCTGCCGCCAGAGGTCGACCGCAGAACTGTCAGCACCGTTTTTCACAGGCTCCTGGGTAAGGGATCCGTTTCACTTACCATTGAATCGTCTCATTATTCATGTTGAAGTTGTGTTTCTGTTACAGAATCAGCACCTAAGCAAGCTCTTTATTCAGTGTGGTCAGTGAGCGAAGAGATCTGACTCTCAGTTTATAAAAAGTCAGGTCTTTGACAATGTGTCACTAGTGGAAGCTTTAGTAATAATGTGGTAAGAGCTGAGTTATAATCGGTGTTACTGCAACCATTAATATACCAGGGGTCATGTACAGTAGTTCATAGAAAAAACCTCCAGTAAAAGTTTCAGAATTGCTTCATGGTGTGCCATCATCCTGATTTTTATTATTTTGATCTTTGAGTTCAGTTAGTTTTCAGCATTTTAAAGATGATAATTAACTTAAACTTGATGTGTGTGTCTCACGTGTAGAGAAAGTATCGGCCAGGAAGGTTCGGGTGGAACAAGATGAGCCTTATGGCGACATCTTGATATTACCTGGACACGACGACGAAGACGGCGATCTGACTTTGTGACGAGTCGGCGGTTGTTCAGGTTCCCACGAGCCTCCTGTTCTGACATTTTCTGTGCTCAAAATTCTGGATTCAGGCAATTTAATACACACAAAAGTCTAATGTTTTGTAAGTGATCAATTGTTGATGGTGCATCGTGTTGACGTGTTTGAAATTATTTAAGTATTTAAAACATTTTACCTGCTGTTTTTATGTGATTAAGCATGGTTTTGCATCATTGTTCCCTGTTGCTAATGGTGATGAATTATCAATTATCCAGGTGACTATTTTAACTGTTTTTATTGTTATATTTTTTATATTTTAAATGAGCTCATCTCATGTTATTCTGCATAGAAAAAAAAACTGTCCCTGTTCCCTTTGAACTTGAACTACAAAATAAAAGCTTTATATGAGCCCTCGGTTATTTCTGTGAAGAAAACCTTCAGTGTGTATTGAAAGGCATGTGCGGCATGCAGACAGGTGTGGCAAAACATATTGCAGGGGTTAAGGAGGTGCAATGAGGAGAGTAAGTAAGTTGAGTGAAACTGGATCCCCCTCCTCCTCCTCCTCCTCCTTGCCCTCCTTGCCCTCCTTCTCTGCCCTCCGCCGCTCCCCCGACCACATCTTGATTCTCCTCTGAAGACTTTCTCGGGGGTTGTGACCAAAGTTTATTATTAGCATCTGTCTCAGCTCTCGCGCGCTGTCTGCCTGTTGCCCTCCACCTCCTCCTCGTCCTGTCTTATCGTCTCATATCTGTCCGTCACTTTCTGTTTTTGTCTTGTACTTCAACTGTCGTGTTCACTTTTTCCGGTGTTTGGTTTTCACTTATCTTTGTTCCTCTTAAAGGTTTTTTTTTTCTTCTGTCAGTTTTGTGGCTAGACTGTGTAGTTGTCTCTCCTTCGCTTCTGGTTTCCGTTGACAACACTGGAGGCTATTTTTTACTTTGTCACAACTCCATGTCCTTTAGTTTGTTTTTTTTCCTTTGCCATTACTTTAATATTGTATCGTCCCGTCCTCTTGTCTTTCCTTAGTTCCTCGTAGTCTAGTTTTTCTGCTGCTGCTGCTGCTTCACCTGCCTCGCTCCTTCAACTTACTACAACCTCTCTCCATCCTCTTCTCCTCCACTCAAACTTGTGCTTTCTCTCAGTTGCTCTGCAGTTCTGCATAATGGGAAAGACAGAGCTGTATTCTCTCTATAAGGGTTTTCTGGACTGTATTTGCCTCTGCCTCTCCGTGAGTATCCCCATTTCATTTTCTGTGCATACATTCGGTGTGATTTCTCTCTACAAATAATTCTGTCACCTCTGCATCATGGTTGACTTTTGACCTGAACGTCTGCACTATGTGCTGGCACGACATTGTTTAATTTTTGTCTTCAAGTTCCACGGTCCTCTAACAATGCAGACAGCATGTGTTTATATGTGCCAGTGCTTGCTTTTGTGCACGGTCAATTTCGTGTCCTGCAGTTTGTGTCTCCTCAGCACATGCTGGGCTTCTGATATTAATAACAGTCTCAGAATGTGGATGGTAATAGAGCCTTGGCTCCTCCAAAGAGGCCAGAAGTCATTTGACTTTTCTTTTGATCCTCCTTTAAAACAAGCTCAGGTCATTAGGATCAGCCTTAATGCATAAGCTCACACTCTTGAGGAATTTTTTTTTGTAAATCATGGCTGCATTGAGACAGTCTGCAGTTCTGAAGTAATACATGAAAGTAAGAGCCTTTCAAAGCATATTTGTGTCACTGTGTGTGCATGTATCTCTAAGTTTGACTACAGTGGTCTAAGTCAGGTGTAAATCCAGCTGGTGACCTTTGCCCTTGTGCTCAGCCTGTTTGTAGTTGGACAGTAGTGACAGTGACAGATACAGGTTGATCTCTGCCCTGATTTTGATTCTTTTACTCCACCTGTCATACATTTTGGTTGACTTTGCTTTCAGCGGAGCAGCGATGAGGCTGCAGGTGACAACGAGAGGGACACTGAGAACGGTCACCTGATCTACAAAAATGGGGACATCCTCAAAGACAGATGTAGGTATTAGTTCAGTTCAAGAAGAGTTGGCAGCCAAAATAAGAATTCTCCCGATTTAATATCCTGTTTCACCTCAATCTGTCTGACAGATGAGATAGTCGACACTTTAGGTGAGGGGACTTTTGGGAAGGTGGTACACTGTTTGGATCATAGCAGGTAATTTGTTTAATCTAAAAATTAAAGTTGGACCAATATTAAACATGTATAGCATGTACTTGTTTTAAACACGGTATTTTCAAATGCAGAGGAGGAAGTCAAATTGCTCTGAAGATCATTAAGAACCAGGAGAAATACAGGGAAGCAGCCAAACTGGAAATCAATGTGCTGGAGAAGATCAATGAGGAAGATCCACACAACAAGCAGTGAGTAGTTTGTGATTCTGATTATCTTTGAGATCATGTTTCTATTTTCTGTCTTATGCATTTCATGTCTGTATGTCTCATCAGGCACTGCGTGCAGATGCTGGACTGGTTTAACTACTATGGCCACGTGTGCATCTCTTTTGAGTTGCTGTCTCTCAGCACCTTTGATTTCTTGAAAGCAAACAACTTCATGCCTTATCCCATTAACCAGATCCGACACATGGCCCACCAGATCTGCCACGCTGTCAGCTGTGAGTCCAACATATGCATCACAACAACCAGGCAGTACCACTTTGCTTTTTTTCTCCTGTACCTCTGGATCAATGTCAGTGATGACAGTAAGCAGATTATTCACGGCCTTCCCACTGCAGCAAACAGGCCAGGTAGATATTTAGAGGCTGACTGTTTCCTGAAGGTGATTCAAGTGTTCCTGACTTACATTACCGTACCACATTAAAGTGAAAGACAGACACAACGAGGGTTGCACCTTGCTTGCAAAATATTTTTTGGGGTTTTTGTTTGCTATTGAAGAACAAAGAAACACTGCACACATACTCACATTTCTGAAGCTAGAACCAATATAGCGACTAAAACAATTTGTTGATTATCAAAATAGTTGTTTATTTAACATAACAACTACTACTGAAGTGCTCTTTAGCAGAGGCACTTGGCTTACTTTTACAAATTATCAGTATGACTTTATCATAAATGATTCATTTATTTTCCCAGTTATTAGTACTTACATATTTGCATTTTTTTTAAAATCTTGATTGTACTATAACCAGGTACCGTTTAGTCTTTATAAAGAAAAGATGATAAGAGGTGCTCATGTAATTTTAACAACATCTTAGTGGGTGCCAAGTTAACCACCTAACTCTTGAACAAGGCAGTCATGTTACGTTAAAACTTTGATGTTCATTTCCACTACAACATGAGACATGCAGCCATAACTCTGGTGCAGACACAAGCAGTATTAAAGCTAAAAAACACAGTGCACGCTCAGGGATTTCATTCTGTTTAATTAAACCAAGGTTTCATTAGATAGAGTCATTAGGGTATCTGATATACACTGTTGCCCATAAAGTTGGAATAATTTTGTTTTCAGACACATTTTATTCCAACTTTATGGGCAACAGTGTATATGTAAAGTCCCACTAATGAATTTTCCCCACATATCTGTCATGATGTCTGAAAATTTGTCCAGAGGAGGGCGGTGGCTCACTCCTAATAAATCTAAATCTACTTTCTCTCCTCTCCCTCCTCCCTCTGTCTCCACTGCAGTTCTCCATGACAACAAGCTGACTCACACCGACCTGAAGCCTGAGAACATCCTCTTTGTCAACTCAGACTACTCCCTCATATACAACGCTGAGAAGGTTAGAAACAGCTGCAGGCATGAAGGCTGGGACCTTCAGGGCTGAAAAAAAAAGAAAGAAACTCAGGATGTTAAATAAGCAGGGATTAATGCAGGGGGAGTAGGGAGATTGCTTCGTAGTTGCCCATTTGAATGCAAATTTGTCTCAGCTAAACCTGTGAACCACCCACATGTTCCCATTATAGGCACACATATTTATCCAAGCAGACTGCGGATTGTGTTTGTTGACCTCAGTGTGACAGTGCTTGGTGTCTTTGAAGAGAAATTGTTTTTTTTTTTTTTTAAATCAGTTTTCTTCAAGGACAATTCTATTTTATTTTGATTTTGTGTTATTTTTTTGTAGTTTTTGACATCATTGCAATTAATAACATTATACTAACTAAGTTATGAAATGTTATGGATAAATTTGTTTACACGTGATTGTCTGCATGTTTCTAACCCTGTCCAACTTCATTATAGCTACGTAGCTGTGTTCCCATTACATTGTTGGGTACAGTGGCTTTATGACTGATAGAAAAGATGGCCAGGACCACCACAATAACAACTAAACTGTAATTATCCTTTCAGTGAGGTAAAATTTGGAGTCTTGTCAGTGTCTCCGTCTGTCTTCCTTCAGAAGTGCAATGAGAGGAGAATAAACGACACCACAGTGCGGCTTGTTGACTTTGGCAGTGCCACCTTTGACCACGAGCACCACTCTGCCGTCATCTCTACGCGTCACTACCGAGCTCCAGAGGTGATTCTGGGTAAGAGACCTTCACTTAGACTGGTGAGTAACCAGGAGCCGTGAGTCCTGTTTGGTTGGTTGTAAAGGTTTGGTCCGTCCTCCCTCCCACAGAGCTGGGTTGGAGTCACCCTTGTGATGTCTGGAGCATTGGGTGCATCCTGTTTGAATACTACAAAGGCTTCACACTGTTCCAGGTGACATGTGTATCTGTACTTGTAGAGTCACAGCATGTTGAGAGTAGGATGAACTTGATCTTGTTGACATCTGTTCTCACTCACAGACACATGACAATAAGGAGCATCTTGCTATGATGGAGAGAATACAGGGGCCAGTTCCTCAGAGAATGATCCAAAGGAGCAGGTGACACACACACACACGCACACACACACACACACACACACACACACGCACACACTCACACTCACGCTCAAACTGTTCTTTTTATCTTACGACATTTTATTTTCTCGTTTAAGGAAGCAGAAGTATTTCCACCGTGGCCGTCTAGACTGGAGCGAGTCCTCCAAGGCCGGACGCTACGTGAAAGCCAAGTGCAAACCATTAAGGGTGAGCTGATTTGGGTTTAAACTTTTACACATCAGCTAAGTACATTAACTTCCTTAAACAACACACGTCTCTCTTAATCCATGTTTTTCTTTTTCCAGAAGCACTTGTTGTCACATGGGACACAACACCACCAGCTTTTTGATCTCCTGGAGAGGATGCTGGAGTACGAGCCCTCAAAACGCATTTCTCTTTCCTCTGCTCTGCGCCACCCCTTCTTCCTGCCCCTCATTCATCCAGAACGGAGCTGGTGAAACAGCTGTGATATGAGCAGATGACCATGAATAGCCCCTCGACCCTTGTGAGGACCACACCGCTGTGTTTGCAAGTTTTAGCTCCCATTTTACAAATCATGTAATTTACATGACATTTCAATGTGGTTATCACTCTATGAACTGTAAAGCAGTTAAGTTCAGACTGATGGGAAAAGTGCTCTGAGTTACATGATAACAGTAATGTAAACAGTTACATTACTTACGTAATTCATAGTAAAATGGGCTACAACATGTAAAACCACTGGGTATTGTGTTGTAAAGACTGATCCTCACACGTAAGAAAATCAAGCCTGCTTCAGAATCCTAAAAAAAAATCTGTAAAATACATGTTTATATTGAATCTCTAAAATTTAGAGGATATAGATGGAAAAGCTTTGAAAGTATCAGTTTTTGTTCTCAGTCACTTTATAGCGCTTTTTTTTTTTTGTAATACATTTTGTATGGAATGAGTCCTTTAGTCGTTTAATAAATTCAGTTCTTCTGTTCTCGTGTTGAGATTGCGGCCTCTCAGTTCATCACCCAGCGTACGGTCCGTCCCTGCGCGTCACACACACTCCTCATGTAACTGCCATTGACTTGCAAGCCCTCCTCTGGCATCTTGATTGAGTGCAGCACAGCAGAGAGCTTGGTCACAAGGCTGAGGGAGTGTGTGCGCTCGCCAACTTTCCTCTTCAGCCTTGGCAGATCTGAAAGAGACTTAGTGTCAGCGTATGTGTGCCTGACTGAATGAGACCTTATACCCCTGAAGTGTGTGTGTGTGGGGGGGTTTGTATGAGTGTGTATATGATCTTATTTCTTGGCGATGCTAAAAGTATTTCTCGGCTGTTAATGAGTGTGAATGATGCTAAAATTAAAACAAAGAGTTTGTGTTTTATGTGTGCGTGGAGACTTGTTGAAGGAAAGTAAATCAGCTTCTCTCTGTGTGTTTGTGCAAGGACTCAAGACCATTTACTTGTGTCTCAGTTCAGAACTTTGTTTTGTTACCAAAAATGTGACTGTTGATGTAGATGCTTTTCCCTCTGCTATTTCAACAAGTTTAATCTCTCAGATATGCTATATATGAGATAAGATGATTTTCAAGTGGTACATACTTGTGTAGTCCACTGTATACAGTATATACCTTAAAAGCATCTTTGAAATTGCCTTAATCACCAACAATGACTGCAAAACATGTTTAAAATGTTGGGATTAAATGTGTTGCGCTTTGTTCTGCTTGAGAAAACGAAAAAAACTTTAATGCAAGAACTCTGGGGTTGAAGCAGTCACATCACCTCCAAACAAAAGACAAGGGGTTACAAAGACAAGGCCATCACTGAAAAGGGGTTGAACAGGTGGTTTAACATTTATTTAATATGGTTTAACAGACCAAGAGACCCTCCTGCAGCACATACTGCCAGCACCTGCTCCAGCCACAAACGGAAATGCAGAGGTCTTTTGTGATAAACTATCATTGCAGTGTCTGCTGGTTTAGGGATTATTCTCTGCAACAGAACTAACTGAAACTAAACTGACAAAAGTAACTCAAGTCATTTTTTTAGATTCGCTCAGTATCTGCAAATCAGAATCACAGGATGTTATAAAATGAAATGTGTGAGTGAATCATGATCGTTTTATAAGAACTCTAAAACGGTGCCTGTTCACTTGAATAGTAATTGCTCACCCAGCACTGCAGGGGATTTCTGTGCTGCGGTACCTCTGTTGGCCAGTGGCAATAAGGCTGAGTGAAGGTGCTGTATCCAGCTCTCTAAACATATCCATGGTGTGATATAATATGACCAGGAATTACAAAAAAAAAAAAATCATGAACATAACATTTTTAAGTAGTCTGAAATCCTTTCAACAAAAAGTCTGAGTGAGTGTTCATGTCTCTGTCTCTAAGTTTCAGAAATCCCTTATAATTCATCAGTGTAAATAAATATGCAAAGTATTCAAAGATTTTATATTCACATAGCACAAGAGTGAACCCCCTGATGGTCATGCTGGCTTTATTTAAAGTAATAATTTCAAATGTTTTTATGTATTTGGGTCATTATGCTAATGGTTAATGAGGAGATCTGTATGTAGTGTTTTTAGTATTAAATTAATTTTTATCTAGCTGCATGTGGCTTCCGTCACCTGATGCCCAAGATGAAGTGCCACAGTCAGTCATTCCAAAAGAAATTATTTGCAGTAAAAATATTACAAGAAATATATTACATATTTGAATTTCAACATTTTTAATGTGTGTAGTTTATTTGTAACTGTTGCCAGAACTCCTTCTACTGATGGCGTTTCGTGTATGACAGCAGTGCCTTTGCATGTGTGCGTGTTGTTGTGTAATACTCACGCAGTAAACTCACGTGAGATCACATGTCCTCACATGTTGTGTCATGGTAATTCACTTGAACAACTTACCGTGAGTTAGCCTTTTTTATTCTGAAATCCTCACTGGGCCATAACCTCCACATCGTGTGTGTGTGTGTGTGTGTGTGTATGAGCATGTGTGTGTTAATGTGGGTGTCAGTGACTGTCACGTGTTGGACACTGATCCACCTGAGAATCCCTTAAGTGGCTCTTTTCTGTGTTCTTACATGGAAACTCTGGTTTACACTCACACACACACACGAAAGTGTGCGCAGTTATCCTTGCAAGGACATTGCATTGGCATCCATTCACTGTGGACAGAATAACCCTAAACTTAACCAGGACTGACCAGACATGAGGACTTCTGGTCCTGACAAGTTCAGTTTTTATGTTGGAAAAGGTCCTAAGGTAACAACAAGCTGTACAGATGCTCACATGCAAACAATCAATTGGACACTATAGTGTGCATCCTTCATCTAAACTCAGCTGCAAATGCCTTTGAGTGAGCAAACTGATCCCAGATCTGTCACTTAATGCAAGCTCGAGGAGGCGTGGCTTTTCTTGTTGATCTCGTTAAAGCATTAAAGCATCCCCACCTGTCAGAAATCGAAGTCTGGGCAGTACAGGTGAAAGAATAGGAAGGAAACAAGGGGTTGAAGGATTTAAGTGGGTTGGTTGAAGTGTTCAGAAGCACATGTGTGTATGTGCTGTCACTGCCAAACAGGCCATTAGAGTAGGCCAAGACTCACCGTGGGGTCATTCAAAGACATTCAAACAAACAAACCAAAAAAAAGTGTCAGAAGGAAATCAGTGCTGGAGCAAATTCTGAGACTGGACATGGGTAACACGTTAAGTTCCAGTGTGTTATTTTAAAACACATTGTAATGTAGTAGTAGACAGATTTAACATTTGTAATAATGTAAAACATGTCTTCATAGGAGAAGTTATGAGTGTTAATAAGTGTCCTTATATCTGCTTTCTACTACATAATAGTGTGTTATAAGCCACATAGTGCTCATACATGCTTAATGGGGGAATTTACAATACAGTTCTCAGAGTTGATAACTGTAGCATTCACACACTACATCTGTTTCTTGTTGCCATAATAGATGCTGCAATCTGCAATGGAAAAATAAAATATATTTATATATATGCTATATGTATAAGATAATATCAGTCAAGGAATTTGCTCAAAATGCAAAATAAAGCCTTCTTATGTCTTCATTTTCATATTTTGAATGAAATGAAATGTATCTGATCCATTGAGTGTGAGAGTCGATGAGCAGGTTTTCTTCTTAAAAACAACACCTGCAGTGGTTGTACCACTAAACCAGGTAAACACTTATTTTATAATACTTTCTCAGTCTTTGTTGTGGATCTCTTGTTATTTAGGGGGCTTTCGGCTCAGGTTGCCTGCAACAAGTCACAACAACTTAAAGTGACTGCTGGGAACGTGTCATGCTTTTATTTGATTAGTGCAGAACAAAAAAAAAAGTGCTCTGCATCTTTAACTAAGCCTTGGTAATGAATTTTTTTTTGTTTGGTGGGGAAATTAGAGGGGTGACTTCACTCTGTCACTTCTTCTTGAACAGCTTCTTCTTCTTTGGACAGATTTTCAGTCCAGTTGTCAATACTTTTCTCTTATCTCCTCTCTGTGTTCATCTCTACATCTCTGTATATGCAGCGAACCAAACAGAATATGATTCTGTAAGGAAATCAAAAGGTGTTGGACGTTATATCTTGGTAAAAATCTTTCAGATAGTCTGCTTGACTCAGGTTGTATACCTGCCACCTCGTTTGTGTTCTTTACTTTCACCCACCATCCATCTTCCTGACCTCACTGGTCTACTGCACCTAAATAAAGAAACAATAAAATGCAGTCTCTTGAGAGCACAAATCAGACTTTGAATATGAGACCAACACTGATGTCAGACCTGTGAATGCATTCATGTGTCACTCAACATGACATCAGCCAGCGTCTCTAAATCTTCATCACAAACACGTGAGTCACCGGGTGCGTTCCCTGCCACGGCTAACGAGATTCCCCTCATTAAATCCTCTAAGTGGTAATCTGTATGGGAGAATTGGGGGTGGTGAAGAGCGGAGTGAGTCTGGAAGACGTAAAGCGGGAGGCAGAGGCTGAAACCTGGAGCAGCAAGCAGTAATTTTCTCCTGTGAGGGCCAAGGAGCACGGGCACAAGATCTTGTGGAGAGTTTTTTTTTATAGTTTCTTCTTGTTTCCACCTGTTTACTCTAAAGCTTTAGGGGATTGTCTGGTAGCGGTGGAGGCCATCTGGCTGCAGCTTTATCTGGATTTTATGCTGTGAACCTTTGTCCGACGGTGGCCACCTGCATGGGTGAGAAAAGTGTGGCGATGCTAAGTTAATTTTGTGTGTGGACAAGTTGTGCCTGAAAAACAGCCTGTGTAATATGTTTGAGTGTGTGTCTTTGTGTCCTTGTGCGGTTCCATCTTTCTCTTTTAGTACTTCACTGTCCTCTGGATAATAAACCCTTCATCTGTATATGTAACCTTTGTGAGCAAGTGTGTGTGTAAGGCAGAGTGTGTTTACTAAGTTTGTGTGTCTGAGCCTTGTCTGACAGTCGTCCTTGTCCTTGGCAGGTCTCAACCTGAGTTATTGCTGCCACAGGACGTGAGACCGTGTGTGTCCTGAGCTGGTCCTGTCAGAGCCACACAACATGAGCGAAGGAGAAAATCATTGTATGTTCACTCATCTGTCAAAGAAGTAGGGGTGTGGTCGCTACCTCCTGTCCTGAGAGTTTGGGTGCATCATGGAGTCTGTGGTGAAAGTGAAAAAGTCACTGAGGACACCCATCAGGAAGCTGACCAGCTGTGTGTCGAGGGTGAAGGAGAGGAAGTTGTGCGCCAAACTCAGGAACAAGAGGGGCAGAGGTGGGGGAGGCAGAGGAGGATGCAAGAGGCTGGGGAGGACCCCTCCACTCCAAACTGCACATCCCAAAGACCCTTCAGTCGTCTGCTCGTATCAGGCGGACCTGGAGAAGGAGAGGCAAGTGAACACAACAAGCAGTGGTGGAGGAAGTGTTCAAAACCTTCGTGTAACAGTGGCAATACTCTACTGTAACAATACTCTAAGTTGAGCTCAAATTGAAGGCTAAATTTGAAGATGGGTGCAGACCCATGACTACTGTGTGATCCCATCACAAGACGGTCTCTAGTCGACTTCTGCAATGTGTCAGCTGTATTTGTGTTTGTCTGCTGTGTTTACAGAAAACAGCGGGAAGTGATGAACGCTCAGAAGAATGCACAGAGAGCAGCTATGAGAGCTCATTTCAGGAGAAAATACCAGCTGTCTGAGGTCTGTGTGAGAAATAAATAACAGGAGTTATGTTTTTATTTTTATTTTTACTCCGGTAAAATATGATGTCAGTGTAATCATTTACAAAGCATTGAAGGTTTTTGTTAAAAACTCTGAATTCTGTCAACATTGGCAGTCTCTATTTGTTATCCATACTGCATGCTGGTGTAGCATGTGCATGCTCAGCCCTTCAACCCTCTTCCGTGTCTATTTTTCCATCATGCTAAAGAGCCCGAAGGACACATACCACGTGAGGACTGTTGGAGGGAAAGTGTCGCTCCCTCATGAGCTGTCAAAGATCATTCGTCCTGAAACCAAAACCAAAGACGACGGCTTCAACCTGCTGAGTTCCTTTCAGGGCCTCAGCTTCGGCACAACTCTGCTCACAGGGAGGAAGCACAGCAAGACGCCCACTCCTACACCAGCAAGTGGGGACTCTTGTAAAGTCATGTGATCAGTATGTGATCCAAGGGTTGATTAGCACACTGCCTTCTGATTGTGTTAGTTGTTAAAAAACAAAAAAAATGCAGGGAAACAGCAGGGCCTACCTGTTACCTACCTTGCTACTTGTTAATTATGATTCTGCATAAAACCTTATTAATTCACCAGTCAGTGAAAGCTACTTCATAGGTGATATAGACACTTTACTTCAAGTCACCCTATTTAGTATTTATAAGCTGTCTCTAATAAATAATTTATCATACACTACAATGTCGCTGGATGCGCACATAAGAGTTTATTACAGTTAAGAGTTGAATTATTCCTTAAAGTGAAGGAATTAAAGTAAAGTTTTACCAGTGGGGTTGTATATGTTTTCTAATGATGATGCATCAGTGATACTGGTAATATAATAATATATTATAACTCAAAGTGAAACACTGCATTACCCTCGAGAGGTATTACATTTTTGATCAATATCACGCAGTTTGGGTAGTGAAATTGATAATTGTTTTTTTTTTTACATTATCTTTTAAAGACTTGATCATATTTTCACCTCATTTCAAGTCCTTTTATAACATTTCCATAAATTATTATGTCATAATGTTATTTATTACATAATCCTTTATTACCAGCTGAACAGTGAAAATCTTGTCATGCTAATGGGTGGTAGTTGTTTAATGATAGAAGCTACTGTAGCTAGTTTCTACTTCCAGTGCTGTTGTAGCTCTCTAAATGATATAGATCCAAATGGGGGATCTATACACAAGTAAGGAACCTCAGGGCGACATGTTCACACTCACACATTCACACATGTAATGAAGTAACATTTAATGTACACATTTTGTATCTTGTATTCTGTATGACATCTGTATGACATCTGTGTGTGAGCCTAATTTATTTTATAATCTATTCATTTCTTGTAATGACTTCCCTGTTTGCATGGAATTATTTTGTAAATAGTCTCATGCTGCCTAGTCAAACAATTTTATAAAAGAAAAACCTGGACACCAAAAACTCACCACTCACTTGTCAGATTGCTGACAAACCAACAAGTAGATACTTACAATCTTTTTATTTCTAGGTTTTTAGTAGTGACTGAAACGTGTATTAAAGACTTCTTTGGCCATCTGAACTGGTGTATGTGTGTGTGTAAGTAGGTGTGTGTGTGTGTGTGTGTCTGTGTGGGTGTGCTTTGGATCAGCGTGACATTCAAGCTCTGTTGTGTTACTCTTGAACTCTGACACTCAGATTCATAAATCGTCACCTCCTATCAGTTCATCAGAGTGATAGAGCACATTCAAGGATAGAAGTTTGGGGTCGGAGGAGGGAAATAATCAGTCCTGCAGAGACAACAGCAACTCTGCATGAGACCGATGGACACATCTCGTTTGGACCATGAGGAGCATGTCCATTCGAGTGACTGGGTCTACCAGACCACAGGGCACCTGTGGGTCCAGAAATTTGTTTTTTGGTGTCGCACCACAAAAGGCTCTATGTATGACGGCAGCAGACACTGTGGTAGATGGAAAATTAGAGGGAAGAAAAGGAGCTAAGGGCACAGGAGTTAGAAAGAGAGGTGTGGACGGACGGGTGCGGAGCTTTGAGGAGATCCCTCACACTGGGAGGAGCGGCTGGGTCAACCTGGTGAAGTTCTGGAGAGAGGACAGTTTCAGGCAGCGCCACAAACACATGGAGCGGACCTTCAACGCCCTCGGCCCCATCTACAGGTAGAGTGAAGAGAGAAGGGACGGTATCATAGGCGTCAATGTTTAAAGAGATTTGAGAGCGGGAAGGATGCATATTGTGAGTTGTTGATCACTTCGAGTGTTGAAATGATGCAAGAATAAAGTGTCGATCACTGCAATGCATGTGAGTTTACACCATGACCTTTTTTTCTGTGTGTGTGAAGGGAACATGTGGGCACACACAAGAGTGTGAACATCATGTTGCCATCAGACATCGGAGAGCTGTTTCGCTCAGAGGGCCTGCACCCCCGACGGATGACCCTGCAGCCCTGGGCCACACATCGCGAGACACGCAAGCACAGCAAGGGGGTCTTCCTCAAGTCAGTACGACATCTGCGTATAAGCATGTGTATTTCTCGTGGCGGTGATACAAGTCTGTTTGAACAGTCACACTGTGGAGACTTACCTCCCTTCTGGGGACAAAGTACAAATATAAATCAATGCAAATTTCCCTTAAGTAAGAAATTGGCAACACATTTGTGTGGGCCTATATTCTTGTTACTGTAGCCTTTTAAAACTCTTATATGTAAATCATTATTGTCATTTTTAGCATCGTTCAAATTATTCAGATGAAAGTCCCTTTAAAAGGAAATTGAACCACTTCAGATTAAATTCCAGTAAATCTGGCTTATTTGCACATGAAGGTGGTGCCAGAGTTGGACAATTTGGAAAGTTGTTTTTTTTTTTTTTTTAAAGAATATTTCATTGATTTGGTATCACACTTCCATAAAGTTGAGAGACTCACTGGATAGAGGTTAACAAAAGAACAGTCAATGCAGCAGACCTGACCCGACCTTTAGTGCCTAGTATAGCATCACAAAAATAACTGGTTGAGGTAAAGATAAAGAGACTTGTTGCAGTTGGAGTTTTGTCAGGGTTCAGGTTAAGACAAGGGAACACGCAAACTGGAACTCGCAGATTGGGGCCATTCAAGTAAAGCAACAGAACATCTGCTTAAGAAACGTGTTATGGTTTTCTTCCCAACACACATTCTTTGCTTGACAGTAATTGAGCAGAAGAGAAATGGGTCAGTTTTAACGCCTCACTTCAAATCTACCCTCCACAGGAACGGTGAAGAGTGGAGAACCGACCGTCTTCTGCTCAACAAGGAGGTGATGATGAGTGCGGCCGTAAAGCGTTTTCTCCCTCTCCTGGATGAGGTGGCGAAGGATTTCTGTCAAATGCTGCAAGCGAGAGTCGAGAGGGAGGGAAGAGGAGAGGAGGGGAAACGCAGTCTGACAGTCGATCCCAGTCCTGATCTCTTCCGCTTTGCGCTAGAAGGTCAGAGGTCATCATCCTCAGTGATCTGTGACCTGTGGTTTCTTTGTGTATATTTCAGGTGCGACTGTGTAGCTTGAGTGTGCCTGAATTCCTGTTTTATTTACACTGAGGCCACAAAAATATGGCTCTTTTATTCTGAGTCAAGTGTAGAGAGCTGTAAAAGGAAGGGGATACAGTGGAAATGTCTCCTTTTCATCCAGCAATGATTGACCTCGATGTCCTCAGGGAGAGGAGGGTGTGGATTAATGTCATTGCCTTCTTTTGAACGGCTTTCATTCAGCCTATGAGGTCTTTGGGTTGAGTCACAAATGCTGATGCAGGCTGTGACACCTTCTCACGTCAGAGACATTATACAATCTGCAGGAACATCACCTTTTTAAAATAAAAAAAAACAAACAAAAACACTTTCCTTTGCTAATGCCTCACTGCCTCTGCTCTTTCTGGTTTCATTTTAAAATATTCTCACCTTGTAACAGAGAAGAAAATCTCTCTCTAACCTGAGGCATTTCTGTCATTAACATATTACAGAAGTAGGAGGTCAAGGAGAACAGGCGCCTTTAAAAATAGAAACACCGGCAAAGATCATCAAAGCCCCTGCATTTTTTCACCAGGTCTGCTCCTTTCATGTGACTGTGTGCAACATGCCACATTCACAAGTGTAAATGCTTGTGTGAGTCACACTTGTGTGCATCTGTGTGTGCATGAGAGTGAAGAGGGGGGAGAGCTGATGACTTTGCGTCATGCTGGTCTGCTCTTAATGGACCACAGCACATGAATCCAGGTGCTAAGCCTTGGTAGGAATAGATCTGCAAGAAACTCTATTACACTCAGTGATGTGTAGTTAATATAACACAAGCATGTCTGATAGGTGATGGATGTCGGGTGGAGGAGAGACAGTTCCTGTGAGACACTGAAAGCTCTCAGAAAACATTTGGAACAGTTGGATTTGAAAACTGCAGAAAGTTTTCTTGCTGTCACTGAGAAAAACAAAGTTTACCAAGATAAAAAAACGACAACTTTATTTAGTACTTTCTGCAAGAGATTCATGAACTCAAATCATGACGTGTTCAGCTTATAAGCCCACATAATCATTAATAGTTTAAACTTTAAAACATGAAAATGTGAGTGTGGAGGTTTTATGGTCTATTTAAAAAACTGTGAACCTTAAGTTGATTATTGGTTTTCAACATTTTCAAAAACAGGATTTCAACTGGTTTTAGCCTTGTCCTTTTTTTTTTTTTTTAATTTTGCATATATTTGTTTCAGTTTCTTAGCTCACCCTGAAACCTTATCTCTCACCCTCACCCTCCCACACACCAACACCCTTCCTTCTCTCCTCCCTCCCTCTAGCCAGTTGCCATGTGATCTATGGGGAACGTATCGGCCTCTTCTCCTCATCTCCCTCCTTGGAGTCTCAGAAGTTCATCTGGGCTGTGGAGCGAATGCTGGCGACCACCCCCCCTCTCCTCTACCTGCCCCATCGCCTCCTCCTCCGCATCCGCGCTCCACTGTGGACCGAGCACGCCACTGCATGGGATCACATCTTCAGTCATGGTAGAAAGAGCGACATTGATTATGCTTCTAATGCAGGAATAATAGACCATTTGATCTACATTTCTGGCTGATCTAACTCTCTGCTATTGATATATTCTTCCTTCATTACTCCCACCTCACCTGACTTTGTCATCCTGTCCTGGGCTTCTTCAAGCTGACGCCAGGATCCAGAGGTGGTACCAGCGCCTGTCATCCTCCCAGGGTCCAGGGTTAAAGGGTGGGGCAGCTGGAGGCCAGTACACCGGGGTTCTGGGCCAACTCATGGAGAAAGGGCAGCTATCTTTGGACCTCATCAAAGCTAACATCACTGAGATGATGGCTGGAGGGGTCGACACGGTGTGTTTGTGTGACCAATTGTCTTCTTTGGCCTGCTTCTGAACTCTTCACCTTGACTTGATTCTGTGTCACCTCTCATCCCGCCTTCTCTGCAGACAGCAGTGCCCCTGCAGTTTGCTCTGTTTGAGCTCGGCCGTAACCCAGAGGTGCAGGAGAGGGTGAGACAGCAGGTGAGAACATCATGGGCACAGGCTGGTGGCGACCCTCAGAAAGTCCTGCAGGGGGCAGCACTACTGAGAGGCACCATCAAGGAGATTCTCAGGTAGGCAAAACTCGAGACTCATTTGCATAAGGCCGGTTGATCACCTACTTACACACACATGTCTGCATTGTGTATGTGCCCTGTTGTCTCCATGTTCCTATCAAATACACAATGCATAGAAACCGACAGTAGTCACATGCTGGAATATTGTTTTATTGTTTTCTGCATGTGTGAGGCCGAACACGAGAATGTATTTCTCTATGTGGTCATTTGACTAAGCTGAAAAGCTAAAAGCTCCAGAAAAAGCATGTAAGTGGACCTTGAGTTGGGAATGTTTTGTCAAAATTCTATTTCCAAAATCAAGACTTAACTTTTATAGTAAAAATAATTCAGATTCTAAATATACAGTCCTGTGTAGGTTGTTCCATGCTGGAAAAAGTGCCACAGTCTGTCTGACTGTGTGTGTGTGTGTGTGTGTGTCTTCTGTCTCTTCATATAATCCCAGACTGATTGCATGATGTTGAGATCAGGGCTTTGTGGGGGCCAGGCCTCTGATGACATCTTTTCCAGGGCTTCTTGCTCTTCTTCTCTCTGAAGATAGTCCTTCATGACTCTGGGTGTATGTTTGGAAAATTTATTTGGGACCGATCACGTTAGATAAGAATCTGCAGTCGCAGACTCACAAAACACAAGACACTTCTAACCTGACCCAGCTTAACCTGACCTAACGTAACCTAAACATAACCCTCTCTAAAGTGATGCTGTGGGTGTATTTTGAACGGAGTCTGCGAGCTACATATACATGCGACTTTCCTTTAACCAGGAGCAAAAACATCAGCTGTGACTTCACAACAGAAATGGCCTGAGGTGATGGATGATTCAGGTCAACAGAGCTTGTGAACAGCTGTCTGAGAGTCTGTTTCCATCCATCACATTTCAAGTGTTTTCATTAACAGGTGCATCTGACATATGCCTCAAATGAGAATTGATTACTGGTAATCCTGAGTTTGTGTTGAGAACGGAGTGGGAAGTCAATGGTAACATCTCGGAACACACAAATCTGAGTTCGTGCGTTTGTGTGTGTGTGTGTGTGTGTGTGTGTGTGTGTGTGTGTGTGTGTGTGTGTGTGTGTTTGGTGTTGTTTTGGATTGTGTCAGGTTATACCCGGTGGGAATCACAGTGCAGAGGATGCCAATCAAAGACATTGTTCTTCAGAATTACCACGTTCCTGCTGGGGTGAGTGATCAGACTCTGACTGTCTTTCTCCTAAAAACTCAGATCTGCCCACAAAAACTTTCAGGTACATTCAGCGCTACAGCTGACTTTCTTTGCCTTTCACGGCATTGAACTCTCCCCCTCAGACGATGGTCCATGTCTGTCTTTACCCTCTGGGAAGGAGTAAAGAGGTCTTTGAGGATCCACAGCGCTTTGAACCTGCCCGGTGGAGCAACAGCAGGGAGGAAGGCCAAAGACCCGAAGGGTCAGGGTTTCGCTCCCTGTCGTTTGGGTTTGGAGCGAGGCAGTGTGTCGGGAGGAGGATTGCTGAGAACGAGATGCAGCTGTTGCTCATGCATGTGAGTGACAGCAGACAAGAGAAGGAGGAGGATGAGGATGGGATCAGGGAGAAAGGATGTGATGCAATAGGAAAGAAAAGAGTTGGAAAGTCTAGTGTTGAGATTTAAAGGGAGGAAAGACAGACAGGAGATTTGACAAGCTTAACCAGTGTGTGCTGAGCAGTGGTGAAAGAAGTAAAAGTACCATTTAAAGTTCTGCTTTAAATACCTGAGGACAGCACTAGAGAAAATGTACTTACATTTAATCCACTGCTGCTGAGTATAACACAACTGAGGTCCTTCTTAACAGACACTCTGCTGCTTCTCTTCCCCTCTGTCTCCGTGCCTCCATCACCACCTCCTCCCCCCTGCCTCCCTTCATCCTCCTCCTCTCCTAACTCTGTCTAGATCCTGCTGAGCTTCCATATCAGCGTGCCATCCTCAGAGGACATCAAAACCACATACACCCTCATCCTCCAGCCTGAAACTCCACCGAGGATCACTTTCAGCAAACTCTGACACACTCACAGAGAAGAGAGACGGCGCTCAGCATGTTGAATCACATACTTTAGTCTTTGTTAATCTGGCAACATAACAGCCAGGTTTCTTATGATAATCACTGAAAGTTATACTACTACTATACTGTTTTTTTTTTTTTTTTTTTTGCATTCTCATACTCTTTATATTCAGTCCAAGAATTTATCATGCTGACAAATAAAGTACTATCTACCCCTCCTGTTGTCTTCATTGTGGCTCATCTTGCAAAAGCAGCGTTAACTCTGCTGTCCAGCAGATGGCGCTAAAATGCACATGAATCCATTCATTTACGTTTATCGCGGCTGTCCTTCCTCTCCAGTCAGTCTTGGCCTGCTTCACGCATACAACAGGTTGGTCATGTCTTTTCTAAACATCTACACCTTACAACCTTTCTACACGCTGTCTCTCTGTACTGTGTTGGCAGATTAAGTATTATATTTTGCGTTCCAGTATTTATTTTTGTACCTTCCTGTAACGCAACAGTTTGTTTTTTTTTTAAAATTAGATTGTTTATTTTTCAGATGGGAATCTTTCCTGCTGTTTATTTCGGTCGCTAAGCCAAATATTGATCACTTCTTCCTTTTTTCCCCCAGTTGTTTGCCGACGAGCAGCGGTAACAGAAATATAGACAATATTTTCTCCCACAACAGTTAAACTCTCGTGCAGGCTAAGATTAAGAGCTCTATATTAAAGTACAATTTGGGAGGAAGTTTTAATAATAATACTGCAACGTGGCTCATGTTTTCTCTTATATTTGCATTTGAAAAGTTGCACATTTAAGGTGAATATCGTGTTGTTGCAGTTTGGTCTGCATGCGTAAAACTGACCTTTACTCCAATCTGGTAATTAAGTGCAGCACTATTATATCATACTAAGTGCGTGCTTCACAGGGCGGAGGGCTGCAGGGTAAATTTCCTCCAGTCAACTCAGGAACAAAGGTCTGTTTGTCCTTTGGCTAACGATTTACACCCTCTGTCAGCCTGGCTTCATGCGTGACTGTGCATAGATACAACTCTGCAGAGAGTAGCTCCATGCACAGGTTCTAGAAACCAACAAGAAACCTTGAGTAAACTGTGTCACTGAGAATGAGTGGAGGACACATCATCTCTGTGTGTCACCTCATTTGTCAAAGTCTCACACTTATGTAACAGCAGGCATTATCAGTCCACAGTTCTCTAACAAAGGATGTGGTTTATGTGCTTTCCAGTAAAACAGCAACATTCTGCAGTGGGTGAATGCAAAACATGGAGGGCAGCAAAGTAACAGGCTTAATCAGGAGCTCACAAACTTTCTGACATTAAGAAATGCCAACTAAGCCTGACATAAACTGATTTTTTTTTCCCTAACGTAGGAAACACTTGCTAATACAGGATAAGCTGTGACTATGGCTTATAATCAATAGTTAATAAACCATTTTGGCTTCTGGCCTGAAAAGTGAGAACCATTTTTTTAATGATTCAGCAGTCCGGAGTGTTTTCACAACCTGGCAACCATAGGTTTTTTTTTTCTACTTGAGACTTAACTTAACAGATTTTAAAGCATCAGTAAACATTTTAGTGACCATTTATGAAGTATTTACAAGTTATAAACCATTTATAAAAGGTGCACAATTAGATAGAGACCTGTACAAAAAAAGGGAAGAGTTCAGCTGTTGAGAATGACGAATGTGAGCAGTGAAATAATGGTAAACATAAGTAATTTCTTGGAGACCCCCTGTAATTCCCTGAAGCTCCTTTGGTTGTCCCTAGACCTAAATTTGGGTGATGAGTAGAATGTAGTGCACAGATATGAAGTCCGTGGTTTGAGGTTAACTGTATATCAGTTTGAGGTCAGGGTTAGGATTACATAATCTACATCGCTCCAGCTAAAAGACAAGTGTCACTTTGTACTGTAGTACACCGTGATAGTTTAGTGTCATTACCTGTCTATTGACATAAGGTTTTTCCATTTTTAGCATCCTCTTGGCCCAGTCAGGCTTGGCCACACTAACTCAGCATCATCATCTGTCTGTTGCAAGCAGTGGACTCCCTCCAAGTGCTGTGAGTGGGAGGAGAGATGAGGGGGTAGCAGAGGGGTCAGAGGGTAAAAATGATTCAAAGAGGCTGAGCTAGGCTTGTCCAGGTGACACAAGACTTAGAGAATAACAGGTGCTGAATGTAAGCACAGGGAAGGTTAAAGACAGAGGAGGAAATCTGGACAAATTACAGAACAAAATCCAAGAAATCCTAAAATAAACTGAGAGAGGAGGGACTGGGCAGTGGATTTGGATCATTTAATGGACAGTTTACTCAAAATGGGTAAGTGGACCAAGGACTTTTTTTTTGTGTTGAGGTGTGCCTTATTCGTACATTATCATAGAACCTTAACATCGTTAAGCACCTATGATTTAGCTAGCTTTATAGATTATTTGATATGTATGTACAAAGGAGCTTTGTGTGAAGTTATTTAGATGTATCTTGGTTTAGCGGCTAATTATTTGTATGTTTTCCAGTAGCAGTGACTAGGCAGTATCAAACTACTCCACCATATACTGCAAATTACTCAATTGCCCCTTTTTCACTATGAGGTCAGATAACGCCTCAAATTAACGCCCCACTGTGTCGTTTGTCAGATGCTCTTAAACTTCAGTGCGGCGTTAGACAAAAATCTACCCCCTTGCTTTGGGTTCACTGATCGACTGCACACATGCACTGACCTGCGTTTGTGTCGGAATGTAACCCACTGCAAACAGGTCATTCCTGTTATATTGTGTCCACACCCATAGACTGGTTCACCTTTGTTATCAGTCGTAAAGTCTGCGCATTGACTGATATTTTACGACATCTGTGTCTTTGACCTGAAGTCTGCTTTATTTATAGTCAGCCTTCCAGTAACAGGTACCTGTATATGTGTGTGCGTGTGTGTGTTTCCATGTGTACACTCTGGGATGTGTCAGAGGAGGATCTCAGTGGGACACGTAATGATGTGTGCAGCAGTGCGGCAGAACTGGGTCACAGGGAGGTGGAGAGAGAGAAAAAGACACAAAGAGAAAGAGGGAGAAACCACTGACAGCTACCAAATCCACAGGATAGAGGAGCTGTGCATGTTCATATTATCCTGAAAAACCTCCAGACACAATTTTCATCAAGGAGTTTTCTCTGCAGACTTTCAGCTTTGTCTTTCTCAGTTTTTGGAACAAGTAGCAGTACCACAGATTTAAAGCGTGACTTTAGACACTGGTTAACAAGCTGTTAACAAGGTAATAAATAACTGATTAAAAACAAATAATCAAAAATACACTATTTTTTTTCTTTTTTCCCCCAAAATAGATTTACAGAAATACTCTACCTTGTCAGATTCCTCCTTTCTTATCCTCACCTTCCATTGTTCCTCCCCTCCTCTCCTCTCTCCTTGTCCTCACCTCTTGACTCCCGTTGTGCTGTTAGCACCGACCTTGTCTATCAGGCTCCCCTCTCTGGTTTTTACTCTCTCCTCCCATGTGGTGGCAGAAATTGCAGGCTTGACTGAGTGTGACATCCTTTACAATGGATGCCATTGTACTGGCTCAAAGCCCTCAGCCAGGTACCACTATGCTTTGCATGAGAGACATCGGCTCCATTTACTGGTCTGTACGCTCAGATTTTAAGCAGCAGCAGTAGTGACTGGCAATCCTGCAATTATTGTTGAGATTCTTTAGCCTCGACCAAAAGTGGTGGACCAGCTAACAAGGTGACTTCAAGTCATCCCCAGGCATTCTGCTAGCATAGCTAACAATAATCTACACAATCAGATAACCAAATAATTTGACTAATCAATATTTTTATATTACTAATGGATCAGGAGGTCAGTGATAGTGGTGAACCCAGATCAGCCCCTTCACTAGCTCTTTATTGGACTCTTGTTTGGTTTCTTTGTTTTTCTGTTTAGCGTTTCCTGTTTTATTGTGAAGTTACATGCCTTATGTATCAGTTATGGTGTTACTTCCTGTCTTCCTGTTTCCTGCCTTTGCAATTGTTTGCCCCGCCCTCATTTATTTCACCTGCTCTGGTTCCCTCATGAATTTAAGTCTCTTTCCTCCGTTCTCTCCTTTTAAGTTAGTCTGTGTTCGTTCCCTCCTTGTTTCTGTGGATTTGCCTCCTTCCTTGTTTTGTTCATGGAAGAATTCTTTAGTTACCATCGAGTTTATGTTGGCCTTATATCTGGATTCTGTTCAGCCATTTTGTCCTCCTGCTTGCCAGTAAGTTTAGTAAAGAGTGGCTACATGTACCTAAACTGCCTCTGCACATGTTTGCATTTGGGTCTGGAAATCACTGAACTGTAACATTAGATGTGTGGAGAATTTTAGCATTTATCAGCTCATTGTTTTGGTTTTACAGTCTTCAACTTTAAGGTTTTGGTTCACTCTCACCACTCTGACCAACCTCCAGCAGCAACTGTTTTCAGTGAAAAAGCTCTGGTAACCAATAGTACTCCTCATACCCGGCACAAAATGGCTTACAAAGTGTTGGTGAACATGTAAGTAGCTGAAGAGCTTGGTATTTCCCACAGAACCATGAGAGGAGAAAAATAATAGGTTGGGTTGTTTGGACTGAAACTCTTATATTAAAGAACTTCTGGTGTAGAGATACCCCCGTTTTCACTTGCTTTAAATGTCAGTATAAAACCATTTACAATATGTTCTGAACTGCTCTGACTGTACATTTAGAATCTGTTGTTGTTAGCTGCCATTTGTATCTTTGCTCTTCCTGCCTAACACATAGAGGTGTTGCTGTTGTTGTTCTTCATCATTAACACAGAAATGAGAGTGTTTTTCTGTTAGAGGTGTTTAGTTCATGTGTACTCGCAGGTGGAGTTGGCAGTAGAGACTGTGTTCACCCTGCTGACAGCATTTCTCTGTCACTATAGCTCGTATCAGGCGCTACTCTGACGTGATGGCACTGCCGGACTCTTTCATCCAACGCCAGCAGCTGGATGCCAGCATGGCTGACACCTTCCTGGAGCATCTCTGTCTCTTGGACATTGACCAGGAGCCAATCACTGCTCGCAACACCAGCATAATCTGCACCATCGGTGAGTTTGACGACCGATCGCAGACAGTGAGTCTCAGTTTCAAGTTTGTTTTCTGGCAACTGATGTATATCATCGCAGGCTCCCTGACACTCAGCCAGCTCCGGTGTGCTAGTTGGCCTTCAAGTGTGTTGGCAGGGTCTGATTCTTGGCTGTAGTGCTTTTCAGCTTCTCATTGCTTTTCTTCTGCCCAGAAAATAAAAACAGAAAATAATTAGAAAGAAGTACAATATCTAAATAGCCTGGTGGTTCTCCAGAGCTGAGGTTCTCCTGATAGTGTCATTTACATCATCAGTTAATCTGCTGATCAATTTCTTGGCTAGTAAAATATCAGGAAGATATCAAGAGATAGTGAAAATGGCCCATTTCAGTTTTCCTGGTCCGAATTCCTTGTTTTGTTTTATCAATAGTCCAACATCCAAAGATATTCATTTTATTCTTCACATTTTAAAATCTGTAATCAGGAAATATTTATCATTTTGCTTAAAAAATGATAATGAATTATCAGAATTGTTCATTTTTGTCAGCAGACCTATGGTTTCAGCTATGTATGTATGACAGTTCATGTAAAATGTCCTCTCAATCCACTTCCTTTCAGGTCCTGCATCCCGATCAATCCCCAAACTCCAGGAGATGGTCAAAGCGGGAATGAATATTGCTCGACTGAATTTCTCTCATGGCTCACATGAAGTATGTACACTTTATATTTGTGTGTCTGTGCCCTTTCTCACAATGGCAGAGCTTATACACAACACATATGCTTTGGTCTTTAGTCATGTATTAATTCTGTGCCTGTCTCCTTACTTTTGTCTGTCAGTACCATGGTGAAACCATCAAAAACATCAGAGAGGCAGTGGAGACGATCACCTCTGACCCCTTGTGTTATCGGCCGGTTGCCATCGCCTTAGATACGAAGGGTCCAGAGATCCGCACCGGATTAGTGAAGGGGGTGAACATGTTATGCTTCTAAACCTAATTAACCAGTCGCATGCAGTCAGGTGTAAGAGGTGCAGAAAATATGTTGGCTGCTTTTATACACTGTACACTGTAGTCCTACTGAGCAGGAAGTGTTTTCCTGTGTGCTCATTTTCTTTTTCATCATCATCTGATTGTGTTGCTCTTTGTGTTTCTGTTACATGCCGTCTGCTTTGCTGAACAAATAACTGCAAGCTGTTGGAAACCTCTTCATGCCTTGATTAGCTTACAAAATGCTCTGCATGACGTGCGAGCTGCACACTGACTTTTGTTTGTGTCTCCTTTAAAGTCTGTTTAGTAGCTTAATTGGAGGATAAAATAGTTACTATCACGTGTTACACATAATTGTATGTTGATATGTTCATGCTGTATTTTATATATAGTCTTTAAAATATATTATCAGCTAATTTCCATCTTGCATATCATGACATCATTTCATTTCTTGTAGTCTTAGTAGATGACATTTTGCATTAACGTGAACAGCGTTGATAGGCGGATGACAGGAAGGGTGACACATAATATCTAACACATTTTTAACAGTTTTAACCACATACAGTGCGACACGTCATCATCATCACTGGATCTCAAAATCTGTGAAATGAATTCAGCCACAAAAGCTGTAAAACACACCAGCTTGTTGAAGCTCAGCATAGGACTGGTTAGAGAGACAGTGGTTAGATCAAACAGGTTTTAGTCTGGCTCGGATGCAGGTTGATTTTGCAACAGCAAACGGAGATAAAAATCTCTCTTAGGATGACAGGGTCAAATATTTGTAATACATTGTTTTCTTTTCTTCTTTTTTTTTGGCATACGCGTCATGCTTGCCAAACGAAAGAGACATCAACGTACTGTAGATAACGAACTTGAAGGGTTGCCATGTTGTAAATCAGACATGCCAGTAGAGTGTGTGTATTAATTTTGAATAACAGCAGAGCAGGAAATAACAGCAAACATTTTTTTCTTCCAACACACTGACTTTGTTGAGTCTTATGCTCATGGCAAACAATATGCAAGGTAGTTGTCCTCCAGCAAACACAGAAGCTCCAAGAAATGATTTGAAGAAGCTCTGTACTTGCACCACCGGTTTCATCTATAGAGATGATTATCTTGAAACACATTTCCTTGAAGAAACTAGTGATGATGCATACATAAGACCTTCCATGGGTTTGTAAAGACTCTTGACCCTGAAGTGCACCTTGCTCTTAAAAATGTGTTAATAGAGACGATAACAGTGCTTACTAAAAAGCAGCATTAATTTCTTTGTCTGTGTCTGTGTGTTTGAATAGAAAGTGGAGGAGGAGGTGGAGCTGGAAAAGGGCAGCCATGTTCGTGTTGTGACAGCAGAAAGTGACAAGGACAAAACAGATGGAAAGATTATCTGGGTGGACTATCCCAGCCTGCCCCAAGTCCTCAAGAAGGGAGGAAAGATCTACATTGACGATGGCCTCATTGGACTCAGAGTGACAGAAACGGGTAATACACGCAATCAAAATCATACCTGTCTTGCATCTGCGTTGAAACATTGCTTCCTTCCAATTTGCTACAGCTTCGCTTACATCTTGTTTTCTTTTGTGATTTATGTCTTTATTGTTTTTGCAGAAACTAAAGAAGTTCTCCAATAAGGAAATTGAGGAAAACAACACTTTAACTCCTCCTCCTTTGCAGGCTCTGACTGGGTGGACACAGTGGTGGAGGCCGGCGGTGTGCTCTGCAGTCGCAAAGGTGTCAACCTCCCCGGCTGCGACCTGATCGGCCTGCAAGCGGTCAGTGAGCGAGATGAGGCTGACCTGAGGTTCGGGGTGGCACAGGGCATCGACATGGTGTTCGCCAGTTTCATCCGCTCGGCCCAGGATGTCAGGGATGTTCGGCGAGCTTTGGGAGCACACGGACGAGATATCAAAGTGATCAGCAAGGTGGAGAGCCGGCAAGGGGTTCAGAAGTGAGTCATGGGAAAATGCTTCTGAATTAAAACCAGTGAGTCTTTTGTAATGAGGCTGTGACAGGATTTATAAATCCACCGTTTATGGCAGTCTTCCCCTCCTGTGGACAGCCGGCTGTCAGTGATGGATGGAAATATGTCAGCTCTGGATGTTACACATCTTTGATAAGCAATCTGTGAGGCTGTCTGTGAGTTATAGCTGCCACTTAATATATCTGGCACAATTTATGTTAACGCTATTTCATCTCTATTACTTATCTCTCACTTTCTCCTACTGCTCACTGGCTTCTGACAATGTTTAACTACAGCTTTAATTTAAATGGAATTTTTTATTTTTTTTTTTTAGATCGGATCATAAAGATTCAGTTTTACATAATTATGATTCTGTGTATCTCTTGCAGCTGTATTTTTCACATATGGATTTGGATTTTGTCCAGATGATTTAGGATTTAGAATCACAATGCAGCACTATAGTCAGTGTTTTCAAGCCCAGAGACAATTTGCAAAATCTAATTTCTGCAGATCAAGAGTTGGATTTAAATGCATTCTGGATAACTCACAGAAACACAGTGCTGTCACTGTTTTTGTCCTCTGTCTCTGCTTTCTGATCCCTGTTCACTCCTACGTTTGTGCTCCCTCTTTTTAGTTAAAAAAAAAAAAATCCCAAAGACTCAATCCTTCGCCTCCTCATCTCCTTTAATTTGTTGGTCAGTTTTGAGGAGATCCTCGCTGAGAGTGACGGTGTGATGGTTGCCAGGGGCGACCTGGGGATCGAAATCCCGGCGGAGAAAGTCTTCATCGCTCAGAAAATGATGATTGGGCGCTGCAACTCTGCCGGCAAGCCTGTCATCTGTGCCACACAGGTCAGAGCCGGACACAAACACATCCACACAGCAAAGAATGCAGATGTGATAAAATATGCAGATACAGACTGTAACTACAGTGTTAGCCAATGAAATGTGAAATGGGTCCAAGTAAACTAAAATTAAACCCTAAAAGGCACACATTAACCTTACCCTCCTGCATAATGTACTCTCAAAAAAACACACGCTCACTTGTCCAATAAATTCATCCTCAAATACACACACGCATTCCTTCTCAAAGACACACACACTCCTGCAGCCATGTTGAGTCACAGTGCTATATCTTGTTTATGCTACAGCTCTTGACTTGGCGTGACAGCGTTATAGCAGGTTTGCTACGCGAGACCCGAGCCCACAAACAACACCCACACACATACACTAATCAGCATTAGCTGCAGCTTCTTAACTACTACAGAAATGCAGTCTCTCAGGCAACGCTGCGAGCCATCTCATTTTCCAACTGTCTGCGTTGCTTATTGACTCATGATACTGAGTCTCCGGCATGCCAGTAATGATCCTGCAAAGTCATACTCGCCTGCATCAGTCTAAATGATCTCTCATTTCTCCTCCACTGCTGTCCAACCATCCACAAAGCCATTATCTCCTCTCGCCATTCTCTTCATAAAGCCTGTCTGCCTCTCGTCACTTTATCATCTCTGCCCAAAATTGACATACAAAGACACAAAGTGGCTTATTTTTGATGGAT
The DNA here is from genome assembly GCA_037833715.1 of Toxotes lorentzi. Classification (NCBI taxonomy): domain Eukaryota; kingdom Metazoa; phylum Chordata; class Actinopteri; family Toxotidae; genus Toxotes; species Toxotes lorentzi. The sequence continues at coordinate 10,065,146 of JBBMJY010000025.1, read as the reverse complement.
TAATTGATCACATCCTTTTACGGAGCCCGATGGAGACATTTTGGTTGTGTTTAAGAGACTTATGGGAAGCTAATGTATTATGTGTGTGTGTGTTTTGTAGATGCTGGAGAGCATGGTGGCCCACGCACGGCCAACTAGAGCAGAGGGCAGTGACGTCGCCAACGCCGTGCTGGATGGAGCTGACTGTGTAATGTTATCTGGGGAGACCGCCAAGGGACTGTTTCCTGTGGAGGCAGTCGCGATGATGCACTCGGTGTGTGTTTTTGTGTGTGCGTGATGTCCATATCGTTACATCTGACTTAGTGCCCTGTGATAACTCTCTCTCCCCCTTTGCGCCCCCCCCCCCCCCCACTCTCTGTCTCTCAGATCTGCAGGGAGGCAGAGGCGGCCATTTTCCACCAGCAGCTATTTGAGGAGTTGCGTCGCCTCACTCCTCTCTCCTCTGATCCCACAGAGGTCACAGCTATCGGAGCTGTAGAGTCCTCCTTCAAATGCTGTGCTGGAGCCATCATTGTCCTCACCACCAGTGGGAGGTGTGTAAACCAAACCCATCTCCACACAACATTTCAGCAAAACCCTGGATTACATTGAATGACATGTTCTTAGACTGATACCACTCCTGTGTACAAATATGTACCTGGAGCCAACAGCAGGTTAGCTTATTAGCTTAGCTCAGCACAAGGACTGGAACGTAAGGGAGCCAGCTAGCATGGCTCAGAACGAAGAGAGTGGGAGCAATCTTCTCATCTAACGCTCAGCAACAAAGAAAATACTTGTATTTCCCAGGTTGTCAAACTGTTCCTGGGAAGAAAATAGGTTAGGGAAAGATCATGGGCTTATGGGCAAATAACTATGGTTTAAGTATGGTTTGGATTAGGCAACTAAAACAGTTTCTTCTGCATAAAGGGCACATTACTACATGCTTTGGAACTAGATGCTGGTGTTGGACACAAATTGTCTGGTGCTGGATCCTCCAACATTTCCTTCCTCTGCATGAACATACTGTAAACATTTACTGTAGACTAATTCCTGGAAGTGTTAGACCTGAGTAAACATTACAATTGCAATTTTTGGTTTTCTCTGCAAACATAGAGTGCACAGGCTCTTCAAAATTGGAAACAACAGATGTTATAGATGTCTTCTATCACAGAGCGGAGCTGCAGATTGAATATTGCTGTACTGTTTCCCGCCTTAGCTTCCTCTGGGGTAGAGTTTTATTGACTATGTTTATTGTGTTTCCCTTTTGTTTTTTCTGTATATTTATGTGTTCTGAGTGTGTGCTTTGTAAACTAATCCCCTTCCTGCCACAACAATGATTTCTCTAAGAGGAAAAAGTCTATGTGACCTTTAAAGAGGGTTTATCAGGTTATTCTGGAAACTCATGGAGGCTCGACACCTTACTAAGACACCTGACATTGGTTTTTCCTTTACAATGTCACCCATCCATGAGAATATTGTTCATGTTTGTCAGCAATGATAATTTTCTTTCCATCCCTTTTTCCCCCTCGTCTTTGTAGATCGGCACACCTCCTGTCCAGGTACCGCCCTCGCTGTCCTATCGTGGCCGTCACCAGAAGTCCTCAGGTACAGTCTGCTCCTGTGAACTGAATGACAGAACTTTCTTTGATCTGACTGGCAGTGCATTTGTCTTGCCAGAAACATGACTTAATTGTTGATGACTCACACTTTTCAAAACTGAACAATGTGCGATGCAGTCAGTATTTACTCTCACTGTCTGTTGTGAATAGTGACAGTGCTCAAGATGCAAGATTGGTCTCGCTCACTGGGAATATTTATAAGTGATACTTTACTGCAGTGTATTTCAGTTTTATGGATCTTTCTGCAGAGCTTTTTGTTCTGAGACAGTTGTTTTAAAACATGCATCACAAACTGGTTTAAAGTAGGTCATGATTACCTGTGATTAAAATCATGTAGGGTTAATCTGCATAAGAAGCCCCCCTGTACACACATCTTATACACTCAGAGGTCAGAGTCAGATCCAGAGCAGCACATCTGGACCTGGTCCAACAGTGGACTGCTGCTGTTATAGGAGCGTGACCCTGTGACCCTACATGGCAACATGCACTGAATTAGTAGAGATCTCCGGATGAAGCTAAATTTTAAAAATATATATATGTCGCTGAAAAGACTCTTTGTAGGCCCTTTTCTGCAGAGCACCTTTGTACTGATTCACACATTTTTATCACTGGTGGAAATAAGTAGCCAGTTCTCACAGGAGGGTGATAATTATTTTCAAGGAAACATTTGTTATTATTATAATTTGACTGTGATTATAATGAGGCAAAAACGTTACTAAAATACTGTCCTTTATCCTTAACCCAAATAATCATAAAATTATAATCAAGCTCTAATGTTTTTAGTGTAAACATGTTTATAAGTAATATACTCAATCCAGGCTATTATTTTTAATTTTTTGAAACAGACTGATACAATGTCAAAAAACACAAAAGTCATTTGGTCATTTAAATTGAAAGTGTTTATCTCCTTGAGAGCATGAACATGCTCAGCCACTTTCACTGTATTCTGCTCATTTCACTGTATGCAAAGTGGATATTTTGGCCTGATGCTTGTGCTAGAGGAGCGCTCATGAAGTGTCTAAAATGGAAGGGCTTCATCTACTGGGGAGCATGAATGTGCTTTTTAATTTGGTCTAATATCTGCAGCATTTATTGATTGTATGCAAGTAAATATTTTGGCCTGAGATTGTACAAGAGGAAGGGTCAGATTTTTGGCAAAAAATATCGATACATTCAAAAATGCACATGCAATTTAACGGAGACGACCTTGTCATGGATTAAAATGTCAGTGAAGGGGAAACTGGTCTCACAGTGGCATGAGATCAGTGGTTTCCAACCTGGAGGTCTGAGATTTCACCAGATACTTCTGCTACTCAAAATAAGTATGTTTGAATTTTCTCCAACTTTTGTGAAATAATGGAAACTCCAGCCTTTCTGGGCATCCAAGAATCATTCAAATTAAACAGTCACAGAAGGAAAATCACTCTTTAGTTGAACTAATCACAGCTCATGTCCCCACTAAGACCATGACCTATGATAAGGGGTCACCGGTAGACACTGCTTTGTGGTGTGCTTTGTTTTTATGGAATCATGAACGGGCTGAGGGCCTGACAGACGTTTATCACATACAGCCCCGATTACAAGTAAGTTCACCATAAAATTATTGCTGAAGCTTCACTTTAGCGTGTCACTGTCCTTTTCCTCAGGTGGCCCGTCAGTCCCAGCTGTTAAGAGGAGTGTTTCCTGTCCTCTTCCACCCTCTGCCTGCTCCTGTCTGGGCAGACGATGTAGACAACAGGGTTAACTTTGGCATGGACATAGGTCAGTGTTTGTGTGTGCTCTGTTTCTTATTGTATACATCCATTAGCCTGCTTATTTATATGCTATGATACTTGTCTTACTCACATTATCTCTGTGTTTCTGTCCACCCACCTCCACAGGAAAAGCAAGAGGGTTCTTCAAATCAGGCGACATGGTGATTGTGGTGACAGGCTGGATCCCAGGTTCCGGTCACACTAACATTATGAGGGCAGTCAATGTCCCATAACAACCTGACCTGGACTTTCATTTTGACTGACATGCTGATCAGACAGTGTTAGAGCCTCTTTAAGACACTTTCTATAATGTTGATGAAAAAACTGAGAACCGCCCCATTAGATTAAAATAATAATCACTGCCACTGATAAATTAACACAATTATGACAGAAATATCATTGTTAAATAAACTCAAGGATATTGTAAGGAAACACACACCACTGGAACTGGTCTCAGGAAAGTTGAATGTGTACAAGCGATGACTCCCTCCAAAATAAAACTTGAACCATTCATTTTAACCTGCTGTTCTCCTGTTCATGTCAGGACTGAAGCTGAGCTAATTGAGCCTCTTCTGTTCATCTCTCTTACTTGTGTTATTAGTAATATTGAATTGAAAGTGAATTATTGTCTCTCTGTCAGCCTTTGTTGAAGCATATCCTTATTGGCAGACTTCATACAATTTGGAGATTAGGCTTTCATTTCTGTCCATAGTCCTGAGCTTATCTCCGTGACAGTGCAATTCTTTTGGCTTTTATGAGCAGTGCCAGGAGACGCAGAGATGACTGGTATTGGACTGCACCTCCTTTTGTCCACTGAGATGACCCAGATGCTCGCATCTGCATACTGTTCTCCCATAAACTAATTATATCTGCGCCTGTGTGGGGCTTTCTCATGTCTGATGATCTTTTATGTGACATCCTTGCCTTTTTTTTTTTCCAGGCGTCCTCCGTCTTTGGTGTTTCCTTTCCAGTTCTAATGTGCCTTGAATCTCAACCTCCTTCTATCACCAATCCAATCCAATATAGCCACTTATACACAAACTGGGCATGTTAGCCACTGTAAACATTGTTGTGCTCGACTTAATGACAGTTTATATTTCGAACACATTTAAAGGAGTTCTGTCTTTATACTTCCAGATGGGGCCTGGGGTTGTATGCTATTGGTGCATTAACATATAGGAAGCAATTTAATTTTATAGCTGCTTGAGGTGATGCTAATTCATGTATTCAATTGGATTCATCTTTGAAAAATGTATCTTATAAGATGGTCACGTTTGTATATAATCTGCACAGTGACTAGTAAATACAGCTGTCAGATAAATGCAGATTACAGTATTTGCCCCTGAAATGTGGCGTTCATTTGTAAAATAGTTTAAAATGGAAATGCAGGCAGAGTTCATTTAGCTACCTAAAGGTTGTAGAGTATTGGAGATGTAACTTGTATTCAAAGCACTGTTCTCCCCTTAATTCTCAAGTTTTTAAGGTGACAAATCACTGATTGTTCATTTTACACAAAGCTTGCATAAAACATAACATTCATAGAAATCCTTTTAAATTAGATACTATATCAGCTCTAGCTTATGTATAAATGAACATTTATTATTCCAGAGGCATAACACACTTGAGCTTCATCTGCGTCAGGACCAGGCGGCTTTTAACCAACATAATCTGATCGTATTTGACATTTGTTTAATACCGTTTTGTATTTTTCTAACGTAACTTCACAGCGTCACCATTCTTGCTCCTTTTCCGAGATTTAAATAAAGTTTCAGCATCACTCTCTCCATCACGCACTCCCTCTCTGTATTGGTGAGAGAGGATGACGCGCGACCTGTACCTGCGAGGGATGCGTGCGTCTTGCCGGCCGGGCACGTGGCCATGGGGGGTGGATGATGGGGATGCGGATGCCATGGCAACAGGCCGATTAGATCCAGACCTTTATATGCACATTTATTTATTTCATATTTCGTTTGTATGCGCTGCGCTCCTCTGTGGACGTGTCTGTTCGACCTCTGAGTGTTGAGACAGAGTAAGAAAGTGAATTTCAGCTTTAAATTGGACTTCATTGGCTCTTCATCGGCTTCACGGTCTGCGAAGGAGCAGCCACCTTAAACGTTCAACAAGTTGTTTTATTTCTTTAAAGGCGACTTTTGAATTCGCCAGAGCGCAACGTTTTGCCTTGGAGCAGCGTGTTCCAGTAAAACATTGAGCCTATTTGTCTGTCCTCGGTGCCGTAAGAAAGGAAGGGACAGCGCCGTATCCTTGTGGTCTGGACACGATGTCACTGAAAGTCGCCAGAAGTGGGGATAGATGGCAGCGACTGCTGATGAGAGAGCAGGAGATTTCGGGCGTCAGACTCTGAACATCTGACCAAGTTCATCCCGGCATCAGTGTAAGAAAATCAGCGGTAGTGTCTCGTCTGGCTGTCTGAGCGCTTCAGTCGCGGGTGGGCAACATTTCGGCGCGATGAGTGTTTTTTTCCCCGCTCGGATGCTGAGAACGTGCCGCGGATTCCGTGAAAACATGGGCTAGATTTGGGGTCATTTGACTTGTTTCCGCCGCCTTGTGTGTCCCTGCCGGTCTGTTTTTCCGTGTGCGTGTCAGAATGAATCGGTGCGCCTCGGAGTGTGAGCGCTCGTGTGCGCCCATTATGTGCGTCCCTTATGTCCATTAACAACCCATCCCTCCTGACAGAGGATCAAGTGTCCTTGTCATTCATCCGCGGATGAATGTTCCCCACTCTGCCACCTTACCGCTCAGATCATCTCTTACATAATGATGTATGCTGCAAACCACAAAATTGGGTGAACAGCCCGGGCATATAGGCTACACAGACAGGACACCGACGGCCAATGAGCGGCGAGCTCCGTTATCAACAAAAGACCGGGAATCCGGTGCCAATATGACCGGCGTCGGAGCGTTGAGGGTGGCTGTGGAGAGGAGAGGGAGGGCCTCGGGCGGAGAGCAACGTTTCAAGGACGAGGAAGGAGGAATGCTACAGAAACATCTGTAAAGACAAACCAGACTCCTTAAGAAAAGAGGAAAAGTGAAGCTGCTGGCGTCACACTGGCAGGGTGAAGGATTTAATGTCTGGATGGGGCTTTTTCCAAGGGCACAGAGGTAAGGATGGCCACATCAGCAGAGAGAAGGTGGAGGTGTGAGCTGTGTGCTCCAGGAGAATGACTAGAGACACAGAGGACACTTTTCTTAAGCTTTTTCAATTTATCATTCAAAGTGACATTCTTACCTATGTAATCTAGTCAGGTCGACTGTACTGAACAGCAGTTGTCCCGAGGGGCAGGAGTTACAGGTTAGGCCTATATTCACCCTAATCCTCCCTGAGTTGGGATGGATGGGGTGGCTGGAGGTGTTGGTACCCCAGGTAGCACTGTGGGGTCTGGGGGTGACAGTCTGCCCAGACGTAACGGAGGGGACTCGAAGCGGCGCAGTAAGGGCAGTCTGCCCTCTCCGGGCTACAGGCTGTCCCAGGCCTCTTTGGAAGGGGAAAAGGGATCTTTCGGAGCAGACAGCACTTCCTCAGGTGGACGCGGCCGTCGTCTCTCCATCATGAGCTCCTCCACCAGGGATGGCCTTCCCTTCCGCACAGCGGGCACACCAACCACCCCGGTTCCCCTTCCGCTTCCACCGCCCTCCTCTTCTGCCACAGCGCATCCTCCACCGCGCTCAGTGGGCTTTGCTGCGTCCCGCGTTGCCCTGGCCTCCACCTCCTCCACCGGGACTGGAGTCATGGTGGTGGCCACCGGCCCAGAGACCACCACCACCACGGCCTGCAACACCACTGCAGCAGGGACCCCTGAAATGGTGGGTCAGTCTGCACTGGGTGGGTTTGGCATCGGGCTGGACGGAGAGGACTACAGCAACTCCAACCAGAGCACCTTCATTCAGAGACAGTTTGGAGCCATGCTTCAGCCCGGGGTCAACAAGTTCAGCCTGCGCATGTTTGGATCCCACAAAGCAGTGGCACTGGAGCAGGAAAGACTGAAATCAGCAGGGGCATGGATCATACACCCTTACAGTGACTTCAGGTACACAGCCACACACACAACCTCCACAACATGCTGCTATACTGATGTTGGTTTGTAAAATAAATGCCACTTGTAGCACATAAAAAACACAAAATGTTCTTTTGGTTGAAATATGAATCAAAGCAAGCTGAAATTGTGCTCACTTTGGCGAGCACTCCTCAAGCCTAATGATAGACACTTAAATAGATAGAGGAACAGTGAAAGAGAAACAGATCATACATTCAGCAGACTCTTCAGTTGCCAACAGGGGAAATGGGGAGAACAACTGGGAGGAGAGAGAGACAGGAGGCTAAATATATACTGCCAGGGACACAACAGTAGTGTATAGGAAGTGATGTGAGTGTTAGAGCAGAGGCAAAAGAGGGAGACAGAGTCTCTGGAGGAAACGGGATCTATAGAATCAGAAGATGTATGAAAGGTTAAATTAAAAAAAAAAGGGAGTGGAGTGGATGAAGAGTCCTTGGTGGCACGATGAAAGCAGAGGGAAAGGTGTTCATGGAAAAGGCAGTGAGTAGGTGACGAGGGCTCCAGGATAGACACGGCACACCAGTTGCAGGTTGTCCATTCGTAACAAGAGAAAAATGACTGATTGAAGCCTGTTGTTTTCACAGTTAGACGGAGATAATTCAAGGAGATGTAAATGAGGACAAATTTAGCTGATCAGGGTACTGAGAGAGATGACTTTTTTCATGTGGACATTGGGTGAACCCAGCACAGCACTCCCTTCTGGTGACTTCATGCCTGAAGTCAGATTTTTATTTTTATTTTTTTTCAGAGCTGAACAATTGTACAACAATCAGTCACACCTGCAGAGAAAATGATTATTGAGGTTGTTAATTTTTGGTTTCCTCGAGTAAAATTCTCCTCATTAGGATAAAGATGAGCCTGGTTGTGAATTCTTATGGGAAAATATTTGGGACTTAGATTAGCCAATTAACAGAAAATTAACTATTTTGATAATCCAATAATCATTTCAGTCATTTTCAGTTATTTTTTTAAGCAAAAATGGCCAACATTGTTTGTTCCAGCCTCTCCAATGTGAGTATTAGCTCGTTTTCCTCTGTTCTATGTCACTGCAGGCTGAATATTTATGGGTTTAGGTATGGTGGTCAGACAAAACAAGACATTTGGGAACATCATCCTGAGCTTTGGGAAAACTGTGATGGGCATTTTTCATTATTTTCTGACATTATATAGACACAACAGCTATTTGATTAATGGAGAAAGTAACCAGCACCTTAACTTATAATGAAAGTAGTCAGTAGTAATAGCCATAGAAATATTTCTCTAGGTTCATTTTTCTCAATGGACACAAGTATGGGAGGGCGGTTCTGTGAATGCCAGCTTGCCTCAAACACACCAGTCTTGCACACACACATACTTTTAAGAGGTGTTATTATTCACTGACTGACATGCAAGCCATCCACGGGCATGCTAGTACTCAGCTGTAAAAGACTTTGCATAAATGCACTATTTGAATGTTCAGGTGGACAGTGGAGGGAGAGACAGCATTCATAATCTCCAGACAGACTGCAGCAACAATGGATGACTTGATCCCCAAGGCTCCTGGCCCACTTTTGTCTCATCAGCCACTCACACACATACTCACACACCGACTGAGTCGTTTTGTATCATCTGTCAATCTGATGATCACTCAGAAGTGCTGCTCATCAATCTGCTCATGGGTAATTCGGGCGAACAATGGGGTTAGTGAGGATCGGGAGGAGGGATGGATGAAGGGGTGTGGACGGATGAATCTCAGTACCCCTCCTGCACTTGTTGATATTCATGCCAGAAATTAAAGATGTTAATAGTCCTAATTATCCTGTAGGAGAATCACCACTGGATTCTGATCAATTATACATGACGTCTTGAATTATGCAAGTTGAGTGTGCATTATGCATAATTCAGTCATCTAACTTTTCAGTTAAGTACCTGTAGTCTGGAGCGACATCTGAAGAGGAACATTGTGAGGCCAGAGCGAGAGAGAAGGGGAGACAGATAAGGCCCTTTATGTGTTTTTATCCTGGTGTTGACCTTGAACACAGCAGTCTCTGTGTGTATATGTGCTGTAATATGTATGCTTGAGTGTGGTCTGTCTTTATTGAGTCTAGTAATAAGCTCTTATGCCCTTCACCTCATTAAGAAAAGATGTGTTGCTGCTGCTCCTATAAGAATACATAACGCGAGGCAGAGGAGGTGAAGAAAATTCAATTCAGAATCTCTGGCACCAAGAAAGGCATGTAAAGAAAGAGGGAAATGAGAGGGGGGATGATCACGCGGGAGGGCAGACGGTTCGGCTGTCAACAGAGATGAGTCAAACAGGGTTGGTGGCATTACACATATAGTAACAGAGTTTTATTATATAATAGTTGGTTGCTGTTGTGCTTGTTTTTCTGTATGTCTAGCAGGATGATGGGTGGAAATTTGCTCAGAACTGACATCTGGCTAACTGCAAACTGGGAACCAATCACTGGCCACTCAGGAGACACTTGGCCTCAATTACAGTAGAGTTAGTGTTTGGGTTTGACAACAGCTGAGCAGGTAGATGCAGGTCAGTGCTCCTCCAGCACCTGTTCATGTTCAGAATGGAATACTGATGAGGCCGTCGAGAACAGCTTTGATTGCATTTGCAATTCCTATGTGTGTGTGTATAAGAGACTGTCTGTGTGTGTGTGGGTTCTTGAGTGCACACTACACACAGGTCCGCGTACATGTATACCTGCACGAACCACACACAACACACGGCCCAGTGTTGCATCAGTCCACAGATGGGAGATCAGAAATCAGGACTTGTCAGGTATTTAGTCCGACATGACGAACCTTCTTATCTTTTTTAGTTTGCATCTGACGTCTTCTCTTGTCTCTTTGGTTGTTCTCGTGTTTGGTGATACTGAGCTCAAATCAGCTGCCACATCTCAGTGAGAGAAGAAAAATCTAGTACACAGAGGCCGATCAATGTGCAGTCACTAGCAAAATGTCGTCTATTATGTTGCTCAGCAGACTAAAACACTTTTCCATGCACATTGTTTAGGTTTGATTAAACTGCTGCAAGTTGTCTGATCAGCTTTAGAGCTGCAACGATTGCTCAATCGCTTAGTTGAATCAGCAGCTATTTTGATGAAACATTTTGAGTCCAATTTAAAGAAATGATGCTGAATTCTCTCGTTCCAGCTTCTCAAATGTGTGTTTTCAGATTTCCTTAGTCCTCTTTGATAACACACTGAAAACTCAACACTTTTGGACAAAAAAGAAGGAGAAAAAAAGACATTTGAAGACATCACCCTGGGCTTTAAAAGATTGTGACGGTCATTTTTTATGATTTTCTGATATTCTGCAGTCAGAACGATCTAATCTAGTTGCAGCCCTAAATCTCTTACTCAACAAATCCTTTCAGCTGAAGTGCAATATACAATAGCAAAATCAAAGCCTATGCATCATAATAAAAAAAAATATTTTTCCTCTCAAGGAGCTCTGTCAGGTCATGCCCTCCATCAGAACATAGTTAGACTGGAAAATATTGGATTTTGGATGATGTTTTATACAGGGATAGCACAGACAGACATAAACAACCGGTGTAGTATGATGTATGTGATTTACTGAATTGTTCCCTATAATCAGAGTTAACAAAGTGTGTCCTCAGGGTCAGGAATAAATCGCCATCACTGTCACAACAGTTACAGAATCACTGTGTCTGTGTTGCTGTAAACAATCCCTGTATTCATTGCCAGTGATTATGAAGTGTGCATCTGTCAGTATAAGTGACAAAGTCAGGGTGTGTGTTTGTGTAGCAGAGTGATGACTCATACTTAATCTTCATCAGTCTAGTGGTAGCATCACACCATGAGGTTGTGTTACTAAATTAGCGCTCAATAGCAATCGACCACAGAGCTTGAGTGTAGTTTCTCACACACACAGAGAGAGAGAGAGAGAGAGAGAGAGAGAGAGAGAGAGTGTAAAGACCAAGGATGCAAGAAGAAGCAAATCATTGATATGAGGAGATGGAGAAAGGGATAAGGAGGAGAGGGAGACAGAAAGATGACAGGAACTGTCTCCAGATGATTGGATCACTTCTTCTGTCACACTTTAATCATTTCCATCATCCTGATCACGTGACTGATTCCCCTTATCCTTATGAGGAGGCTGCGTCACAGAGCAATACCCTCCAGCATGAAATACAGATTGATGACGCCTCCCAAGGTTACTGATCATTTGTCTCCTTTTGTCCCTCTCTGTCTCTCTTTTGTAAATTCAGTTCAGCTCTGTTCTGCTCTGCGTTGTTGTTAGAGAGATAAAGAATGTACTTTATGTTGCCAAAGCATTTGCAAAGGATGAAACTGACTTGAGGGAAACATTCATATAAACCACTACTGGGCTTATTTTACAAGGAGGAATTTGCACTTCTCACTGTCCTGGATGAGCCCTAAGTTGTTATACTGTCCATCTGGTAACAAAGAGAAGACTATATGAAGGAAAATTTTACCATAGGAATATAGGCTATATAAGGAAATGAGATAAAAGTATTAACTGAAAGAAAAAAAGGCATTGAAGGCAGGGGAGGAGACAGACTAGAAAGTTCAAAAACCAGTTTGTACACCGGAAAATATCTGAATCCTCCTTTGAGGAGGCACTCCACCTATTTATGACCAGTTCACTCCTCATGGAGACTACTACTCATCTGGTTAAAAGAGTGCTATGTCTTCTGTGACTCTGGAGGAGCTCTCTAAATACCTTAAAAATAACCTGATTATGTCTTCAAAGTTGTTTTAAGCCTTTTTGCATTTTCTTTTTTTCTAAGGAAGGTTCTAATGAAGGATACTGTCCAGTTATTTCCATTATGGAAATTGTAGGATTGAAGATTTTTTTTTATTTATTTATTTTTTTTGGAGGGGCTTGACCCATTCTAGAGATGAAAAGTCACAATAGCTCAGCCTCAATTGCTTTAATTTTGACAGTTATGGAAGTGAAATAGATAACTGCATGCATAATTGCCTCTCTTTTTCAGGCTTATATATTCAGCACAGGATAGTAAAATGAACAGATGTTTAAACTCTGTCTTCTTTAGTGTGCAGGGGAGTGACAAGGAAAGAAGTCTTTCTTTTCTCTCAAATGAATCAAATAAGGTTTATTGGTGTGAATGTGGAGGTTACATTACTGCCAAAGCTAAAGTCCATATTGAATACAATAAACTTTATTCACAGCAGAAATTTTGACTTGTCGTAGTAGGAAAAACACAGATGTTACTGACATTAACCATGACTCTGATTTATTGTTTCAGTAAGTCATGACACAAGCTGCATCGCAGATCCATGATACATACTAATTGTTGTAGTGTACTGTTCTACAGTTAGTATTTAAAAAAACCAATATCCAATTAATAACAGTTTAGTCTAGTTTGAGTATACGTCATTTTGCCACTGACACACCGACAGTGAGTCACCATGCACAATACCATGTCCGAAGCAGTAAAATCACCCGTCATTAATTTTATTTTTTACACCTGCACTTTTCCCACTGTGACATGTCAACATGTCTTCAGTGCAAACAGGCCCACAAACATACAAAAGGAAGCGTAAGAAAATAATAGAATAAAGTCTGAAGAAAACTGTATCTGAGACTTATGGTAAAGTGCTAAAGACATTCACACCAATAGAAAACAGCTGAAAATCTCCTTCTATTTCTAGATTCTATTGGGACCTGTTGATGTTACTCTTGATGATGGGGAACTTAATCATCCTGCCAGTGGGCATCACTTTCTTTAGAGACGAGAACACTCCCTCATGGATCATCTTTAACGTGGTCTCTGACACTCTCTTCATGGTCGACTTGGTTCTCAACTTCAGGACTGGCATCGTTAAGGAAGACAGCACTGAGATATTGCTGGACCCCAGGTTGGTAGAAGCATTTGGGTGTGTCTTCAGTCTTATGTGTCAAGGGCCGGGGAATTGTGCATGTCTGGAATATCAATGCAACAGCTTTGTCGTAGTAAATTTAAATTTGCTCTTCAGGCCACCTGCTATGTTCACACAAATCCATGTATGAGATGTAAAAGGTTACATGCAGCCAGTGGCAGAGCTTTGTTCATGTTCCAGTTGTGTTCTTGCTGAATATTGATGAGGACGATTTTATGCCAGCCAAATGTTGGAGCCACTTCCACAAAGCTAGATTGCCAAATGAGGAATGTCTCCGGTCTTCCATCATGTTCTGTCTCAGGGCAATCCGCCAGAACTACCTGAAGAGCTGGTTCCTCGTAGACTTTGTGTCATCCATCCCGGTGGACTACATCTTCCTGATGGTGGACAGCCTGGACTCGGAGGTCTACAGAACGGCCAGGGCATTGCGCATTGTCCGCTTCACCAAAATCCTGAGCCTGCTTCGGCTGCTTCGCCTGTCCAGACTCATCCGTTACATCCACCAGTGGGAGGAGGTGAGAATCAGGGCCCAGGGAACAGAGGCTGCAGAAACAGAGCAGAGTCGAAGGAAAGGAAAGAGATGTTTGTGTGAAGAGGTAGTTCAAAACTCATTTAATTTTTAAGGTATGACTCATCTAAAGGCTTTTTCGGATGAAATAGTATGGGTTTTTTTGTAGAATCATATAAATTTTTTTAATATTGTGATGCTGAGCTAGAAGAAAAGCTTTTTAAAAATGCACAATTTAGAGATGAAGTTCTAGAAAACGTAAACCTCATCCGCCCTCTCCATCCATCCTTTTACTTATCATCCGTGCTTCACATTTATCTTCTTCTCTTTCCCTGTACGCCTCCTTCAGATCTTCCATATGACCTATGACCTTGCCAGTGCCATGGTTAGGATCGTAAACCTGATCGGCATGATGCTGCTGCTGTGCCACTGGGACGGCTGTCTCCAGTTCCTGGTCCCAATGCTGCAGGACTTCCCTCCTGACTGCTGGGTTTCCAAGAACCTGATGGTGGTGAGTCTCTAAACACACATCTGCATGCATCTGACTGTTATTTTTAACATGCTTCAGTGAATGATGTGCTGTGTAGAGAACAAAAAAAAAGGCATGATGTTCAGTTTGAGTCACACAAAACACACAAAGCTCAAGCTGTCTCACCTTGTTTGAACAGTGTCTGCAATATTTACTTCAGTGGAAAGCAAACCATAGATTCTGAAAGACCTGGTTTGGGTTATGTGTGTATGTGTGCAGAGTGAGGCTGTTTATCAGATTTGCCCTTGTTTGCTCCTTATCTGTGTTAATTGGCTCATGCAGCGACATGTCCAGTTGGAATAAGATTGACTATCATCATAAAAAAAAGCATTCTCCAATTAAAAACCTCGACTGAGATCAGGTGGAGGTGTGAATGCACGCAAACAGTAGAAGGCCTAGGGACCTGAAGGAGATTTTGTCACGTGTGTGCAGGCATACGGATGTGGACGCCAATGAATGCACACAGATGAATAGCTGACTCATGTCTCAGTGGTTGCCTGGGTGACTGTTGCTAAGCGGGCTGATGCTAGGATTTTCCCCAGAGAAAGTCCCCTCATCCATTGGACCATTAACATCTTAGTATAATTGGACTCACACACAACCTAAAACAAAAGGGCACATACACACACATACGTGCACACACTGACACAAACAGGCGCTGGTCTTTTCATTTGTAGTCTTTAGGACTTTTATTTAATACCGTATGACGGCTGCCCTTTCATTGTTTGTGTGTGTTTTTATGTGTCGTGCAGCCGCTCTGTTTTGAAGCAGAGTAGCTTTTGACAGTTAAATTGCTCTGCTGTTACACTTTATGATCTCAGCTGTATTTTCTGAAGTGGTGTGGCTGAGTGCCTTTGAGAGGAAAAAGCTCCTATAATCTGCCTAAAATAAGAACAGTTCAATATTACAGCACCTTGGTAATTAACGCTTGAATCTTCTTTTACTCCTTCTGTCACCCTGTCTGTCTGTCTCCCACTCACAGAATGACACATGGGGCGTGCAGTACTCCTATGCTCTGTTCAAAGCCATGAGCCACATGTTGTGTATCGGATATGGTGCCCAGGCTCCAGAGGGGATGACTGATGTGTGGCTCACCATGCTCAGCATGATCGTAGGCGCCACCTGTTATGCCATGTTCATCGGCCACGCCACCGCTCTCATCCAGTCGCTGGACTCCTCACGACGGCAGTATCAGGAAAAGGTGAAGCACGACGCTCATCCATCTGTTACTTCATCCATCCTTCTGATCATTTCATCTCAATTTCTGTTACCAAAGTAACCGTACATTCTCACTGATGCGCAAAACAAGACCAAGTATCAGTGGCATCATACTTTAGGTATCAATCTGCCCATGCTTAGTGTGGTTGTGTGCACATCCCTGACCTGTGCATGTGTGTGTTATTGCAGTACAAGCAAGTGGAGCAGTACATGTCGTTCCACAAGCTTCCTGCTGATGTTCGGCAAAAGATCCATGAGTACTACGAGCACCGCTTCCAGGGCAAAATGTTTGATGAGGAGAACATCCTGGGAGAACTCAGTGAGCCACTTAAAGAGGTAAAAAAAAAAAAATCACTCACATGTGTACACAAATAAACCACAAATACTGTCTTCACCTCGTCAGCAAATTTCTCTGACTTCCCTCCCTTTTCGTTTAGGAGATAGTCAGCTTTAACTGCCGTAGCCTGGTGGCTAACATGCCGCTGTTTGCCAACGCTGATCCCAACTTTGTGACCGCGGTGCTGACCAAGCTCCGCTTCGAAGTGTTTCAGCCCTCTGACTTCATCATCCGTGAGGGCACAGTTGGACGGAAGATGTACTTCATCCAACATGGACGGGTCAGTGTCTTGACCCGTGGCAACAAGGAAACCAAGCTGAGCGATGGGTCTTACTTTGGAGGTGAGGACATTTAGGTGTTTAGGTTAAACAAGAATAGGAGGTTTGTGGTACCTGCCTGAGAGGTAGAAGGTGATGGTAGTTCTGTATATACACAGGGGTTAATTTATCTCCCAGACCTTCTTGCTTCCAGTTCTCTATTTGTGTTGTGCCCTTTCCCTTTTCTCCACCTCTCATCGTCTCTTCTCCCACATTCAGAGATCTGTTTGTTGACTCGTGGACGGAGGACAGCCAGCGTCCGGGCAGATACATACTGTCGACTGTACTCTCTTAGTGTGGACAGTTTTAACGAGGTGCTGGAGGAACATCCAATGATGCGGCGTGCCTTCGAAACTGTCGCCGTTGACCGATTGGACCGAATTGGTAATGCGTGGATTTCTCATTGCTGCATACATTTCTCTCACCATTTTATCTCTGCAGTGACCTTCTGTTTCCCATTCAGCATTTTAATTCTGCAATGACCTTGCAATTATTCATCCAATTCTGCTAAATTTCCAAGAAGCTTTGTCAGGCATGTCCTCAGCTGAAAGGTTAAAACGCATCTTTGAAAACAAGCTGAGAGAAATAAACGCTGGAATAATAAAGGATGAGCTGAGAGAGTGGAACAGAAAAACCTTGAGGCTAGAACTCCAGCTGTGCTGCGTATTCAGTAGACCACTCTGTTTGCTTCTACAAAGTAAACCTTTCACTCTTTCACACCTTCCATTTCCAGAACCTATTTTCACACATAAAATCTGAGAATGTCTCCATTTATCTCCACTACAGGCAGGAAGAACTCCATGCTCCTGCGGAAGTCATCCCAGGGCGGTTCACTTGGGGGCAGTATGGGTCGAGGTGGAGGCCGGGGTGGAGGGGGTCCAGGAGCAGGGGGAGGCCTTGCGGCAGGCGGTCTGGGTTCCTGTGACAGCATGCTGGTGCAGCAGATTGTTAAACATGACAGCATGCCAGCCATGCAGGATGCCATTGCCGCAGCTGCTGCAGGAAGAAGTGGAGTTATGGGAGGGAGTGGCACAGTGTCTCCTCGTCCACGCCCAGTTATCTGGGCGCCACTGGTCCATGCTCCCCTGCAGACTGCAGCTGCCACGAGTAATGTAGCCATTGCCCTCATGCACCAGCAGCAGCAACAACAGCAGCAGCTCCAGCAGTTGCAACAACAGCATGCACTTGGAGGTGCTTTCTTCCTGCCCTCCCCTCTTGTCTCCCCGTCTCCCTCCTCTTCTTTCCCTCTGTCACCCCCTCGTGCTCCTGTTTTACAGCCCCTCCGCCCCTCGGTGAGCTCCCTCATCGGGATGATGACGATGGGAGGGATGAGTGGTCTGTCCCCAAGAGGAGGATTTCCTGCCTCCCCCTCAACCATGGGCCCTCCTGGTGGGATAACATCTCCCCCTATTGCTAAAACACCACCCACTCCAGCCTCTTCTGTCCCAACTTCTGTCCAACAAGGACGGACTCTTCATTACAGCCTCCGCCTCCTGGCTGATCATCCTTCAGTAATTCCTGGATCACTTGGAACGCCAACAGGAGGAGGATCACCAACCCCACCCCTCCACAAGGTACCGACCACCAACCCCACAGCTGCTTCTGGTGCCCCAGCAGATGGCAACACTTCTGTTACAGGTCAGCAGGGAGCAAAAGAAGCTCTGTTGCGTCATGGAGGAAACAGCTCTCAGGGTCTGCCAGCACTGGGCAGACTCACCCAGGAGGCCAGGCTGCTGTCGGCCTCACAGCCCACTCTGCCTCACCGCTCCTGGGCTGGAGTGCAGCCACACCCACCTCTCCATCGGAAGGCCTCTGGTGGAAATTTGTTGGCGGCTCCTTTCCTGGCAGGGCAGTTAGCCAGGGGAAGCAGTGCAGGCATGCTGACCTCTAATGTGCCAGTACAGCTGGCAACAAATGTACCGTTTAATACACAAACAAAAGCACAGGCTACAGTTCAGATTCAGCCCACTATAGCACAGGCTATCTCTCCAAACACAGCCACATACACGCAATGTGCACCTCACACTGCCGCTGTACCCACACCCACAGCTGCACACCTGCCTTCTGCCGCTTCTCTGCCATCATCCTCCCCCCCAAAGCAAACCCCGCTCTCCTCTGCCACCCCTTCAACTGCACCCGCCCCCTCATCTACTAGCCCCATCCTCTCCCAAACACCTCGCCTGAAACCAATCCCAATGACCCCCTCTCGCTCCTCTTCTCCCCCTCCCTGCTCTACCCCACCCACCCCAGCAGGAACAAGCCCGTTGTCACTCTCTTCGACTCCTCGTCCCAAACCAATTCCTACACCATCCCCCTGCTCTTCTTCTCCTTCTCCCTCCTCCACACCACCTCCATCCTCTGTTTGCACCCCTGCTCCACTACCTCATACTTATGGACCCAGATCATCTCTTACCTCCTCTCCTCCTCCCTCCTCCTTGGTCACCTCTTCCCCACCGCATCCCCAGAGCCCCAGAGCCAAGGCATCTAACACTCCTCCTTCTTCTTCTCCGTTGTCTGGCCTCAGTCCTGTTCCAACCCCAGTCCCTTCTCCGATACCAACCCCCACTCAGACTACCCGCACCCGCATCTCTACCCCCTCCCTAAGTCCTATGCAAACCTGCACACCTGTTACTCCTACCCAGACCTTTACCCCTACACCCCCCTCCTCTCCGATCCCTGTTACATCTGTCCCCCCCCTGAGTAAATCCCAGAGTCCAACAACTTGTCTCCAGCCCTCTGTCTCCAGCTCAGCAAGGGGTCCCACCTCAAGCCAAATCCCAAAACAGGCCTCACCCCTAACCCCAACCCAAATTTCAGCTCCTGCCTCAACACCCATTAGCACTAGTTCCCCTACTAAATTAACCTTTTCAGTTCATCCTGTAAAGCAGACCCCTCCTGTCCTTACTCCAAGCCCCACTTCAGGCTCCGGTCGCTCCACCAAACCAACCCTATCAACGACCTCATCCACAACAACTTTATGCCCAAACCCCAGCTCCTCTAAACCCTCTTCTCTTACAACCACCTCCTCTACTACCATCTCTCCAAGTCTTCCATCTGCTTCTTCTCAACCTCCAAAACAAATGCCAACCACCTTAGTTGCCCCTACCCACTCGTCAGAACACAAGACACCCTCTATCCCTGCCCAGACCTCTCAGGCATCTACCACTACACCCACCCAGCCAGCACATGCAGCCACCCCTGCCAACACCACCTCCCCTAAAGGTGGGAAAAAAGACCCTCAGCTAGAACTCACCAGAAAAGACTCAGAGGGACTTAGACACAAACTGCCCGCCAACATGTAAGAAAGAAGAGGGAAGAAAATCTCTAAGGATGTTGGACTTTGTGTTGTGGCCAGTGCTGATTAGGAGAGCCATGGATATACACAGTTGTGTCAGAGTTGGCACCAGACATCCAATGATCTCATGTCGACAGGTACATCTTGTTTGCATTCACTTTAGGATGTGATTGTCTTAGAACATCAGGTGTTCGTGTGACACTCAACCAAGTCATCTAGGGAGAAGAAAGACTTTATGGGTGTGTTGAGTGGTGCAGGCTGAGGTAAAAAAAAAAAAAACATACAAATGTATACATACATATCTGTGTTAGTGATTGTTGGAGCAAGCAGGGGAGCTGAAGTGGAAATATGCTGCAGGAACTCAGTAAAACAGGATGTAAGCAATAGCTGAGAGTCAGAAAAAATAATTGTAGTATATGTTAAAAGTCAATGAAAACAGCAATACATGTAAAACATTTGAGACTCTCATAATGTAACAGAAAATGACCATGACAATAATAATAAATTTGAGAAAATAATAATATTTCTGCTGTGGGGAAGAAGGCCTATTGTGATGTCAAAATGCAGGCAATAGAGCAGACACTTCCTGATTTCCAGCTCCACCTCCCTCTTGTCTCCCATTCTTCACCAAAGTGTAATATTTTCTCATCAGAATAATAATAATTATAAGGATATAGCGTTTAAAAATCACTGTAAAGTCGATGCTCATATGAATTTTAATAATTAGGAGCAGTCCACTGGTAGTTTTGTTGTCCCAGGTGTGTGGTGTTTAGTTTTTGAACAAGACAAAACTTTAACTTAACCCTATGTGTTCACTCTGACAACTTCTGTAAATTGTGTTTTTATTTTTGTTTGTGCGTGTGTGTGTGTGTGTGTGTGTGTGTGTGTGAGTGACACACAATACTGCTCTGCTGTGCACTGTGGCTCACTTGATTTTGTTCCACCCGGCTCCCTGTACTGTAAATACGTGCCTCTCTGTGGGTCTGTTGTATGCTTCCTCACTCCTCTGCCTCTTTGTCTTTCATCTCTCACCTGTCTCGCCGCCTTTCATCTGATTTCACAGCTCTGGTTGCTCTAACTGTTTCTTTGACACTCACAGAATCTATCCCTTTCTCTCAGTTTACCCGACACTTTGCTCTCTGCTGCCATCAACCTCATGTTCAATTGGCCGCCTCCTCCTTCTTTCGCCCTACAACACTGTTTCAGTGCCATTTGCAGTGATGTTCGATGTTTTGTGTGGGTAGCAACAAGGCATTTCTGTCTTAACCCCTGATACCATGTTGCCTAGACTATATATTTAAGGACCAAATGTTTTATTTTTTATTTATCACAGCTTTAGCTTTTGAAAAGAAAAAAAAAACAGCAAATAACGCTGATTGATCTTGAGTGTGGCATTGAAGGAGATGATTGAGATCATGATGATGATGATGATGATATTCTTAACAACCAAGACGGTGATGTTGATGGAGATGGTGTATATCTGGATGTAAGAATAAAGCAGATTTAGATATCATCTTGTTGAGTGTGATGAAGCATAAACTCATTTGCGTAACTGCTCGTGTGTTTCATGTCCTGTGAAGCCTCTACTTAAATTAATCTAAAAATACTGTTATTGGCCTGAACAGTACCCACCATGTGTAACTCTTTAATAGTAGATTGTAAAGTCGCTGCAGGCTGAAAAACCCCTCAAATTCACAGGAAAAAAAAAAATACAGAGGATGTAACCCCAGTGTCCTCAGTAGGAGCTGCTTCTGGCTGTGAGCACTAGATACTAAATCTAATCAGCCTTCATTGTACTGGAGTGGAAGCAGACAAGGGTCCTCAAAACCTGGACGAATAAAACCAAAACTATCTTCACAGCTGGATCCCTCCATGCAGCAGTGGAACAACTATTTAAATCCACAGCTTACGGAACTACTACTGCTACACATAAATATTTTCTCTTACTTTTCTCTAATATTTGCATTTTTTTTGTGAAATATTTGATAATTTTACTTCTTTGCACCTCGACCAATTTTTTTGAACTGAACTGAAACTGAAATGTGAAAAGGGGCCACAACCAGGTAATCCACTGTAACCTTTGAAAATGCACTGTATTTCATTAGCTTTCATGTGTTTTTAGTGTAAAATCTAAAGGGAACTGGTAACTTTAACTTAGATAAACATAGTGGAGTAAAAAAGGAATCGTAGTTACTTGTCAATTTTTTATTTCACATTTTTGTGTCTGCCATTTGAGTGAACTGATCCTTTAATTTGGATATTTTCATTTTACTCAGGATGGATTACCAGGATGGATTATCAGAACACCGAGTGCCACTTGAGACTCGATTTGGACATGACCCTGGTGACTCAGATTTGGATTTATGATGATCTCCGAGTATTTGGGAATCAAGAGGTTTGTTGACACAATTTCAACGCCGGTGTTTGGTAAAACAACTTCTTGAATGTGAAGTCAAATAGTTGAGAACTGTTCAGCCTCTGCCTCCTAGTCCCTTCTCAGCTACTGCTGCTGCTCCTGGATCCCCAACCCTAATCCTGTACCTCTCAGCAGAGGGCAGGGACACTCAGATCCAAGGTTAAGCTTGTGAATGTGGGGACACTGTCGCTCTTAAGTGGAACTAAATGAATTCCGCCTTTCTTGTAACTTTCTGTCTCCCTCACACACATTTATTTTCCCTCTCCTCTCTCATTAATGTCCAAGAGGTTTTTAAAAGCCCTTCAACCTGTGTAGGCGGCAATAAGAGACTTATTTTTCACCTCTATGAGTTAAGAGGAATTAACATATTGGATTTGCACTAGTTATTATTTGCACAGTTTGAATAGCCAAGAGGGACATGGAAGTAAACATGCTGTATTTCTAACCATGTTTCTGTACAGAAACAGAGTGGTTCAGCAGCAGAGGCCTCACTTGCTGGATGCACACGATCCACTAGATGGCGATGACACTTTAATAATCAAATCATCACATTGGGAAGAGGGAGCATGTTCAAGAGCACCACTGTATTGCTAAAGTTTAACAAGAGTGAGCAAGAGAGTCATTTAAATGATGAGGAGGAGCAAAAAGACAGTGTGGAAGAGGTTAATGATGGCAGACCCGTTTGGATTACCAGCCATGAGGGGGGGGGTTCAGATCCAGAATGACAGGCTCTGAAATAGACCCAGAGGGAAGTCTTTTCATCAAGTTTGCACTGGAAACCAACTGGCATGGCAGGGAGTTTAGCTCCCCCTTAAAGGTAACTAGCAACTGTAGCTTAATTGCAAAAAAATTGCAGTATACTGTTGAAACAGTATTTCCATTTTATGCTTTTTTACACTTCTACTACACCATATTTCAGAGGAAAGCCTTGTGCATTTCAGTCTTTCTTAGTTTTGATTTGCAAATGAAGGCTTTAAACACAATCTGTTTATAAAATATGCTGATACATTTTAGAGAATAAACTAACAAACACTATATAAAGCAGTTAAAATTAGCTTCACCTCAAACCACTGTGATGCTGAACTGCTGCTCCCAAGTTATTGCATCAGTAATAATAAGCCATTTATATAATATATAGTGTTACAGCACTCACAGTGTCCTCTGTGCTGCATACTAAATACTTTCACTTTTGATACTTTAAGTAGATTTTTGCTGATAGTACTTTTGTAGTTTTACTTTGTATGATGTTGAAGTAAATTGTTGTAGAGCTACTTTTATTTTAATAAAGGATCTGAATACTTTCTCCACTACTGATTAAAAAAAGAAAAGAAAAAGCAAAGACAATAGATAAGAGGATGTTATTCCTCCACTGCTTTAAAACGAAGTAAAGTGGGAAATAAGCTGCATATATGGAACATATGCTGCACATGTAGTTTAAGGTCTCTGTCTGGTAGCACAACCACAGAACAAGCACAGATTTAAGGTTAGGGGTGAGGGTGTAGGTGGTGGTAATAGGTGGGCTGGCTGAGCTAACCGCAAAATTATATATAGACTTCCTGCACCCTCACTTCAAACCCACCAAGACACACTCCAGGAGCTACAGTTGACGACGATGAGATTCAGACTTTGAAAGAGCGAGGTGATTCCCAGTCTTATAACCACTTCAAACAGGATGCATATACGTAAGTGTTCAAAGTTGAGTTTTCTGCAGTGGAATGAGGCTTCTGTTTTGTGTCTCTGCTTTTATCACAGACATATACACACCTCACTTCTCTCTCTGGAAAAAAATGCTCATATATGGGCTGGTCTTGTTCTTTTCTTTGCGTGCATGTGGCCCATGTGTTCTTTTTTTTTTTATTAACTGATTCATAAAAAAAGTCATTATAAAAAGTCCCCGGTGTTCTGGTGTTGCCCTTTTCTGCCCTCACACTGGATGTGACACATCCTCTAAGAGTTTCATTTATCATAATAGGTTCCGTTTAACCTGAATCATCTGCCAACCTCAGTCCAGACACTTGTTTTAGCTGGTATCTGTGCTGGTTGACCTCTCCATCGGTGGTCACCTCCAGATGGCTTTTGAGGGAGTATTGCTGAGTCATGACAAGGGGGAGGAGGCACTAAGTCTATTTCGACTGAAAATGCTTTCAGGTAAGCAATTAGGCAGATATCCCTCAATCCGCTTTCGCTGCCCGCGGTAGGAGACTCTACCCACCTCTGCGCAGCGATGCCCAGAGGAAAGAGGAGGAGGAGCGGGGTCTCCAAACCTGCCCACCTCTCTCCTCCCTCCTCCACCTACACCGCGATAGACACTGCTGCTGGCCTATCGCACCAGAGCCGGACCCCCCCTCTCCCGCTCCCCCCTCCTGCCTCGTCCTCTCCCTCCCTCCCGGCCGTCCCTCCCCTGTGCCCTGCCCACCCCGGCGGTCTCTTCTCCAGCCCTGCCAGAGCCAATCCGCGACTGGGTGTAAGTAGGGCAAGCCGCTTCCTGGTTCTCAGAAAGGAGGAGCTGGGAGTTGGAGTGGGCCAGCGGAGGCAGCAGACAGGGGGGTCAGAGCAGCCCTGAGAGCCGGCGGTCAGCAGATAGAGAAGCGGAGAGGACCAACAAGAAAAAAAAAACGCCAACGCACGGTTTGGCGAACATTAAAACCTCCCGGGTGTCGAGCTGAGGACGGCAGGAGCGGGGGAGAAGAGCAGACAAGATCTGGGAGGATAAAAAAGAAGAGAAAGAAGTAGAAGAAGTAGGCAGGGTGGGACGCAATAATCCAGGAAGTGTGGAGGCCGGTCAGGTGGGAGGCGACGAGTCAGGACAGGTGCCACACCGGCACTCAGGTAACTGCTTCACCTGACTGCTATCGAAATGCCTGAAAACTATGGCACATCTATTATTAAATGTGATTTAGGTGGCATGTCTGTTTGCCATGACAGCACCGGCTTGCCTGAATCTATAGTCTCCCTCCCCCTCCCTCTCGGTTCTGATCGGGGTCACGGGAGGACTATCCACGTCACGGGTATTCGGTAACTCCCGTCGACATTTATTCTCCCTTATGATACAACCGGAGCGCGTTTGGGGCTTGGCTTTAAATGCTCAAAATGAAACCTAGGCTGTGTGCGCTGTGTGTGTGTTTTTTTTGTTTTGTTTTGTTTTGTGGAGCAGGTGCTGCAGCCGCTGTTTGGTATGTGCGTCTGTGCGCGGCAGCCAGGTGAGATAGAGGGAGAGAGAAACTGCGGGGTCGGCGGGTACATTTCTGGAGACTCGGCTGCTAATTATAGCCGAGAACACCGGCTGACATCCAAAACCAACCTGCTCTCACGCACATTACCTGCCTCTCCGCTGCTCATGGGCACGCAGCGCAGTGGTTCTATTGGATTTAGCCTCTTGCGCCTAAATGATCCCCCTTCAGTGTTCTGTTAATCATCATTATCATCATCATCATCATCCTCCCCAGGGCGCACCCAGTGTTTTATTTTAATCCTGGCACTAACCTGTGTTACAATAGGATGTTCCTGGGCTGTAATGTTAGGTTAAGACTTCTGCCTATATATGCCAGTGGGCTTTTGTGTGTGTCATTACAGAGGTAGATGTGTAGCTGACTCGCCCCTCTGACAGACCGGCCTAACAAGCTCAACTGGCTTGGGTTTGGTTTCCCACTCTTGGGCACAGCCTGTTTGGTTAAATCTTTAGGCGTCCATGCAGGTAGTTAATGTCTTATACCTTCTAGGCTCAGGTGTTGTCAGTTTCTTTTTTTTTTTTTGTTTTTTGTTTTCTGGCTCACCTTTCAGGCTCAGAGGACTTGAGTGGGAGGCTGACACATCGTCTGCGACCTCTAGCTGTGGGCAAGCTTGTGACTGAAGGGAAGAAAAGTTTAGAGAAGAGAAATGCTTTTTGTTTTCTTTTTGTCTCACTGTTTCATTCCCAGTGTGCCAGTGTTACATACCACCATCATGCGCGTGGACATTTCTGACGCTCTGTCGTACTGGGACGGTTTCCCACACATGGAAGAACCATCAGGGTTTTGAAATAAATTCTTAATGCCAGCTCTGTTTGCCCTAACTTTGTCTGCAACATAATTAGACATCTGTGCTTCATCCCCCGTTCCTGCTGTCCTGACATGACCTCCATCCTGCTCTGCTTTCTACAGGCCTGCCTCTTTCCCTCTGACACTTACATCATCGTATATTTAATCTGAATCTGCAGACACATGAAGACTTTTTTTTTCACTTTCCTACATCTTTTGAATATTTCTTAGAGAGCTTTGGAAATCAGAAAAGTGCACATACCATCACCTCTATACAGTATGTTAGGAATCATGTCAAGAAGTGTGTGTGGGCTTTCCCAACCCTACTGACTGTTGGAGAACTTCTTTTCATCAGAAGTCAAAGTAGGAAGCGGTTGGTTTCTATCAGCATCTTTTTTTTTTTTCTTTTACAAGAACCCCCCCTCCACCACCACAGATTACATCTGATGTATCATATGATAGCTTGTGGCAGTGTGTGTGTGTGTTTCTCCACATTCACTGTATTGAACTCTTACCTATTTTACAAAAGAAAAGAAAACATGCATCTCAGTTAGTCAGCACTTTGCGTTTTCCTGATAACTGTTCATCATGCCTCCCACCTCTGTGCACACTTGGTGGGTGTTCAGCTCATACCCTTCCCCCTTTTGGATGTGCAACGTTCAAGTTAGGTAAGGTTGATCTTTTTTTTTAATACTTCCTCGGCTTTTCCTTCAGGTGTATGACCTCTGCTGACCTCTGAGCAAAGAATCAAAGAGGAGAGGGGGTGAGAGAGAGAGAGAGACAGAAAGCAGGCACCCATCTTCTCCTGGGTTTATGGACTGGAGGTAGGAATCTCACTCTATATATTACATATTGAACCATCAATCTCCGGATCAGTCCCTCACCCGTTCCAATCTTAATGCTTTAAACCGTTTTGGTAAGCGCCCTGATATCTTTAAAAAAATCTCAGCCCATAGACGTACAAAGGGACGACGATTATCTCAGCTTTAAGGATTCAGTATGCTTCAGACAAATTAGACTGTACGAAGTGTTTTCCAAACATGTCTACTACACCTGGAAGTGAACAGGTGGTCATCACAGAGAGTGCTGTGGCTAGATAAGTGTTTAAAAGTGGGCTAAATGGCGGATGTTGACTCTCCTGGAAGAGATTCATAGTGTTGCTCTTGTGTGTAAACATGAAAAGTAACAGAAGTACTTGTGTAACGAATGAAAATGGCTAGAGAGAGAAGTTCAAGCTCCGCACGTCTGGTGTGAATGTTGGTTCGGTTTCAGAAGCTAATTGAGCAACAAGCACTGAAGTATACTGAGGCCTTAACACAGCAATGTGCGAAGATGTGGCACGATGCCTGCCATCATATAGATAAATGGGCTAACGGTGCAGACTTTTGAACAGTCTCTGTTCATTCACTCCTTTTTTTAAACAGGAAGTGACTGATGTCGTTATGTGAAGAATAATTCACAAGCAGAATACTTTATAAGTGTGTGAATGGGCGCGATTGTCAGTTTTGTAAAGTTACAGAAATTCCTGTTTGCGGCCCCGTTAATGCTGACAATCGGAGAGGTGCGCGGTGAAAGGGCTTTCAGAAGCTTTTTCGGGATTTGGGTAACATTTTGCTTGAAGAGCGCTGGCGCATTTACGATGCATTTGTGAAAGGGCCCGAGTTTTGTTCATTGACCAGAGGGGAGGCTGGAACAGATGCAGTGTGAAACGTATGGGTGTGATCGTTCAGGAAATATGATTTACTTCAGTTGGAATTTCTTTTTTCTTCACTTGCTTGTCCTCGAATAAAGGTGTCAGCTTAAAGCTGTATGTTATATTTAAGATATGAATCAGAAATTGAGTAACAGGCGTTACGTTTGAGACGTTGTTTCACTTTCTTGTTAGGCGCTAAAAATGTCATATAAACATGAATACATTATGTACTGAAGTGATGAAGTTTGGTGTCATTCACAATTTATATTTACTAAAGAACATGCCCAACTATAGTGTTATGCTACAACATTTGAATTAACATCACAGATTTTTAAATAACAGAGCTGCAAATTCATATTTGTCATGTATGAAATTCACTAATTCCTAAATGACTGAAAACAGATAATAATAATTTCAGATCTGTTTATGCGCATTTGTCAGGTTCAGCCCATCCTGTCTCTGAGAAGTACAAATAAAGCAAGCTGTACTTAGAATACTGCTTGACTAATTTTCCTGGACACAAATCATCCAAATCTATGTCCGTTTCATTGAGCCTGTCATATTTTTTCCTCCTCCTACACAGTTTACACTACAAACACAATGTTGTGGGGTTCAAACCTCATTAAGCATGGATGGTTATAAAGAGTAAGAAGGGCTCCTCTCTTAGAGGTGGGGCTTCTTGAAAACATGCCTTGTCCTTGGAAAAAAATATGAGCTGAATAAAGTGGTCAAGCAGTTAAATATTTTATAGGCAACCTGGAAGTTAACTCCTCTGTGGTTTGTTGACTGCAGACGCTCTATAACTGCTATCAGCTTTTAAAGATGGCTCAGGAATGAAGCCAAAAATAAACTCTTGTGTTTGAAAAGCACTGATGATATTTATAGGTTTTTATTATGTTGGATAATAAGCACAAAGCAACACTGCTTTTGAGAAGCTTTAAAGCCTTATTGACAATAGTAGACACAGCAGAAAACACATTACTAACAGCCTCTTCAGCTTCAGGCAGATGTTATGGTAACTAATTAAAAAAAAAAAAAATTAAAATACAACTTGAAAAAAAATAATGAATTTGTAAACTTACCATGGATGTTATTACATTTTTGACAACCCCAAAGTGCTTTATTAAGGCACACAAAACCTTTAAAAAGTCACAAATAGTTATAATTGGTTTATTTTACCCCACAGTGAATGAATAAAGAATATGACTGTGTTATTTCTCACTCACAGACCTTATTTCATGCCTTTTATGAAAGTTAAATTGTAATGCTCAGCAAAAGAAACCTGCAGCTCAAAAAACTGAATGATTACCCTGTATAGGACTTTTCAGCTTTAAAACAAACAGAAACCTGCTTTTATCCCCTTCCTAATTACTGCTGATCCATATAAACATAATCTTAAACACAAATTTACAGCATGTAAACGATAAGAGTATCATGTGATGGTGTACAATTCTGTCTTCAGATGAGATTTGGGTATGACTCAAATCACATTTGTGTGCCTGCATGTGTGTATGTGGTAGACGAGTTGGTATGACAAATCATGTGACCGTGGCTTTGACAAGCATGTGTCCGTGCACTGATGGGTAGGAGGAAGTGACAGTGAGTGGTCTGTCAGACACAGGAACACACACACATATTCACTCCAGCACATGCATACATATAGACATATGCATATATTGTACATGCCTGCACACACAGTTCCAGGAAATGCTTTAATTAGGGCATGTGAGCCCATATAAATTCCCCCTTTTCAGACATGGGTCTTTCAGTTTCATGCAAACCGACTGAGTGGGAGGAAGGTGGGGAGAAAGAAAGAAAGAAAGAATGGGGGAGGGAGAGTGGGAGTTGAAAGAAGCCAAGGTTTCCCTGTTTGCACCTAATATTTGAAGGTGTCTCTCCCTTTTTCTCAGGTGTACTTCACCTCCCCCCAAAACATCTGTTATTCTAAGAAAATGTAAGTAAGGACAAATTGCACCTCTGCAGTTATGTGCCAACCGACGCAAGAACTTGGATTTCACTTGTAAAGAAGAATTTATTCGATGGTCCTCAAAAGTCCTTAAAATAAATTTACTGCTGTAATTTATCAGTTTTATGATTGGAAGTCCCATTTTACTTAAAAATACATAACAGAAGGCTAGTCCATAGTCTTTGACCTCTGGACAAACGCAGCGTTTTCACCATATATGGCGGATGTTTCTCCACATTGAGGCAGTAATGGCACAGGGGTGACTTACACGATGTCCGTAATCCAGTCTGCTGCTGCTACAGTTGAGTCTTGCCCCCACTTGAGCTGTGTCAATAGAGGAAGTTATGTATCTGCCATTTCCTCTTTTCAGTCATGAGTTTCTGTAGCATTTGACAGCCCTCCCTTGCTCTCGACCACCAGCTTCGCAGCCCACGCCACCCAGCATTAACCAATCAGCAGGTGGCCGTGACTCTTCTTCTTGTAAAGAGTCAGAGAAGAAAGAGGAAAAAAAAAAGACTTGAGAAAAAGCTATAGGCTGCTGGAGTGATCATGATTCAGCTCTTCTAGTAACAGTGTAATTGTTTCTGTACATATTGAGCGGGCGGTTATCATAAATAGGTACAGTGAGACAACGCTTCAGGGAAAGTGAGAATAAACACCCAAACATGAGCAGGCAAAGGGAGTCAGTGATGCTGAAACTGACCCCTTTCATGTGTGGTGTTCAAAGGGGAACTCCAGCAGCAAATGGAGGCTTTTAACCCAAAACGCTGTGTACCATCCCTTCTGGAAAAATAAAATCACTTTTGTTTTCTTCATATTTAAAAAACAAACATTGTTATTGTTGCATAAAGGACACATGACACATCAGGTCATATATCGAATGTCGAGCTTTTGGACCAAACTTCCTTAAGAAGAAAAAGAAATTCTCACTGGCCCTCCACCATTCAGAATCTGAACAATTAAAAAAACAAAAAGTTAATAGTTTTGCCGTGAGACATCCACTAGGAAAAGGCGTTATCAGTTGTCTGGTTACTGACTTTTTTTGACATCACAGCAGTGGGTGATGCCACAAGTCCCTCCCTGCAGTTATTCTGAAGTTCTGATCTAATTCATGGATTGTAGTTACAGTAAAAACAAACAGTCTCCTCCCCTCCTGGTATCATTGCTGCACCGCTAGGCTGATTTGTCGGGAAGGTGACACATATTTCACTCGTGTCCCCTAATTGTCTTTTTCCTTCCCTCTGCTTCTACAGAGCAGTTTTTTTGGCTTTATCTCTCTCAGAGCTGTTTTTGCTTGTTTTCTATAAGTTAGTCTTCCATTTATCGCTCCATCTCTTCTAGTGGTCGACCATCTTTACTGAGCACAGGAAGAGGAAACTGATCAGGATCAGTTAGTTTTGCGACATTTCTGTCACCGAGTGTTTGTGTGTGTGTGTGTGTCCAGAGCTTTTGCAATATCTTCCTCTAAAATGGGAGGTCATTTGAGCAGGAGAACAGCAGTTGTTGAGACCCTCCCAGTGATGTGGCAACTTAATGTAATCGACATACACTTATTCACAGTAACCATATTTTGTGTCTAAGCATGTGTTGATAAATGCAGACTGAAAGGTTTAGTTTAAAAACCCGGTTCTGTTGTTTTTTGCAGTATTTTTCTTTGGTGGAAGAAGTTTTCACTCATATTAAATGCACTTTTATTTCCTTTATTTGTTCTTTGCATGAATACATTTAGAAGTACAACATTTCACTTGAACACACCACATGAATACATTAACTATAAAGATCATACTGTAAAAACACATCATTTCTTTTGCCCTGTCCTCAAACTATATCACCCACCACCCATCTACCCTTCCCCATCTCCCAAACTACCTCCAAACTTACCTCACCACCCCAATTAAGGGATAAATGAGAAGAGGAAATATAATAAACAGAACATATACAGAGAGACGTATCCTCCAAAGTTACATACACATGCATAAACATACATTCGTGGATTTACATTGTTTTGGGGGAAGGGGCTAACATTTTAGCTTGAGCTTCTGTAGTGAAGCTTATCATTCAATGATGTTGTTGTTGATTCATGTTTACAGTTATTGTTGGAGCGACTGCTTGTGGTGTTCTTAGGTACGGTGTAATGTTGCATTATATGTATAACAGGGGGGTCTTAAAAGTGATCATAGAGTTTAATCAGTGCCTCTTGTCTAAAATGATTATTTTAATAATATTACAAACATTATTAATTGTACAGCCTCAATTACACTGAATTATATTGGCAGTTGTATCTTTGTTGCCCACCTGTAGACACACACACACACACACACACACACACACACACACACACACACACACCCACACACACCCATACACTTAAATATGTAGGGTTGAATTTTTTTTTTTTTTTTTTTACAGTTCATCAGTATAAATGTAAGATCTATTGATAATTGTTTTATATATGTTCTAATTTTATTTAAAATCTAAACCAAACATTTTTATAAAATGACTATAGATCAGAGTTTGAAAAATGCCAAATGTCATTATGCAATAATTTATGCAGGTTGACAAAATGACAATATTTTATATAATGCATTTACAAATAATATGCCCTTTAATATCACCCTACATCCTCCTTTAAAAAGGAACAGTGCAGTTAAATATTTTGTTCCTGCTGTCTGTTTGCCAAGAAGCTGAATGTTTCTCTTCAGCCACTCTTTTAGTGGCTGAGGAGTCCAAAATAGGATTAAAAATGTATCTGAAAATACTAATTATATAATACCATTATTGGTTTCTTGCCACCGATTTTGATGGAGTCTAATATTGGCCATAAATTCTGACTGAAAAGTGACTTTCAAGTTCCTAACAAACATTCCTGCCATACCTATTGTAAATATACTCCAAGGTAGTCGTAAAAAAAAATCAAATAAACATGCAGTCATGAACTTTATAAACGATTTGTTTTGTTTATTTTCCATATAACTAATGAAAAGCTGCAATCTCAAGGACGATTGTGACCTAGCTGACGATGCTTGGTGCTGTACACCACGATTACTCCTACACGCTTCATTTGTTTGCACCATGGACTGACATGTTAAAACACCCCCGCTGAGTTACAGCAAGTATGCTGATAAATTACAATGTACTTGACGGGGATAGTACTTTTTTAATGTTTCATTGTTTTCCTCACACTTTTTTTTTACATACAGTGTAGTCAGTTGTTGCAGTCTCAGGAAATGTTCTGCAACTTGATCAGCTCAAATGAACTCATCAGATATATCAACATTCACACGAACCAAAATAAAGTTTCTCTCCTGCTCTTGCATATTAATTGACGCAGGGTGCAGTATGTGATTCGCCCACACACCGTGTCGTTCCAGCGTTCACACATTCTCTCTCACACACACACACACACAGAGTTGTAGAGTGCTGGGGGTAGAAACTGCTGACCAGATAAGGAGCTCAGAGAGAGGGAGAGTAAAATGTGAAACCACTCCGTCAGCATGCCTTCTCTCTCACATCTGTGTGTGTTCTCCATCTTAGGTTGAAACTCCCTTTTGGTGATGCTAATGATAGAGGTGGCTGCTACCACATCTCTCCCTCAGACATCTGCACACAAACACACACACACACACACACACACACACACACACACACACACACACACACCCCCCCCCACACCCAACACACCCACACACACACCCACAAACACACAAAACCCCACCC
>JBBMJY010000025.1:10020103-10031724 GCA_037833715.1 Toxotes lorentzi | reverse complement strand
GCGCGCACACACACACACACACACACACACACACACACACACACACACACACACACACACACACACACACACACGCTGCACTCAAGCAGCCACACACAAACACACACACCTGCAAGGACTCTTGCTACTTCCTGTGGCTGTGTGCATGTGTTCACCTCTTGCTTGATCGCTCTGTTTATCTCCCAGTCGTCATTTCACGGCTCCTCTCCCTTCTCTTTTTCTGTCTCCCCCTTTCCTCTCCCCTTGTAACTTAACTCTGTCTACTCTTGTTTCATGTCTCCTTGCTAACTCAGATTGTTTCGTGGCTGGGACTAGATTTTCCTGTCTTAACCTCCCCTCTTCTCTGCTTTATCTTTCAGAGTATCTCTACACCCACTCCCCATTCACTCACTCACTCACTCACTCACTCACTCACTCATTCTCATGTGTTTCTCCTCCCCCATGCCCTCCTTTTTCTTGTGTGATTTCTAAGAACATGTGTGTTTTTAGAAAACATACCTCCCTCATGTTCCTTTTGTTGTCTCTTCTTAAATCTCAGACCGTTTTCCTCTTTCCAACCTCAGATTGATTTCTTTTCCTGCTCCTGCTCGCTCCTCCTTTCACTGTAGCAAACACAGCAGACGT
The DNA here is from genome assembly GCA_037833715.1 of Toxotes lorentzi. Classification (NCBI taxonomy): domain Eukaryota; kingdom Metazoa; phylum Chordata; class Actinopteri; family Toxotidae; genus Toxotes; species Toxotes lorentzi. The sequence continues at coordinate 10,031,100 of JBBMJY010000025.1, read as the reverse complement.
ACTACACATTACACTCATTTCAGAAATAAATAAGCACTAAAAATATATAGCAGAGTCATTTTTGGAGGGAAATCACACACACACACACACACACACACAAAAAAAAAGCTTTACAAAAAATATTCACTGAATTTTTAGTGGAGTATTTGAATTTATCATCCCACTTTGTGTATTTTTGAAAAAACTATATTTTACTCGTCACTTAAGGGGCATTTTGGGGATAGCAAGGTTGCAAACACAATTTTACAAAAACAGCTAATTTACACACATAAAAACAATATAAAAATATTTCTAGCAGTGTTAGAAAGAGTTACACAGGTATTAATGGCAAATCTGTGTCAGGCCAAAAATATCCAGCGCCTCAAAGAAACATAATGATGCTCAGAAGTTGCCAAAAATATGAAAGAAATAAAATATGAAATAACAGATTGTTTACCTCCATGAGCCCCAGATCACCACAGGAACAGCAACACTACTACCTTTATTCTACAGAGAAAAAAAAATATGTTTCATGTTAGTTTAGTTTAGTTTAGAACATCCAGGTTGAATAAAAGTGCAAAAATGTACTAATTAATAGGGATTTGGCCACCACACAGTCCTATGTAATCAATATAATGTATTGGAATATGGGGTTACATATCACGTATTCTGTGTTTTCCTTTCATTAACGGCTGAATTACAAAAATACTATATAATACTAATACTATATATATATAATACTATTTTAGCTGACTACTAATATCAAATAGCTTTGTTGTGTGCAAATATCTTCAGAAAATCTCCAATAGCAAAATATTGTAACGTTGGTCATTACAAAGTATTTACTTAAAGTCACTGAGACATTTCATGCTGTCACTGATACCCAGTCCTTACGTGTAGATGTGAGCTGTAAAAAGATAATTTTTCTTTACATCATTTCAGGGCAGGAGCTGGTGAACATGATGGGACGGCTCATATATGTGCACCCAAATGTCTTGCCCCATGTGTTGATAAGCTGATAATCCTCCAGCAGATTCACACTGGTGTTCAGGTCTGGCATGCAAACTGGCTGCTGTTGTAGCTCACAGTGGAGTGTTGTGGTGTGGGAGGGCGAGGGGATAAGGGCCTCTGCTCTGCCAGCCAAATGAATAATGTAATGTGTTCTTGGAACTAAGACCACAATGTGCGCATGCGTCCACAGAAACACACACACACACACACACACCATAATGCCCCAGTTACAGTAAGGACAGAGGAGGGCTTGGTTGCAGGGGTTTTCTTGAATAAAAGACAGAAAAAACTTGTGCTGAGTAACACCAGCTGAATGGACTTCTCTCTCTCTCTCTCTCTCTCTCTTTTTAATTCCTCCTCAGTCCAGTCATGGCAGGGTGCAATAATTCTAATTATCATGATGGTGTCTCAAGGCTTGTCTTTGACAAATTCAAATGCCGATTCAAATTCTCCCTGGTCGTGTCTGTTTTTATATCTCCTGGTGGGATGCAAATGTTCAGTCCAGAGGGAACTGTTGGGACGCAGAGCGGGTGGAGCTTGTGTTTTACTACACAGAAGAGATGAGCTATATTATTAGAAGACCTGGATGTGTCCGTTTAGCGTGTAGCCAGTATTCGTTTGTAGTTTTGAACATAATTGTTGCTTAAATGTGGAGCTTTTGCACACAGACAGTACTGTGAGAGTGCTCTGCTGGGCTGAAAGCAGCGACTTTGGTTTGGCAGACGTGCGTGTACTCTCATCTCTTCTCATCCCCCTGTTTCCTCCTCCCCTACTTTTCCTCAGAGAAGGTGTCCCAGTACCACACTCCACTCACTACCCCAAATAAGTGAGGTGAAAAGAGAGGGTGAAATCTTTGTCTTTCTTAACCCTCAAAATCTGTCTGTCACAGAGAAGAGAAGTGGTGAGAGGAAGAACAGTGTGTGGAGGAGAAACGGTATGAACTTGATACTTACTTTCCATACGTTTGGCCGCTTTGTTGTTTTTTTGGTGCAGTAGTGGTTGTTTAGCATCATCATTTGTTATGCTGCGGTTATGAATAATGTCCCAGGTACGGGATTTTATCTGAATGAAAACACTTGTAGATGTGTGTGTGTGTGTGTGTGTGTGTGTGTGTGTGAGAGACTTCGTCAGTGTGTGTGCCTGTAGGAGTGTTTCACTTACTGTACAGAATGGAGAACTGCTTCTAATTTGTGTGCATTTTATTGCACAAAGTGCATTTTAAAGATTATTTGAGCTGCTAGGAGTTTAGAAATTTATCCAGATGGAGGCATTATACAACAAAACATTTTGGCCATAAAAACACTGTTGCGAAATGTTTTTAACTCTACTTTTAAATGTTTAATCTTTTTATCTTTCACGTTTAATTTTAACTTCTGACTATGTGAAATTGAATTATCCATATCCTTGCCCTTCAGTCACTTATGTACTTCATGCACTGAGAAAACGGTCACAACACATTCAGTGTGCTCAGATCAACCAACACACTCACATACACATACACACACACACATGCAGAGAGTCACAAACACACACATGTACAGGCACTTTGGAAAACATCTGACATCAGAATTCATAAAAGCATTTCTCCTTCTCCCTCTCAGCCACAGTTTTCTGTGAACAGTATAAAGTCATATTTTCCCCCTTAGCACTGGAGCCCGATATAATTGAGGTGGACTGGGAAAACTTACAGCCTTTAACGGAAAATAAGAGCCATAAAAATAATACTAACAGTTCTAGTTCCAGTCATCGCACACTGTTCGTGTGTGCAGTGGGATTTTGTGATATAGATGTTGGTTGGATACTATAACCAGCTTTTATAATGAAGAATAAATCTTTGTGTGCAGGTTTGGTCAGTCCCGTAGCTGTCATTTTCCTGGCCTTCACTCAAACAAGACTCCTCTGTTTTTTAGGAGTTGTAATACTAATACTAATACTGGACAGTAACGGTGGATTTAAGTTTCCATTTCCTCTTCAGTAAAAACGAATCCTTGGTGTATTCTCCCCTAAACATGTTTCATTTGATTTTTGCTTTGTTTTATGGTCTGGTCATGCAACTAAATCCTAGCTCTGTGTTAGTGACACGTGGCTCTGACAGGTAGATGGAAAAAAAAAAGTTTAAAAATTGAGTGTTATCAGTATTTTAAAACTAACAAATAAATCTTCATTGTTCAGAGCGAGGAAGAGTGTGCACATAATGAAAGCAAGGGATGAGGAAACCGTAGAGTTGCAGAGGAGGTGAATTCCTCTACCGTCGACACAAAGAGTGGGAGGTGAGAACAAAAAACAAAGAAAGAGATAAGAGACAATTGTTGGAAGGATAACATCATAACATCTGTAGCATTGAATGCATAAAGAGTGAAAAGGTAGCAGATTTTTGAGAGTGGCAGGGCTAAAATATTTTTCAGTAAGCATTTTTTGTGGTTTTATATTTTCGCAAGTACAAGAATGACTTTAAATGTCACACCCTAAAGCAAACATTGATAACAGCTATTTGACTTTAAGCTACTGAACCCCAATTATCATAAATAAACTTACAATGACAGTAATTACAATTTATAGTATAGCTGAATAATCGCTTGTGAACCAGCATTATTATTTTGAAAAATTTTAGTAAAAGACTAAATGTTTGTGGTATCTGCCTGTGGGCTGTTTTAACATTCGTTAGAATGTGTTGCAAGATTCAGCAACTTATGCAGACATGTCCTTTGTTAGCAACAAAAAACAGAAACAAGGTGACAAGAAAGGAGAAGGGGGGATATGAACAGTGACTGACTACTGAGTGACTCACAGACAGAAAATTGATGGGAATCATTGCAACTTCTTTGCAATCTTATTATTTTCCGAACACGTCTTCATTCTAAGGAATATGCCTAAAATAACAAGCTTGAACCACCAACCACCCATGATGCCTTTTTTTTTTTCTCTCTCTCCCCTGCGCCGGAAATTGAAGGTATGTTTTTGTGTACACCTCCTAAAACCCCTTTGTGTCTCAGTTTCTGCACTACTTTACTAAAGATTTCTGTTTTGTGGGTTTTAGTGACTTTTCGCTCTTTTAAGGCATTTCAGAAATTGGGCAAAACATGATTTATTGTGTATTTATACATATAGTAATTATTACAAACAATCCTGTTTTCATGTGGATGCATTTAAACCATGATTGCCTATGAGAGTGGTGTTTAAATATTTTTGTTATCATGTGTATTTACAATGAGACAAACTGTACACATATAAGGTCACAGGGTGCATTTAAACTTTGTCCTACAGAGACCTAGGTGTTGAGTTTTAAGTTTTTTTTTTTTTCCATCCATGATGCTTTTTTTTTTACATAGTGTAATTATTTATGTATATGATACTATTATATATCTGTGTAGGATGTACAACTGAAACTAACAGTTGTTATTCATTAATCTAAAAATTATTTTCTCGATTAAATGCTTGGTCTCTGCAGTGACAGAAAATGGCCAAAATATCCATCATGGGTTCAGAAAACCTGAGGTCACATCTTCATGTGTCATGTTTTGTCCAACTCACACTCCAGAACCCCAAGATATTCAGTTTACACTGATACAAAATACAAAAAAGGAGCAAATCCTCACATTTTAGAGGCAGAAAATATTTGGCATCTTCGCTTGAAAAATGGCTTAAATGATTAATCCATTACCAAAAAATATTCTGGTATCTTTTTGCATATTGACTAATGAATTAATCAGCTCGTTGTTACAGTTCTGGTATGATGTAAATGAAAAAAAAATACACGTGTGTCTGTGTGTGCTGAAGACAAAGCAAATGAAAATGCCCCTTAACTTCCTCACTTTTCTGTATCACCAGTTGCCTCAACACTTGCCGTCCTTGTTGCCAGAACCAGAGGAGATAACGCTTATGAAAATGCACAGGCTTGAAAAATAACAGTAAATATCTGTTGTAGGGGCCATGCTGTCAGTGACGTTTTGCATGCCTCTTGGTTTCAAAGGAAGAGCTTTCTGCACCTCACCTTCTCTGTAGTACACAGAAATATGATTTTGTTCTCATATTGCACCTACCTGAATGTTTGTTCCTGGGTATAATATGACTCATTATAGCAATATGATTTTGGTTCTTACATGGTTGTTCAACTTTGACATTCTTTGATATGACTAAAAAAATACTGGTATTTCTGGGGTGTTTTGGTTGCATATGCTGGTTTCCTTCCTGCCCAAACCAGTTCAGCTAATGTTCGTGGTCTGAAGCCTGAAGGTTTTTTATTCTACATAATCCACTGTCCCACCATGACCCTTGAAACACTAGCACCCATCTACCTGTTGGCCGCCCTCTGTACAGGGAGAGGTCGACAAGGAAATCGTGTTTATCGGAAAGTGTTCGGAAAATGGGCCGTTGGGTTTTGGAGCGAGGGGGCGCGTAGGCGACCTGGGGGGGAGGGGTATCTCTGAATCTGTCTTCGTCACCGTGCACCCTCTTTTGATACAACAGGAAGGAGAGTGAGTGACAGAATGTGCGAAAGAGGTAGACATCCCCAAGGATGAACGCTTAACCCCGACTTCTGACAAAGAGATCAGACCTTTAAGTTACACTTCTAAGGGTAGAAGGAAATAGGAAAAAAAAAAGTGGTTTTCAAAGACAGAGAGAAGGAAAGCGAGGGAGAAGACTCAGTCAGTGAAAAGAGTGAAAAGATGGATGCCATGAAACACACACTGCCTCGCCTCCAGCTCACTGTGCCCATGCCTATAAAGACGGGGAAGGTAGGATTAACGTTTGACTTTAACCTCTGGGTGTTTTCGCTCATCCTTGAATGAGACAGGGAACGTTTGATATCGATCTGAGGAACGGGAAGGATCAGAAAGTTTGAGCTGCATTAATGTGTCTGCAAGTTCTTCAAAAGTATTTATTTAATAAGTTATGCTTCTAGTCTTTTTTTGTTGTTCTATGGGTGGAGTACATTAGCATGTTTTTTTAAATAGTCTGGCGTTAAGATCTTCACATAACAGGTTAAATCTAACAATAGTGGGTGGGGGGAACCAGAGATTGGTACGCAATGTGTGCATGTGTATTGTGTATGTGTGTGTGCTCCTGTGCCTGTACATGTGTATTTAATAGGGTGTGTTTTGGAGCAGGTTAGTCAGGTGGATGTGCTGTCGTTGCGCAGAGCCCTCTGGGCACTGTGTGAACACTGTTATTGGATGGCCAGGGGGCTACCAGTTGCTATGGGAGGGAGATGAAGGGCAGGGAGGGGGAATCTGGAGGGTGAGTTGTTTGTGGAAAATCTGGTCTGCTCAGGTGTGTGAGAGATATTGTTGAGCAGGTACATTGTGGACAGGGTGAGGTGCGAGCTTAGGGAGCCAAAGAAGGGAGTTGTTGGGTCTTATTACCAGCAGGCCTTGTTACATATCACAAAGAGACATAAATAAAGTACTGTCCTTATTAGATCTGCATTAGGACATTATACATTCAACCTACTGCTCATACCTCTGAGTCGATTCACTTTACTGGGCAAAGAGTGAGCTAAAATACATTTTAAAAATATGATTGACAGTACTGTATGTGCATTTGTAAGTGACGTACATTTATTCCATTCCTCATAAAGGTTGTAGTTCTTCTCTTGCTGTTTTTTTTTCCTTCCTCATTCTTTCACTGGTACTCCCCCCCCTTTCACCCACTCTAGCCTGTCACTTCCTCCCTCGCTTGCTTGTCTTTCTTCTCTTCCTCTTCCATTAGTCCCTCTCTTTCTTCTCCAGTTATTTTAATCAAACAGCTAATGCTATAAAGGTTTCACACAGGAATTAACCTACTGCCCTTCGGTTACAACGCCAGTACATTGTATAATCCTGCATCCTTTCTGCGTCATCGTCATCAATCATTTTGTTTCACATCACCCCTGCTCCAATGGTTTTTCTTTCTTTTTCTTTTTTTTCTTTTCTTTTTCTCCTGCTGGCTCTCTCCTTTCCTTCATGTTCTTCCTCTGATGCCCCAACCCCCAACTCACTGGCCAAAATCACCGCCTCCTGATTTAGTAATCTGGAGAGAAAGTACTGAGGGGTGGATAAGGGGAGAGAGTTGTTGCTAAGCCTGGTTTAAATTGTCCCTCACGTGAAAGAGAACTCCCTGTGTCAGTCACGATACTGAAGCTTTACTTTTCTGACGTTTAAGTTTGGCTCAGCTGAGGGGTAATCGCTCATTCTTAGAAACTGCAGAGAGAATTTTTTTTGAAAACTAAACTGTTATTGTGTGTAGAGTCTTACTTGATTTAGGTACCAAACTGAAACTTGCACTTATCTGATCTCTATCATGCAGGTGGCAATGTCTCCAGGAGAGGACGGTCTGATTGGGATCCCCTTCCCGGAGCACAGCAATGAGCTCTTGTCCCGCCTCAATGACCAGAGGAGGACGGGGCTCCTGTGTGACCTCACCCTGACCTCCCGTGGGGCACGCTACCCCACTCACCGCTCTGTCATGGCTGCTGTCAGCCTATACTTCCGCCGGCTGTTTGGGGCAGAGGAGGGGGGTGGCGAGGGCGGAGGAGGTTTCAGCGTTTGCCAGCTGGACTGCGTGGCACCCGATGCCCTGTACGCCCTGCTGGAGTTTGCCTACACTGCCACCCTGACCATCCCGAGCTCTGGGATGAGAGATGTGCTGCGAGGGGCTCAGCTTCTGGGCATCCAGTGTGTGGCTGACGCTTGCAGAGACATACTGGGGGAGACGGCAGAGGCAGAGGGGGAGACAGCAGAGGAGCCGAGAAACCAGCACACAGCTACGAAGAGGATGGGGGAAGAGAGTGTAGAGAAAGGGTCCCGAAGAAAATCGGACAAAAAGAAGGTGAAAAAAATTGGGTTGCATCACAACAACTCCTTGGTTTTGAACCCATCACCTGCTTCTCCTGCCTCGCATCCTTCACCTGCATCCGACAGCCTCCGCTCGCTGCCATCTACCCAGCCACCCAGCCCCGACCAGGAGGAGCTCCACCTTGAATCTGGACAGAACGGAGATCCCAGGTCAATCAGAGAGCCAGGGAGGGGTGCTGCTCTAAATGGAGGGCTCTTTCACTGGCAGCATGAGCGCCCGCGTATAGCCCACCCACCTCCTGTGGTACCCTCCAATGACAAGCTGTCAGAGGATGATGACATGGAGGGTTTTGGTGATGATGGTATGCTGATGGGAAGCACCTCCATACATACCTCTGTAGCTGAGCGAGGAGCTGCAATGTCAGCCGTGAGAGGGGGGAGGAAGAGGAAGTCTCAGACACCCCAGCAGTGCCCTGTCTGTCAGAAGATCATCCATGGAGCGGGAAAACTGCCCCGACACATGAGGACACACACTGGAGAAAAGCCCTTCCAGTGCTCGGCCTGTGGGGTCCGTTTCACCCGGTACAGAAAATTCTTTAAATATGCACAGAGCAAAATAGTTTGATGTATGGTGGCTTCACTAAATTTTGTAAATCATGTTTTGCTCCTATTGTTGTACCCCTCTTCATTCCTCATCTTCCCTTCTGTCTCTTCTTCAGGAATGATAAGTTAAAGATCCACATGAGGAAACACACAGGCGAGCGCCCCTACCCATGCCCTGACTGCCCTGCCAGGTTTCTCCACTCATACGACCTCAAAAACCACCTGTCCCTCCACAGCGGGGCACGACCCTTTGAGTGCCCGCTCTGCCACAAGGCCTTCGCCCGAGAGGACCACCTCCAGCGTCACCGCAAGGGACACAGTTGCCTGGAGCTGCGCACACGCCGGCCCAGGCGTGGTCCTGAGCTTGTGGAGGATGGGAGAGGGGAAGGAGGCAGGAGGGAGCAGTCCAACACTCTGGAGGCTTTGTCCTCACAGGCCCACACTTCGGCGTTTCTCCCCCACACAATGCTGGATGGTGGGAGTGGATCGGGCGCCGGCCCTCCACTGATGTTTGCAGGCGATGTCGAGAGAGGGCGCTCTCTCGCCCTTCAGGCTCTGGCCCAGCTCGGGCCTCACAGGCTGGCCGGCTATCCTGAGCTCTACCTGCGAGGGGTGGAGCTGCGAGGTGGCAGAGAGACGGAGGGAGAAGATCCAGGAGGAACACGCTCGCCGGCTACGCAGCGTGACCGATGGGCAGACGAAGTGGAAAAGGAAATTGTAGACGAGGAAGCAGAGGAAGAGGAATAGAGGAAAAGAGAGAAAGAAAGAGAGAGAGAGTGAGTGCGTGTGTCTGTGTGTGTGTGTATGTGTCTGTGCGGTAAAGCATCCACAGTAAAAAAAAAATCTCACTCAGGTGGCTGGACTAATGACCTGCTGCTCCCATGTAGAGAGCGCTTAAAAAATAAAAACTGTATGATATTAAAAGAAAAAAAAATGGAAAACGGGTTTTCAGAGATATTTTTAATGTTTGTCTTCTGGCTCTTGGCAATTGATTTCATTTGTCTTTTAAATTTTATTTCTCGTTTGCTGTTTAAATTTATGTACTTTAGGTTTGAGCTGTTTCCTTATGATTTGATTTTATTTTTCTAGCTTGACGTGTGTTGAGTGTGTGGTTACTGGGATGCTTTTCACTATGCAAACTAAAATCCAGAACTGCAACATGGAGGGATATTTGAAGATGTATATTTTAGTTACAACATAATGTATTGATTCAGGTGCAATTCAGAAGTCATATCATGTAGATCACAAGAATGGGTTTGTGTGATCGCTGTCCTCTGGTGGTTATCAGTGGAAATGCAGTCTACTTAATCAAACTTGTTCTGTGCATTGTAAGCAATAATGTTCTTTCTATCTTTTCTTCTTAGTGGTAGAATGTTTGCTTTGATTTGGTGCTTGAACCAAAGATTTTAGTTTAACATTTTTTCTTAAATCTTAAGTTAACAGGAGTGGAGAGAAGTGAATTGTGGCCAATGTTGGGTTTGAAGAGAAAATCCTTCCCAACTGTTTTGCTCGCCATGAGAAAGAATCTGCTTCCATATTTGAGTGTTTCAGAGCTGTTAAGCTCTGTGTTAAATGCCTGACCAAAAGAGATAAAGTTTGGATCAATGAGTTGATGCTGATTAATGTTGAAGACAATTCTTCTTTTCCTTGTTTTAAAAAAAAAAGGGGGGGGCAAGGTGAGGGTGTGAGTGAGAACTTGCCCCTTTTTCTGTATTTATTTATTTATTGTTATTTATTATGGCTCTTCTGCTGAAATTCTTGTGAGACCAGATTCAGGGTTGGACACAAATCGTGATCCATTTCTCATCTAAGTCTTACAAGAAGCTGCATTGCGCTAAAGATTTTGGCTCAACATCTCCATATACCTAAACACCTTTCTACAGGCTCTGTGTCCTCTTTTGGCCATTCTTCCTCAAATGCATTCTTTGCACATGTAACCCCGTCAGGTACTGCAATAACACAGGCACATTCCATCCTCCGGGGTAGAGAGGAGGGAACTGAGCAAAGAAGAAGCCAGGGGGTTTAAAGCCTTCGATGCAACTGGAACACAATATGACTTTGCTGTTTGACATTTTCAGCAGGCTTTTCTGTTGTTAAATCAACATGTATAGTACTGTAACACGTTATCGCATGGCAGTTCTTATAGATCGGCCACCGCTGTGTCTAAAGGGGCCATTATCTTTTTGAGTTTGTCTATCTTCGACCAAAAACCTTTTTAGTTGCATTTTGTTTCTCTGGACCAGTACATTAAGACCTGTTGCGGGGTCTAATGCAATCATTAATGGCTTTAAATGACAAGCAGTTGTCTTTTTATTTCCAAATCTCTTGAAATCCATGTAGTCAGAACCTGCTGTAGCAGTCGTGCTGGTCTGGCCTTGTGTGCACTGTCTGCTCCTTGTTGTGTAGTAAATCCTTTTTATTTCCAATTTATTTGCACTATGAGATTTAAGAGCTTCAAGCCTTCTTGTCTGACCTTCAATATCTAGTCCATTAACTCACTCAGTACCATTTAAAATTGTGATAGAATTAGACCGTACTTCTTTAAAACCCACATACATTGAATACTCTTCCTCCTGCATATTAGTACAGAATTATTGTCAAATGTTATATATATATATATATATATATATA
>JBBMJY010000025.1:9986279-10020003 GCA_037833715.1 Toxotes lorentzi | reverse complement strand
GTACAGAATTATTGTCAAATGTTATATATATATATATATATATATATATATATATATATATAGGGAGTTGCCTTTGGTTTTTTTTTTTTGTGCTGCAACTACTCTCAGGAAATCTTGAGCAATGCACTAAGTGATTATACAAAATATAAAATGAGAAGAAATTGTTTGGTGCTGCAGGGTGATTAACGCTCTTCATGTAAGTGTAAGGCCAGTAGTTTCAAAATAAAAGATTTTGTAAATTTTGTATTATATCATTTAACATAAAAAAAAAAACCCAAATGATTCAAACCTATTGTGTGGTAAAAACAGCAATCAAAGTCTAAAAACTACTGGCCTTACAGGAACCAGTCCTACTGGAATGGCAGTGTGACAGTTGGTCCTGTTCATGAAGGGTGTTGGTGCTCCTAATCAGAGCTTTGTGAATGAATGAGGGTTATCTGATGCCAGCTGTGAAGTGTGTGTTTCTATGTGAGCTGTTTGTTTTCTTGGCTTCGGTGAAGGGACATGGGGTCTGGTACGAGTGGAGACCCCGCTATCAGGGATACATTTTTGTCTTTCAGTTTTTAGTGCAACCTTCTCAGAGATATGAATTCATTTCCCATCATTTGTTTCAGTTAATGTAAAGAAAAGAAATAAAGATATCTAAGCTTGCCGTTTTTGTTTTATGTGTTGTTTTGTTCTCCAAAAGGGGCATTAGTAACTATGCTTTTTTTCTGTAAACATAACTAAATTAAAACATTGTTGTTAAAGATCCCTTTAAATTAATTGTACTGAACACAGAAACTATGCAGTAGTTTCTGTTTCTAAAATACCCAAAAATATACCTTTGGCATTTCTGTAGTGATTTTTCTTGTTAGTCATCAGCCGGTTCTGCCTGTTCTTAAAATTCTTGTTATCTCATGAAATACCCCTTAGTTTTTCTTGGACTGCTCACTCTCCGATATAGCACATGGACGCTCATCATAGCCTTTGTCATTAGTGGAAAGAGAACTGAGTGGGAAGAAACAGGCCTTTTTCGGTGTGTGCGACATTTTGAGATGTCACACGTGGTAAGAAGGTGAGACTCATAAAATGAACAAAGGCTGAATTTCTTTGGGCAGCTTCAGTTTCAGGGTCCTGGTTGGTGTGCGTGCTTACTCACTGTGGCACTGTCACGGCTTACTGGGACTTTTTCCAGTGCGTCAAGTCAAAATGTCTGCTGTGAAATAAAGCCTAATATCAGAAAGAGCAAATGATAGTCAAAAGTGGGCTTTAATGATAACGTGACCCCCTACTGACGCTCTATTTGTGCGCGCGCGCGTGTGAAATATTGGATACCTGTTGGCACCGCACGGGCAGCCGGGATAGGATGTGACGTATTTGACCTAATCCTCTTAGTTTAATTAAGCTGAACCAGGAGGCCCTCGCTGCAGCTCCTTCAGCGGCAGAGGTTTCAGAAATCGATTTGATTGTATGAAAAGATAAACGGAGACTCGGGAGGAAAACGGCTCTGGGGAACAAAACAGTTTGAAGAAAGTTGGGGGGCGTTTAATTGTCTTCGGCCACCTGCAGGATGATTCCTCGGCGGATGCTGTGGGGCGCTGTGGCGCGTCAGGTCGTTCCGCGTCTGACCTACAGCAGTACAGCACAGCCACAGGTAGGCTTCCATTCACACAGCGATGCACACTGCAATGCGAGTCTCAGCAACACCGCTCCACGGGCCTGCTTTCATGTACAGGCACGCAGCAAGTAACAGTTTCAGATATTAAGTATGGCGATCATCCAGCAGAACTACATTTTCCAAGAAGACAGAGATTTTTTTTTTATGATACTACCTAATTTGGACCACCTTGTCTACAGTTTCAAATTGTCCATTGTTCTATACGACTATGATATGTGATTTAAAAATGTTTTTGTGATTCTGAAAGTATTCAGTATCCTTATATTCCATAATATACCAGGTGCTACATTTCAGCAATGTAAAATGTATTGTCAAGTGTTTTCTTATATGCTGTCTCCACTATGTGATTAATTCAAGGTTATTATAAGGAGTTTTATTTTGTGTTTTTTGGGTCTGTTCCATCATAAAGGCAACTTAAATTCACAATCGGTGATCTGTGCAGCAGCGTCCTTCCACATGCCTTCTGTGTGAATCACACTTTTCTCATATCTTCCGCTCTGTCACCAGGTGAAGCCAAAAAAGACCAAATTTGGCCCTCTGAGCGACCAAGACCGGATATTCACAAACTTATACGGCCGGCATGACTGGAGGTAAAAGCATTTAATGCAAAACCAGTCTGTCTTTTCTCAAATGACCTGAAACTCAGCAGAAATCAATCATTTTGGAAAAAGAAATCATTTTTGTCCTCATCATCTCTGTTTCCGCCTTGCTACCAGACTCAAGGGAGCCCTAAAAAGAGGAGACTGGTACAAGACTAAGGAGATTATACTGAAGGGACGAGATTGGATATTGAATGAGGTCAAAATCTCAGGCCTCCGGGGCAGAGGGGGAGCAGGCTTTCCTACTGGAATGAAGTGGAGCTTCATGAACAAACCCAGTGATGGCAGGTAGGGACAAGAAAGAAAGAAAAAAAAATCAATACCTGAAATGTCAGGGAGGCTTTAGGCCCACAACATAGTCCACACCATTAATGAGCCTCTGTTAATGTATCTGTGCACTTTGTGTTTGCTTCTTCTCCGTGTCCTAGGCCCAAGTATTTGGTGGTAAATGCTGATGAGGGGGAGCCTGGGACGTGTAAAGACCGTGAGATAATGCGTCATGACCCCCATAAGCTGATAGAAGGCTGCCTGGTGGCTGGAAGGGCCATGGGGGCCCGTGCTGCGTACATCTACATCAGAGGAGAGTTTTACAATGAGTCATCAAATCTACAGGTATACAACTGCATAGAGGGATGGTATTTAGCTTGTGTTGTGCTACGTATGTGATGATTTGTCTCTGTCGTTTTGTCAAACAGGTGGCTATTAATGAGGCCTACAAAGCAGGGCTGATAGGGAAGAATGCCTGTGGCTCAGGGTATAACTTCGATGTGTTTGTAATGCGGGGAGCCGGAGCCTACATCTGTGGGGAGGAGACGGCCCTTATTGAGTCTCTTGAGGGCAAACAAGGGAAACCCCGACTCAAGCCACCATTCCCTGCAGACATAGGTGAGGTAAAAGCTCCACAGCCTCTTACATCCGTTTTCCTACAAAGGTTAATCATGGGTTAAGAAACTACAAAATAGGGTAATTTTGTAATTATAGTCCTCAGGTGGTTATTCACTGCTGCTGAATCTGTCTCCCTTAAGGGGTGTTTGGATGTCCGACGACAGTTTCCAACGTGGAAACGGTTGCTGTGGCGCCTGCGATCTGTCGTCGAGGCGGAGCCTGGTTTGCCAGCTTTGGGAGGGAGAGGAACTCGGGGACCAAGCTGTTCAACATCTCCGGTCACGTGAACACACCATGCACAGTGGAGGAAGAGATGTCTATTCCTCTGAGGGAGCTAATAGAGAGACACGCAGGTGTGTGTTTACGGTCCACCTCTGTGTTGATGTTGGTTTGCTTTGAGATGTTGACATGACTTCCTTTCTCCTCTTGTGTGATTGGTGCAGGAGGGGTGAGGGGCGGCTGGGACAATCTATTAGGAGTGATCCCTGGGGGGTCCTCCACTCCCATCATCCCTCGGTCTGTGTGCGATGATGTTCTGATGGATTTTGATGACCTGGTCCGTGCAGAGACTGCTCTGGGAACTGCAGCCGTCATAGTCATGGATAAATCGGTAAACAGTTCCCTGAATAATCGCACAATGCACCGCACCATCAGTTACAATCAGCCTTCAGTGACACGTCTGTTAAATGTTTTTTCATCTAGACTGATGTGATTCGAGCCATTGCACGTTTGGTTGAATTCTACAAACATGAGAGCTGTGGCCAGTGCACCCCCTGCAGAGAGGGTAAGGAACTGCAGAACATGTTTACCTCTTTTACTGCCACTCACCATGCAGCCAAGTTTGTTTCAAGCAGCATCTAATCAACTTTTTTATGGACTCTCTCTTTGCATCCTCTTCCTCAGGTGTGGATTGGATGGATAAAATGATGTGGAGGTTTGTGCGAGGAGAGGCAGCAGTTTCAGAGATCGACATGATCTGGGAGCTGAGCAAACAGATCGAGGGACATACCATCTGTGCCCTCGGGGACGGAGCCGCGTGGCCTGTGCAGGTGACATCTCTTCAACTGTTTTATTTAACATTTTAACATTTGAAGTTCAAGATGAAAGAGTGCCTGAGGCTACAAGTTCAAACAAGCACCAGTTTGAATTTTAAAAGGCAGTTCTTCTTTGCATTTCACTTTGTATCTGCAGGGCCTAATCCGCCATTTCCGGGCAGTCATGGAGAGCCGCATTAGTCAGTATAACAAGAAGAACCCTCCAAGAGAGCCAGAGATTGAGATGATCTGAAAGTGTGCAGGTGTCCATTTCAGCTTTTATCTTTCACAACCGATTTGTTACATAGCTTCATATTGAACATAGTTTTTAAAATGAATATATTTTCCATCTTACGATTGTACAGTGCAAGTCTCAGTTTTAAGTGTCTTTGGACAAGTAGTATATTTTTGTAATAAATTCTGCAGTAAGATGGTCACTTAATCTACAGTTTATCTTGTCAGGCAGAACTGTTGACAGCTAATTGGCAGATGTGACTGACCTGGTTTGTGATGATTGCCACATTTGGCAGGACAGACAGGGAAAATACACAGTGTAATTAAACACAAGCTCAAAGATGGCAATAAATTAAGTTTATTTATTTCATAAAAGCATGAAATAAATCAGTTTTCCTACATATTAGTCCAAATAGGAAAGAGAGTAGGAAAGGATGGTGTCACTGACTGGAAAGGAAAGGGGGTGAAGGTAAGAAATTTGGGGTAAAATGAAAAGTGGTCAGTGATGTGCGACATCATTGCCATGTGACATTGTTTTTACAAAGACACTATATTCAAACACTTCACCTGGCATGGGATATCATTTCATTCAAAATAAAACTGGAGGAAGAATATCGCTCATCTGACCCTCTATACATCCACAAATAGTCTGGAGCATCAGTCCTGCAAATGTTCATCTTCAAACTATAGTGTGTGCACAGAACAAGAAAAAAAAAAAAGTTTTCCAAAAGATTAGAATATCCATTTGTATCCCAGTACTAAAATAATGCTGAGACCAACATACAGCCATTAAGCTTCATCCACATGATGAATGGGTGATTAGTGCTGGAAAAAGAGTTTGGGTGAACATCCTGTAAAGAGCACCGCGGGAGTTAAGATTTTTATGGTGCCATCCAGAAAGGCATCGCCTGTTGCTGTGGTTGTGTTTTAGCACGAGGGGGAGGTGGAGGAGGGCAGCGATAGCCCTGTGTCCAGCCTGAGGAGGTGGGGGGAACTGCCCCAGGGTTACCTGGCCCTGAGGCTTTGGAGGTGGAGTGGTCTTCCTCTTCATCAGAAGAGTCGCCGGTGTATGCCACCAAACCTGTTTTCAATCTTTTCACTGTGGGCTCTGAAAGAAGAGGAAGGACAAACAGAAGAAAGGGGAGGGAGGAAGAGAAAAAACACACAAAAAACAGCAGCAGCAGCATGTTTCAAATAAGACGGGCACAAGTTAATGGTTCCAAACACATTTTGGGAGAAACAAATAGTTAATAGATATAAATCATAGTTTGTCAGTAGAGTAGAGGAGTGGGGCAGGCATTCGAAAGCAGCCATTGGTTGGTGGGGAGTGACAGTGTTAGGGCCGTCCAATCGAGTGGCAGGCCAGCGTCACAGGATGAGTCGTGCCCCACCCCCAATCAGTATCCAACATCACCCCAGAGACACATGGAAGAGAAGAAAAACACAGAGAAAAAGAGAAAAACACAAAAACAGGAGAGATTCTCATTAGTGAGGAAAGCAAACAAACGGCAGACACTCCAGACTGATGACTTCATCAGAACGGGACGGTAAGGTGGACTCGACTTATCAGACTTCTTTACAAAGGACTGAACAATGAACAAAAGATGTCGATGCATAGCTCCACCTTACTACCTGGAGATTTCTAGTCACAGCAGCAGAATCCTGTAAGAGTCATAAGAAGGATAAGGGCCAGTTGGAGGCTGCGTGTGTGAGTATGAGAGCACGTAATGCTGCATTTATCTGATCTGCCACAAGAACAGAAGGATTCACTTTTCAAATCCAAAAGAACAAGTTTGCTTTTTTTCTGGATTTGCTAACTATTGTGTCTTGTTACATGTGCTGGAGCTTTATGTAACAGATATACCTCTTCGACAATCTCAAGTGAAACCACTGAAATTGAGACACACACAAGCTACATTTTACTCTCTGCAGCTCTACATTAAGGCTGTGAGTAGAGCTGGGCAGAGCTTATAAGGGGGGGCACAGTCCACGGTCAGGAACTGTGGATTTGGATTTGGGCAGGGATTTGTCAGTCCACAGGATAATGCCCTTACCCACAGGGCCTTGGGGTGCCCTTCTGTCCTCCATCTTCGGTCTCACTCCATTCACGGGCAAAGGTGGTGGAGGCATTAGCTGCCTACTGGAGAACAGAAGGACAGATGGCGTGAGCAAACTATTGCTAGTGACCTTTGCACACTACTAACTTTTAATTACTAAAATGTAAACAAATACAACAAAACTCTGTGTACCTGTCCCTCTCACTCGACAGGCCAGAGGAACTCGGTGGTGGGGGTCCTGTAGTCTCGGGGCTGCCCACTGGGAAGCCTGCACCTAAATTAGTCATATGAATGGGTCCATGCTATGAGCAGAAAAACACACAGGTGCGATTAGCCGACATCCTCCACTAAACCCTGTCCTGACACTTCAATAGATAATAATAATATACCTATCCCAGCACTTAAGTGGGAAAATTTAAGTTATAGCTTACCACAAGTCTGTGATTACACTGATATTTTTCCCCGTCCACTATCTTAAAGCTTATCAGAAATAATACCTTTTTCTGAAACTCCATATTACCAGTAGAAAGATAAGTGAACTGCAAGTGAACAACAGGAAACAACAGGCAGGGCTATCTCCAGTGTTGGGCAAGTTGCTTCAAAACCATAATGCATTATTTATTACTTGTTACTGTCATGTCAAAGTAATCTGTTACATTACAATATTACTGTATTTGAAATGTAAGGCATTACACTACTATTGCATTACTTTTAAGTTACTCTCACCGAAATAACTGGAAATATGGATTTGCCATTCTAAATGTAGTTCATTATGCTCAATTAAAAACAGAATATAGAATATAATAGCCACAGTGAGGCTCATGGCGCAATACAAGGAACAATCATTTGAAGAACAGACAAAAGGTCAAAGTCTGGTAAATTGTGGTAGACTGTAACTTTAGGCCAATTCATATTAAAATCAATTGAGCTGCATTGTATTGTAACCTGCAATGGAAAAAAATATTGCCAGGCCTATAGGCTGTTTTGTTTTTATTATGCTACAAAACAATAAGGTTCACAAACTTTCATTGTTAAGTGTACAGTTTTTCCTCGAACGAGTTTCAAGTCCATCAAAGACAAAAAAGGACGATTTAAAATGTAAGCTTTCCGTTGCACAGGCAGGAATATGCCTTGCTTTTTCTGTTCTGTGTATTTGGATTATGGGTAGGTCTACGAACGATGTATGTGTGCACAAAGTTGTTGTGAATGACAAAGCTTAAGCTGATAGCCTAACAGGCTAGTGCATTTTTAATTACCAGCTTAACCAGCTCTGTTGAGTCATTTGGGAAAATAAACGCCGGGGCTATTATTTGCAGCTTTACAGTCCAGTGAAAATTAACCTGTTGGGACAACCTTGCTCAACCTTGTCATCATTGCTGCTAGTCGCGACAGGGATCTTGCTGACAAGTTGAGGTTGAAGTAGCATCTCAGAGCGGGAGAACGTTAATGTTACCATGGCACCGCTCTGAGTGTTTAGTTAAGTTACTGGTGCTATTTCGGGAAGTGGAGAGATCTTTAGGTTTCGCACACAAAGTGCATTTAACTATATATTCTTCATGCCCTTATTTCTGACGAACTGAAAGTAATGGGCATACGTACTGTCCAACATTGGATCTGCTGCTGCACTCATCCCTTCTGTTCTTCTGTAGTAAACTAGAAGCTAGCTAACAACAGGAAATGAAATATTTTGCACGGACTTTTCTCCTCTGCTGATCTCGCGGTGATTTTTGTGAATTTCACTCTGGGTAAAAATGCATTGTAACGCGCGTTACTGACATTTGTACCAACTTTTTTTTGGTAATGCCTTACATTACCGTGTTACAGCAAAAAGCAATGCATTACAATAATTAATTACTTTTGTAACATGTTAGTCCCAACACTGGCTATCACAGCCACTGTACATAGAACATCTGAAGAAGGGAAGGATGAAACGAAGGATAAATCCCAGACAGTGAGCCAAGAGAGCAGCTTAAGACAACAGGACTGAATGATGGAAGTGACTTGACACAAACTGCCCTCAGGTAAAAGTGAAGACAGAAAAAAGGCAAAAAACAAACAAGGAAGCTGCAAGATGGAGAAGAAAGAAAGAAAGGATGAAAAATAAAAACAGAGACTGATGAGGAGCTGTTTTTCACCTGGTATCCAAGTAGGCCGCTGTCCCTCTCGTCTGGCACCTCCTCTGTGAAGCGTCTTTTCTGTGGTGGGTTGGCTGGGGCGGCAGGAGGTGGAGCTTTAGGTGGCGCTGCAGCAGATGAAGGAAAAGGTACGGGAGGAAGAGTCTGCAGAGAGAAGGAAAACACTGTTTTAAGTACACCGATCAGGCATAACATTATGACCATTTACCTAATACTGTGTTGGTCCCCCTTTTGGTGCCCAAACAGCCCTGACCCGTCGAGGCATGGACAGACACCTAGATCCCTGAAGGTGTGCTGCGGTATCTGGCACCAAGATGTTAACAGCGGAAGTCCTGTAAGTTGCGAGGTGGGGCCTCCATGGATCGGACTTGTTTGTCCAGCACATCCCACAGATGCTCAATTGGATTGAGATCTGGGGAATTTGGAGGCCAAGTCAACACTTCAAATTTATTGTTGTGCCCCTCAAACCATTCCTGAACCATTTTTGCTTTGTGACACGGCGCATTATCCTGCTGAAAGAGGCCACAGCCATCAGGGAATACCTTGTCCATGAAAGGGTGTACATGGTCTGCAACAATGTTTAGGTAGGTGGTATGTGTCAAAATAACATCCACATGAATGGCAGGACCCAAGGTTTCCCAGTAGAACATTGCCCAAAGCATCACACTGCCTCCGCTGGCTTGCCTTCTTCACATAGTGCATCCTGGTGCCATGTGTTCCCCAGGTAAGCGACGCACACGCACCCGGGCATCCACGTGATAAAAGAAAACGTGATTCATCAGACCAGGCCTAATATATCCCACCCACTAACAGGTGCCATGATGAGGAGGTAATCAGTGTTATTCACTTCACCTGTCAGTGGTCATAATGTTATGCCTGATAGGTGTAAATATTTAGTACTGAGTAAGTATTATTGCTTTGTTTTCTATACAGTTGGTTTGTAAATGTCCAAATATGTTTCTTTTTTCAGAGTTAAAATGTTTGCTGAATGGAATTTATTTGACAACGATTCAAAAACACAGATTTAATCTTCAAAACATCAGAAAATGTGTTTATTATTTAAGAAAGAAAGGCATTATATAAGAGTGGGAGATGTGATGACTCACTCCTACCTGCGGCATAGTGCCTGGAACGGGAGCAGGGGCAGGAGCTGGAGTTGGGGTGGGTGCTGGAGCAGGGGCAGGTGGGAGGGGGTATTGAGGAGGCACACCTGTGGGTGCTGCAGGAGGTATCGGAGGGGGGACAGTGTAAGGTGGAGGGACAGGCTGTGGCTGAGGTGGGGGTACGGGCATAGGGTAGCCTGGCTGGTATCCAGCAGGGTGGTAGTAAGGCGGCTGAGGAGGGATCCCGTTAACCACTGGAGGCTGTGCAAAGCCTGGAAGAGGGGGAGGGAGGGAGACAGATCATGTCAGGCTTTCAAAGTGACTTATACAATAATGTACAATATCTTTAACTGAGGAACAACAGCTGTGCCAACTCAAGTGATCAATCTAAATGACAGAGAGACAACCAGTTGTTCTGTACCTTGTTGTGTTGGCATCATTGTGCTCATTTGATTGAGGAAGCGAGAATACTCTGCATGAACCTACAGACAGAGAAACACTGTAAGTCAGGCAACAAAAATAAAAATGTATTATAGCAGGTAATCATATTCAGACAACTGAAAGAAAAAAAACAAAAACAAAAACAAACTAATCCTCCAACCTGTTAACAATGGCAGGATATGCCAGTTGTTCAAATAAAGATTACAAAGTAGAGAAGCATGCATTTGGAATTGTCGGAGCTTGTAAAGGGATGCCAGTTGTAGGTGAAAATGGGAAAGCACAGACCTGAACAAAGTCTTTTGGTTAATCATTTCACAGTAATAGGAATTTACTCACTGTCTGAAGCAGGTTCTCACACAAGGTTTTTGCTGCTGCAAGTCCTTCTGGTTTAGGATGACTGGAGAGGAAAAAGACTGGATTTAGCTCTAGAGGGCCCATGTTGTGGGACAAACAACTTTTGTGGCTAGCTCATTTAACTAATCAGGAATTGTCTCTGAAAAGCAAGGTTTATAATATTTCTTAATTCACAGGACAACATTCACCTGATGTAGATGTACATGGGTTCAAAGGCCTCTCGTCCAGAAGCAGGCTCTAAACAACCCGACCCTTTTCCTCTGAGGAAGACTTTGGCCCCTGTCTCAGCCTGAATGTGCTGCAGGTACGAACACCCGGGGCCCTCGACCCGCTCTTTGACCACAAACCCTGGGATAGCATGCTCCAGTCCCACAAAGACTTTATCTTGAACATAATGCATCTGAGACAGGAAGACAACATAAGGGCATAAATACAACTATATGTATTCCTGTATGTGATTACAAATACCCACCAGCAAAACAACAATTCATTTTGACCAACAGAGGCTCCATACTGGTGAGGTTTCTTTATATTTATGTCAGTTTACTAGAAAATCATATTTGTTTTACATTTACTCCAATACTTGCAATACCTAAATGTTTAAATTTATTGTAATGATGTATAGAAATCAAGATACGGAGTTGGAATATAATGCAGTGGACTCTTTTGAAGTCTTCCACGTTTGCTGTGTTCCAAAACTCTAACATCAATCTTCACACATTCAGCGCACAAACTGCAACTTGTTTATTATCCTTTTAAGGATGTCCAAGTTTTTTTTAATATTCATTATTCAAGTCTGATTTCCATCATTGTTTGTAATTATGAGGCTGCACAGCAATTAGCTTAAATCTTTGTCAGAGCTTGTAACAGCACCTGAACATACCACTCACTACCATTCTCAAGACAATGAATGGACAAGAATAGCATGGTCTTTAGGTTTTCTGCTCTGTCAGTAATAATGGAAGAAAAACAGCTATAAAAACATTTTCAGCTATATACTAAGCTTTGCATAGTGACATCTTAGTTCATGAAAAGTACTATAACAGAAAGGACACTTTCTTACTCCAGACTGAAAGTGTGGTTTGTGGTGGGTCATGGGGAGCAGTGAGGATGGAGGTGGGTTGTGCTGCTGGTAGACTGTGACTGAAGCCCCACAAGGGGAGAAGGATGAAGATGATGAGGAGGCCGTTGCAGCCTTGACCACGCCATTGGTGATAATCTCCTTGATTCTATTAACTGCCCCTGGAGAACGAGGAACAAAAAATAGCCTAATTACAGCACATGTGAAGACGTGCATTCAGTACTGAGTAAAGATACGTTTAATAAAATACTAACTGTCGACAAGCTCTCTAGTCTGTCCTTGGACGTGCAGATACAAAGGCCGATCGCTGTGTGGAAAGAGCAGGAACAAGGTTGTGTTAACCCAACAACAATAAACAGTCAGCAGCTAGTTTTATGATCGGTTACTAAAAATCAGATAAATCACCCTGGTAGAGCTTTGCCTTTCTCCTCTGCTGTCATGTAACGCCCTCTGGTTGAGACCGCAGCACCGCTAACTTTACTGATCTGCAGATCAACAATGTGAAAGGCAGAAAACATATCAATAAATAATTCACAACCTACGGATGAACTTAAATCTGTAATATATGACTGTGCGTGTTGCTGCTGACCTCATCTTGTGTTTGCCCACGTGTCAGGAGATTTCGACAGGTGATTGGGACGTCATTGATCTCAACCTCAGCTACCACCAGGTCGTCTTTGGCTTTTGTCGGCACTGGAGGCTTCCCAACGCCCACAGCCTGAGTGAGGAGCCAAGAGATGAGGTATGTGTCACTCTAAATAAACTGGGGTCACCATCACTAAATTGGGGCAAGAGACTATAGTAATATTTAGTACTGATGAAAACTTGTGGAGGCAGCAACTTTGTAGTGAACTTACTCAATATGCAACTTCACCCTTCACCCACGTAAGAGTACAGCTCTAATATGGGTGAACAGTGTGAGATGTGTTAGTAGACACAAAGAATGTGCCACAGATAGCTGTCTCATGTTGCTATTTAATATCAAGAGAGAGATATGATGATAACTGAATGTAGAACATCTTTGTTATCAGCCTGACTCTTGTTTCACACTCCATTCTCCTACAACCTAATGTGATAAACATCAAATAGACAGAGAGATAACTCTACATAACTACAAATATTTTATCCCTTATGATTATGGAACAAGAATCTTAATTATTATTATTTATCTATTATTTTCACCGTAACTTGATAGAGCTCAGCCCCAAAGGTAAAATCTAGCAGTCTGGGTACTTTTATGACCCAGAATACCTAGAATACAGTCTGATATATTAAACTGATAACTATCATTGTAATAACAGTATCAAAAAGCTTAGGACAAATTTATACTGACTTATGTTATAGGCTCAGGTGGCTGCATATAAGGTGCACCTAGCCAAATAATTCAATCTAATATTACATTTGTGAAAGTTATGCTGTTCAGTTTAAACTGTGGTGCTCAAAGTTATGACCATCTAGATGAGTCTGTGGTGGTGTTGAACTGTACTGCATTTTACTGACAGGACTGCATTAGTTTTAGCAAGGTCTTATAAACTGGCTACTGAGTGTATATTACCCATCCCATTAAAATAGTATGGTGGTCTTGTGCCTGAGCGGATAAAGTTTAGAACCATCCCTTCGTAAAAGACTTACGGAGCACATAATGTTATGTAATGATTGTCTTTACCTTATCAGGAGGCCCCGGAATTCCTATCTGCGAGGGTTTGAGTTTGCCCTTGGCTACCAACATGGCATTAATCTTGGCAGCCACAGCAGCTGCAGCATCCAGAGCCCCGGTGGGTGCAGCTTCAGCCTCCCCCATCCCTCCAGAGCCAGAGCCGGGGCCGGGCTGGTCCCATTTGCTCCGGCGGCTGGGACGAAAGAGAAAGTATGAGACATTGGGAAAAGAAAAGGGGGACTGAACTCACCTTTGCTGTTGTTGGTATAACGTAAATTTCCGCAAAACACCTGCCGTTACGCTAGCTACAGTAAAGTCGACCCCGTTATTGTTTATGCTTTGGAAATTGAAGTGAGACTCCGGACTTTTTTTCCCATTAATAATTTTGGTTTATTGGGAACCTTCAGGTGTATAGAAGCACAGGGACACTTTAAAGCCGTATGCATTTTTCGTAAGTAACGTGTAATTAAAAGAGAACTAGCATGAACCAGTGCAGAGGAGCAGCCCGACAACAGTCCGCCATGATTACATAAACTGTTTAGCGATAGCTAGCTAGCTAGCCGGCTATCTAGTAGCATCTGGACGGCGGTTAAAATACCACAGAAAAAAAAACATAAAAGACATCACGGTTTGACCTACTCACCCGCCGTTTTGGGTTCCGCAAAATGACATCAATATCCTGTCAAACGGCAATTTTCCTCTCAGCGTAAAAATAAATGTGGGAAAAAAAACCCTAGACTTCTGCACAGCTCACTCAGCAGACTGTGTTTTGGGTGCTAGCTTCGTGTCTCGCCGTTTCCGCCTCCGGTTAATGTTGTTTGCTGCCAATACCACCACAAGAGGATGCCAGATACCAGCACATATTTATTCGGTGCACCAGGATTGGGGAAAAAAAAAAAGAAAAGTTCAGGTGTGGTGCTGCTGCCTTACCTGCCTCTGCTTTGCCTTTCAACAACTCTCGGCCAACCTTGGTGAGTTTCTCCAGAGGAGGCATCGAGGTTTCCAGTGGAGGAAAAGGCGCTGAGCTGCAGCAACACGCTGCCTGTCCAAACAGAGCAGGACATTTAAGGTAGGTTTTAGTTCTTATACTACTTCTTAAAACGTGAGTCTAATGCTTGCAAAATTCGAGTCTCATATAACTTGTAGTGTTTGTTTTGTTTGATTGGGTTTTATCTATTGTGTATTTGAAAATGCAAACAAACGCCAGCTTGTCGCTGTATTTGCTAAATTGTCCTTTATTTTTGAACGCACGATGCTCCGAAAACTTTAACAATCAAATGTGGCTCAGAATGTGCCTGTGAAGTTAATATAAGCAATACATATCATAGACATCATATAAAATTTAAAAATAAATCTCCAATTAACAGGGAGGTAGATAAACTACTTTTATTGCTAAATTCTAATAGGGCTTATATATTTAATGTTTCTGCAAACTTGACATGGTCATGGCATTTTCATAGATAGATGGATATACTTTATTGATCCCCCTAAGGGAAACTGTTAAATTTAATTTGACTTGCTTTCTTTATATTTAACCCTGTTGGGAGCATTGATGCCTCCTTTGGAAATAGTTTCTAAACTTAAAAACCCTTTCGATCTTTCAATCAGAACATGGTTGCAGGTTGTGAGAACTGTAAACATATAGTCTGCTCTGTGAAGAGAGTCAGACCCTGAGCCACAGGCCCTCTTTGGTCCTAAAGGCTGATGCAGGCTGAGATCAACATCCAGCATCCTGTCCATAGACAGACCACAGCATCCCAGTCTGTTCTGATGTACTGGGTAACTTAGAGTCACTTTGGCAGGTACAGGTGTTCAGTTACTGACCACCCAGGAGCTCAGAGACACGGCCAGGAGGTGCAGGTTACTGTGGAAGGTGAGAACGCTGTGTGGGGGGGCGACATGGATCAACAGATTGAACAACCAGCAGGCCTAGTTGAATTTCCTTTGTCCCGTGTTGCGGCGTGTTGAAAACAGTCTGCAAAACTCTGCTTTCTTGAGTTTGATTAGGATCAAGGCCTGTCATGTGTGTGTAAGAGGAAATGGCTTGTTTTAAAAGGATCAGTATTAGTTTCCAATCACAGCACTGGCTTTGTTTATGCTCATCTTTTAGGACCGAAGTAGCTATTTTTACTTATGTTTTGTCCTGCTACAATAATTAAGCATATTTTTGTGTAGTAGTGGTACTTTTAAAAGCTGTGTAACTTTTACACCTTTTTAGTGATCTACATTTACTTTTATAAAAAGTAGATTTTATGATCAATACTATTGTATTAATGAGGTTATGGTACACCGGTTGAGTAGGACTTGGCATAATATCTATCATTGTTCAAACTGATCCATCACTGTCCCCTCTGGGGACACTGTTACTGGGATGGGTCAGTTTCTGAGCCACCTGATCTGGAAGTTCAGTCAGTGCAAAGACAGACAAGAAGAACAACATGTTGTGTAACAGAGACATGGGGAAGAAGTGCAGCCATTTTATAGCTGCTACTAACCGTTGATAAAATCTTCAAGTACACGGGGTCATGTTTGTGCAATGACAGTAATGAACCAAAGGACTAACACTTGGTGTAGAACAGGATAGTCTACACATGGCTTTCTTGAAGTACCTGGCTGAGTACAGAAGAAGTTCAGACAAATAGTCCACAGTTAATGACAATGGAGAAAAAACATTTTTTTTAGTTTAAACTTGACTTTGTGATATAGGTTAAGTATTGAGTAGATTTTAGTCACCATAGCTTCTCCATGTTCTGTTCATCAGTTATAGGTCTTGTTTGTCAGGGAGGACAAAACTCTACAGCATGTCCCTCTGAATGCTCACCCTGTAGGGCTGGATGCCAGCATTAAGTGGCAAGAAAACAGACTCACTGCTGTCACACAGGGACAAAAACTGTACCTGTAATGTTGATAAATGTTGATAATGTTAACATCCATGGACACAGTTTTTGTCCTGTCTTTGGCTGACTTGGCATTTTTATAAGACTGAGTTACAAATTTAAGTGTTTGCAAATTTAAATGTTTGCCACCTATTGAATTGTAAAATAGTTATTCTTAAAACAGAAACCATTTATTCTTTATTGTTAAAGTGGCAGCTATGACCAATTTAGTGGCAGAAATGTTGAGCAATGAACGAGGGCCAATATTGGTTTGGTTGCAAATATTCATTCTTAGTTCTTCTTTCATTTCACCTGCAGGTGGCAGTCTAATTCTAACCTTTAGACCACAGTGTTCAGTCTTCAAGCTCACACACACACACACACACACACACACACACACACACACACACACACACACACACACACACAGTGACCCTGCTTCTATTTTTACCTATCGAACCAAACCAGTTTATACTTAAAGCTCTAAATTCACTACCTTTAATTTAAATTTTGATTTTGACACTATTGGATGAAACCACTCATCACTGTCATTCCTTTGTTTGAAATGCACCTTTTACACAGTAAGTCATGACACCATAAAAATAGTCTACTAGTATTCAAATGCACAACGGCTGCAACTAACAGTGACTTTCATTATTGATTAATCTGCCGATTAATCAATAATGATCATTAATCATTTGACCTAAAAAATCTCAGAAAATAGTGGTCATCTCTTCAGATGTCTTGCTTTGTTTAAGCAGCAGTCCATGACCTCAAAATATTTAGTTTCTGGCCACACAAAACTAAGAAAAGCTGCAAAACTTTTCAATTAAAGAGCTCTAACTAGGTAATGAAACAATCAACCGACTGTGACTGACATATTCATGCATCAACTATTCAATTAATCGACTAATCATTTGAGAAGGTCAGAGGTCAGGGGAGCTTTGAGGCCTGAGCTGACAGGGATGACTGTTTATGGGCAGTGTGCTGCGAGGAGGAGGCAGGAGAGCACAGAGAGATGGTGAAACACAGGCAGGAGCGAGAGGGGCAGACGTGCCATATTTACTGTCTTTCCTAGTAAGAGCTCAAGTGTGAACCGTAATGTGTATGTCGGTTGATGTAACCTACGGCCTTCAAGGCACACAAGCCTGGGTCTGGCCTGATCCTGGCGGCTGACACTGAGGTGTGAAGTCAGGGGATGTGATGGGGAGGAGGGCAACTCACAGTGGGGTTACCATGGGTTGAACAAAGAAACACTGTGAGTGCCTAGGCTTCAGTGTTTGCTGTCAAACCAGCAATTACAAGCAGTTTTTAAATACCATGTTGACTACATGTGCAGGTATCGTAAAGTTTGGATTAGTGTGTTTGATAGACGCCGCTGGCTGTGATGTTACAGACGTTGAGAGTGTTCAGCATTCATAATCCTGAAATGTATAGTGAACTTTAGAATCATTAACCTCATATAAGGTCAGACCATGCAGAGGAATGAAAGTGTGGGCAAGGCAGAAAGTGTGGAGGGGACAAAAAATGATTGAGAGAGGGAAAACAGATGGGAAGATTGAATTTTAGAGGAGGGCAGTCAGAGGCGGAGTGCCAAGGGAATCTTTTTTGTGTATGTCTGTAGAGAATGGGAGCCTCTTATATGCCTCACAGTGTGAATTTGGCCTGGGCTGCGGCCTCGTCTCGTCTACACAGCGGGGTGCTTTCCTGAGCGGGCTGCCCAGGGGAGGGGCACCTGCAGCAGCCTCAAACACTGGTCGAGAGGAGAGCCTGACAGGCGGGGCGAGGGGTGTGGGGATGGAAAGATGCTTGGTGGTTCCAGGAAACGGACATGTGCTGGATTTATGAAATCCTCAGGTAGAACAGCGCAACGCTCCCAAAAGAAAATATTTGACCTTGTGTTTTCCCAGTGGACTAGAGAGGAGTAGGACACTGCCTGTAATCTCAGGATGAAATCAGTGTTGCACAGGAGGACAAAAGTTATGATTGGAGCAAGTCGGCCAGTGCTGGCAACTACTAACACAAACAATACAAAGTTTATAGATTGGCCAGCCTGCCAACTGAGACAATATTTTCCATCCATTTGGTTGGGTTGACCAAACATTGCGTATTTGAAGTTTATCAAACACACAGTCATCCCTGCAGACCTGAGGGAAGACTTAATCATCTGATATATTGAGTTTTAGAACACACAGACACCCAAAACATGTCCACTGAGAAGACTCAGAAAACTGAACAACAAGCTCTCTGTGCTTTAATATCCACACTGCTGCTAAATGTCTTTTTTGGAAACGTTTCATCTTTACACAGGCTACACCCTCCATCTCTTCTGTCATTTTGGTATGACCCAGGGGTCCAAAAATCACCACATCTCGTATGTGGGCACTTGATTTGAAATGTATATGGAGCTAGCTTTGTCTGCAAGACATTCCATTTAAACGGACAAATGTGCTGAGCGGGCCTCAGTTGTCTGTGAAAGGTGGATGGATTTTGCATTAACTTCACAACAGAAGCGCCCCCTGTGGTGTGACTGCACAGGGCTCCGGATAATAACTGCAGTGGGAACGTTATGCTCAGAGGTAGCCACGCCAGGTAAATGGAAACACATGGTAGACAGCATCGACTACAGAAGGGCCCTACAGCCTCAGAAATAATGGCATCACAGTGCAGAGAAACGCACAAGCTCCCTTGACAAATGCTTTTGGTATGTGTTTCTTCAACCTGTTGGTATTACCAATGCACTAAAGCCCTGTAGGGCTCCACAACTTCTCCTGCAGCCCGTCGGGTTTTCTTTTCCTCAATTAATGTTCCTACATGTGTTCACTTTATTCGCAAATAAATAAACTGAAACTTTAAGTGTTTTTCCCTGCATAACTCGAGCCTCATTTTACATTGCATTTAACATGAAATCAGTGCAATAAGTCATCACCTGGGGCTTATGTACTCACAGAAGTTATTGAATGTCAAGTCAAAACACAGTTAACCACAGTTAATAGAGCTTAATGGTCCTTCTGTGTGATTTGGGTGGACAAAGAAAAATACCATTGCCCAGATATTTTACTTGAGACCAGCTCTTCACAGTGAACGATGAAATTAAAAACTTTTTTTAATTAGTGCTGCTTCTTTATCTGCTCTGCTCATGCTCTCTGTCAAATATTCTTAGAGGTCTGGAAAATGGTTCAGAATGTACATCTCTTGTCTTTGAGGAGAATATTGCTATTTTCGATGTGTAGATTTAGATGTAATTTTTGACTTAATGGGAATTAATACATAATACAATTCTCTAGTTTTGCATCGGCGACAGATATTGTTTAATTTCTTTTATGAAAAAAAAACTGATGTACTTGTTTTAACAACGCATTAAAATTGAGAACCGCAATCACATGGTCATGCTCTTAAACCCTGAGGCCTCAAGAACAACCTCCCCACACCCCCTAAAATTACCGTGTTTCTGACTAAAGCACCATGCTCATGCGATACCACCCCACCCCTTTTGTCCCATCATCCCATCCCCATCCTTACTCCTCTCTGTCAAACAACAATATTTGCTCATCTGCGTCAAAGAGCAGCAGGGTTTGCGATACAGTACAGTGCAGCCTTTGAGTCTGACAGACAGAGACAGACCGTTGCTACAGGGATACACAGAAACACCGGCCAGCGAGTATATACACAAGAGCGGGGAAGACCGTCCAGAGTTGCTGACATGCTGACACAGACACACAAACAAAAGTAGGAATCCAACTCAAGGGCTTCTTTTCCACTTTTTTTTTTAGTACCACTTATCTTTACGCTCTGCTTCAAGATTGTTATTATTATTATTATTATTATTATTATCTCTGATGTTTATTCCTTTTTACATCTCTTTTAATCATACAGTGTTCTTTTTTGCATAGCCAAAGTTTAGTTAAAGATCTAGTGACACAGTGAATTACAGAAAGCATATTCTTTATTCAAGGCTATATATTATGCATTATTATAAACATCAGCTACAGTCAGCACAAGTTGAGGCCATGCAAAGCACTGCATGATTCATGATAATAAGTACATTTTCAAACCCAACATGCAGGTCGTGGTTATAAAAAAAAAAGTGAGTTGTTTTTAGATATGTCAGGGTTCAGGGGAAGCAAACAAAAGACAGTTGACCCGCTCAAACATAATTCATTATGTCAACAAACAATGTCTCAGAAAAATGTCTCAGCAAGGTCCTGACCAGCTACAACCAGTTGTTCAAAAATAAACATTTTCTTTCATCGTTCTCTTGAAACAAGCAAGAAGTGCATCAGGGTTTTACTGGAAATGTTTGTGCAACATGCAACATAAACTCTGCTCTCTCAATGTAGCGCAGATTTGCTTAAAGGACAAAAATTCACAGAAACAGAAGTCGACAGTCCTTTCTGTTTCCACACATCGATTAATCAATGTGTGTTCTTAGATCTGTCAGTTTGGTTTAAATGATGTCCAATTATGTCATAAATGTAATTACTGTTGTTGCGACTTGTGTAAAAAATGACATTACATTGCATTGCTGTTGTCACAAATACAATATCAGTAAAACATTCAAAACCAAGTTATCAAGATGTAAACGTGGTTGCTACAGCATTTAAAGACATTATTTGATATGAGCACCAAAGTTTGGGAAAAAGTCTGCAGAGAAAGTATTAGTTGAGATTGTCTTCTTTTGCTGGTAAAACTCATATATTATGAACATTTAATCTCCTAATAGGAAATATTGTCCATTCACAAAGCATTTATAGAAAGTGCTATCATTTCTTTAGTATCGCTTTGTTTCCTTAGTTTGTTGGCTAAGGCTAAATCAATAATCTTTGGTGTTAAACTCATAAAGCATTCATGTACAGTACCTTTTCATATGTTTGCATTCTGTTAAACACACATGCACGTACACACTCACATTATTGTCTTTAATGTTGATACGCACTGAGACACTGAGAGACACAACACTACTGCAGTGGACTGCTCTTGCGGCAGAGCTGATTTGCTGATGTCAGCGTCTGCCGATTGCGTCTCTGTTTTCCAGTCAATAGTGTGTAGAAGAATGGATTCACACAAGAGTTTCCATAGGTTAACCCTGTGAGGATGCGATTCACTGTCACCTGTGTCCCCACTGGTACTGTCCGCAGCATGTCGGGCTGGTACAGAGGCAGCAGCTGCCAGATCCAGAAAGGGAGAAAGCAGGCCCAGAAGGCCAGGACAATACCCAGGATGAGGAGCAGGACTTTGGGTTTGGGAGCACGGGGAGGACAAGCAGTGCTGCTCCCACTGGCCCAGGCCGGCCGAGTCTGAGACACCCAGTAAAGCCGGCCCAGAGTAGCATAAAGTGCTCCGATGGCCAGTCCAGGACCAAGGATGCTGGTACAGAACAGCACACTCATATAGGCCTTGGAGCTCTGCTCGTCCCAAGCTGGAACACACAGTTGGCCCTCCTGGTTCTCCCCATCCTCCAGGTGCAGGGTGATCATCATGGGCAGACTAAGAGCCACAGCCAGCCCCCAGGCCAGGCCTACACGCAGCAGGCCGGAGGAGTTGGAGGAGGAGGTGTGGAGGGGGTGAGCCACAGCCCGGTAGCGGTCCAGACTCATGGCAGTGAGAGTGAAGATGGAGGCATGCATGGTGAGGAGGTCCAGGCTCAGGAGGAGGCGGCAGCCCAGCTCACCAAAGGCCCAGCCAGACGCCAGGCTGTCGTACACAATGAAGGGAGCGGTGAAAAGGTAGAGCAGATCAGCAAGAGCAAGGCTTAGCACCTGGAGGTGAAGAGAGGAGGAGGAGGAAGAAGAGGAGATGGGGGAGGTGGAAGGGGAAGAGGAGTTGGAAAGGCAGAATGGAACAGGTACTCTCATTAGGCAGCAGGTCAGTCCTGTTCCATGCCTTCTCCTGCCTCTCCTGCGCCTCAGGAGGAGACCTAAAGTGTACAGGTTTCCTGTGATGCCCAGCAAGGAGAGGAGGGAGAGGAGCGAGCAGAACAGAGCTGTGGATGCCAGGCTGGGTGATGGAGAGATGGAGGGAGAGGAGGAAGGCACAGAGACATTGGGGATGATAGAGAAGGTGTATGGGGAAGGTGTAGGCAAAGAACCTGAGAGGTCCATAATGTGAAATTTTGAAAGTTATAAGGAATGCAGCCAGTGAATGTTTAAAGGTCAGTCTGTTTCAGATGCAAAGTAGAAGATGGAGTTTGAGCAGAGACAGAGGGAAGGGAGGTGGGGTGGAGAAGGTCGAAAGGGAAAAAAAACAGGTGGAGAGGACAACAAAGGGATATTTTGTTAGTTTTCATCACTTCTTTCCTCTGCCATATTCTCTGCTTTCTGGAGATTTTATTTGTTTGACACAAGGGTTAAGGACAACAAATCTACAAACATGTTATGGATCT
Organism: Toxotes lorentzi; assembly: GCA_037833715.1. Lineage (NCBI taxonomy): Eukaryota > Metazoa > Chordata > Actinopteri > Toxotidae > Toxotes > Toxotes lorentzi. Next base: position 9,997,505 of record JBBMJY010000025.1, on the reverse strand, counting down.
CTGAGGTTGCTGCAAAGTGATTTATGTACAGTATATTTGGTGACACCAGATAAAATAAATAAAGTCATATAAACATGTAGAAATGAAAATGCCAGCAGAACCAGGATGGTTTATGTTTTACACGGAACCTGCTCTGCTTGGCACGGCGTGTACAGTTTTATAGTTTTACAGGGAGCCAAGCGAGGCTGTCATGGTTTTAGTAAAATAATTGGGTTTTCAGAGTAGGAGGGCTCCGTCTGAAAGCTGTAAATCCAGACGGAAACCTCCAAAGGCTCGTTTCTTCTTAAGGTCAGCAGCTGGGCAACAATTAGGCTAAGTGGGGCAGGAAGATGACATATAACTAACATGTCTTAAAAGTTGGTCCGTAAAAACAAGTTCTAGTTCTTGTCAAGTTTTTGTTTACATTTTTTGGTGTATGTCGAGCGTTTTTGCGCACCAGTGGTTTGGACGCGGACCGGTGCCTGAAAATGTGCCGAGTCAGTGGATAGCGCAGGGAGCCGGTCAGAATCAGAGACTGGGCGCTGTTTGACATTGTGTTTTATACTTTAACTTTAACTTTAATAAACTGAAAGTTTGGCCCGTTACACTTTGCTTCTTCGGATTCATATTTTTTTTAACCTTACATTTACTTATGTTAAATAAGCCTAATACTGTCGGTCCAGGACTCAATCAGTCGAACTTTATTTAAAACTGATGATGTTCTGGAGGAATGTAATCTGACATCAAAGCAGACGCGGGGTGCCTGACAGAAACGGCCAGTATGACACATGGTGACCCAGGCGGCTCCGGGGTTAAGAGCTACTGTTGAACTCTGGAGGAGCAGCCAAACCCCCGCGGTGCCGCGCGCCTCCGTGCGTTACCGGCTCCATTTAAATACCAGCTACGGTGCAGGCGTAGTCACGACAAGGCCTCTGGAAGCAGAGACTCGGTGGAGGAGAGCATTTTCCCAGTATTTAGATCCTGTTACTAAATTGCAATCTTTGATGCAAATGCGCAAACGCGCAAACGTGTGTATGGATTTTAAAACGGACAAATGATTGTGTTTTTTCAAGAGGCATTCAGCATATAAATAATCCTGTAAAGCAATCCGATTCCGTTTGGCTTTGAGAGGACATATTTGAAGAAAAAAGAAAAGAAATTAAATAAAAATAAAGGCCACTTTAAATATTTAGCCTGTCCATCCACAAAATATAGAGAACATCGGTTTCACGTAGTATAGATCACATTACGATTAGTACTTAGATATAAGTAACAAGAGGAAAAACATGAAACTACTGCAAAATTTCTCTATTTTGTGGCCTTCTTTAATGCTAAAGGAAAAGAACCATCTGCAGTATTTATACAGACTTAGTCATTAATTCACCAGATTTGTTTTTCTTAAACTTACCCCAGAACAGTTTAATCCCAGATGCTGTAAAGTAATAGTCTGTGGATTTGTTTGGTGGAAAAGTTCCATTTCCATTTTAAAAATCTGCCTCTGCTGCTCATGCGTTGTCATGAAACCCCTCTGACCTCTTCAGGCACAAAATTAAGATTTTCTTTATCTTCAGCAGGGGGACGTGTTGTAGTTTTATGTGGAGATCATTTTCCTCCAAAGTTTGTGATCTGATCTCTGCTGTCTGTCTTGTCCAGTCCTCTGAGCAGCTCTGTCTCCTCAGCTCAGTCTTTGATGTGTCTGAGTCAAGGGGAGAGGAGTGTGTGTGAGTGGAAAGGGGGTGGGATAGGATGCTGAGTGGGGGGGTTTATCCTGCACAGGACTGAATATTAATATTAAGTTGTGTTGGCCTGAGCTGTGGTCCAGAGAACCCCCCCCAAAGAATTAAGTATTTATTTTTTTTATTTCACTGGAAGCTACACAGTAACAGAATATATAACAATGACCTTCGAATTACAGATTTCATTCTCCAGCGATTAATAGTGGTAGGAAAGATGTTTGAACTGTCTGTTTTGGACTTATCAAATGGGATTTCTGGTTGAAATCTGTTTGAAAACTTTTGAGGATTAATGTGGAAGACAAACAGGTTTTATCCTAAAAACATTCACTCTATGATAATTGGTGCCTGCCCATTTCAGCTGCTTTGAATTATGACTGAAAAAGCACACTGCTGTCCTGAGTAGTGGTATAAGAATTTAGAACACAGATAAAGTTAATATTTGTGTCTGTTTTAAATTCTTGTATTTTATAGCCACGTTTAGGGGGGTTTACTGTAAGTTTGATCATGGTTTGATGACTCTCTAATGGTTTCAATACCTTTGAACCAGGCATAAATCTCACTGTGAACGCACGGCAAAGACTTTCCGTAAAAGTCAAGAATCTGACCATAAATGGTATCGCAACATCATATTCTGGCAAATAATCAGGTTCTGTATAAGTAATAGATATGGCCATTACATTAAGGTTAGAAAGAGATTTATTGTGATGGATTTATGAAACCTGGATGTTTTATAACAAGGGAACGGGTTTCTTCAGTAATAACACTGTTGATGCACTTTGAAGAGATTATTTATATTAAAACAAAAGAACGGAGGGAAGAAGATAAACTGTAAAATAAATAACTAAAAGAAAGTCTTCATGGTTTTCTTATTTTTATGACTGACCTACAACTTTTCTTTTCTCAGCAATAAGGAAAGTTGTTACAATACCATTGGCTCTCAAAACACTATTATCCATGTATTGTCCACACATCCAGATACAAATGGCAATGAAAAGTGTCAAATACTGATTACATCAGAATTCCCCTTGATAACAGTATCTAGGCAATCACTTACATTGTTGATTAACAAAGAGTAAGCTAGGGACAGTATATACTGGATTAGTGAGTCAAGAAACGTGTTCTGTAACTGCAAGGTCATGGACAGCACAGACAAGTCAGCGAAAAGCCAAGTCATGTTGCCTTTGACTTGGCTTTCTTTGGGAGTAGATCTCGTTTTCTGCTGGATGCCTGAAAAATGTAAGCGTAAATGTAAAATGGCACAGTTGATTCTTCCAGAGTGATTTGAATTTGACTCTCGAAAGTTTAGACTCTGTGGGCAGGACACAGGGACAACCCTTCTGAAACAGCATATCACTGGTATATGCTGTCATTTTCATGACGCACTCCAGTAACTAATGCACTTCAACTCTGACCCAATGTCAATACCACCTCAGCTCATGTTCAAACACACAGCGTCTCATACCATACATAACCCTCACCCACCACCAAGGGATTTATACAGTGATTTAGTGTTTAAATTATAGAGGAAATTAATTATCCACTATACTTGCCTGTATCAACATTTTTCCATGTCAGAGAAAAGTTTAACTGGTAGATCTAATAAGGGGCCTGACTTTAAGCTCTGACAACATCACTGAATAAACGGGTCTTTCAGCAGTTATCAAAAGCAACTTACAGTTGCCTGTTATCCACTGAGTTGTTTTTGGCCCGGCAGTCGTAAAAACCCACAGCTGTGGTTTGCCAGCTTCAAGAGGCTGAACAACTTGGAAATTATTTGGTTGTGACAAGCCAGCAAAATGTGTAGGCTGCACGCCTCATGCTGGTGGTGGGGAGTCCATGCTGGCTGCTTCATACATGTGCTGGCGTACATAAGATAGACAGAGACAGGCAGTAAAGACGAGTGAGGGACTAGGGGGGAAATAGGGGGGACATACCTATCCCCACGGGGTGTGAGGAATTTGAACAAATACCTGGCACAGCCATGCCAAAATGGGCAGGGGGGAGGGGCCACGGAGGCATGAGAAACCCAGGCTCCCTCATACGAAGAGATGGACAGGTATAACCACGTATTAGATGGAAATGGAGAAGGTGTGAAGAGTGTGAAGGTGGCAAAAAAAGTTTTAATGAAGAGATATTAGATGCATTCTTAGTATCAAATTTACACAGAGGTGGAAAAAAGGAGCAAGATGAATATAAACCGTGAAACCAGACATTTGGCAACAAATATTGCTGAACTTTAATGTGTTAACATGGAAAAGGAGTGGGGGATGGGGGTGGGGGGGGGATCTGAAAGGGTCTGCATATTTGTCTTTGTCAGAGCACATCAATCTAGGAACTAACAATCTGTGTAGACACATTATATAATTTTTTTTAATTACATTTACCTGAGCTATGGACTTTGTTGCAGTGCTTTGACCTGCAGTCTATGTGTTTCCCCAGATTAATTAGCATCAGTCTCAAGTATGCAAACGTGGAAGGCCTGAGGATGAGGATTGAGAAATTACTCATGCGCTCCTTTGCTTTTCTGTGCTGTTATTTTGAATGCAGCAGTCAAACTGCTGCAACTGCAACCGAGATTATTATTAAATGTGGTCAGTAAATATTAATTTGACTCCATCTACTGTATACTAGTGCTGCAACCCATATTTTATTTTTATTATCAAATAATCTGAAGATAATTTTCTTGATTAATTGATCACCAGTAATTGTTTAGTCTATAAAATTTGTAACAAAAAATATGTAATACAAAAATAAAATATATATATGTATCCAATTTGCAGTCATAAAAAACGGACTTGTTTAGCTGGAACAATGAAATGTTTGGAATTTGTGCTTGAAAGATTACTTAAATGCTTAGTCATTGAATTTGCTTCTGAATGAATGGACTAAGTGTTTATAAGTGTATGCACAGTATATACTATTTAATTGTAAAATCCTTCACTTAATATTTGTTTTATTAATGGAAAGAGAAAACTCCAGGACAGCCTTGTCTGTTGCTCTATCACAGTGCCTGTGCCAGTCAGTGGATTATACTGGCTACTACATATCACGCTAAACTGACGTGTTTCATTATACTAATTGTGTGCTTGTCACCTTCTCTGCCACATATAATATTCTGGGGTTTCTTCATCTCAAGTGTCAAGATATCAAGGGGCCAAATGGTCCCTGAGATGTCTTTGTGCTACTGGGAGTTCACAAGAGGTTGAGCATGTAAAAACAAAATGGAGTTTGGGATCACACCCACACTCCCTTGAATAAACAGCCTTTATTATTCTGTATATCTTAATCTATTTTTGCAGTACACCCAAAAGAAGGGGCTGTAACACGTCTAATCAGTGGGTAGTCACAGTATGACAAACGCCCAACCTGTAAACACTAACAGCTCCCTAACCTTTTCCTGGCTGTCCTTGCGGTCTTCGTTCATTTCATTAATTAGCTCCCCCATTTCTGAGCAAACTGACTGACAAATTGCCTGCGGGTTGACCGTCCTCGGTATCGCAGCCTTGATTAAATGGGCGGACGTTTTCGTGTGTGACAAATGGTTGTTGGATGAGGCTGATTCACAACTTGTGATGAGTTATTGATCCCCCACGCCCACTGCCTGTCTCTCCGTTTACAGTTGCACATCAAATTTCTCCTGTTCCCTCAATACCGAGTCGAGAGTTTATACTGTCTGTGAGTGCACCTTGGTATTTAGCTCCTGTCCTTTTTTTAATACATTGCAGTATAACAAGTTTAGTTAACACATAATTTTGGGCTGAAAAGTGGAAAGCTACTTTGAAAATACGTTGTTTTTATTAATTTATTCATTTTTTAAATGGCAACAACTCCCTTGTTCATTCATTGATTATCTCAGCCCTAGAAAATACCGACTTAGGTCCTGTGGCCCTGTGCCTGATTCAGCAACATTCTTGACTTGAGAAGATCTGTTTGCCTGTGTAAACTTTGAGCTTGATATCTGGTTTTTAGTGAGTGCGTCTGTGCTGGCCCCTGAAGAGGGCAGACACCACACATTGAAACAATATGCGCTTACCCCTGAAATCACAGAGCATTAGATTTGGACCTTGTGTGACCATGACAAAATCTGGAACCTGTTACAGGACGCTGAGTCTGAGTCTGCTGCCCCATCTGCAGAAATCAGATCTACCTTTCACAGGCCCACATGGAACTTTATCAGCATCAACCCAGACAGCAGGGAAGTGAACTCTTACATGCTTACCGAGCAAGATGTTTAGTAATGCCCCCACGCTGATTTGCTGTGAACAGATGTAAAAACTAAATAAGATAAACTGTAAAACGACTAAAATCATGCTTTGATTTCATAGAAAACTCTCATTAATACTGAAGTCCACATTACATGCTCCAGACTCACAAATAACCTTTAACTTTAAAAAGAATTTCCATAAAACCAAACGGGTAAGCAGTAATTGTTTCTCTTGTCATCTCTGTTTAACATCTTTCAAGTTGTAAAACACCCCAAGGTGTGAAGTTCTGCTCCTTTGGTGTCTGCACAGCTGCTGATTTTACATCGCGACGTGTAATTAGGCCGCCAGTAACCAGGTGTGTAGCCCCTGGTCAATCTGCAGCTAATCACCAGTTTAGAATGAAAACTTTCAAGTCCTAAATTGATGCACAGCTTTTTAACTGCAGGGTCATTAATGGGTGGGAAAAATTGTTTCAATCTGCCCACTGGTGGCAGAGGGTTAGTATTGCATGTCCACATGCACATCCAATAATAATAATGGACCAATGACACAATGCTTCAGTGAGGACACACAGATGCTTGCCAACACAAGGGCTTGAACCTGGAGTCTCCAAAATATTCTCTGCTGCAGATATTCCTTCTAAATTATAAAAACTGAAGTCGAGTAAGCACCATGTGAAGTTTCCAAATTGCTGTTGTGCATTAAATCATTCATTGTAAATACCAGTGTATGAAAGTAACCCATGATCGGAGCTAAACAGTGGAAATGTTGGCTCACTGCTGAGCGGCTAGAAATGAGCGCTGCTGGTGGTTTCATGCATCATTTCAAGTCAAACAAGTAAAAAGGAAAGCTCTGATCCAGATGCACATATTTCTGATTGCTTGTTTTAGGCCGCAGCAGCTGCAACGGTTTTCCCCAATCAGATCAGTCACTCAGACATTATTTATGTGAGTTATGGAGGCTCAGTCACAGTAAACATACTGTTTACATATTTCTGAAGCATTTTTAGGCATTTTAAATTAAATTGATAGTAGAAAGATGACAAGAAATGAGATTAACTTTAGCAATAATGTATCTTTAACATTCCTGCCAAAAAAGCAATCTTTTTTTGATAGAGAAGAACATGCAGCCAAGGTCTCTGGCTGTGCTCAAACCAGGGACGTTGCAGTTTGAGGTCAGTGCCTTAAATCCTAAGGCCACCAAGGCTTTCACAGTAACCAGCCGAGTTACCAGTCATAAAGAAGCAACTCTTAATTGATTTTCAAATCCTCTCCTGTTATGTTTGAATAAGAGTGCATTGTTGGGATAATGCACCATTATCCCATTACTAGCCTGAAACTGTAATAGACAAAAACAATCCAGCATAGCATTTGCAAAAACTGTTTGTCTTCATTAAGAACATTCTGCTGGTTCTGATCATTCGCATCATACCTTCCCACATCACTTCCTGTCTGTCTCTCTTTCTCTGTGTCTCTTTCCCCCACCCCCACCCCACCCCTCCCCTCACAGTTTTCCACAGGTCAATTACAATTAGTGTTTTTACACAAACACTTATGCAATTTAAAATGGCACAGGTCGTCCAGCTGCATGTGTAATCTATGTGACATCGAGATTGTCATGTCAACATATTTTGTGTGCCAACACACTGAGATTATTATCATTATTGATGACTTCATGATTTTCAGTTTTTAGTTAAATTTAAGCAATTAAACTCCAGTGAATGACCTTAAATGGTACAAATGTAAGTGGTAAACTGCCCAAATTAAAAGAAAAAAAGTTTAGGTCACCAAAAACTGAAATATCATGAAAATTTCATAGGAAACAGGCCTGGGAAAATGGAGGTGTTCTAAAACTTTTGACCGGTAGTGTAAATGCACAGGGTTTTGATTTACAAATATTTACATGTTTACTTATGTTGTTGGCTGCAGCTCATTGTTGTGGCTGCTGCATTACATCTCATCTTCAATCTGATCCTCATTTCCATAGAGTGACTGAGCTCATGACATCATAGGTCACTTCTTGGGCGCCCTGACAGAGATTAAATCAGATTAAGTATTAGTAAACACACACTGTCGCTTTCTCTCTCTCACTCATACACACACACACACACACACACACACACACACTCAGATAGTATTGCCAAACCATGCTGTGTAAGGTTTACAGTGTCTCCATCACTCAAACAAAAACACACACGGACAGAAAGAGACTCATAAAGACTGTGAAATAAATTACTGTAACAGTAACGTTACAGTAATGTATTGATCAGTCTTGATCAATACAAACAAAATCCTATTTTTTCTAATGATTTTATAACAGATGCAACCTTATATTTAATAATTTCTGTTTATCTTACATGACAATTTAATCTCAGAATTGAAGTCTTACATTTTAAGTGCACAGAACTCAAATAAGAGGTTTATAAAAAAAATAATTAAAACGTTCAGTTATTTTTTAAATTGGCCCACAAATTTATTTAAGGGCATATATTCAAGACTCAGCAATAAACTAGAAATAAAATAATTATTAAACCTTGCATATCTTTACTTTTTAATTATAATACTGCTTAGTTCACTAGACATTTGTGTTACTATTTTGATACTGTAAGTCAATGTGGCAAGTGTTTATTGAAAATAAAATAAAATAAATCAATGTTTCTCAATAAACAAATTAAAGGAGTTATCCGTGATCAATAATCCACGTGTATTGCACATTGAAACTGTGATTTAATATCGATTAATTAGACAGTGATATGACAAGGTCACTCTGGCAGTCCGTAGAGGCGCGTGGTAGTTTCCCACTAGGGACAGATATCATTGGCGACGTGAGCGCGCTCATGCGCCACCTGAGGGCTCGCGGACAGTTGACAGCACCGGCAGGACGGGACAGCTCGCGCACGGTTTCCCTGTTTTTTTTTTCTTAATTTAATTTAATTAATCAACCCGTAAAGAAGGAACTGAAAATACATTAAGGTCGTCACAGCGCGCTAAATTAACGAGAGGAAAATGTCAACAGAGGGTAAGTGCTGACTGCATTTCACTGCGCAAGAAGTTCTTTGAACACCACTTGTGGTTAGAAATAATTTCAAATTGTCGATCACTATCGATTGAATTTAGTCTTTATGGTTGGTGGTACTTAAAGTGTCTCTTAAAAAGCAAGTGAACTCATACTTTTTTAGACAAACTGAAGGGCATCAGGCAGATATTGCAGTTTTATACATCTGGGTTTTGGTCACATCAGTGGCCAAGGTGATACCAACAGGATTAGTATTGTTATTTCAGAATTTTGGTTTGCAGTGTTGTGAGAGTGAGGATGTCTATCAGAAAATAATAATTTGGAAAGTCATAGTTTTTCATTAAATTTTGGCAGTTTTTTTTTTTTTACCTTTGTACTCTGCAGGACTGGGGCATTTGGAAAACAAATAAATACAACAATGTTACTGTGAACAGTGAGCAATGAAACAGTGACAGAGCGAGTACTGAACAGATATGGTGGTGAGAAAGCTCGGTGTGCCCTGATGATTTAGATTTTAATCCTTTTTTGTTTTTGTGACTTGTGAACTGATAGAAAACACAGCTGTATTTTGAAAATAGGTTTTAAAATGACGTAATGCTTCTGGACAACTAACAAAAACAAACTGCCGTGAACCACACGTACAGTACACATGTATTGTGATTTTGAAAGTATCTATAAACCCATTTTGGTTCTTTGCAAAACATACAGGACTGTAGGTAGCACACACAGGGAGACAGATACGTTTCAAATAGCCGTGCCAACACTGGTGTGTAAAGGAAGTTTAAATCTAGAAGCAAGGCATGTTTCAGGAGGCACATGGGGTAAAGCTAAGATAACAGCAATTTTTTCCTCAGCTGTTTTAAAGGGTGTTCATGGTTCCATTTTGTAAGACTTGATTTGTACTGTAAATCAAGTCTCAGACAACCAAACAGGTTATTAATTCTGATAATTTTAGGGTAAAGTAAGGTAAGTAATTTGACCAATATAAAGCATCCAAGGCAGTGAGCAGTATTGCAAATCCAAAAAGTTATGTTGCATGGCAGTGACAGATTAAGAAAAAAAAAAACATGGTAAAAACTGATGAAGCAAAGACCTAAGATATTTTACTTTTAGTCCCAATTGAGGGTCAACGTCCCATAATACAACTCGATTGCATATTTTTCTAGACCCTCCCTGCTTAATAAAGGCCCACGTCATTCAAATGTCATGCCCCATTTTGTTTGTTGTCCCTTGGATTTTTTTAATACCAGACGTAGATTAAAAAAAGAACTTTTTTCCCCAGCCAAGCCTCTTCAACTTCAGATTTTCAAAAGAGGTGGGGTAAATGATATGACAGTACATAATGAGATTGTTTTATAGTATCAATACATTCATATACATATGCAATATTTTAGTCATCCACTCACTTTGGACATTCACAGCATCGTCATAACCAGACATTCTGGGGAACCCTGACATGCTGGTTTGTGTGTGCATTTCAGATGCAAATAAACATCACTCTGTTGTTCATTCGCACATCGGGTGAAAGCAGCTGTTGCAGTCATGACATGCCGTTGTGCACTGGTTAGTCGAGATCTGGTGATCTTCCAGCAGCAGGCATCACCATGAATTTTGGATTTCTTTTTCTCTTATTTTTACACTGACTAATTAGAAAAATAGAAACTTGCGCACAATGTAATTCAAACCAATACAACAAGGAGGCAATAAGTACATATTTACAACCTTTAGGAAGCTTTTTTAATGACTGAATTACACTGAAAAGACTTTCTAAACAAATATAAGGTGATTTTTTCTATACAGGGTGAATAACAGAAATAGAAAGACAGATCCCGTGACAAGGCAGTTATGTGTGTATTTTAGTTGTATGTTAATGTTTTTTTATTATTTTTACAGAATAGGCATAGGAGATAAAACAGTGTGAATGAGAAAAAACTGTTATGTTGGCTGTAACTTTATCAGTCTTGATCATGTATTCTTCAGAGTTCTGAGTATTTTCTTAATTAGAAAAGAGTCGTGCAGAGTTTTAACCAGCACATTGCAACCTGCACCATCTTAACTCCCCTGATTAACATTTGGTCGTCATCACACATTGACCTCGATCACTGCACACAGCTGAGGGAGGGCAGCGGAAAAGTTTCAATTAGATGGAATAAGGCCCGGTGCCAAAATGACTCCACACTTGTGCTTATTATCAGATGTTTTCATAAGAGATAAAGAGAGAGAGAGAGAGAGAGAGAGAGAGAGAGAGAGTGTGTGTGTGTGTGTGTGTGTGTGTGTGTGTGTGTGTGTGT
>JBBMJY010000025.1:9940364-9983634 GCA_037833715.1 Toxotes lorentzi | reverse complement strand
ACACACACACACACACACACACACACACACACACACACACACACACACACACACACACACACACACACACTTCCCTCATCGCCTCCTCTAGCTCTTGTCGTCAGTTGTCCAGCGACACTTCAGCCCAATAGCTGAGATAGCAGACCTGAGAGCTTGTTCATGTGGTTGTGTTGGCAGGAACTACAGTAGAGGCACCAAGGTCAGGACTTCATCCTCACACATTTGTACATAAACTGCACAAGTCTGGCACAATCTGTCTTTGAATCCTTAGCTACTTTCCATACAAGAGCTTCACCAGTATTGCACTGCAAGCATGAGGTCAGGCTTTCCTTGTGCAGATAGACCTCTCTGAGCATCTCATTCAGTTAACGTCATGGAAGCTGATATAGAAGTGAATGAGCTTCTAACTTTCTCTCTGAATGATCATTTTATAAATATAGCTGAAATCTCAGCACAATCGTTCCCTTTGACTTATGGGTATGGTGATTTTGTCAGATGAAATCTGGGCTATAGAATTAGGATTTTAGCGGTGCAGACCAGCAGCCTAGAAATGGGTTAGAAGTGACTGCTGGTTAGCGTGCAGTCTTAATGGGCCACATTTCACTATTTCGTACTTGTTCCATTGTCTGACAACAGAAAAAATGTAAACGAGAACAGCTTTTTGGGGAATTTGGCTGCATTAAATTACTGTGCATGTGATTAGCGTATTGTTAATTATTGTATTGCGTCATCTAGTGACGTTTAGCAACTTTTCCAGCAGGCTTTAGCTAATTTCCATTGAAAGTAGTTATTTGCAGCGGTTCTGCAACAGTTTTCAATGTCCAGCTCTATTCTAGGTTTTGACTGAGTTCTGTTAAGACTTTAAATTACTATATGGTCCAGACTGAGTGCAGTCTGAGTTCCAGTATTGTTCTAACATTTAGTCTGTCTCTACTTGATAAGCTACCTTTACAGTTTATCACAAAGGGGATATTCATGCATTTTTATAAATCCAGGACTGATCTGCATTCCTTTCACCTTTTTGATATATGTATTAGTAGTGATTGCACTGCCCAAAAAGATGCACTACATTATTTATTCATGTTGTAAGATGAAAAGTTGGGGGCAATAGTTGTTAGATTCAAGGACTCATACTCCTTTTTTCTCCAAATTCTGCGTATGTGCTACCATATCCTACCTGTGTGTGTTTATAGATACTCTAGCCACTTTCTATAACAGTAGTGGCTCTTATGTAAGTCCTCTGCGGATTAGCAAAACCATCGGTGAGATTACCAGAGTCACGAGCACAGCTGTAATCCACAGCATATCGCCATCTCTGCAGCAAGACATACCACCTCATCACCCAAAGTCCAAATTTATCCCAGTGCTTCTTCTGAAGTACAATCCCAGTCTCAACCTTTGACCACGACCCCTCACCCAAATTCTTCCAGTCTATTGGCTTTGATCCACTATTTATCAAAGATTACATACCCTGTACCACTTGGTATCCTGCTAGCGGGGGTTCCTTCCTGCTTCCCGCCACAGTCCAAAGACATGGAGATTCATTTAACTGGCAACTCTAAATTGTCCATAGGAGTCAATGCGAGTGTGAATGGTTGTTTGTCTCTATATGTCAGTCTGGTGATGTGTCAGACTTGCGACCTGTTCAGGCTGTACCCCGCCTGGATGGATGGTGTACTTTCAGATACTGATTTGTTGTTCAGTTCTACATGAATAGAATTTTTCAGAAGATACAGATGGTAAGTGAATAAATAGTTTCTCTCTGTTTTCTCTCCGTTTCTCTTCATAGGCTCCATAAGTGCACAGGTACATCTTGGTGAAGTTTTGCCTCTTGAGAGATTGGTTGTTCAGACTGGCTGTGTCTGTGGGAAAACCTCCACCAATATTTGACCTAAATCCAGTAACAATCTGAGGACCAGAACCAAACAGATCACCAGCGGGAGGTTTCTCATCTTCATCTATTTAGGTATTTATCATACAGTATACTTTATAACACAGTATACTTCATATTTGAACTGACAGAAAATTTGAGCAGATGCCTTACTGGGAAGAAAGAACAATCTATTTGAGACAACAAGAGTGAACAATATGTGTAACCACTGCAGCATCTGTGACAGCACTGTTTTATAAAATCTACCTCATCTTTCATTCTCTTTTTGTTTGTTCTCATTTCTTTTCAAGACTGGCAATGCATTAGACAAGGAGGCCCCAAAACAAGGAAATGCAAAACAGACGCCAACGACTCTGCAAAGAGAACGGAACGTTCAGCAAATTCTTTTGTTGTCTTCTCCTGTGAATCTTCTCCCCAAATCATCAAAGCTCAGTGCTTTTACGTAACATGAGTCAGAAAGGAAGGTCGACACACAAGTGAAGATGAACCCATATGTCACTTCTCACTTCAGGAGGGATCTCTTTCCCCATTTCCATTTGTTGTAGACCTTCGTCTACGCTGCTGTTACTGGTTGGCTGAAATGGCTTCTTCCATATTTGTACAGATATAGTAGTAGCTGTTGTCGAATGTTTTTGAGTTCTGTTTGTACTTGCCACAGTTCAGGGTTGGATTTGAGGGGCTGATTCTGTCCACTCTTCTAAAGAGACTGGATGTGGATACTTCATATACTTCATATACTGTCATGATTCAGTAGTAGAGTTCTCTGGAGATGACTGGGCAAGGTAAATACTACACTATAAACTAATCTTTTCGTTGCCCGATGTATTTGCGCATATCCCTTTTGCTTAATTTAAACTTTATCCGTTTTTAAGACTTATTTCTGTCCATTAAGGAATTCTGAATGCTCATGCATGCTTTTTAGGTAGTAGTTTATGGTGCAGTCTTGCATGTCTTTATTAGCACATTGCATCTGCATATGATATTCATCTCTGTTGTTTGCAGAAACTCCCTCTGATGTTCAGATAGCCTTTTGTGATTTGGTTCACACAGGGATGTTGAGTAAGAGCCTACAATCCACAAACCCAGTTTTGCTCTCAGCCACCTCAGTTCTCAGCTCTTCTCCTCTTGTGGCATACACCTGATTTTTCAACCTTGGCACCAGACCTCCAGAAAAATGTAGAAAACTTCCTCAGGTGACCTGTGTACTTACCTTTTCCTCCACATATTCTTCCACAAAAAACGAGTAATGCTGGACACAGATGAAAGTAATCTCTCTGTGCTGTTTTCTTCTCTTCTTCTTATCTTTTGTCAGGCACAGGCGAATTCTCAGCCGTAATGCTGAGCTGTAATGAGGTATGTCTGTTCTGAGAGACTAACTGTTGCAGATGTTTGCTAACAGCAGTGTAGTTCAGGCAGTACCCGAAGCAAAATTTTCACCAAACTGACCAATGGCCATCAAACAAATATGCAGACCCTCTGAAAGAAAATGTGAAATTGTTAAAGCAGTGACTTGACTGAACAGCAAATGGCAAACACAATGGCAAATGTGTCAGCTGGGCCCCTCTTGCAAAAGTGACATTTCCTTGACTTGTAAAGACAAATGGAAGTTCTAGTCTGCTGAAAACAGATAAGTTGTGTGAATCCGCTTGCACCATTATATTCAGTGTTCTAAGACATGTTGGTAATGAATTATGATGATGAATAATGTGTGTATGCATTTAATTTTCTGAAAGTACTGTATTCTTTATTTCCTCATGCCCATACCAAGGGGTTGTGAAACTTGGCAGAACTTTGATCGTAAGAATTGGCATGTTTTATGTTCGTTCTTTTGACTGCATGTTGGAAATGATTTTATCATATCACCCAGTTGGAAGTTAATATGGAATCTGCCTTGTATGCCAGATTTGCATCTTGTCACAATATTATGAAAGGTACCCTATAATGAGCTGTAAATCCTTAAAATGTTTTCTCCATCCTCTTATTCCATTGCATTACACCTGCTTGAGGCTTCCCTTTTTATTGTTGTGAACTGAACTGAACCAGCAGTGCATGCTCTGGTGATGCCTGTTGAGGCCAACCCAGCCCTGCTTCTCCTTGTCAAACCAGTCCTTGCAAACGGGGGGTTTACAGAAATAGATTTCCTGTTCTACTGCTGACCTCCTTCATTTCAGCTCACCTCACTTTACTTAGTCATTGAGTATGACTTAACTGGTTTATTAATGAATGTACCTGTGGATCTACTTCAAGAAAGCCTGCTTTGTTTTCTGAAGGATCTATCACTCAGAAGACAGACTTTACAGAGAAACAGCATTACAGTTTCCTGAAAGCACACTGACAATATCCTTGGAGGGAACTATCCTCTGTTTTATCATTTGCCACTATGGACCTACAATTATCTTTTCATTAAGGAGCACTGAAAGACCAACAGTGTTGACAGTTGCCACACTTAACTTCACTTACTGTATCAGGGTGCTTACTTACCACATCAACAGTCAAATCAAGGCTCACTAAGAAATACTGAGAACTTCTGTGTAACAGAGAGGAGACTTTTTACATGATGGGAGCGGCACGTGTGAAACGCCGCTTCAGTGCTGTGGTGGATGGGCCAGTGGAGGAGGAGGAGGTCATGAGGCTGGCACAGAGTGCTGCAGATACGGCTAGGGCAGGGGGGAGCCCAACGGGGTCAGGGACCCCAAGCAGCCCCTCACCAACCCATGCCCTCAACGGCAAAGCTCTACCTCTTCAGAGCAACACCAACAATGCACGGAGGCAGAGTGCCATTGGAGAGTCAGTTGGGGGAGATGCAGGAGGAGAAGGCAGGGTGAGAGCAGGAGGAGAGTGCTCCGGGCTAAGGAGTGGAAGAGGCAGTAGTGGAGGAGGAAGGAGGGAAGGCCGGTCATCCTCAGACCAGGATTCACTCTCTTCCCCCTCCACTACCAGCCGCCGGCGCATCAGGCGCTCAAGCCGCCGGCCCCGACAACGCTTTGTGGGCAAGGACGGACGCTGCAACGTCACCTTCGTCAACATGAGCGAGAGGGGCCAGCGATATCTCAGTGACCTCTTCACTACCTGTGTGGACATCCGCTGGCGTTGGATGCTGGTCATCTTCACCCTCTCCTTCCTTCTCTCCTGGCTTCTCTTTGGATTTGCCTTCTGGCTCATTGCCTCCGCGCATGGGGACCTCTCCATTCGGCTTATCCCCAGCACAGGTTCTTCTCTGGGATCAGGAGAGGCTGGTTCTGGAGGAGAGTCTGATAGAGAGGCAGTTGTTGAGGAGCCATGCTTCCTCCAAGTGAACAGCTTCATGGCGGCCTTTCTATTCTCCTTGGAGACGCAGACGTCTATCGGTTACGGATTCAGAAGCGTGACCGAAGAATGCCCCCTGGCGGTGGTGGCGGTCGTTTTGCAGTGCATTGTGGGCTGCATTATTGACGCCTTCATCATCGGGGCAGTCATGGCAAAGATCGCCAAGCCCAAGAAGCGCAACGAGACACTGGTGTTTTCCGAAACAGCTGTGGTGGCACTAAGGGATGGAAAACTCTGCATGATGTGGAGGGTTGGAAACCTACGCAAGAGCCACCTGGTAGAGGCTCATGTCAGAGCACAACTACTGAAGGTAAGTGGAGGAAAGATGTATAATGACCATGTTTGAATAAAGAAAAAGCTATGTGGCAATGAAAAAGGAGATAAGCCTTTTCTTTGTACAGAAAGGGCCAAGGAACTGATCAAGTTAAAATGAAAGTAAAAAGTATCAAAAAATAGAGGTTGCTACTGTGAGAGATAGCAGGAGAGGAAAAAAGGTTGCAGTAGAGAGGAAGAGAGAGCGCTGAGACCATCTGGCCTGTATTCTGTGGACCGTAGTTAATGAGAGCTTGTTTTATTTTCCCTCAGGGGTTAGGAAGATTTACCATGGATTAACTTGCCCACAGTTCTTTAACTGAGAACTATTGTCCTTTGTCATCTCATTTTCCCTTGTGTGTACTGTATCTTATGTGGGTTAGATGATTGTACTGTATGCATGCTTATGTGTACCTTACTGTCCGTCAGGTCTTATGTGAGTAGTTTTAAACATGTTTTGTTTTTGTTTTTTTTTTGTTTTTTGGGGGGGTTGATGCCGTGTGTATATTCATGTGTGTATGCTGCCAGAGTTGGCCGGAGGGTCAAAATCACTGAGAAAATTTGATATCCTTTAATAGCATGACTATATCAAAGTTCAGACAGGGCAGATAGGATTAAGTTTGCGAGGATCAAAGAAATACAATTCTAAATACTGGAACTGGATATTGCACTAAAGTAAGGGTTGGGTGAGTGATAAGCCTATGCATTGGTAGTATGACTAAAGAATGACTCACATTTTTCAAATTCAGCTGAATATAACAAACAAATACTAAGCCTTTTGGGTCAGGGCAAGAACTTTAATTTCCAATGCTTTTCTCATATGACCTTAGGAAATGGTGTTAAGTGTATTCAAATAACCAAATGCCCTCTGTTCTGTACCACACATAGCCAGAATTACAGTTTAATTTTATTATTTTTTATGGTCCATTATACTTGATCATGTCCTGCCTGCCTTTTGCTTTTGTTTGTTTCATATTGGAAATCGTTTCTAGATTCCATCTAATATGTTCCCCACATATGCGAATCAATTTTGCAACATCTAATATGGAATGGAACTAATTCGTGACTTTGTTTTACTCTCTATTCCCAACCTGCTATTAGCCAAGGGTGACACCAGAGGGAGAGTTCCTCCCACTGGACAACGTAGACATCAATGTGGGGTTTGACACTGGCACTGACCGCATCTTCTTGGTCTCACCTGTCACAATTGTCCATGAGATCAATGACGAGTCACCCTTCTTCGAGATGGACCGAAAGACACTTGAAAATGACTCTGAGTTGGAGGTAGTGGTCATACTCGAGGGAATGGTGGAGGCTACAGCCATGACGACACAGTGTCGTAGCTCCTATCTGGCTTCCGAAATCCTCTGGGGACACCGCTTTGAACCAGTGCTCTTCGAGAGGAAAGACTGCTACCAGGTTAGAAAGGAAGGATAGAGTGATATACAGGAAGGATATGGATTATTTCTTTCCCTTAATGCTAAGTCTGAAATAAAGTGATATTGATTATTTTACTATAGTTGGGATGGGTGTATTATATGTGTTTATTGTATTATAAGTGTTTTAAGCCACATTTGCAGCATGGCTCTAGGGATAGCAATGTTGTGTGGTGAATCCATCTCTTTGGTCCATAATGAAATATCTCAACAACTGTCAGATGGATTTCCATGAAATTTTGTACAGACATTCATGGTCCCCAGTGGATGAATCTAATGACTTCTGTGATCCCCAGACTTCAGGTCAACATCAAGTCAAAATCTGAACAGTCAAAATGTAGTGTAATATCTCGACATCCACTACATGGATGACGCACAAAATTGAAACTGATGGTTTCCATATGATGTATCCTAATTGCCACATGACTTGTCTATAGCGCCACCATCAGGTCAGAATTCCAATTTGTCCAGTACTTTGGTTTATGACCAGTCACCTGCAAAAGCAATGAAATTCCCATCAGCCTCAGTTGTACCTTCTGTTTAGAGCGCATCAATAATGTTGCTAGCTAACACAGTGGCTAGCTAACACACAAATATTATGTAATTCTTGTGTTCTGCCCTTTTCCTAGGTGGACTATTCGTTCTTCCATCGGACATATGAAATCCCGAACACACCTTCTTGCAGTGCTAAAGAGCTGGCTGAGCAAAAATACATTCAAAGTTCACGCTCCTCATTCTGCTATGAGAATGAAGTGGCTCTGCAACTCGTCTCCCCGGATGATGAACTTGACCAAGACCCTGAGTGTCCCTCCCCACCTTCACGAAGGCAGTCCCTGGCAGAACATCTCCACTACAACTGAACTTGATGGACAGCAGACCTGGAGGGAAAAGAGAGAGCAAGCTGTCCCGGGAGTTTAGAGGAAGTACAGGCAAAAAGAGAGGTTTAGACAGGAATGAGCAAACCAAGAGAGACAAGATTAAAAGTAGATAGGACCATGATTTTTTCAGTGTCAGGATTGTTTACAGTAATTAGACAGGAGAGAAGCTCCAGAATAGGAGCAGGTTAAGAGATCCATTAGAGGTTTGCAAGATTTAGATGAGTACTATTGTACGAATTAGACGATTTTTCATAGAAATAGAAAGGAAATGGACAGATAGAAAAAGAATGTGAGGTTTGAGTCAGTCTGCTGGGGAGATGAGTTACTACACTGACCTAGTTGTCTGATTGGCCCTGGCAATCTTTCATAATCACTGAAAACTTGTCTGCTAAGTCTCACATCTGGCCCATCACTATCACAGCACACTCATCTGGCTCTGATGCCTGACTGACAGGGTATGCAACACCACCCCCTTGTGGCTATAACCTACAACCGCACCTCCATTTTTGGGATCCTGGAGAACATTTTGACCTCTATTTTAGATGGCTTCTGGATACAATAAATGGTAGTGTACTTACTACTCAGGAATGTATTCCACTAAGATGCTGACTTATCACTTTAATGTTTTATTTTCTTATGGTAAGTATGGATAGTGTGCATTTTGTGATACTATGACCTTGGGGTGGCTGTTGAAAATGTCGTTGAGTTTTAGGCTTGGCTGCTTTTAGAGCCAAAGCAAGCAACAGAAACATGGGGAAACAGCTGAAAACTTGCAGCGGGTTTGAGCGGTTTCTGTCCCATGTAATGTACTGGATGTTGTTTGTTTTTTGGCTTTTTTTTTTTTTTTGTAATGCACACAGTGTTCTTTGATTGTGACATTCGCTTTATTTAATCTACCATTTTGTGTTGAGTTTAATACCACGAGGACAGAGGAAGCATTGTAGTGTTAGTCATATTCTCTGCAGTGATACATGACAGATGAAGTTGGCTGTGTCCAGACCAGTTACTTTTCACCATACTTTTTTTCTTGCACTACTACCTTTTCATGTTCTGATTTTCAAAAATCAACCACACTGTATTGTTTTTCTCTGTTACTTATGGAATCTAGTAATTAGTGACTGCACTATAACAGTATAATCTTTTAAGTGTCTTGGCACTTGGGTGAGTTTAGATGTTTTGGACTGAATCTAAGGCAGAAGGAACTGCTCTCATTGACTCTGTAAATGCACCCGAGGCCTGCAGGCACCTCCAACATCACTAGGACAGTACTGGGTTAAAATGAGTGGATGAGGTTTGTTCCTACATTTCTGAGAGTAGAAAAACTGTCTACCATCCTCACAAAATGATGAGGATCGAACTGGAAACTAGATGACATTCATGGAAAATTGTTCTATATTTTTTGTGCCCATAAAATCATGTGACACCCTCCTAATTCTAATGTGTTACTGTTGGTTTCTCTCACAAAATGTGGGAACAGTCTTGTGGGTGGTGCCTTCATGAGAAATTTACCACTGGCCCTTCATCTGCATCAGTTAATTTCCAGTGTACTCAAATCTTATTTTTGTTGTATTTATTTGCATAATGCTATTTATACAAGTGTTTTTCAAACACCCCAACATTTGCAGTATGTTGTTCTAAGCAGACAAAATGTCTATGCAAATAGCGACTGTGAATCTGCTCAGTGATTGAGTAGTATACAACCATGCACTGATAACAGATGTTTTTAGCTGAATTATAAGATAGACTATGTAATAGCTGAACTCTGTAGTTCTCTGAAATGTTCTCATTTATTTTAGATTCTGTAACATTTTACAGTACATTTTGCCACCTGAGTATTTGATTACAGATGGTGTTGGTAAAAGAGGGATGGAGTGTCAGGAATGTACCTTGATATATGTTGACCAATAATCAGCCTGTCCTACGCACAACCTAGGAACTTGTTCTTTTTACTTTGCACTAAAGTAATACAGTATATGGAGACTAATATCACTGATGAAGCTCTATAACAGCACAGTAGTGTTGCTGGATCAGCACAGGTTAACCTCAAAGCATCAGTCGCAGTGTTTGTGACTCATTTGTTTTAACTCATTTGAGTTATTGAAGAGATATTCTGCGGTAACCTCAGGGGTTTGAGGCATTGATGACATATTATCTATTACAATTAATGTTAATGCTGTTCTGTGTTTGTGTCTTCGCTTACACTTCTCCTTTATGGCTACCATGTTCTATTTATAGGCTGCACGATGGGTCATGTTTTTCACCCTGCCTCCACTTCCATGAAATGTAACTTGAACTTATAGCACCATCACTTTAACCATGATAGCGCTTTTTTAAACACCCCAGAAAGAAACAGACAAGTGGATTATTTGGTAATTTCACTGGTTTCTTAGGATTCACTACTCTCAGTAAACATACTACATTTTAAAAAAAATCATATGTGTTTATAATACACATAGTGTAAAATACATAGTATACTGTAATACTTCATACATTTTTAATAAACTAGTGAGATGGAAGCATTAAAAGCTGTACCTACCTTTCCTTGGTTATTTTTCTAAACTAAAGGGAAACCTCTCTGCTCCGAAGTTGGGATGTAATTTCAGAGCTGCCTCAGGCACAGAGCACTTCCAAGTGAAAATGAACTGTGTTGTAGAGCAAATAAAACAGGGACTGAATTGCGATTATTGGTCGATTCTTTATTTATTCTCTTCGTAGCCCTCCTTGCAGCTCATGCTGTAAGTCCATAAGACTCTTCTTGATGCAAAACAAATGACCAAATCTTGTTTTTTCACAAAAGGTAGTGCAAGAAATATTGATGTTTTCTACATTTAAACATCCTCTTGGAATATAAAAATATCAGTGGTTTATGTATTTATTTGTTTATTTTTATTCTCCTGTTTCTCTGTCTTAACTGGCCCTCTACTTGTGACATGCTAAAAAGAACAAAAATCTGTTAATTGTGTGGTAAAATCTGTTGCCAAGATATTTACTTAGATGTATATTTACTTAATATAGATATTTTTGCTTAAATGTATAGACAAATTAACAGTAATTTTTATTCATAGGTTATATGTTTAGTGGAGTAAATGTATTTTTCTGTATAGGACATTATATATGCTACATTAACATTTCATACGTTTTTAGCTATGACTCCTATGTGACATTTACATTGGTGTAAAAACGTATCACTAGACCCGGAACCCTGGTACCTCGGGTACACGGGTTCAGTCGGATTTTCTGGGATGATCTGAATCACGCGCCTGGAGTCAGATCATTCCAAGTAAACCGCGGGTTGTGTTTGCTCGGGGAATCAAGCAAATCCGATCCCAGATCAGTGTCTGCGGACACTCGCTGACACAGACGTGGTAAACAAAGGGCGCGCAAATTTCCCCACTCTAGCGCGAGAGTGCCGCACTGCCACCTGCTGCAACACTCCCATTGGCTTTTTGACACGTCAGTCACTGTTCTCCCCGCCTCTGGTCCCTTATCATTGGTTAGTGGCGGAGATAGCCGCTCTTCCTTCAACACAATTCGTCGCCGCACCCGTTTCATGCCAGTTTTGGGGAGGAAAACTCTCGTCGTATTCAAGAGGCGGGTCTGGCGCTCGGTTGTAGATTTTGATTGGAGTCGTTTCTCTCTGAGGTTTGACTAAGAACCGTCTGCTCGTACCCGGTTGGTCCTCTGGCAGGAAGCTGTTCTCCGGGGCTGAAGCCGTCGCCTTGCCCTCACTGCTCTCCGTCTGTTTTATTCCCAGTGTGTGCGGCTTCACTGAGAGAGCGGTGCAATGATAAAAGCCGCATATGCGGTAGGCTATACACCTATCAGGCAGGAAAATACCCAAGAAACAGCCTCATCCCGGTTCTCCTCGCACCACAGCCTTATCCACGACTCAGAGCGGAACCTGAAGGTGAGAGATTTAATTGCCTTTACCCTAATCCAACTGGTAAATAGCCGGTGTAATATCCTGAACGTATCATATTTCAGAGGAGCTGGCTAACCTCTCCTGGTTAGTCTAAATGCGGTGGCATAACGCCTAAAACGAAACGGTGGTCAGACTAGAGGCGTTTATGCCGGCTTGATCTTTATGAACGCCTTCGAAGACCTGAAGTCTGGCCAAGGGAAACTGTGTCTGTCCAGTGGCCTTATTATAAAAGATTTCGACCCATATAATTATAAGGTTTAGGCCTACTGAGAGATTAGTGTAAAATATATTAACGATAACAACAACAATAGTAATAATAATAATAATAATAAAAACCTACTTATTATTTTCAGTGATAATGGCTCGGTTTTGTGGCTGCCACATGCATGTGGTTCACAGACTCATTAAAAGGCTGGGGCCCATGTGATTGTTCATGTCTTATGTTGAAGGTGTGGTTGGCTTCGTCAGTTTTTGTGCCGGAGCTACAGTCTCAAAATGCAGGTGATTTATAGGGGTCACGCCGCAGCTGTACTGCTCTGCAGCCGCACTGTAATTATTATAGCCAGTGGCTTAATGATGTCTCCTCTGCTCACTGTCCGCTAAAGTGCGCCGATGTCACAATATCATCACCGAGGCAATGCCACTTCGCATCAGAGCTGAAGAAAAAGGCGTTTCCAGCCTCGCCTGCCCGTTTCACACAATCACGCGCAGGCACCCACACGCTAATTACACAAATGCACAGATACAAGCACGTACATATACACACACAGCACAGGACCCCCCGCAGTGAATGACCTCAGTTCAAACTCAGGAGGTATTGTCTGTGGGCTGCTGCTGAGTGTTCAGGGTGTTGCTATGGAGGAGAGCAGTCAGATTTTGGCAACTCCAGCTGCTGCAGGACGAGTTTGCTGGTCAGTCCAGGCTGTACTGCGACAACCTGTGAGGTCTCTGTCTATGTGTGTGTGTGTAAAGATTTTGCTTTAGGGGAATCACTGGCATTGATGGGACTCAGCAGCACCAGTACTGCAACTATATGAGTAAAAACCTGTTATACGATCATTGTTAAAGATGATTTAGAAATACTATTGAGTTGTATGGAGACAAAGGAATCACATATGCTAATAGGGCAGAGAGTGGGTTATATATGGCTATGATAGGACAAGGCTGACAATATTTTTTATTTTTCGTATTGTCATCAAATCCTGTAAAAAGACAAATAATGAATTGACCATATTAACAAGTATTGTCTATGTAGCCCAGGCCTGATAAAGCTCATCCCCCTGTGCCATAGACCTTCACTATTGACCAAAATCTATTAAAAGCACATCAGTGAGCCACAGTGTTGTCCTGGGTGACATATTCCTTCATTACCATGAGCACAGTACCGCTGTAGATTATGCTCATGTCCCAAATACACTTTTTAGGTGAGGTAAATACTCAGTAGAGCAACAAATAGCAAGAATAGTTTCAAACAAATGTTTGAGCAGAATTTGCCAAAAGTGCTCAGCTGTAAATTACAGGTCAGGGTAGGGAAGTCGGAAATTATTGAGAGTTGGACCAACTCCTTGTTAGTTTTAGTATCTTCATGGAATTTGAGAAAAGTAATTTTTTATAAAGATGCCGGCCTTTAAGAACAGACACACAGCTGTTGTATGCCACAGAGGGATCAACATACTTTCCACACTGACTTGCTGGGTGGTGGTGGCTTCTTTTGTCAACATCTTTACTCCACACCCAGAGTCATATTAGAGTAACAGGTATGGTGACGGCAGGGTTGGGGACTGGGCCCTGTCATGAACAGACAGAGAGAGAAAAACTGAGACTGTGATGCGTAGCAGGAATCAGGACTGATGACATACCTGCTGAGGCATGGAGACGCCTAATAGTTAACACAAACACCATGCAAGTCGGTACAATAGCCTTCATGTCTACTCAAAGCTGACATTCACACTCAAGCTTGTTTCATCCGCTATAGTCACTCATGAAGACATTGTGTCATCTCATTCCTCCATACCTCCTAGTTTTGATCATGCTGTTGTAATGCTCTGTTACATAGGTTTAGTAATCAGCAAATGAATTCATCAACATCTCTCAAACATTAGGGCTCCAGAGATGATTTAAAGGGTTTTCTTCATTCCTAAATTGTAAGTATCCATCTTAAAAAAAAATGGGGTTTAGGGCTCATGGATTTAGATAAAACCCCACTACTCTCAATATCCTACAAAATATGTCAAGATACAGAAGCCTAAAATTAATGTGCTTTAATATCAATAATGGATTTTTTACCATTAATGATTAATCACTTACTGTGCAATAAGTCCATGTAAAGACTCCCTTTAACAGCTTTGTGAATGCTAATGGTCCTGTGCTAATGTTATGGGAGTTAATTTAATTACCAGTTTCCAACTTGTAAATACCGTTCACGTCAACAGCCAAGATGTAATTTTGACAGGGATTTTTCTGAACCTGCCTGTGAGAGCAATGAAAGGTGGGTGCACTGTAGAAGCCAGATTCTGTCACTGAAGGGAATTAAACCCAGTGTTGCATTGTCCATAGACAGTATTTTTTCTTTTCCTACTTTCCTGTGCAACAAACTGTAGGGGTTGTATGATGGTTGTAGTAGTGCGTGCATGTCATAGACACAGGAATACATCCCATCTGAAGTGAACCCTGCATAAGACACTGTGGGTCATCTACCATCCTGACCCAGTGCTAATACTGTGTGTACCACTCATGAGCAGCAGTCACTGGTAAATGGTCAGAATGGGTCATCCTGGATAGGGCAGCATCTACTTGTCATCCCTACTGCCCTCAGTGGAAAGTTTTACTGTCACAAGTTTTCTTTCTCTTCACCAAGTGAACTTTTCTCACGGAATCTTAGTTGTCAAAGCAAATCTAGAAACGTCCTGTTATAGTATTTACAGTGGCTCTGACTGGAGATTGCTTTATGTTTCAGAGTAGTAACCACTTCCAGTTACAGTCACCTCCTCTCTCACATGACACCAGCCCCTAAGGCGATTCAGCATTTTGGCTCCACTGTGTCCACTGGTTCTCAGAGAGCCCTGTGGCCTGTAAAGGAAGGATGCTTCATTTTCTTTCAGTTAACAATATATTCAGTCCAGTCTGATCCTCTCTCCTCACTGCTATCCCACCCTTTTCCTTTGCCCTCGCCATCCCTCCCCCTCTCACTGTCATGTCAGTTTACTCAGTCGATTGATGCAGCTCGCTGTTCCTCCATTCCTTCACCCACCAATCTTTCTGCCTTTCTTCCATCCCTGTCCTCTCCTTGATTTGCTGTGTCTTTCAACTAGGCCATCTCTGGCCTAATCTCAGCTAGATATAGCCTGCATGCTACTTGCGTGCTACTACTGCTCTTCCTATATGTGTGGGTGGGTGCCAATGAAGTGTATGTCTGTAATGCCTTGACGCAGAATCATGTCAGTGTCACTGTCTGACAGTCCTTTACATCATCCATGGCGTTCCAGTTTTCAGCCTCCCACAAGAGAGTAGAGAAGGAGTGAAATGGCTCAACGCAGACTAAGTTTTTATTGTCCCCCTTTTTTTCTCCTCTCTTCTTTCCTCACTCAGTGCCAGTAGTACCATGTCCAGGTCAACGGGGGGCGGTGCCAACGATGTCACCCGCTTCCTGTCAACGGGGGCGGCGCCAGGGTCTCCCACCTCCAACTCCATGTTCTCCGCTGCCAGCCAGGCCGACTGGGCAGCCAAGAGGCTGGTGTGGGTGCCATCGGAGAAGCATGGCTTTGAGGTAAGCTGGTGTTGCCCTCTCAGAGGAGAAATGGATGACCTTTTAGGCTTTTGTTTCCAACAAGCACCAACATCTACTTGAGAACAGAAAGGATGTGAAGAGATTAAACAAGTTGAAACTCAGGGTTAAATGCTGTATAATTTTAGAACTTGTTTTCACATCTCTTTTTCTCACAATCTGACGATTAGTTCTTTGGTAAATGATTAGCCCCAGGTATGTGCCTTCCACTCAAGGCGTGTCACAGGTGGGGCAATGCAGTACAGGGTGTGTGTCTGTTCATATGTGTATGTTATCAAATTTAGTTTTCTTATCCACATGACGATGCCCTATTTTTTATGCTTTCCTTCGTCCTGTTAGATACTTGAATAGGCCTAACACATTAAGCCCTAATGACTATCACAAGGCCATTGTCATAATATTAATTAGTTCCACTTAGCCTCGGTATTTGCATAACGCACATTTTTAAGTTTTCATTGGTGCATACTGTAGAATGTGACATATGAATTCGATGTCCTATCTCTGAGTCTCCCTCTCTCTGCTGGACTGGTTTCATAGAGAGCTCTATGAATAGAACAATACTCTCCTTCAGCCTCCTAATGTTAAAGAGGCCGTTGCAAGACACTGACTTCATTTTACACTCATGATCTGAGAATGGCACTGTTGGACAAACACACTCTCACACACTCACACGCACACACACACACACGCGCTGAAAACACACATTCATATACTGTGCACTCGCATAAACACACATAAAGACACGCACACTTTCATCCAGTTTAATATTCTCAGTTTGTAGTTCACTCTGTGACTAATGTACACCCACATGCACAAAAACACAGACACACACATACAGTGTTTTCTGTGTTTTGCATGTCAAGTAGCAGGGAGAATAAAGTGTGGCAAAGCAGAGTCCTGTGACTTGGTCAAACCCTGAATTTACTACTTCCTGTCCAACAAGCACAAGACCAGCAAGACAAAGGAGGTCCTCTCTTCTGTTTTCTGTAACCATCTGTATTTGCCCGTTGTCAAATATGATGACACTCATACTCTCACTAACAAATTCTGTCAAACAGTTTCACCGATATAGTTTCAAAGTTTGTTTCATTATAAATGAAAAGGACCGGACCAGAGGTTTTTTTTAATGTGTTTTAACCCAAAATGACAAATTCCAAACTGAAACTAATAGTTTCCAGTTTTTATCTTCTATTCTTTATGCTGCAGAATGACAATTTTCAGAATCTTGAAACTTGATTGTGATTGGTAATCCAACACAATTTTACAATTTAGTCTGTATTATTTTTAGTCACTCACTTTCATTACAGACAAGGACTGCTATAAAAGCTTTTTGTTGTTGGTGCATCAAAATAAAATGCAACATCCACCTTTTCTGACTTCTGAGAGGATTTGATGCTGCCAAACATCTTTTAAGTGCAAGATATTTTAAACATTAAAATCACGTTATATAGACAGAGTTTTCTGACAGCCTATCTCATGAATGCGTTTCTATTTGGCACCCGACTGTGAAATCTCAACAGTAAATATAGAGACATGATGGTTAGCGTGGTGGATTATTTCTCAAGCAAATTTAAAGTATCTGCTAAATGATTTTCACACTCGTCCTTTATCTCTCATATTTTCTTTGTTAAATCCCTCTCTGTGCTTCTACCCCCAGTCGGCCAGTATTCGGGAGGAGCGAGGCGATGAGGTGGAGGTTGAGCTTACAGACAGCCAGCGGAAATTGACGCTGTCCAGGGAGGAGGTGCAGCGGATGAACCCTCCTCGCTTCAGTAAAGTGGAGGACATGGCCGACCTCACCTGCCTCAACGAAGCCTCTGTGCTGCACAACCTGAGAGAGAGATACTACTCTGGTTTGATCTATGTGAGTGCACAAAACAGTGAGTGTGTGAGATAATTATCACATTCATAGTATAAAAAAAACATGTCTCACAACAGTACACCTGTACACGCACATACATGCATGCATAAGCACAACATACAGTCTGTGAAGTCGTGTGCATGCATGTGTTAGCAGCGAGCTGTGTAACTGATACGGGTCAGTAAGAGAGGTGAGGAGTCATTTTACAAAGTTGTTCCTGTGTGAGTGGTGGCAGTGGGGGCATCTCTGGTTTCTGTTGCAGAAAACAGGGGAGTGCAAAGAAGAGAAATGAGTAGGATTAGATAGATAGATCGATAGGAACAGGATAGATAGGAAGTCATAGTGATACAAGCCAGTGATAAATTCCATACCAGGAAGTATATATTGTAATATGTGCAATTAAAGTAGAGTAATGTATAGGCTATTAATCGCAGTTGCTTGTTAATGGAATGAACGATGGTGCTGTGGCTGAGGGGAAAGATTAAGAGATGGACAGAGAGGAGCAGGGATGGATTGTTATGATAGCTTAGAGAGGCGTATCACAAGATGAGATAAGAGAAGTGGTTTTGTAATCATTCATGACTTTCGCTACAGTACAGGACGAAATTATGAGGACATTAATGATTGGGTGTGGCTGGACACTGTGTAGGAAATGTAATCACCGATTGCATTTTGATGAGTCACAGTTGTCCTTTATAAACAAATGATACATTGCTGAATCTTATAAAATGTTGCACATAACAACGAATCTGTTGTGGGTGTGTGTTTGTGCATTTTATGAGTGGGTGATGCACACATAGATTTTTTTTTATTGTGATTGTGGGTATTTATGTATGTTTTATTGTTATGTATGTTACATGTGTAGTTATGTGTTATTTTAGTGGCTGGAATTGTATCCTTCGTCCTCCATCAAGAAATATAAATCAGTTCTACTGACAATTCCCATGTGATTGTTAGCTTAGCCCTGAATGTTCAAATAAGCTGTTCTGTTTATCTGTTCCACAATAATTAATCAGGAAGAATGGTGCCAACCTGCATGATATATTAAATCCAGAAAAAGACTTACAACCATTCAACCCATTCCAACAGAACTAAAAGTAAATGAGACGGCTGTATTTGGCCTGAATTGATATCCTAAATAAAAGGCTAAATGTACTGAATATAATGTCATGTGAATCTCTGTGTGTTTTTTCCAGACGTATTCAGGATTGTTCTGCGTGGTGGTCAACCCTTACAAGAACCTGCCCATCTACACAGAGTCCATTGTGGAGATGTACCGGGGCAAAAAACGCCATGAGATGCCTCCGCACATCTATGCCATATCAGAGGCTGCCTATCGCAGCATGCTACAAGGTACTTGACACTGTCGCTGACTAACTTTGACACTGTACCCAGCCCTATCAGCTCAGCTGGCCTGGAATGTGGTACTGAATCTCCTCTATGATCTTTGACCACTAAGCCACACCATGAACACTGTTTGAAGGTGTGGTATATTCTTATCCCCTGGCTTTTCATCAAAATCTTTAAAAGTGAAAACAATTAGGTAAGATGGTATTTTTTGCAACAGAGATTTCCAGGTGCGGCACTCTTTTTAATGAACGTACATGTAGACATAATGATAACGTTCAGTTTCTGTTGTGGTAATGATAGAAACCACATATTATACTAGTTACAACAATGCAGGTCAGGCATTTTATAGGCCCTACCTGTCACTGTGAGTTCATGAAATTCCCAGGAACAATTTAAAAACAGTTAAGGGTCGATTGAACAATGTCTTTGCCTCAGGGTGTCTTCCAGAGATAACAGGACATGACAGATGAGGCTCTGTGTCTATGTATTTGCCATCCCCCCACCTCCAGTCCCCCTCAAGGCAGCTTGTAGGTGTGTTACCACAGTGATTGAACCTGTAGGACCAGTATGAATTCTTCCAGACTGAACGCGTGGGAAACTTAAAAGCAGATACAAGCAATGTTGCAAACAATGTCCACCCATTGACAACCAGAATCGTGTGGTCTGGCAGCCTGGAGAGACCAGTTCAGCTGTTGACCTGCTTCTCTCTACAGTACTAATTAGTGAAGCAGTGATTGACGTGCCAAGAGTCAGAGCACAGTCAGGGATTTCAACTTCTCCGGCGGTTTAAATCTCCACCTCTGCATTCATACAATGTATTAAACATCAAAACGTGAGGTGTGAGGTCCTGTGGAGGCTTCCACAGCACTTCATGCCTGGTTAGTGGGGGTGGAGGCTCAGTGTAGCAACCTCATCAAGGAATCATATGTCAACATAGAGACTGTCTAACAGGCAGAGTCGTGACACTTGCAGCTGTTTAGTGTTGATCTATCTATCTTTACGTAGTTTCGTGTTTCCATCTTATTCATCTTTAGCCTGTTGTTGACTATTTGTGTCATATATTGAGCAAGTAATGTACATAATGTCATTTCACTCATACAGTATGACTTCACACTGTTTTTTCTTTCACAGACAGAGAAGATCAGTCAATCCTCTGCACGTGAGTAGTCTGCAGCAGTGTTTCTGTGTGTGTGTGTGTGTGCACGAGTGCGCGAGCGCAGTGTGTTTGTGTTCTTTGTAATTTGCCATGAGGAAAATCTCTGTAGGGGTCACATTGAGAGTATCTCCCTGTGTCTTGTGTGCTTTCATGTGTTTTATTTTATGTGTGTTAGTTCCTGCATGCTTATATGTACGTGTGTCAAGCAAATATGGACCGAAGCCTGTTTTTTTTCCCACATGTTGCACAGATCTGACATATTTCTCTGTGGTGTGAACAAATTTTTTTTGGGGCATTTTAGTCTTTATTGACATAATTAAGCCAAACAGGAAACATAAGAAGAGAGAAAGAGTGATGCCATGCAACCAGAATCGAACCAAGGACTTTGTGTAGATAGTGTTTGTCTTAAGCACTGAGACCTGCTGATACAGCTACAGCTCTGCCTTTTAGCACCTTTTGGCCATGTTTAGTAACTTTAATGTGTACTTTTGTACTTTTAATGTGTACGTGTCGTTTTAGAGTACATTGTAAATGTAAACATGCAGATGCAGGGCTGACTACTGTTCATACTGACGTTCAGTATGAGCCATTTTTAAACATGAGTTCAGAGCCAGAAGTCAGAACTGAGCACATAGGCTCCTGTCTGTCTCTACCCATCGTTTGTCCACCTACCTGAGGGTCTCCCGTCTGTGTCTCTGTCTTCCTGCCAGACTCTTCCTGTCATTGTTAAGAATTCCACTTTAGGTTAATCTTGAATCAGTTTCTAAGTGTATTTGGGACAAGGTGTCTGCTTCTTTTAGATCTTTTACAGCTGCTATTTTTGCTCCATTCTCCTTCATTCTTCTCCAAGAGCAACAACACTGACGCAGCCTGTATCCTCCACACCTGCTTTCTGTTTAGACCTGTGGCTTTGAATGCACTGCATGAGCTCTACATTTATTGGTGTGATGACTGTGTATTTGGACACTTGTTCCTGTGTGTTCCCTCTCTTTAAAATGCTTATATGTGCCACTCATAATTTAGACCATATGTGTTTGAGGTGGACCATTTTGTGAAGAGAATGGTATTTATTGTGTAAATGTGTGTTCCTTACTTGGTTTTGTATGCACGTGTATATTCCAGAGGCGAGTCTGGAGCTGGGAAAACAGAGAACACTAAAAAAGTAATCCAGTATTTGGCTCACGTTGCCTCCTCCCATAAGAGTGGCACTCTCGGAAGGAATAAGGAAGCTGTGCAGGTACGTCACGGTAGGGACTGACACCACAGAAGTAAGAATGAGAGAAGAGCAACTGGATAAACAGTATACAAAGAAAAGAAGGGCCTGCTTGGACCATTAAGAATGAAATGGTAGATGAAAAACAGGGTGACACTGTAGGAAGTAGAGGATAAGCGAAACTGTGTTCATATCACTCAATGCACAGGAGACAGACACATTAATAAACACTTGAAGGGAACATTGAATTAGTAAATCACCAGTGCAGTACTGCTTTAAATTAACAGTGTCATTCCTCGTGGTCACTGCAGTTCTTCTGTGTTTGATATGTGTTGTTTTTACCGATCATGCTTATAGAATAATTAAACATTTTGAGTCGGAGTACTGGATGTGCCTCTCGCCTCTGATCTCCGTGTCTGTACTTTCATTGGTGATTTCATTAGTTCAAAGTTGCTGCTCTCTTCAACCCACTGTGTTTCTTCCTGAACCCAATCACAATTTACTGAACCCGTATCACTTTTCTCTTTACTTCTTTATTCATAGTGACTGATGTTATAAATACAGTATGTCATGTGTTCTGAAGGTGCATCTTTTCTCGCCCTGGAGTGGATTTTCTCTGTTACAGATCTGTGTTTTTTTCTCTGCATTATTCCTCACTTTCCCTCTTTCCAGCACTTGTTTCCCTTCATTTGTTTCTCTCTGCATTCTCCTTCTCTCTTTCCTGCATGTTCAGATGGATGGCTCTAGGTCTTTAACAAGAGGCAGTACTATGGTGAACAGGGTGAGTTTCCTCTGTCCTTCCCTTTGCTTTTCTCCCCTCCTCTTTTCTCCTTTAATGGACTCGATGATTCTGACTAACTCAGCTGAGCAACCTCAAACCTTTAAACCTTCACTACTGATGTGGCTCCTCATAACAGTCAAGCCTTGTACTGTACAATATATTTGGTTTTGGTTTTTTGTTTGTTGTTGTTATTGTTGTCTTATTTGTCTTTTTTTGTTTGTTTATCCCATTCATATGTTCACCCATCCGCCCATTCTCCTCCCTCCTAAAACTTCATTTTTTTCCCACAATTCGCCAGACTGTACAATATGTGAGTATGAAAGTATTTAGACTTGGGGTTTATTTGTTGGGGATCAGAGTTTGTAGAATTGAAACTCGAGCTAATATGATTCATCTTATTATGTAAAGAGAATCATATGTCCTGTGCATATTGCTTTTCTCTCTGACTGGTAACTGAAGGGTCTCTAGTTTTTTTCTCTTTGTCTGGTGATACCCAGTGGGCTTGGGGTTGGCTTCTCACTCCCACTGACTTGTAAATGCCACAGGTATTTGTTGAACTGTGAGACATTTCTCCTGTAGAGATGGTTTTGATCACATGGACTGGATAGTCTGTGTCAATGCAGTTGAATGAATGCAAACTTGGGTTTGGGAGTGGGCGTACCTGTGTCGTCACAGTCATCCGTGTGTGTGTGTGTGTTCGTGTAGCGAGTGAACAAGAGTGCACACTTAAATATGAGATTTGGTCAATGTGTGCACTGTACACATTGTTTACTGTGTGTTTTTTCCTCTGTAAAAACTGCTGGCCTTTTGCTCTGTGTGTATTTGTGTATGTCTGCTTTCAGTGTTGGCTGGCTGACATTCCTTGCCAGTTTTTACAGTATAGCTGCCTCCTGTAGCTACAGTAACTCCCTTGATACTCATCTGCTACTGCTGCTGCTGCTGTTGCTGCTGCATAGACAGCTGCTGCACTGGCAATGCGTCAGCTGCAGTAATGCATTGCAGCTAACTAGAATCAGCCAACATAGCATAGCGTGTGTATGATACTAGTATCTAAAGCTGCAGCTTCCCTCTGCCCTCATTGCTCTACAACAGTGGTTCTCAACTGACTCATGTTAGTTGGTTTCATGAGATCGCCTTTTAATAAGAGATAATAAGAAATTCAATTTTAACACACACGATTGATGCCCTTATTGTTGATTACTTGCCTAATGAGGGCTCATGACTCCTAATGATGCTGAGAATCATTTGTTCCTGGGTCTGGCAGTGGTGTGTATTGTGCGGATGTTATTTTGGGCCCTAAAATGCACCAGCTTGTGTCACTGCTCTTCAAGGATGAGTCACGTTTTTTTGTTTGTTTGTTTTACGTAACAGATCAGTGGTTAGTTCAAAGAGAGCAGGCTGAAATGGTGCATTTTAGTAGATAGTGCCTATGGACGTCTTTTGTTGACGCTCTTATCTCTGTAGTATTGTGAAGCTTACTTGATGTCTCCTGTGTGTCTCAGGGCGAGCTGGAGAGACAGCTGCTGCAGGCCAACCCCATACTGGAGGCCTTCGGCAACGCAAAGACTGTCAAGAATGACAACTCTTCTAGATTTGTAAGACCTGTCTACATTGATTTTTTTGTCCGTAGCTCCTGAAATGTTTTATATCAGTATCAGTATCATCAGTTTGAATATTTACTGTGGAATTAAACTGAAGCATAAAATCACTTCTCCTCCTTTTTCAGGGTAAATTCATCCGCATTAATTTTGATGTGGCGGGCTACATTGTTGGTGCCAACATTGAGACCTGTATCCTTTTACAAGTCTTTTGACAGATTAATAGAAACCCTTGGTCTCTTGATAAGCCCAGAAAGTGAGAAGGATTTTCTTTCATTGTTCATTGGTAAAAATATGCGAAATTAATTGTTTCTTTAAGGGTTTATATCCTACTCCCTAAAGGTAAATTCACAACTAGTTTTTAACTAGTTTTATGATAACAAACTGCACTATTATGCCATGTTTGGTTGTATATGGCCATGACATATAAATCTAGACCTCCTTGAAAAGTCTCGGGCCACCCGTCAGGCCAAAGATGAGAGGACGTTCCACATCTTTTACCAGTTGTTGTGTGGAGCTTCAGAAGAAACAAGAGGTGAGCAAAAAGACGCAGGTCAAGAGTGACGTACAGCTATACATATACATATACTGGTAATCAGTGGTCTGTCCTAAACAATATCCATGTAATTTTTACTTAAATCTCTCTGTTTCATCTTTTGCCTTCTCTTCTTTAGCGGACCTGCTCTTAGGAACTGCTGATGAGTACCGCTTTCTCAGTGGAGGCTCCATCCCTGTTCCTGGTCAGAGCGATTCAGAGAATTTTACCCAGACCATGGACTCTATGGCCATAATGGGCTTCAACCCAGAAGAGTTGATGTGTAAGACAGAGGATGATAACAGAGTGGAGAAAGAGAGTGAATAGTTTGCTTCTTGCCTATTTCATCCTTGCTATAAATCACCTTCCCTCTCCCTGTCCGACCTCTTCTCAGCCATGCTGAAGGTGATCTCCTCTGTGCTCCAGTTTGGGAATATTTCCTTCATGAAGGAAAAGAACCAGGACCAGGCCTCCATGCCTGATAACACAGCTGCTCAGAAACTGTGCCATCTGCTGGGCATCAATGTGCTGGAGTTCACTCGGGCCATCCTCACTCCCAGGATCAAAGTAGGTCGCGAGTATGTGCAGAAGGCTCAGACTAAAGAACAGGTAAGATTTTATAAGCATAGACATTTGTACTCATACAGATAAACAGACATGTGCCCCTGTGGAGTGCAACTCACTGTGTTTCCATCTTCTTCTAGGCTGACTTTGCTGTGGAGGCCTTGGCAAAGGCCACATATGAGCGTCTGTTCAGATGGTTGGTGCACAGGATCAACAGAGCTCTGGACCGCAGACAGAGACAGGGGGCCTCCTTCATAGGGATCCTTGATATCGCTGGATTTGAGATCTTCCAGGTTCGTTCATGTGATGATGTTTGTGTTTTTGTTTCTCTGACGTGTAAACACCAATAAAAAACATCTTAGGCCAGATTTTTTTAAGAGGCAAGTTTAAAGTTAGAACTAGTGTTTAAACTTTAGGTTATGATCGATATTAGTTTAGGGCATGTATATGAGTCATATATGAGAGTGTGTCTTTTCATCGTTTACATTACATGACTTGATGAACTGTTGAATCTTTATTTTGCTTTCTTTAATCCCTCCTCTGCAGCTAAACTCCTTTGAGCAGCTGTGTATCAACTACACCAACGAGAAGCTGCAGCAGCTCTTCAACCACACCATGTTCATCCTGGAGCAGGAGGAGTACCAGCGGGAGGGCATTGAGTGGAACTTTATTGACTTTGGCCTGGACTTACAGCCCTGCATTGACCTCATTGAGAGACCGGTACATACACAGAGAAACACTCACAGGATTCCTCAGTGTCATCTTGAATAATAAAATCCACATTTCACTCACAATGAATTTTTTCCTGGCTTTGTCAGGCCCACCCACCTGGTGTTCTGGCCCTGCTGGATGAAGAGTGCTGGTTCCCTCGAGCGACCGACCGCTCATTTGTGGAGAAGCTGTCTGCTGAGCAAGGCAGCCATCCAAAATTCTTCAAATCAAAACAGCCACGCGGGGAAGCTGACTTCTCCATCATTCACTATGCTGGAAAGGTATCCCCTGATTTTTTTTTTTTAAGCTAATTCCATACTTGCCATATTTGCATTGAAATGAACCACTTAGCAAAAAGGCACATCTCACCTTTTGTGTCCCCTATCTGGCCTCCCCACTCTTAGGTGGACTATAAGGCAGATGACTGGTTGGTGAAGAACATGGATCCTCTGAACGACAACGTGGCATCTCTTCTCCACCAGTCATCAGATCATTTTGTCTCAGAGCTCTGGAAGGAGGGTGAGGCTGATTTACACATTAATTCACAATGTTCAGTAAACTTTTAAGTCGTTGACCTCATATATGTACAGCGTGCAATGGAAAAAACGATGATAGTGTTCTTTTAACTGTATTTTTTACGCATTTCTGGTGCAAAATGTACTAACTTGATTGTGTTTCTTTCTCTTCTCCTTCTCTATTATGCAACTATACTATCTTTATGCTGTTCTTTACTTTCGGCCCATCTCTCTGTTCTTCTTCCTTCTTGTTCTCTCCTGTGTTTGCTTTGCTCTTTTCCCTCGCCCTCCTGTTCTTTTCTCTTGCCTCTCCACTTATTCGGTGCTCACTTGGATTCCTTCTTTCCTTCCCTCTTATCTTTCTCCCTGTCCTTTCCTTCTTTCCTGCATTAGATATTCAAACTCTTCCTCGTGTGTACTTCTTTGACTCCTATGCCACACTACAGGCTAATGGCTCCGACAGTAGGTTTTTCTTCCTCCTCTGTGTGTCACACTCACATTCCTCACTCCCGCCTCTGATCACATTATTCTGTTGTTGTCTGTCTGCCCAGTTTTTGATTGTAGTGTGCGTTCTTTGTGTAATTTTTGTTTCCTTTTTTAGTCGATATATCTGTGCTGTGGTGTCATAAGCTGTTACATATTGTTAATTCTTTTAGCATATTGCCACTGTGATGTTAGCTCAGTTCCTCTCTTTTTGCTCTTTTAACAAGTTTTTGGCTTTTAGTGGCAGTGCTGTGCTTGTGTGGTGTAGCTTTTTTTCCATTTACACAGAAGTAGTTCACTGTGCTTTTGTAGAAAGTTGAATGTCAAGATAGCAGCATGCTTTTGATCATAAAATCCAAATTCAGCATCACATAAGTGTTGTGCTGCACAATACTGACAAAAAGAGAATCATGCAAACCAACCACATGCAAGCACAAATGTGATCCTGAATCAGCTCTAATGATGCAGCAACATATCGGCATACTAACCTTTAAATATGTTTAAATAATAACTTCAGTGCTGCTGGAGTATGATCATTAATGCAGATATTTATCACTCAATACAGCTGTCAAATCAGTAAAAGAAATACAGTTATTATCGTCTTAGACAGACCTGTAGTCATGCCTGTCTAGACATGTCCAAAGTTAACAGGTTGAGCTGGAAACACTTTAACTGTTAAATCACTTCTATCGCACTAAGAATCTGTTTATGTATCCTATTGGCTGATATGGGTGAGAAAATATCCTTTATTGATTTTGGCTTCAAAAGAAAAAACAAACCGCTGCATCTGATGAGCTTCTTATCCATTGTTAACCATCTGATATCATCTGTCCAGAGCCCAGATAGCAGATGTGAAAGCAGATGTGAAATGTTTATGCCATCATTGTGCCATGGCATTCCCTCAGAGGACATAACCATGCCAAATCAAGTCTGACAAACGCTCACTTTCAATGTACATAATAGATAATTGCAGCTGAAACTGAGACTCTCTCTTCTGTGTTTTTGTCCAGTGGACAGGATCGTGGGTCTGGACCAGGTGTCGTCCGGAGAGAACAGCGGGCCGGTCACATTTGGAGCAGCAGGACTGAAGACGAAGAAGGGAATGTTCAGGACTGTTGGTCAGCTTTACAAAGAGTCTCTCACCAAGCTGATGGCCACACTGAGGAACACCAACCCCAACTTCCTCCGCTGCATCATACCCAATCATGAAAAGAGGGTGAGACGGGGGGAACTTCATGAGGGGGGAAAAGACAGGAGTGTTGAAAAAAAACCTGATGTAAACTGAAAGGTCTTTTTTACTCTTCTGCTTGTCTTTTCCCTTCCGTTCTCTCTTTTCCTCTCTCTCAGGCCGGTAAACTGTCTCCCCACTTGGTTTTGGACCAGCTGAGGTGTAATGGAGTTCTGGAGGGGATCCGTATCTGCAGACAAGGCTTCCCCAACCGTATCCCATTCCAGGAGTTTAGACAGAGGTGTGTGTGTGTGCGCGTGTGATTGTGTTTCTGTCACCACGTAAGAGGGTGGACGACAAATTAGCAACCTTTCCTAACCATCTGTGCCTCCTTCTTTCTCTCTCTCACTCTCACACACTACATGTGTGCTCAAGCACTTTCTCTGGCACCTGTAAATGACCATTTTTACACATCTTCAGTCTCTAACACGCTCACAGAATCACACTTGTCTTCCAGGTATGAGATCCTGACTCCTAATGCCATTCCTCGCACCTTTATGGATGGTAAACAGGCATCAGAACTCATGGTAAGTCATTTTTCAGTCGCTATAAACATTTAGTGTTAGGTTGACCAACCACTGAACCACGTGTCACATGTCCTTGTTCAGATCAGTGCTTTGGAGCTCGATCACAACCTGTTCAGGGTGGGTCAGAGTAAAGTGTTCTTCAGAGCTGGAGTGCTGGCTCACCTGGAGGAAGAGAGAGACCTAAAGATCACTGACACCATCATACGCTTCCAGAGCGCCGCCAGAGGCTTCCTAGCACGCAAGTAAGAGTAGTACCAAAGAGTAAACACTAACACTCAACCATTTCACACGTTATTTAGATGTTTTTGGCAGTACTGAAATGTGTTTTCTGTTGGTCATTTGTAAATATTTATTGTACACTAATCGACTTTTTTATATCAGTCTTCGGACGAGGGGGGTGGGGGTGCTCTTTAAGGTGCGCTTGCTTGCTGCTGTTTAGGAGGCAGTTTTGTATTCTGCTCTTAAAGGAGCATTAATATTTAATCTTTTCTCAGCCCCTATCAGTGACTCAGGAATTGCAGTAGCATTGACAGGTCTTTGGCACAGCGTATAAAGTTATATTTTTTTTAACAGTGGAGACTAACTAATTAGAGGAAATTAAAAAATGTAATATTCATGGAACCATTGTTTGATGAAAGTTTAATAACAAGACTAAGGCAAGGCAGGTTTATTTATACAGCACCTTTCATACGCAAAGGCAGTTTAAAGTGCTTCAAATAGTGCACTAAAAACATTTACAACAAGAACAAACACACCAATAAATCAAATGCAAATTTAGAAACATCCCCAAGCATCTCTAAGGCCCTGACTATATCTTGTTCTGGCCCACCACTGAGCCATGTAAATGTGAGTAGGAAGTTGTGATAGAGCGCAGCTCAAAAAGTGACTCAGCACTTGTCAAAGTAATCATGAAGTTGTTGATGTTGATTAATGACCCAGTGAACTGCCTGCATGTGATTTTCTGACTTAATCTGAGTAAAAAATTTTACTTAACACTCAACAGAGTTTTGAGTTGAGTTGACAGGACATGCTAAAACTGTACATTTTCTTTGTCCAGAGGGACAATCCACCACCTTGAATCATTTTAGAGGTTAACTGCTCATTTATGTTTCTTTATTTACTGTTTTTTTCTATTTCTTCTCAGAGCTTTTTTGAAGAAGCAGCAGCAGCTGAGCGCTCTGAGGGTGATGCAGAGAAACTGTGCTGCTTACCTCAAACTCAGGAACTGGCAGTGGTGGCGGCTGTTCACTAAGGTACTGTGAATACAACTATACACGTGAAATATATAATGCAGAAATCTCTAAGTGGCTCTGCTGAACGGTTCATCAGAAGGAATCACTAGTGGATGCAGGAATTTGGACAGCGTCTTTCACATTGACCTTTGAACCTTGTCCTGGTCCAACCAGGTGAAGCCCCTGCTGCAGGTGACCCGGCAGGATGAGGAGATCCAGGTCAGGGAAGCTGAGCTCCAGAAGGCGAAGGACAAGCTCGGTCGAGTGGAGCAGGACTACATCGAGCTGGACAGGAAACACGCTCAGGTAAACAAACCTCCATCTCATTCAGCCGACTGTCCCTCCCGACTCTCCCTACACTGAAATCCCTTTGCTTTGACTTTGCTATGAATCAGTTGCCCACTCATCACTCCTCTTCCTCCTCTCTCTGTCACGTTCTAGCTGATAGAGGAGAAGGCTGTGCTGGCTGACCAGCTGCAGGCAGAGGCTGAGCTGTTTGCGGAGGCAGAGGAGATGAGAGCCAGGCTGGCCAGTCGGAAACAGGAGCTGGAGGAAGTGCTCGGCGAGCTGGAGAGTCGATTGGAGGAAGAGGAGGAGAGGGGCGTGCAACTAACCAATGAGAAGAAGAGGATGCAGCAGAATGTACAGGTTAGGAGGGATATGGTGTTTTTTTCTGCCAGAGCTGGTTATTCATAAAAACAGAAGAAAATCTGTCACTCTCATATCAGTTTGTCCTTGTTCTGACATGTTACTTAAACTACTGCTTTCTGTCTTCATCAGGACCTGGAGGAGCAGTTAGAGGAGGAGGAAAGTGCCCGACAGCGCCTCCTGCTGGAGAAGGTTACCTTGGAGACTAAAGTGAAAAGTCTGGAAACTGACCTGTTGAATGCAGTGGAGCAAAGAGACCGACTCAGCAAGGTGGACATCAGATTAAAACTCTGTGTGTATGTGTGTGTTCTATATATGTTTCTGTGCATATTTCATACCCCTATTCAAAATTATTGTTATTTTGTTTGAGCAGGAAAAGAAACAGTTGGAGGAGCGTCTGAGTGAGGTGACTGACCAGCTCACTGAGGAAGAGGAGAAAACCAAAAGTCTGAACAAACTCAAGAACAAACAGGAGGCTGTCATCGCTGATTTAGAGGGTAACTGTCCTGGTGTCAACCTACAGGCAATCTGCAAACTGCAGCATCCATGTAGTGATCAGATCCTTTTGGTTCTAATCAAACTGTGACGGTATCAAAATAACTGAATGTTATTTTGGACACACAAATTGTATGTATAATTGTATATATTTATTTGCTGTATACAAAAAATATTGGAAATGTACATAAAAAATATTGGAAATTATCTTCTTAACCATAATTTTGCAGCACTAACTAGTAGAATCTTTGTTATAGAAGCAAGTTATAACTCCTCAGTAGTAAACTGGTTGGTGGTGGTGTCACTGTTGGAATATTGAGATGTGATCATAAACCTGCTCCATCACTGTGTGCAGAGCGCCTGAAGCGTGAGGAGCAGGGTCGCTTGGAGCAGGAGAAGTGGAAGAGGAGGATGGAGAGCGAGTCGGTGGAGGCCCAGGAGCAGCTGTCAGACCTGGGCATGCTGGCCGCCGAG
Organism: Toxotes lorentzi; assembly: GCA_037833715.1. Lineage (NCBI taxonomy): Eukaryota > Metazoa > Chordata > Actinopteri > Toxotidae > Toxotes > Toxotes lorentzi. The sequence continues at coordinate 9,952,734 of JBBMJY010000025.1, read as the reverse complement.
CTGAGGGGCAGTCTGGCTCAGAAGGAAAAGGAAATCACCACCTTACAGGGCCGGTGAGACACAGGAGGACGTATAATAGACAAAATAAGTCAAAAAGCACGGTTTTAGATTTTCCATACATCACTCCTCTCTGTTTCTGTCAGGTTGGAGGAAGAGGGTGCTCGTCGGGCTGAAGCTCAGAGGGCACTGAGGGAGGCCATGTCCCAGGTGTCTGAGCTGAAGGAGGAAGTGGAGAGTGAGCGAGGTATGAGGGAAAGGGCGGAGAAGCAGAGGAGAGACCTGGGGGAAGAGTTGGAGGCTTTGAGAACTGAGCTGGAGGACACTTTGGACACCACAGCTGCCCAGCAGGAGTTGAGGTACATTTTATACAGTATTACTTGTCATGGGTTTAGGCTTTGAAATTGAAAGAGTTGTATACTGTGTTTCTGTTGTCGGACTGAAAAAGTATTATAAAAGTGCAAAAATAAGAGAAAGTGAATGTTGAATATTTTGAACCCCCTTTGTCCTCTTTCCTCTTTCGCCTGTACAGGTCTCGTCGGGAGGCAGAGTTAAGTGAGCTCCAGCGATGTGTTGAAGAGGAGACTCGCCGCCATGAGGTCCAGCTATCAGAGCTCAGAGTCAAACACAGCGCTGCAATAGACAGCCTCCAGGAGCAGCTCGATAACAGCAAGAGGGTATGAGAGCCACGCACCTATACTCAGAAACACATGTGTGTGTAAGCGTGTGCCCTCAATCATCATCTGTGGTCTCTGTTTTCTTTCAGGCGCGTCAGTCCCTGGAGAAGGCCAAGGCAGTGCTGGAGGAGGAGAGGCAGAATCTGACGTCCGAGCTCAAGAGTCTCCAAGCGAGCCGCACAGAGAGCGAGAGAGGTCGGAAGAGAGCTGATGGTCAGCTGCAGGAGCTCAGTGCCCGCCTGGTTCAGGCTGACAGAGAGAGGGAGGAGAGGGAGGAGCGAATTCACAAGCTACAGGTGCAACAGAATTCGAGGCCACTGATATTGAAGCATAATTTACCATTGTGTTTAGTTGTTTGTTTTTGTATCTGGTAAAGTAGGTGGGAAGCAGCAGCGCTGCAGTAAAGAGGTTTTCTTGTATTTTATTTTTTGTTGATAACTTTACCTTCTTTTTTTGTCTCTTTCAGTGCGAGATTGAGTCTCTCTCCGGCAATTTGTCCGCCTCTGAAACCAAATCCCTTCGGCTCTCGAAAGAGGCCAGCAACCTGGAGAGCCAGCTGCATGATGCAAAGGTAACAAACTGAAAACACACACCAGGGCTGGGTTAGGTTTTATGTTGGGCTTTGACTTTTGGGCTACAGCCACAGACACTTTTAGTACTTTCTCCTATGGTTGAGAACATGGCAATAATCTTTTATTTTTATATCCCGATTCAAAAGCACGTTGACTGACACTCTTATCTTTTCCTATCTCTCAGGAATTGCTGCAGGATGAAACTCGTCAGAAGATGGCTTTGGCCTCGAGAGTGCGAGCGCTGGAGGAGGAGAAGAACGGACTGATGGAGAGACTTGAGGAGGAGGAAGAAAGAGCCAAAGAGCTGAACCGGCAGATCCAGACTCACACCCAGCAGGTAAATCAGAGACCCGCACAGGCTGGAACTGCTGGTTCATCTCAGTCAATGCATATTCCAAACCTTGGTCTGCAGTAGTGCAAGATTAAAACTACCCATCACATAAAAAAAGAAGACAATACAGTAGATGCATAAACACAGAGATCACATTTCAGTTGCTTATATTTCAAGTTTCTGTTTCCAACGGCTTCCCTTATAATTCACAATAATAATAATAATAATTCACAATTGCTTTTTAAAGTTTCAATAAACAGATCCATGACATTTCTAAACCACTCTCTGATCCCCCTTGGCAGCTGGCAGAGGTTCGTAAGCAATCAGAGGAGGTGAACACGGCGGTGGAAGCTGGAGAGGAGGTGCGCAGGAAGCTTCAGAGAGAACTGGACAGCGCCATCCAGAGGGAGCGCCAGAAGGAGGAGGAAAAGTTGAGAGTGGAGAGGCAGAGGGAGCGTCTGAGGGAGGAGATCGAGGACATGACGCTGGCCCTGCAGAGGGAGAGGCAGAACTGCACGGCCCTGGAAAAGAGGCAGAAGAAGTTTGACCAGGTCTGTTGGCTTCCATGCACAGGTTGAAAAAATCTGTCTCAGCTCATATTCCTAAAATGTCTTCCTCTGGACGTCTAACTTTACTTCCTTCTCTTTGCCCTCCAGTGTCTGGCGGAGGAGAAGGCGGTGAGCACTCGCCTGGCAGAGGAGAGGGACAGAGCAGAAGCAGACAGCCGAGAGAAGGAGACAAGATATCTGGCACTTTCCCGAGCCCTGCAGGTAAACTATTTGAGAACAGACAAAACTAAAATGTTTGTTATGTTTCTGTGATTGTGGTGATTAATCCTTTGTGTTTCTGCATGTAGGAGGCCCAGGACCAGAGGGAAGAGCTGGAAAGGGCCAACAAGCAGCTCCGTGTGGAAATGGAACAGCTTGTAAACCAGCAGGATGATGTCGGCAAGAATGTAAGAATCTTCCTCTTGGGGCTCCTTTCTTATTTCTGTGTCTCGGTCCACAGTGAGTCACCCTCTCTTATCTGCTCTTGGATTAGGTTCATGAGCTGGAGCGGACCAGGAGGAACTTAGAAACAGAAGCCCAGAACCTGCGGGTGCAGACACAGGAGCTGGAGGAGGAGCTGGCGGAGGCGGAGAACTCCAGGCTGCGGCTGGAGGTCACCCTGCAGGCGCTCAAGGCTCAGTTTGAGAGGGAGATCAGCACCAGCGAGGAGAAGGGGGAGGAGAAGAGGAGGGCGCTCAGCAAACAGGTAGAGATGGGAAGGAGCGAGGAAATCACAGAAGGCGTTGCTGCTGTTTCTTTCCCTAAATCACTCACAATTTTCTTATGTCCCCATTTGTACGGCAGGTGAGAGAGTTGGAGATTCAGCTGGAGGAGGAGAGGAGTCAGCGGTCTCAGGCTGTGTCCTCCAAGAAGCAGCTGGAAGCAGAGCTGCAGGAAGCCGAGGCCCAGGTGGAGACAGCCAGCCGTGGCAAAGAGGAGGCCGTGAAGCAGCTACGGAGGCTCCAGGTAAAAGAGAAATTTCCCCACACATAAGCACTGATTATTTTTTTGCTTATAAAAAAGGGCTGTCTTTTTTAACACTTATTTTTATTTGTCTCAGGGTCAAATGAAGGAACTTTTTCGCGAGCTGGATGAGGCCAAGTTGGCTCGGGATGAGGTGATCGCTCAGTCGAAAGACAGCGAGAAGAAAATCCAAACCCTGGAGGCAGAAGTCCTGCAGCTCACTGAGGCACGTGTATTTAACTGAAACCCTGCAAAAATATAAAAAATAAAATGCATTTATTATGGTGTTGTAAATGATTCTGCATCCATTTCTCTGTGTAGGAGCTGTCTGTATCAGAGAGACAGAGGAGACAGGCTCAGCAGGAAAGAGACGAGATGGCCGATGAAATGGTCAACAGCAGTTCTGGAAAGTCAGTATCTCTTTGCTTCTGGTATGTTGGGTCATTCAGTGTGTTGTTGCTTGTGTTGCTCTCAACGAATTTGTATGTTTGTCCAGAACTGCACTATGTGAGGAGAAGCGGAGGTTAGAGTCTCGGGTCAGTCAGCTGGAAGAGGAGCTGGAAGAGGAGCAGACTAACTCCGAACTGCTGGCAGAGAGACAAAGGAAGACAGCTCTACAGGTACGGTAGACACAGAATAACCGCACACACACATCCACCGCTCTCTGTGTCACCTCCTCATTCACACACATCCTTGTAATCGCACACTGCCATCGCTGCTCTGCTCGTGCTGCAGGTGGAGACTCTGACCGTGCAGCTGCAGGGAGAGAGGACTTTGGCCCAGAAGGCGGAGGCGGCTCGGGAGCAGCTGGAGAGGCAGAACAAGGAGCTGAAGACCCGACTGGGGGAGATGGAGGGAGCTGTGAGGGGCAAGCACAGGCTCAGCGTCGCCGCCCTGGAGGCCAAGATAGAGTCAATGGAGGAGCAGCTGGAACAGGAGAGACAGTGAGAGAAACAGACAAGCATGCATCAGCAGAGATAAACATCTGAAAACAAAGAGCAACTAAAGAAACATGCAAATGTGAAAGATAAATACAAATAAGTAGGGAGAATACATAATTTCATACATGAAGGTACTTTATGTATAATGATATATGCAGCATTTTGATTACAGTGTTACCCACGCAAACCAGACCATGGCCTTAAATTTAAGATGTTATTGTCACAGAAAATACTCTAAATTAAATTAATTACTTATTAGGATCAGCAGTATGGGTGTGTGGTGGATAGCAGTCTAAAATAAAAACAGTGTAATTGTTATAAATTGTTACAAAATGTGCAAGTCAGACTTAATGCTTAATGCTGAAGGTATCTTATAATGGCCTGCCTTATCTCTCAGGGAACGAGCCATTGCCAACAAACTGGTGCGAAAGACAGAGAAGAAACTGAAAGAGGTGATGATGCAGGCAGAGGACGAGAGGAGACATGCAGACCAGTACAGAGAACAGGTAAGGAAAATTAACATTACCCTGACTTTTTCAGTTAAGGTGAGCCACAGAAGCACACACAGAACAATATAATCAGGGACAGAGTAGTAAATAATCATTTAATGGGGGTCACATCAGCTAAGCTTGTCACTATAATTGTGCCCCAGGGCGCAGAGAGTGTTGAAAAATCATCCTAAAATGAGTGATTTATCCGGCTCAGTCCAGCCTAATCCTAATCCTGCCCCGGCATCTGTGTGTTCAGTGGGGAGATAGACCATACTCCACTCAAAAATAAATCCCTCAACTGCAGCAGAGACACAGACTCTCCTCCCAAAACATCATCATGATAATCTGCCAGATTTAATCTGACTCGTGATCCCTATCAGTCCTCCTGTTCCCAGACTAATCTCTCTTTTTATATACCCGTCCCCCTTCTCTTACTCTTGTTCCCTTCTTTCCTTCGATCTCATGTCTCACCCTGACCTCTGCAATACGCTCTGTCATCCTCCCCCCGCCCCCCCACTCTCCAGCTGGATAAGTCGATGGTCCGGTTGAAGCAGCTGAAGAGGCAGCTGGAGGAGGTGGAGGAGGAGAACTCTCGCTCCAACGCCCAGAAGAGGAAGCTGCAGAGAGAACTGGAGGAGCTCACTGACAGCAGTCAGACCATGACACGAGAGATCACCTCCCTCCGCAGCCAGCTCAGGTAACCACGTGTGTGTGTGTGTGTGTGTGTGTGAGAGTGTGTGCATGTATTTTTTGTTATTGAGTGATCATCATTTATGGTTGTTTCGTTTGTTTTTAACCCCCCCAATTAACTTGATATGATTTGTTTTGCTTTGCTCTTTTGTTGCATCCATTTGTGTCCATCTAACTCTGATTCACTGTCCATCTGTGTGCGTCACATCAACACTCAGCATCCCTGAATGGAGACCAGATAAGTAGGTCATCATGTGTGTTATTTTTATTTTTTTATTTTATGATTTGCGCAGAAAGGTTGAGACCGTTAGTACATCTACAATTCACATAGTTCATATGTTGGACATTTTGCAACCTTTTTTTATTGTTTGCTTAACTCTCATGCATTTCATCAGCTATGTAACCTATATAAAGGAATAGTTTCAGGTATTGGGAAAGAAGGTTATTTGCTTTCTTGGCAAAAGTTAGTTTGTATAGTAAATATGAAGCTGCAGTCAGCAGCTTCTTAGCTTAGTGTAAAGACTGGACACAAGGGGAAACAGGTAACCTGTCTCTGTCCAAAGGAAATGTGCTGTATGGTTAAAATGAAGCTACAGCTGCTGTCTGTAGCTTCATTTTCACTATTCACTATTCCTTTAATTTAAGAGATTTAATAATATAGTCTTTCTGTTAAATTCCTCAGAAGTGTTTGTCCAAACTAGACTTCCACATTCTAATATTTCACTGTTTTTCTGATGTTCTAGTGTAAAACATGATCGTTGTAGTGTCTAGTAATTGTTTAGCAGATCAAGAGAAATCATTAAATCTTCTACTAGTTGTGACAGGTGTTTTTCACTACAACTAAACTATTGACTACTTGAGGAATAATAATAATAAAAAAAACTGTAATGAATAAAATGTTAGTTATAGTAATTAGAGGTAGTTTTAAAGAAATCACTGCCCTGCGGTGTGTTTTCTGCCAGTTCACACCAGGACGTACTGTAACTGTTTGTCTCTCCTCTTGTCCAGACGTGCTCCGTTGCCCCTGGCAATGCGCGGACGCAGAGCGTTGGTCGATGATCTCTCGTTGGAGAACTCTGACTCGGAAGAGCCCCCAGCCTCCCCGACTCCCTCCTCTGGACTCCCAGGAACCCCAACTCCCTCCTCTGACCACAGTCTAGACCCTCCACCACCCTACACTGTCAACAACACAGAGTGACACACACACACACAGACACACTCTCACAGCCTGGACTACTCAGGGGTGAAGGAGTGACATGCACACACTACACAACATTGTAGTTTATAAAAGTAAACAAGCAAAGTAATTTAGGATGTATACATCAGGCGCTATAACTATAAAACAACCTCTGATATATTGATGCTCTTTAAGATTTTGCCTCATTTTTTCTGAACAAGAACAGGAAACATGTAAAAATTAGATTTTACCAAGAGGCAACTGGAATTAATTTTTATTTTGTAACAAACTGTGACATACAAAGCGACATAACAAAGACTGGAAATTTCTACATTACACTGCATTACATCTCTGTAATGCACTTCTGAAAAACTAAACTACATCTCCCAGAGTTCCAAGGGGAAAGTGAATTACTACCAACAAATTTCATGATGCTGTGCAGTACTTAGAGAGCAGAAAACGTAATGGTGGTCATGTCTTTTACATTAGGAGGTATTTCAAAACTAAGCCATGTTTAACCCTTTGATGAGCATTGAAAAAAAAATACAATCTGATTTCACAAAGGGCTGCTGGAGGGTGAAAATACTTCTGAAAGGTGTTAAGACAATCTATATCAATGTTGCATTAAAATAGCAGACAAGATAAATCAAATACAGACATGGAAGGAAGAAGTTCACCTTCTGTACGAGCGTGTGTTAAATGTGAATTTTGACATCTTCATATGTCGAATAACTTTTTAAAATACACAAATGAAAGTTGAAATAATCTATAAAACAGGGAGAGAAAAATCATTGAAGGACAGACAGCAATATTTAATCAAACTTGTATTAAAATGGTTGATTAGAAACTGGGAAGCATTACACTAAGTTCCATAATATATTGATCTCATTTTCATATCACGCTGGTCAGAATTTTAGTACATTTGACCATAAGAAGCAGTCTACATGCAGCCACACTCGCTGCATTAAGGTTGTACTAAATGAAAATCCTTTTTCTATAGAAACAGTAGGTTGTTAGACAATGCAGTAGGTAGTATTAGATAGTTTCTTTAACTAAAGTCTTAACATATTGCTTCAGATATTTGAATTTGTATAATTTATATGAAATATGAACTTAAGTTATTGATCGCTGGTTGTTTTCTGTAAAGACTCGTCTTAGGGGGGAGGCATGTTAGTCTGATTATTTCTGCTCCTGATGGGGCTGATGTCAGCCAGGACTGGGTTACATTCATGGACAGTGTAGACTTGTCTCAGTCAGCGTTAAAGGATCAGGTCTTTTTGCATGGAGACCTCTCTGGTTAAAGTCATTGCTGGTGTAGAAAACAACAAAATTATGGATTGTCTGCCACAGCAACATTATTACTACTGTATTAATTTATGTTTTCCTCCAAAGCAAAACAAATTGTGACAATGAACATTTTGTCCTTGTTTTAGACTGATAAACACATCCCAATTTTATTTTGACAAGCATCTTGTACATTGTAATTTTGATTTTTACTGATTAACTGTGTAAATTATTGATCAAACAAAGCTTCTGTGTTTAACCAAATGGTGGGCGTATGGATGAGAAAAAGGGACTTAAATTAGTAGGAAACGTAGACTAGCTGTAGAATAGAGTAGATGACAAGAGTGGAGGTTAGGTGTTAGGTGTTCTACTATCATCTTGTGTCTCTACTGGATGGTTTCCTTAGTAGAATAAACTCTAGAATAAACTAGTCTCTGCTCACAGTTCCTATGTAGAAGATTGTAGAATAATGGCGCACCAGGCTCAAAGCGTTTTCAGATACTAGTAGTATTAGATAAAAAAAATGACAATGGAGGCACTGAGGAATGAGTTTTTATGAAGCAAACTGCAAGTAGAACAAAAAGTAGATTTTTTTTTACCCTAGCTAACAAAACTCAAAATGATGTGTGTGTAGTGTAAACCAAACACATGCAGTTTGATGACGACCCTGCTGTGAAACCTGGTTTTAAAGGTGTTTTCCTTTTAGGTGAAACATCTCCATTTTTTTTCCATCATGTTCCAACATGTTATTTGTTTTAGTTTTGTTTAGGACCTTCTTCAGCACCTGTTTGCCTGTCACAGCTTTAAGGCTGTCTGGGATGTTAATGTGATAGAGAAATGTTTTAAAAGGAATAGTTCAATTTTGGGAAATACGCTGCCTCTGTCCATAGCACCTCTAAAGACTAAACATCACATTGCATTAAGGCAGTTATGTGCCAGACAATTTTTTACTAAGCAGAGACTTCAGGAAGTCCCTGTTCCAGGCCAAGAAATAGTCAGACATAGTTACCCATAAAACAGCTTGTGACAAAAAGCTAATTTAAGTGTGTTTCCAGAAATAGCGAGCTATTCCTTAAATGAACTGAGACATGCTGCTTAAATTAGAAAGAATGTCACTAGCACTTTAACTTTCATTTGGAACTTAAAGATAAAGATTGCGTTGCTAAAATCACAAATTATGTTTCTGGAATTGTTCTGAATGTTGTCTTTCTGGATTTATGATTATACTATACAACAAAGGGTTAATGATCCAGTTGGTGTTTACCATTGATCACACACAGGACCAGTACAGTCATTTTCGGTAATCAGGGTTGTCATTACTGCCCCCTGTTCTTCCTTCTGTTTAAGTTAACAGGTTTATATTGCACTGACAAAACAAGAACAATAAGCATGTACTCAACAGGCCTGACCTCCCATGTGTACCCATACTTTCAGCTTCTTCTTTTTTTTTTCTTGTTTTTGCCAGGTTTTCCATAATTCACAGTTAGTGACAGGTGTAGAAAGATCACACCAGTGGGGTCAAGAAAGATTTTGACTATGGTGACATATGTTTAACACCCTATTCAAGGGTTTTATTTTTTATTTTCTGTTTGTACAATTATTTTACTTTAGCAATATGCAAAGGATTTAGTTTGAAGCTGTGTTTTTTTTTTTAAGATATTGTGTAAATTCTGCACTTTACACACTTCCAGTGGAGACACAGCCAGACTCAGTACATCACGTCTGCTTTGTCAGGTTATAATTTATTGCGAAGAGGACGACATAGTATTAAGCCAAATGAGCTGATGGCAAGTGTCATCACGATACAGTCTGCCACTCTGAACTGTTCACTTAAATGTTGTAATCTCAACATGTCATATCAGCGTCTAAGCGTGGCGACTTTGTTCACGCCTCGATAGACCAAAATTAGAAGACACGTGGATTGAAGTGCTGGATCGAGAACAGATCGGTTCCGTTCACCTGTAGCAAGAGACAAGGCTGGTGGTTCTCTGAGGTGTTATTTTTCTCTCTGTGTTTGTTTATGGCGACTGTGGAACTTGAAACATTTTGGAAATGTGTTTTTTTGTTTTAGCCTTTTTTTGTTAATGATGCTGTAATTATAAAAACATTTGACTGGGGTTAACTTTAATATATGTCGTTGGTTTTGATCTTTGTGTGTCTGTGTGTTTCTTTGCATAGGTTGGGTGTCCATGCACACAGACAGGAGCAAACACAAAGGCTCATACAAACACACTACACAAAAATACACACGTCCCACAGAAAACAGGACTTAGAATCTAATTAGTGGTGTGGTGCATAGCACACTATTGTTATTCTCAGTTTTCTTCTTCTTCTTCCGTCTAGGAATTTTGGTTAGTAACTCGTCCCACACCGTTGAGCGCACACCAACAAATTATACATCAAAACGTGCGGCTCGATCAGACTCGATCAGCTTGTATAAAGTTTTCCAGAATATAAATTTTTCACGACGTAATTTGCGAAAAACTGCAAAAAATTTCCCAAAGGCAAAACATCAGCAAGAAAACAAGAGAAAACAAAGTCCTGTGAGGATTCCAGTGTCCTGACATGGTGCAGGCACATTAGATCCATTCATAGGATCAGACAAATTATTGCTGTGATTAGCAGTGATAACAGTAGTCATACTAACTGTAGTAAAAGTCAAATATAAAATAGATAAAAGTAATAACATTATTGTTTCTGAACAAAAACCTATAAATCTAAACATGGGGACAGAGCCCAAAAGGGGACCTTAGCCAAAGGTCGTGAATGACAGCCCATAGGAGCAACTTTGTTGTTATATTTTTATAGTGTTGATATTATTTATATATTGTTATTGTTTCTGAACAAAAATCTTAAATGAAAAAGTAAAATTTAAATTTCGACTCAGAAAGTATTTTTATTTGCCTAAAATCTTTGTCCTTTGTTTTATTATGATCATAACCATGATCAACTAATTGAAAAAATTGAAAAATCACAAATTCATTCAATGATCATGAAAATTCAAATTTTCAATTTTCATTCAAGTTTGCATATTGCATTCACTTCATAAATTATAACGCATTGCTCCGCCCTACACAAAAGTAGATTAGCTGCTTTTCTGATTAAAAAAGTATTGATATTGGTATGGGTATCAGCAGTACTGGCCCTGTGTTTACTTGGTGTCGGATCATACCAAATCTTGCAGTATCTCACACCCCTATGACCTGCGATATTATGGTCTGGCTCGATTATCACTGGCCAATCATTAGCCAATCAGTGATGACGACCCACCTGGTCGTTAGCGGGTTGGATTTAAAAAGGACAGGTGCAGGCCGCTAGGACGCCAGAAACAGTCGGATACGGATACGCTGGTTGGGAGTTCATTGAAATCTGTGGAATACTGTTGCTCATCAGGTGAAGACCCGGGACTTTGAGTCAGTGTGTAACCTGATAAAACCGGACGCTGAGCAGTATGTTGGAGCTGGTTTCTGCTTGTAGTTCAGCTAAACCACGGTAGCACTGCGACCACCACGCTGTGCACCGAGTCCGCCATTACCGCGCCGGTTTGGAGGAGAAGAGAGCGCGTGTGCGCGGAACACCGACTTCCACCGAGTTTCTGAGTGAGTATGGAGACAGTGTGAGCAGACTGAGGGAAACAGACCAGGTGTATCAGACCAGGTGTATCAGACCAGGTGTATCAGACTGTGAATCTCTGTGTTTCAGACGCTGCAACAGAGGCGCCTGGTCTTTCCACCACGTGAGCCACAGACGCCACTTTCTGCTCACGCCCGCGCACACGCTCGCGCACACTGCCTCAGTGCGCGTGTCTCCACCGCACCGCTCACCTTGGACAGACGGTTTGGAAACTGCTTTCTGGACTTTATATGAAAAGTGAGTACACACAACATTTCAATAAACGATTTCAAGACGAGGCCCAACGAGCGCGCCAACAACATGGTTCCGAAAACAGTCACGGTTTACGGTGCCATGGCGCGCTGGTGCCACCTGGGGTTAAGCTTTAAGGTGGAGCTCACCTGGTTCTGTAGTAAATATTCCTTCAGACTTGGTGATTTGACATATTTAAATTCTGGACCGTGATGTGGTTTATGTGGTAAAGATAAAGGCTGAATATGACACGGGGACAGCGCAGCCGCGCAGAGACAATTAGGCCTCAGCGGCCTCCTCAGTTAACGTTAGTAAACCCTCAGTTCACCTCCCACCTGCTCAGGTTATCAGGTGTATGTGGAGACAGGCCTGTAAGTCCTCAGAGTTGGACAGAGACACAGTTTTTACCCACATAATCTTTCGCTCTGAGTGAAGCTCCTAAGGTAAAATACCGTCATCTGATTTTTCGTTTTACAAGTTGAGCAGAATTTAATCAGTAAACAATTTTTAAAGAGTGTGAAACTGCTCAGTGAAGAGAACATGCTGCCGATCTCTAAACCACCTGCAGTCAGTCTGAAAATCTTCATCTTTCAACTGCAGCACAGTCATCCTCACTCAAACACCAGTCTCCAATATGATCAATAACTATGACAGGAATGTTCCATCAGCTGACCAATCACAGCAGGAGAAATGATTATTCCCTGAGGTGTGTGTGTATGTGTGTATATATAAAGCTTCACACAGATGGATTTATATTAAGTGAACTGATGTCCACAGAGTGTGAGTGTTGGACAGGATCAGTCCACCCTGTGTCTTCACAGGTGAACTGGCTCTG
>JBBMJY010000025.1:9823185-9940264 GCA_037833715.1 Toxotes lorentzi | reverse complement strand
TATCTATCTATCTATCTATCTATCTATCTATCTATCTATCTATCTATCTATCTATCTATCTATCTATCTATCTATTCCTAGCAGTCAGGTGACTTCCTTTCCTTCAGGATGTCAGTGAACAGCCAGTCATCCTCATGTGGTGGTGTTGGAATGGGGCGGTGCTCAGGATTATGAAGTGGGGCAGAGAATGACTGAGCAACACCCTCAAACGGTGTAAAATTTAGGTTATTTTCACAGTTTACCATCATACAGGGACTCTCTTCCTCGGATGGCTGGTATGTCTGTAGGTGTGAGATGTTGTAGTGACAACGGACCAATGAGGGGAACTGGTTTGGAGCGATGTCTGAACTTTGAGATGGTTTAAAATTGTTGAACTGTGTCCCTGCAGCATGGTTTATGGTCGATCCCTGGTCTCCATGGCAATTGTATCCATGTTCATATCTGTACTCACCTCTCTCACCTCTCAAGTGGAGATCCTCCACCTCTGATTTATTGCTGCACAGCCTTTCTGTATAACTATCTGACTGGTCTGCAAATGTAAAGTCATCTGCACCAACCTCCTGCCCCACATCACCTTGGCATGCACAGATACTTTCAAAATAGACATCTGCATCCATACAGCCAGAGTCCTTGTTGCCAAATAGATCCATTATGTCTGTCCATGGACTCTCTGCAATGTCAGCGATGCTTTTCTGAGCCTGTGTGCAGGTCGAGAAGTCTGTGAACATTTGGATAGAGAAGTCGCAAGAGTCAAGAGACAATGGAGAGAGCTCTGGAGAGAAGGAAGGAGACATGTCTACGTTTTGGTCAAACTGGAGGAAACTTGAGTTGTGTAGAGCTGTTTGAGTGTCTTCTGAGAGGTTGTTGATTGACTTCAGCGGACTTTCTTCATCATAATACTCAGTATGAAAGAGCTCTGTACCTTTGGGAGAGCTGACCGAGGTGAATTCAACCTGTTTATGATTTCCACTCCCCTTTTTCTTTCTTCCTTTGCCCTGGTTGTTTTTTCTAGCTGTACCGGTGGTGGGCTGTGATTTGGGATGCCGTTTCCAAAGATGCTGTGAGTCTGTGTGCTTCTTTCCACTGACCTCTGTTTGATGTGAATCAATAGAGACATCAGTCCTAGACTCTGAGATGCCCTCAGCATCAGTGTGAACACTGACTTTCTCTGGATCTTGTAGATGTCCACCTTTGGAGGAGTTATCAGCCTCTGACTTCTCTGACTGCAGAGGGGATAGATTTTTCTCCTCATCCTTAACATAAAGAGCAGATGCTAATCTGTGGTTTGCCGCCTCTATGTCTGCAAACTTTCTGTTGAGAGAAAGACAAGATGTTGAAATAGCTATAGTTTTCAAGATGCAGTGAATCTGACCGATGTAGCCTTGAAGGAGTAGTTTGACATTAAACCCATAAATACACTTTCCTGCTCGTTAAATATGAAGCTACAGTCAGTTGCCTGTTAGCTTAGCTTAGCACAAAGACCAGAGTAAATACTGGCCCTGTCCAACAGTTACATGATCTTCCTTCCGTCGACATAGAATAGAATAGAATAGATCTTTATTGTCATTGTCACAGGTACAATTAAATTTAAAGTGCTCTCCAGTCAGTGCATCATCAAATATAAAAATATAAAAAAGAATAAATAAAACATATAACAACATTAGCAGCATACATAACAGACACACACACACAGTCATACACACCCAATCTATACCTTGTTTATTTAATCCAAAAATCACCTGGTGACCTCACAGTGATGACAAAGTAGGCTGATTTTGCTACCTTCAGACAGAGACAGGCTAACTGTTTCCCCCCGTTTCCAGTCTTTATGCTAAGCTAAGCTAAGCAGCTGTTGGCCATAGCTTCATAATGACCATACAGACATGAAAGTGGTGTCAATTTTTGTGTAACTCTTGGCAAGAAAGAAAATAAATGTATCTCCTAAAATATATATATTCTCTTATTAAAGGTGAATGTCAATGACCTCTTGTGACTCATGAAAAGAGCTGTGATCACTAGCTGAAGTGATTCTTTGTTCTCAGATTTTATAATGCGAAGGATTTTTGGGTCTGATGTCTCTAGTGTTTCATGAGAAAAACTAAAATAATGTTACAGAAATATTTTATCTTATTTTATCCTGATCTCTTCTGAGGAATGACCCCCCACTTTGTCAACCACTGCCTGAGGATACTTCCAGGAGCAGACTGTTCTGCATTTTAATATCAGCTGACTTCAGTGTTTCTCTGATGACCTAACACACCTCTGAATCATGTTGTGTAGAAAGCGACGGTGGTTGACCTGCCGTTTGGACGGCCGGTTCTTCCGGGGTTTCTGCAGGGTCCTCATCATGTGACCTGCTGCTGAAGTGACAAAAGTGTAGAGGTCACGACCCCAAGGGACCCCTCGCTCCAATCCGGGCTCCAGAGTAACAGAGATAGATGGTCGCATGACTGGAAACAGAGAGGGTGGGAGGATAGTTAAGTTTAAAGAGATTGGGTAAATGAAGAAATTATAGACAAATCCATGGTAGAAGTCATGTCACTAAGCAATGCTGTGTTGAAATCACATCAAATGAACTGCACTTAAAGTGATTTAACATGTGAAGAAAATGTTTATTATTCATTTTAATCTTCTGAAGCACCATAACAGCACAGGATACCTGTCTTGAAAATAAACCAGTTTGTTATTAAATAAGACTTGCATTGTAACTAAGTACATTTTCTAGTACTGTGTACAAGTATTGTGCTTAACTACAATTTTGAGGTACTTTATTTTATTCTATTTTATGCTACTTTATATGTTTCAGAGGGCAATGCACTTCTTACCCTATTACATTTATTTCACAGTCATTTTTTAATCTGCAGATTAAGTTAGCATATTTTTTATATGCTATGTATATATATAGTATGCTGAGTTTATAAAATACAGTGTATAGCTATAGGTTAGTCTACTCAACATTACAGTAAATGATTTAAAATTGGCTCCACCTCAACCAGCTGCAATGCTTCTTCAGCAACACAATAATATTTACACAGATAACACTGACAGGAGCAAGTAGTACATTAACTTTTTGTTTCCAATAAAATTTACAGCTTTTCTTACCAATACAGTTACATTAGAGGACGGATAAATTAGAAACAAGCACAACATCCAGCTGTTTGTTATGTTCTGTTCAGCTGCATGAAAAAAAAACAAACAAATCAAAATCATTCTTACCTTTCTCCTCCTCTGGGTGCTGTGGCTTTCTTCGTATATTTCTACAAACTGCCCTGAGGACTGAGGAAGCGGGCGGCTCCAGGGAGAGAGGTGTGGTGATTTAATTGTTGATGTATGTCAGTGCTTGTATTGTGCGCACAAATTAAGTCAAGTGACATAAGCGGCCAATGCAAATGCACCAAATCCCTTTTTTCCCCAGCAGAATGAATGGAATCTAACTTGACAAATTGAAAGTGGGAGAGGAAGTGAGACACGATGAGAGGCTCTGAAAAGAAAAGAGGCAATTATCTGAGAAGTCAACCGCTCGTGGAGGTGTGGGCACACGTCTCCATTGTGTGCCACACCAAAGGCGGCTTGTTAAATACTGAGAGACACAAACGCACCAGTTGAGGCAGTTAACAAGCCCTTAATTGATCAGTTTAAACTCTGGCCCTAATTATCACATTCTCAGAGGGAAGAGCTAAGATGGTTGCTAGTGACTTTAATTGACCTTTGCAATTCAATAGCGAACCTCCCAAGTACAGAATTTTACATATCTATGGCAGCAGGTGGGTGAATAGGCTGCCCTTTTCACAAAGCTGACAAGAGGGAGAGATAGAGAGGACTAAAATAAAATCCAGCAAGTTTCATATTTATTTAATGAAATCTTTTCTTATACATTGTTTTTTTTTTTTTTGCTGTGGATTGTTCAAAATGACTTTCAGTTGAGATTGATTTTTTGCTCCCCTCGTAAGAGTAGTCTTACGTTTCTTTGTTCATGGTTCTTTGTTACGTTTCCAGGCCTTTTTTTCTTTAAGGCTTTAATTGGAAACAATATGTGACAGTGCCACAAATGCAAGTGACGTTACCCGTCTTTTTACATGTAAATGATGTGCATTTCAGAAGTGCTGTAAAAGAAATATTTTCTTTAACTCTTAAAATATATGTCAACTTTTCCATTGAATGAATTTCCTGAACATTATCAAGTCCTTGCTCCTTTCCTGGAGGGACAAACTCATAACAGTTTCTTATTCATCTATTCATTTATTTTTATTCATTTATTCATCTGTTAATTTATTTTTTGTTGGAAATTTCATGTCCACTGTAGTCAGTGTAACCATCCAAAATAATGATCAGTTTTACTCCAATTTCCTCTTAAAGCTTTGGCTTCAAACAAAATATTTAACAGATGTATCCTTTGTTGTATCAGTATTCCCTTTCAGTAGGTACATCACAGTGCAGCTACTTGGAATAGCACTTTCCATAATCTTGCATTACACACAAAAAGTCACAAGTAGTCATTGTCACAAAAGCTGAAAGGACAAGTAGGGGTTTTGCTCCAGGTCACCACACTGGTTCTTTTTTGAATCTGCGGTGTTCAGAAGAATTAGACTCCTCCAACCAAACAGTCTCCATACTCATAAGTTAGTAGTGGTATATTGTGTTACACACATTTTACTATTCCCCATCTAAATGTTTTCAAATAGTATTGTGTAACTTCATCTCAAATACCTTTCTGCCCCTTTGAATGCAACAGCTCATCTTGTACTTCTTTCCTTATGCTGATAAAATTAAGATTCTGTGCATCTTATAGCTGCTTACTCAAAGGAGGGAAGCACTGCTGCAGGAGTGGCATCTATTTATAGTGACACCACATGTGCTTCTGACCAGAGGGCTGCACAGCTAACTTTCTGGTGAGGTCTCAACTTCAACACTTCATTCAGTTGGAAAAATCTGTGGTAAGTTATGTTTACTGTTCTGCACAGACATTAGTGAAAATGATTCAAGTGACTTTCATTTACATGACAAGGTATGAGAGGTATAATAAATCACAATGTGCACAATGGGCTCACCTACACTGCAAATGGAGCTTCAGTCAATAATTTGTGTACATGTTGACAATTCACTTATATGTACACAAATTCAGTATAGTAGTAGCTTTGCCAGTTTTCACATAACCTCTCTGTTGTCAACTGCAGATTGTTGCTTTATTGGTCACTTTTTTATCATTCCTCACATGTGGTATTTTCTCAGATTCCTCTCCAGTGGGCTGATAGAGGTCTTATCACACATTTCCTGCAACATAAGTAGAACTTTGACCTGGTGAGAAAACCTCCCTCGCTTGTAGATTCAAGCAGAAAACAGCCTCTTTGGTCTTGAAAATGTAAGGAGAGGGTGAGAAAAGCCACGTTGAAAGGTAGGTTTGTCTATTATTTGGATAAAAGCCATACCTCAGAGTAGTTCAAGACACTGCAATTATCATTTTCAGTATGTAATTTAGAACAACAGTGAGTGAGCTGCATTATGTCGTGTGATTTTAGCCATCATTAACCAAACCTTCAATTTTGCTTTATTTCCTTCAAGATCAGTTTTATTTGAACATTTATTTTAAAAACTTCCACTAAACTAAAAGTGTCATATAGTAAAGCAGTGACACCCAGTGGCTCTATTATGAATTAATTTGACTTTAATCTTCTCTCTGATCAGATCTTGCATCATGAACCGAGCCTGGGCTCTGTTCAAGGCTCACCCCTACATCAGTAACGTCCTGGGATACACAGCTCTGTTTGCCTCTGCTGACGTGATACAGCAGAGCGTGCTGGGTGGGAAACATAAAGCAGGATCCACACCAGAGGGTTCACCTGGCATTGACTGGTGTCAGACGGCTCGAGTGGCGACTGTCGGTTTCTGTTTCCATGCCAACTTCAACTACCACTGGCTCAGGGGGCTAGAGAGGATGCTGCCGGGGGGCGGAGTGAAGGCAGTGACAGGGAAAGTCGTAGTGGATCAGCTGGTTGCAACTCCACTCACCATCAGTGCCTTTTATATTGGTAAGTGTGTCACAAATCTAAATCTTTTGTTTATCCTTTTGTTTTTCCAACTTCGTCATTCTTTTCAATAAATAAATAAAATAAAAACATTCTGGTGCCATTTTATTTTAAGGGTCTTTTCTGGAAACTTTGGTGAAAAACGCTATGTAATCTGTGCCCAGTTTCACAAAGACATACAGTACTTTGACTATGGATTATTCTAGTCAGAGCACAGATAGATGTCCGGAATATTCCATCTACCTAGGAAATTGTGACAAGTCACAAACCAAACTGTGATTATTAAAAGAAAAAGGACAATTTTGGTTATCCCATTTATTTGCTTTTCCCCAAAAAATATCAGAATCACCTTTAAAAGACCCAGCTAGTGCATGAACAGAGCCCAGGCTCGATTCATGATGCAAGATCTGATCAGAGAGACAGTGTGTGTGTCACTGATAAATGGAAACTCCTCTTCACGTCAAGGCTCAGTAAAACAATTTAACAGCCACTTCTGTCCTTTTAGGTTTAAGTTTACTTGAAAACAAAGAAGACCTACTTGAAGACTGGAGACAGAAATTCTGGACATCTTACAAGGTACATGACAAAGTTGAAGATTACACTAAATAGTAAGAACAATGGCTACATGTTCCCAAAATGCTATGTGATAAATCGATCTATCCATCCTCTGTTCATCTCTCTAGACTGGAGTGGTCTTTTGGTCAACAATGCAGGTGAGATATTCTTGTATTATCATCATCATTTACTTTATTGCCGCACACACATGACAGACATGTAGATGTAGAGTGACATATCCCTTTTTTCATCTCTTCCATCATTTCAGGCAGTGAACTTTGCCCTGGTTCCCCCTGTGGCACGGACAGTGTTTCTGGGAGGCATCGCACTGGCTTTCACAGTCTTCCTCTGCCACCTCAGGCAGCAGCACAGCCATAAACTTGAATAAACCTGAGATCCTCAGCTCTGTGATGCAAGTTTTTTTTTTTTTTGTAAAATAATGACATCAGATGGGGCTTATTTAAGGGCAGAATTCAGTTGCAGAGTCAGTAGATTTATTGAGGAACCTGGGGATGATTCCTCAGTAAGATAAAGGTCACAAGAATCAAGAACATTGAATGCAAATGTAAGTTATGATGCAACAGTGTCTGAGTTAAATCCTGCTGATATATAGAGAACAACAGAGCTCTTAAACCTACTTACCGTCACACTTCCCGAATGCCATTCTATTCTAGACTACTCTGAAAACTGTGGCAAGTACAATTTACATTTATTACTAACTAAACACACTGTTAATTGTGTATTACAAAACTGAACTTATTACAATAAGATCTTGAAAATCATTTTCATTTGATCAGTTATTTAACAGGGATAGCACATAATAATTCACATATCACTGTAATATGGGCCATACATCTTGGTGGTTCATTTCCATTTGTCAAACTATCCTTGAGCAGCACATTAACGACAAATTCCTCCCAAATGTGTGTGTAAAATGGCAATTGCAAATGCTCCAGATTAATGTATTTTTGTTAGGGATCAAATCAGAGCATTACCTTAAATCACATTTTCTTCCAACATGGCATTAGTTGAAATAAATAAATTAATAAGGTAATGAATGAAAAATAAAAACTAGTTAACAGGCCCATGTACATTAAAGGGCCAGTTCAACCAAAATTGAACAGTGCAGTACATGGAAGTGGGTAGGTGATACCATAAAACTTGTTTTTGTTTTGATACCTGGGCTAGGATTACCAATATCAATACTTTTCATTGTTTTTATTGTTAAAAGTAGCTAATGTATCATGTAAATGAGAGAAATATGTATTAATGAGGTACTTCCTAAAGAATTTTAATTACTACCAAATAATTTGCCATGACATGAGCCATTTCTTTTTAATAAACTCTGCTAATGACTCAGTCACATGAATGTTAAAACACAGTTAGTTATGATAATTATGACATTAATTCTCTGAACTAAAGAGATCATCACTGCCCATGCGTATACAACAGCAACAGAGATGCAAATATTACAGCCATAAAAAGAGTAACACCAGTACTGATTCTCAAATCAAAACTTATGGTGAATTTATATTTATGTAGATGAAACCTAGCTAGGATAATTGTAATAGTGACAATGTGTGCTCACGACTTAAGGACCCAAAAAGTATAAAATACATCATAACGATCCATTAAATTATCAGTTATTACTGTCGCTCTTGCTGTTTCTGCCACTAGAGGCACGGTCTTCAATCCTGACAGTTGTTTTGAGCCTTTGGGCTTGTCCCGCAGGAAGTGCATGCTCAGTAACCAATGAGAGACCCGAGATTTCAGGGTACTGTTTATCGCGAGACCTCGGCTCTTCCTTTTCCCTTTTCGCTCCGAGTCCAAGATGGTAGGTACCGCTAGTAGAATTTTTTAACACGATAGCCTGAGTATCCATGATCATCCTTTGAATTAAAGCATCTTATCTTCTTAGTGTCAACCGGTACTGGTTCTGAACATCGTTTGTAGTACAGCCCTGCCATGATTTCGTGTTATTTGACCACGTAATTCATATTAGGTTACCCTCTCTGGTGCCGACATTAGTGCTGCATAGGGAGCCGCTTCACGCCTCAAAGTTGTTCAGAAATTAGCTGTAGAAGTGGTCCAGAATGCGAGATACTATTTTAAACCATAAATCTCAAATCCCCCAACGTTTACGTGTGTTCCCAAACGTTATACTGAGCCTTACTTCTAAACTTCAGGCTTGTTTCTGTGCGGTTTGTAGTAGCAGTTAGCAGCGGAGTGTCAACGTGTGAACCGGCCTCTGCTACATATTAGACTGCTTGTTTTCATTAATGATGTAAATTCTGCTCATACCTTAAAGTATTTTTAATTTTTGCTTTTGTCAGCTTTAGAGTAAAATGTACAAGAAGTCCAGCAATGTTTCGATGTAAGATTTCAGTGTTACACAAATCTCTGGAGATGAACCTCAAAGGAGATGTTTGTTCGTGAATGTGTTTATTCTATTAATTTGTTTCTGTTCACTTTTCAAGGGAGTCGACATCAGACACAACAAGGACCGTAAGGTGCACAGGAAAGAGCCAAAGAGCCAGGATATTTATCTGAGGCTCCTGGTCAAGGTAAATCATATTCACACGTCATGTGTTACTTATTGGAGTAACACCAGTAGTAATAGAAATGATTTCTGTCATCTTGCTCACTATGCTAATCAGTCTGATCGCATGTAATATTTCTAACCATCCTGCTGATTTCTTTCAGTTGTACAGGTTCCTGGCCCGCCGTTCTAATGCTCCCTTCAACAAGGTCGTCCTGAGGAGGCTCTTCATGAGCAGGACCAACAGGCCTCCCATCTCCATCTCCCGCCTGGTCAGTCTCACTTCTCTCACCCTGTCCACCACTAAGGATCCTATGTTTATTCGTTCTAGATAGTAATACTGTTAGAGCCAGTTGTTGTATGTAGCTGATCATCCTTTTTTGAGACTGGCAAAGTAGGCGTGCTGATTTTAGGGAAGCACCTGTTCAATCCACTGGATCAGTGTTGGTGCTGTTGTGTCTTTTTAGTTTCAACGATCAGTTTCGTTCAGCCAGTCTTGGTGGCTTGACAGATTTGTTCGTAGTGTCACAGCATCCCCACTCTCATGTTACTTTGCATTAAAATTGATCCAGTGGGTTCTGTGCAGTGAGGTTTACAGATTTCAAATTGTGGAAAAAAAGAGCCCTGATATCTGATTGGTACGTAGTATGTACCTTGTTGTCTGCGGAGAAATGGTTGTCAGTTTTAGTGCATCCTTGCTTGGGTTTATGTATTTGTTCTGCCCTTTAGTGGTTCTGAATTTTGTGACGAAGCTGGGATTCAGTTAACTAATTCTGATTTAATTTACTGAATTATGTTCCTATGTTGAAGTAAAGAAATAAACTGTGGATTAAACTAAATATTACGTGATACATGTGTCAATTCACTCACTCATCACGTCATAGTGTATATTAAACACAACTCCCTAATTATAGAATTGTCTATAATTGACAGTTGCATACTCTATAATTGATGGTGATCAGTTATCAGTTGAATTTCTGACGTTGCTTCCCTGTTCCCAGATCCGTAAGATGAAGATGCCCGGCCGTGAGAACAGAATTGCTGTTGTTGTGGGAACGGTCACTGATGACGTCAGGATTCAGGATATCCCCAAGCTCAAGGTAACTCCTCTTTTTACAGTGTTTTTTTTTTTCCAACTGAGATCTTCCTCAACACTGTAATGTTGTTGGAAATCTTTGACAAAGTCCTTATGTGCTAATTCTTGTCCCATAGATCTGCGCTCTGAGGGTAACCGATGGTGCCCGTGGCCGAATCCTGAAGGCAGGCGGTCAGGTGATGACCTTTGACCAGCTGGCTTTGGCTTCTCCCAAAGGACAGGGCACAGTGCTGCTGTCAGGTAACTAAACATGTAGAGGTATATAGAAACTATAATACAATGCAATTGGTGTAGTTATTGTCAGCGGTCGATGCCAGGGCATCAAGTACCAAATACAAACATGGTCCTTTAGTATGGTCAGTTGAGCACAACGGTTGAGATTTCCTTTAGGGCTATCCATGTTAAATGTTCACATTCATGGTACAGTTGGGTATTTTAGATGGATGTCTGCAAGTATAAAAGGTTGGAACTGCCATACATTATTTTTATTTACTCATCTGAATTTGTTAAGCATAAGAAACCCAGTTGTTTTAGCATTATGCTTTGTATGACAGGCATTTCTATAAATACCAAAAGTAAGACTAATTCACCCCTATTATTAGATCTTTTGTAAAAGAAGGGACATCTGATATGTGCAGCGTCGGTGTTGTTTGAACACTTGTATTGTCAGAACATCAAAACATGTAGTTTTGCTTGCCAAAAAAAACCTAAAATATTCACCTATAAATACAAGCGCCCACATTACCATTTTCTGTCTTAATTACTGACTCTGCACATTATGTGCCTCTTCCATGAGGCCAAGTACAACAGAAGTAGTACTGGCTGGTAGATTGGTCAGATTGTATTTGTAATTAATTGCAAAAGCTTTAATATTAAAGAAATGGATACAACAAGTGCAATGGCACATTTTTTTAAAATAGTGTCACTTTTCAGTCTCAGTATCTTGTTTTGAAAATCCATTCATTATATGTAAAATCAGTGATCAGTTTGTCAGTCTCTTGTAGCCACTTAAGGTTTGTTTAAAGTGTAATTTAAGCAAACAACAGAATTGACTTGTATTGAGAGAATTTAACTTGTACTTAATTGAATCTCTGGCCCCATATATACAAACTGTATCTTTAAATGTGGTTTGTTAGTATTAAATATTCCTGAATGGAAGCTACATTTTTAGACAGGAACTCAACTGATTTCAGCTGCTGAGGGCTGCGTGTAACCTTTCAGATGGTCTACAGACGTGTAATATTTTCTGCTAGTAATATTTTCTGAGATGCTGTATAACATTTTTAACATTTCATACTCTTATGTATTTGTTCTCCAGGACCCCGCAAAGGCAGAGAGGTGTACAGGCACTTTGGAAAAGCCCCTGGAACCCCTCACAGCCACACCAAGTACGTGTACAGTCCATGTTAATGGTACTCCTGTAATTTTATCAGCCTAATGCTTGGCTACCACATAGGGCGGAGTAGAAGATTCCATCTTTCTTTTGGAAATGACTTTAAAAATGGCGGTGTTACATTTGTATATTAGATATCGTGTATGTCACTGCACATTCAGCACACTCTGTCTAATTCTGTGGCCATGCCTCTGACACACACTGTTGATCAGAAACTAAGCATTTTTTTTTTACTGAAATCAGTACATTACCTTGATTCCATGCATAAGGGGAAGTTTGTCATATTCGGGTCAATGTGGAAATATACAGTACTTATTAGAGAATTTCACATATGGTGATAGTTTACACCACAAAATGTGTTGGATGTAAATTTCCTGTGCAGAGGGATGGATTTTCTTTAAAACCAAGTAATAGAGCTTTCATAGAAGAGAAAGTGCTGGTGTGACAAATAACATTAAGTGGTAGTTCCTGTTTGCGTACCACTAAGCTGTGACAGTAGCCATGGTACAACTGGATGGAGTGCTGCCATGAAAGTTATCGGTCTTACCTGTGTTCAACCAGTAAATTTCGCTAAGGTGTCTTTAATGAAAGTTAAAATAAGTGTTAACTGGCGGGAACATTGTTGAAGAAAATCTGTTGCCTAGATGTGTTTAATTTCTGGCACTTGACCCATAAACACATAAATGTTAAATATTTTAGTTCCTAATCTAGAGAACTTTTTTCCTGCAGTTAATTGCATTATTTGTAGAATTTTGGAGAAATCATAATTCACATGCCTTGTTCTGGCTTTTCATTTGTTGTATTATCATCTTATACCAAACTGCTCTTTCTCTTCTCCAGGCCCTACGTCCGCTCCAAGGGCAGGAAGTTCGAGAGAGCTCGTGGTCGCAGAGCCAGCCGTGGCTACAAGAACTAGTCTGTCTTTTTGTTTTTCATGCAATCTGATACAAATAAAAGATTGGCTGTATAAAATGAGTTGTCTTTTGTGTTTTATTGGATGGCATATACACCCTAGTAAGAACATGGGATTACTTATTTTAAGCAGGTGCTAACCTGGCTGGACATCAAAGTTGTAACATAAATGTGACTTCACAAAGCTTTTGATCACAATTGATATGAGTTGGCCTGGAAAAAACATGACTCGGTCAGGAAGTGGTGGTCTGTCAATGATTGGAGAATGTCGGTGGGTGTTGCAGTGTTTTCCTTATCGCCATTGGATTTCCTCTCCGCCGCTCAAAGCTGCTGCTCCTGCGTCTCCAGACACTTCCTGCACCGAGCCACAGTTTTCTATCTGTCGTCGTGAGAGGGGGGACAAGATGAGGTAACTGTGGGTTTGTTTCTGTTTTGTCGCTTTGTAATCAACTTGTCTCTTTCTAGTCATGTAATGGCGTGAATATAATTCCTAAAAAGTTTTCGTTTCTCTGTACTCTGCTTGATGGAATCCGATCATTTCGCCCGTTAGCTAACGTTGCCATGTAACGTTATCTGCGCTAACTTGGGTACCTCAATAAACAAAACAACAAATGAGACGTGAAAATGTTAAACGGGAGCTTTTCAGTGTACCCACTGTGAGCCCGGGTGTTTTTCAATGGAATAATCCTGTGGTTTACTAAGTGGGCTTGAACTTGTTAACTACACGTTAACTAGCAAATTGTTAGCCGCTGCTAACCGCCACCGCTGTGTCAGGCAGCACTTCACAGTATTCATAACATCAGCTAGCGTTTGCTGTCACCTTGAATCAGCGTTAACTAGGGTTATTACCCTGCAGTTTTAAACTCTTTCTCGTTCTTAATAATAACTTTGAAAGCGGCAATGTTTATGAAAATGGCTCACCAGCTTGGGTGTGCCGTGACTGTTAAAGTACAGCTAAGTAAGTTAACTGGCTCACAGCCTGTCAACCAGCTAGCAAATGTTAGGTTAAAGTTCGGCAGCCAAAGCTTTTACTTCGGAGCATCAGGGTAAATAGACGAGCTCTTAACTCTTCTGTTAAGTGTATAACCGTGCTCTTGAGTTCAGAGTGTAAGCTAACAGAAACGTGCCCAAAATACCCCTAAATCAGTCAACAGCAGCCTCATTGTGTGGCAGACAAAATTAGCCTGCTGATATTATTATTTCTGGGTGTCCCCGCCCTGCATTTCAAGGACGCAAGGTGCAACAATGGGCATCAGTGAGGTCCCTTTTAGTGTGTTTTATCAGGACAGGACATCAGCCAAGTATTAATTTTGTCTGCACCACAGCTTGCATAATGTTTCCTGGCTGTTATAAAACTTGAAATAAAGATGTGTCCAGTTTATTAATTTAGGGTATACCGAAGTCCCATGGTGATAGTCCAGTCCAGATAGTACTTTGACGCACTGAAGTCTAATGCAGTGGATCCTGCTGACTTGGAGCTTTGACTTGACTGTAACCTCTCATCTATATACACTGAAATTATGATTATAGTAAATATTCATAAGTTATGTAACCAGTCAAAGTTGGTTTCCAAGTTATGTAGAGTTGTTATTGAAATGAGTTCCAAATTTGTTTTAGCAGACACTGTTTCTGTATATAATGATCATAGAATTTTTATCAGGCTCATAATCAACCTATTTCTTTATTGAGAAAAAGATTGTTAAGTAAGATTGTTACACGCTAATGCGTATTGCAAAACCTCTCAAATCCAGTACCATTTAGGTCAGCAATTTGAGAAACCTCAATCCTAGATTCAGATTGTGAAAGAGACACTGTGTCCCCAAACCGTGCTAGACAAAAGCCCTTAACATGAAAATACCAGTCAATACCAGTCTCATGCAAGCCTTCATTCAAAATAATGTGTCTCAGCAAGGAGATTGAGGATGTGTGACTCTGAGTCATTATGTGCTTCAGCAAAGACGCACCTAAGGTCAAGGGGCATGATGGATCTTTTGTTGCTTCACCCTGTAACTGGTATCTCTTCCTCTTATCGTGGTAGTCTTTCTCTGTGCTTGTTGTGCTCTAATTGTGAAAATCGGATACAGGAATATTCACCTTTTCACATAGAAATGCAAGTTAATTAGAAACAAAAATTATTCACTTTGTACAGTTTAGTGTGCTTCCTTCTGTAATGTCAATCTCTCACTCGTCTGCTCTAAAAAATACCTGTAGGGTGATGGATCACCATCACATTAATGTTCTGCTATTGTTTTTTCCACTTTTGCAGTTGTTGTCCTCCTTTGTCCTCATACAGGAACAAAGATCTTCGGGAGGGAACGTGAGGCTTGACTCAAGGACATTACCATGACATAAACCAAGGACCCAACTGGAACTGTCTCCTTGTTTGTCTTTTGTTTTGTTTCTGTTTGTTTTTTTGTTTTTTTTGTTGTCTAGTCTCCACCTCTCTTACCTTATGTTCAGCCCACCTCTTGTGGAGAAGGGATAATGAAGTAATGTAGGAGCATTTGCTTGGATAAAAGTTTAATGTATCACACTACTGTGTAGAGGATTGGCCTAGTCACTCCTCTTGTCTGCCTCCTATATATCACTGAGATTAAAGATAGCAATAGAGATATCAAAGGTCTTGAAAGAGCCTAACTTATCTTTATGGCATTAATTACATTTTGGCCAGCACTTACCATGCAACATACATTACAGAATTCTTTAGTTGTGCATTAATTTAATTTAATTTAATTGTTGTAGCATTGTTTCCTAAACAGAGGGTGTTTGTTTGTTCTATTCATACTTAATGGATCAGTTTTTCAATGCAACTAAGAGTTTTTTTTTCTTTGTGTAATTATTTAAAGATTTATTTTTAATGTTGAGTAGCTGCTCAGCTGCCTTACATTGTTATCAAAATAGGCGGCTTTAAGTTGTAAACTTATTTTTTTATGCAATCCTTGCGAAAAGTTTGTTCAACTGACTGATCTTTTAGTTGAAAATTACATTTTTAAGTCCTGTTGTTTTTGAATATGTTGAAGTATTGCCTATCCGCTTTTCAACTGGCAGTAAACTGTAGAAGCTGACAGCTTAACAAACTGTGATGGGAGCTTTCTAACTGTGACACAAAGACTGATCTTTAGCAGTTTCCATCTTCACTGGACGTTAACAGAGGAACCTTTGAACTTCTTTTTCAAATGAAGACATACTTTTGAAATCGACAGACAGAAACTTTGAGTGGATGTGTTTGTGTGTTGTTTTGGGTTTTTTGTGACGTTGTTTCTTGTATTCAAGCACTGAAGAGGAAAAATGACTTTGTGGAGATTTCAGGGATAAAGTTCTCAGACTGACATTTAGATACATTTTGATTTTCCCTGTAAATCTTGAAGAGCTGCCGAATTCCACTCTTCAAACCTCTAACAGCAGAAAATACCACCCCGAAACCTATTAGACGAGATTTTTCCTGATAAACCTCACCCACTTCTGCAGTGAGGATGCGATCCCCAGAACCCTCTTCACCTTCTCCAGCAGAAGCCCTCCTTCATGGCCAGTTTGCGAGCTGGGGATCAGGCAGTAACAGCAACAATAACAGCTGCCCCAACAGCCCTGGTGGTCCAGGTGGACTCTCCCCCGCTGCCTCCCCCACTCCGGCTCCGGCCTCCAACTATGCCTTGACCCTCACCCACACCCACATACATATCCAGCGCTTGTCACCACGACCAGGGAAGGAAGCCCGTCTCTTGCTGCCTTTAACAGAGCTAGTGGGGTGCAGCTGCCCACGCGCCCCTGCGCCCCCTCTCCTGGTGCTGTACTGGTACCCGCCAGGGAAACGACGGAAAGGGGTGTCCCGGCGCAGGCAGGTGAGGGCCTACTTGGCAGAAAGCAGGCCTGAAGCTGAGAGGTGGTCGGCTGCTGTGCAGTGTCTACTGAGAGGTGTGACCGTCACTGCTGACACAGGTGAGTGTGTTTCACTAGAGGCATGCTCCGCCAGTTTGGTAGATGTGATGAGTCATGGTTTTTACTTGTCACAGGACCACACTGGACATTAACTACACATTTTGTGTATTCTACCTCACAGTAGACTGTATTTAAATTTAAAGCATTTGCTGATATTTCAGTCATGAAAATCAGCCTGCAGAGACATAGCTTTTTTTTAAAAGAGATTGTGAATGATTGTGAACATGAAGGCTCAGATCCGTTTGGTATTTTTTTAAATTTTCTTTTGAAAATCATTTAAACGATTATTCAATAATCAAAATGGTAGTTGATTAATTTTCTTTCCATGGACCAATAGATTATTAGACTAAGCTCTAGTGAACATGATACCTTTAACAGCCCTAAACTCTCTGAGTTTGCTCTGTTTTTATTAAGGAACCTTGCTCATCAATACAGTGTAGAGTTTTAGTGAATAGTTGTATTAAGAAGCAGCACAGCACTAATGATTTACAGTAGATAACAATGTTTATAGCGTTTGCTCTGGATGACCTCAGTGTTTTTCTCTGAGTTAAGTCTTGTATTCCTGTTGTTCACTACAAGAAACCACACATTGTTGCCTCGTGTTGCCTCGTCCTGCATTGATTTATGCCTCCTTTGTAAATGCTTGCTAAGTATAGCTAAATGTCAAAGTGACCGAAGACCCTCCTGAATGTGCAGTACACACTTTTTGTCACTGAGGGGACAAAAGGTACCAGGAGTAGTCTGGCATTTTAGGGGTTATCTTGCAAAAAACAGGAGGATTAACACTAATACACCATAAGAGGATGTAAGATTTATGATGCAGAGCATTTAGTGTGGATTTTTTTTTTTCACAAGACTTCATCGTTTTCTTGAGTTTATTTATGTAATAGCCTTCGTTTTCCTTCTTTGCCCTTATCTGTCCTGCACACATGGTCTGTATCATTTACTGTGAAATGTAAAGACAGAGAGGGTGGGGCCTCTGCAGCGTGCCACCCCTTCGTATGCACTGAAAACTCAAACAGATATAAAGGCCCCGTTCATTGTTTACATTCACTTTGTGTAAGAGTGTGTGTATGTGCTTTTTCTCACCGTTGCTTATGCGTTGGCCACTTAACCAGCATCTCCCATCTTTTCCTGTCTCCTTCCTCCTCTTTGTCTCTAACCCTTAATTCTCTTTCATCTCTCTGTCATGTGTTTTCCTTAGTCTGTATTTGTCACATCCCTGTCTCCTTCCCTCAACAGTGGTGTAGTTGTCAGTCATTTTAAATTTTCTCCAATCTTCTGTTTGTCTCTTGTCTGCTCCTGCCCCATCCTACTTCACCCTGTTTTCTTCGGTTTTGCCAGTCTGTTTGACCCCTGGTTTCTCTTCCATTCACTTTCCTCATGTAGCCCTCCTTTCTCTGTTTCAATTCTCTCACCTAATCTCCGCATTTCTGAATCGCTCACTCTCTTGATTCTGTGAATTTTTTATTCTTATAAACATCATAGCTGTGGCTGGTTGGGTTTTCTGTTGATTTGATTTTGTGTAGTTTGTTGTTGATAATCCAGGATTATCTGAGAGTGCAGTCATATCATCTCATTCCCTGGACCACCGAGGTCCATCTATACCATTACCAGATCTTAGACTGATTTTAAGGGATAATCTTAGAAGGGTTTTTTTTTTTAATGTATTCCACGCTCCACACCTGGGCTGATTCGAGATTAGACAGTAGGAGTAGAGTGTCTTGTTTTATTGCCTCTGCACACCAGTATAGGTAATAAATGACTTACCTCAGTACACAGACTTACCTCTGTACACACGTTTTATTTATTTCCTATATTATGAATGCTTTGTGTGTCTTTGAATTTAAATGATTAATAGAAGTTCTCTCGAGCAACAGCATTGTGCAGTATGGATTAGATCCTGTGAGGTGAAATAGAAGAGGCTCATATGGTTGAATGCACTCAAAGTCCAGTGTTGGGCAACACTGTGCAATGACAGCTTATCTTACGTTCCAGTTGGCTGGCTTTGCAGTGAAGCTCTAGTTCCTTTCTTTGTTCTGGACAAAACTGTGAGTTCTAACTTTTTCTTGCTGTGTCTTCTCTTTTCATACAGAATTTTCAAGAAGTCTGCTACCTCGTCCCAGGCGACTACTGTTATTGGTCAATCCCTGCAGTGGGAGAGGCCAGGCAATGCAGTGGTGTCAGACCCACATCCTGCCAATGATCAGAGAGGCCAACATCAGCTGCAACCTTATACAGACAGGTAACATATCACAGCAAAAAGCAGTCTCATGGGGTAGATACTACATTTACATAAAACATATGTAACAGATACTTCATTGGAGGTTTTTTTTTTTTATCTGTGTCAGAGCGTCAGAACCATGCGAGGGAGCTTATCAGAGAGATATCACTCCCAGAGTGGGATGGCATCATCATTGTTTCTGGAGATGGCCTGTTGCATGAGGTGTGAAATCCTTTTGTTGTAGGGCTGAACATGACGGAATTTAGGGGCATGCTCAAGGGGGAAATTGTACAATTGTGAATGTATTTATGGTGTGTCTTTATACCACATTCGCATACAACGTACATGGTGTCCACAAATATGATTTTCAGAAGTTTCTGTGTTGTGTTTCTGTAGGTCATTAATGGGCTGATGGAGCGTCCTGACTGGGAACAAGCAATAAAAACACCTGTCGGCATTCTGCCCTGTGGCTCCGGGAATGCACTGGCTGGCTCCATCAACCACCACGCAGGGTAAGCATGTATCCTGTTTTTAGGTGAGAATTGTCTCCTTTTCGGGTGAACAGCTTCTTACAGCCTAACTTGAAAGTGTGGAACTAGACAAAGAGTTGGAAGGATAGTCTTAATATCTCTCTCTCTGCATTTTTGTAATAAAAACTTTGATGTGATGTTGTCATCTTAAACTCTGTTAATAATCTGTCTTGTCAAGTCAAAAAGTTTTGTACACTACTGGACACTTAGCATTTTTAGGTTCTGCATGAGTCAAGCTCTGTCACATCCCGTTTCTCTTAAAAATGACTAGCTTAGATAGTCATGGATGTGTGGATATACTTGATTTCAGTTACACAAAATTAGATTAACGTAGTTTGAAACTCACAAGTTGTTTTGTCTTTTCTTTAAACAGAGGAGCGCAGTTATGTTTTTGTCGTCACTTGGTTATCTAGACCTAGATACTGGATCTAGATACTGGATCTGAATAGCCGAAGGACCTTGTTGTTTGCGCAGTTCTATCTTTATCTTTGCTGACAAGAGGTGTTGTCTTTTTTTATACCTCCCTCAGGTATGACATGTGCCTTCGGGAGCCCCTCCTTCTGAACTGCTGCTTTTTGCTCTGTCGAGGCGGTGTCCGACCCATGGACCTGGTCTCTGTGACGACAAGCCCTTCTCCCTCCAGTCGCACTGCAGCACCCAGGAGACTGTTTTCTTTCCTCTCTGTTGCCTGGGGCTTTGTGTCTGATGTGGACATAGAGAGTGAAAGGTGGGCGTGTGATTGCTACAGTCCAAGAACATCCACTGTTGGCTTGTTCATCTAAGCAAAACTCTGATTTTCCAGTTTATTATATAGTTTTCTGAAAACAGTTTTACAAGTAATCTTACATGAAATCTTTCCTTATTACAGGTATCGTGGCCTGGGCTCAGCCCGCTTCACCCTGGGAACTCTGGTGCGCATAGCTTCTCTTCGATCCTACAAGGGTCGTCTTTCCTACCTGCCACCCTCTATTGTCACCACATCACCAGACGCCACTCCTCCTCCGCCAAGGAGACCTCTCTCCCGTAGTATTACAGAAGGCCTTGAGGGCTTCTGCAGAACACCCATCCATCGCACCTGTTCTGACATGGGCATCAGCGAACAGAGGAGCCTGCGTAGAGGGGAGGGAGAGAGGGAAAAAGAGGAGAGGCAGAGAGAAAGGGAGAGGAGAAGGGAGAGGGCCAGGGGAGGAGGAACTGGTGTGGTGAGGGCCAGCAGCTTGGCAGAAGACAGAGAGAGGGAGAGGGAAGGGGAGGTGGAGATGGAAGCAGAGGAGGAGAGATCAGGCACATGTTCGGAGAGATCGGGGACGAGTTCTGAATCAAATGAAAGGGACAAATGCAATATGGGAAGGGAAGAAAGGTTGGCGGGGATCAAGGATGAGAGGGAAGATGATGGAACAGTAGACCAAGACTCCAGTGAGATGGAGGAGGAGGATAGGGGGAAGGATGGGGAAGGCAGTAGCGGTTCTGTAGAGGGGGAGGGAGTGTTGCATGCAAGAGAGCTGGGAGAGAGCTATGGGGTAGACATGGGGCGAGAGGCAGATGAAGAGCCAGAGGGTTGTTTCACTTACCAGGACAGCCTTCAGGAGGCCAGACAGGCACTACGAAAGAATTCCGCCCCCTCAAGCCAGATAGCCAATACTCTGTTCAACCAGTCTCTCAATCAGGAGGGAGATGCAGATTCTGGCATTTCATATGGGGTAGAGGAGATGCATCTGAATGGAACCTACTACCAGAAAGAACCCTACCCACTGGACGTTGCTCGTGAGCGGGCTCTCACCATCTCCTCTCCCTTTCGTCACTCTCCCTTCTCTTATAAGCCCAAGACCCTGGACCAAAACCAGAACGCCTCCAGGCCGAGGCCCCTTTCCCTCCTCCAGCACTCCCACTCAAACTCCCTCCCCCCTAAACTCCCCTCCCTCTCTCTGTCTCTTTCTCCCACACCACCCTCTTCCCCATCTTGTGCCTCCCCACACTCCTCATCCTACCTCGCTCCCCGTCCTAACACCCCAAACTCCACCTCGCCCTCGCCCTCTTTACGCACACCGTCCTCATCTTTTAACTTTGATATTGCCGAGCCAGCAGGACCCCTTAAAAACCGTCCTTTCATCTCACTGCCTTTAAATCTCCCTAGGGATGATTTGTTACCCCCCCTCGACCAACCCCTTCCCACCAGGGACTGGGTCACCATTGAAGGGGACTTTGTCTTGGTCCTGGCCCTTTATCAGTCCCACCTTGGGGCTGACCTCCATGCTGCACCCCAGGCCAAGTTTGATGATGGACTGATCCACCTGACCTTTGTGCGAGCAGGGATCTCCAGAGCAACTCTACTGAGATTGTTCTTTGCCATGGAAAGAGGAACCCACCACTCCGTCAGCTCACCATATGTGAGCCATGTTACCTGCAAGGCCTTCAGGCTGCAGCCTCTGTCTACACGAGGAACCCTCACTGTGGATGGAGAACTGGTGCCCTACGGGCCACTTCAAGCGCAGGTCAGAAATAGGAAAAATTGTGCTTGGTACTGAAATGGTGTAATCTGTGTGTAGTAACTGTAGGTGACTTAATGGGGTGTGACACTTAGTTTGCTTTACTTAAAGCACATGCTCATGTAACTGTAACATGCTTTGTAGGGCTGAGCCAGTAATAGTATTTTGATTGCAGTTAATCAAAATCAGTCTCTGTTAACTAAATAAATAAGCACAAAGACAGGTAATATATGGGACGATCATCTTACCATATATCCTGCTACTGTATAGCAGGCTGCATTTTAAGTTCCCTTTGTGTAGGGGCTTATCTAGTAATGTCCTCCAGAAAAGACTGTATATTGTGCAGTATCACGTTAAATGTTTTGATGGCTAATAGTTGGCGAAAAAGCAGGTATTTTGTTTATATTTTGCATTAATAAGGAGATTTACTGTGTTTCTCTACAGAGCATTAATTTTGTGGCGTTGTTTAGCTACTGTGATACTAATCATTAATTTTTTTTTCTGATTTTTCTTTATTTCACAGGTTCACCCTTCAATGTCCCGCCTCATTGTTGGCGACTCTGGAGTGAAGATCACCAGATTCTAATCAGGGATTGGTTGAGCTGACTGATACAGCATTCTACTGAATTATGTAATCTTTGTTGCCATCTATACTGGGGGGGGGGGGGTCTGACAAACTCAAAATAGCCTAGATTGCAGAAAACGGCTTTTCTGGGGTTTAATGAAAGGGATAACCCACCGAGCCACGCATCATTGGAGCATGACTGCAGGGATTAATTGTGAATTTGAAAATGGATGAAAAATGCGCCTCATTGCACAGCTGTTGGATTACGCTCAGCGTACCCTGAGAAGCATGAAAACTGCACAGACTGGGATAATAAGAGGGAAGAACAATCGAATGTTTATGGGTTTTTTTGTGCAGATAGTGCATGTGTTGGATGTATACATAGTAGTATGCATGCAGAGAAGCACTACCTGATTTTTGCCTTACAGTGAGATAGAGAGGAACCATACTAAATTCCGACTAAGTTCTTCTTAAACACGAAAAGCTATAAAAATACATGAGATTCGCTTGGTCCAACCCCCAATAAAAATTGTCCCCAACCCTCCATCTTCAACCCTGCCCCCAATGTCCGTATGATTGAGTTATGTCCCTGAAGGGAATGCCTTATCTGACACTAGACAGTACAGTTGTACATTCGACCTTTCTTACTTATAAGAAAGCTAAATATTCTTATTCTCTATCCACCAATCAGACACAGTGGTAGACCCATCTACCTACCACTATCTCTGAACACTCTGCTGTCCACTGTTTTAACCATCGGTGGAGAAAATATGAATAAAAGTACACTTTAATGACCATTTTGTTCATGCAAGTGAGTTGATGTAGAGCAGCGAGATCAAGCTTTTCAGGGTCATCACATGGATAACAATGGAACCGTTGAACGGTGACCATTACTGACATTTTTACATAATCTGCCTGTTTTTCTTAGCCAGTGGATGCACGATGATGTCAGTGATATCAGACTTGCAACGTACTGAACATAAAAATGTCTTAACAAAGCAAGCTTCTTTGTCAGTGGTTTTAGACTGTTCGTTTTCAAGAACTCTTTCAGAATTACAACCATTAGCCCTCCTCACTATTTTATATTTGCAATATATCACTGTCTCTGAGTAGTCATCTTTGGAAGTCTTAAGTAGACGGCATTAAAAGCCTCTGTTAAGTTGTATGTAGTGCAGTTATTTTGCACAATAATTGGAGTTGGAGCAGCACAGAA
This sequence comes from Toxotes lorentzi, assembly GCA_037833715.1. Lineage (NCBI taxonomy): Eukaryota > Metazoa > Chordata > Actinopteri > Toxotidae > Toxotes > Toxotes lorentzi. The sequence continues at coordinate 9,916,792 of JBBMJY010000025.1, read as the reverse complement.
AATCACAACACTAGATTGCACAGTAACTTTGAGATACATATAAAGAGTAACACAGAGTCAGATACAATGCTTTGTTCTATAAAATGGATACACTAGTATTAATAGCCTAGTCCAGATATAATAAATGGATCACGTTTCATTCATAGCCTGAAATTGATGAACTGTTTCAATTTGAACACTTGTAGCTTTTGAAAAGTTAAGACTCATCATCATTTAGAAACTAAAATCCTATTTCATCAGATCAGACTTTCAATCAAGAGATAAATCAGATGGAAGAAAAATTTGCACTTTGAGAAATTAGCCAGCAGCAGAGCAAATCTGTTTATGTAAGTGATAGTTTGGGTTTTAAATTTCTAAATAAATATCTTGAGAACATAAGTAACAGTAACATGTCTTCCTAAGTGAAATAAAACAACAGACTTCGGAGTCTATGAGGAATTGTCATGTTTTCGAAATTAATTCTGTCATAATAAAACCTGCTGAAATACTTGGTCAGGACAGAAGATAAATCATTAGCGTGTGCAGTGTATCAATCGGTAAGCTCATGTGCCGACTGCTTGGGTCATCATCAACATACTGTATGTCTTGGTCATGCCTGGTCAAATCAATGCCTTTGTATAATAAGCCTGTAAATTCTGGCTGTTGATCATGAACTGTTCAAACCTGACTGCATAAAAATTGAGTAAAATTCTTTGCTCACCAGGCTGTTATTTTTTCTTCTTTCCTTTTCCCTTTAAATGCACAATGCAGCCAGTCTACCACAAATACACTGTGCTTACACAGCTACAGAATGTGAGGACAACATCTTGAGTCCAGGTTTGCAACATTACCAAATAGAAGAAACTGTATACACTTTGAATGGAGTTTGGCCAAAATGTTTACTTTTGATGTTTAAGAAACTAGTTGTCACAGTTTACCTTCTTAAACACTTTGCTGTCTGTGGCCATGGCTTGGACCATGATGTTATAGACCAGTCTGAAATGACAATGCCAGGGTGTGACCCCTTGGTTAATAATGCCATTAAGATGTCTGTAGTGGACTGTGCGTAATGAAATTGTAATTATTACTAAAACAATGAAAATATATACATATACAATGTACAGTTAATAGTTAAATATGGTTTTGAATAAATGTAACTTGTTAAGTTTGTCTGAAGAAAATCTACTGAAATTTCTTTCATCTGAAACATTCTTTTGATATCTAATGGCATTGTTTAAACTATTAGCCATAAACATAGTTTGTGCCCACCCCAGTCAGTCACAGTATACTACACTGTTGTGTTCCTCTGGGGCCTTACTTCTTCAGTGAAGCAGTCTTACTGTCTCTGAAGGAATCAAATTCCTGAGCCAGACAGTGTAATGAAATGTGCTGTCAACCCAGAACAAATCACGAGCCCCTAAAGATGTGTTAAGAAAGTGCAATACAGTATGTATGTGTTTGCATAAATATCCTACTATCTACTATATTACTGTTTTTGGAACATTGACTGGAGATACAAGTTCATAACAATAGAAACAAAACAGTATAGTATTCTAAACCAATGGACTGCAATTAAAAGTTCTTTATTGACCTTAGTAGATCACAAATCAATATATCAACAATAGCTACTAATGCACGTTGTGCTGAGACTGTCTTGCCAACTGCTGTTTCCAAGGTAATGAATGAACTTGAAACTTCTAAGACAACATGGACATCACGTCCTTTAAAGTGCTCAGAAAAACAAAAATCTAAACTTTCTCATTTTCAAGACAACTGAGCAATATCCATCTGCTGATGAAGATCATCTGATACAATCAAAAGTACTGAAGAAGCTACTAAACGGACACCATTGTGAGATCATTATGTCAAATAAACCAGTTCGATTGATTTAAAGGTTTCCATTTCCTCAGGGTTCCCTATGTAGCATGCTGGAAACATTAAGACACTTAGAAAGACACTCAAGAGTATTTATTGTAGTATTGTGCAAAATGTAGTAGGTTACTGTTTATGAAATGTATATTAAAAAATCTGTACCCCTACACCTCCAGGTAGTTCTGTGAACAGAATAGGGCCTAGTAAATTCAAAAGCACTAACTTATCGCTTGTTAGGCCATAAACTATCGTGAAACTATCATTAAATTTTTGCATCACAAGATCAAAGTGATTGTATTTTGAAAAACCACTGACCGGAAGTAAACTGCTCCACAGTCAGACACCATTTCCAGTGTCGCCACCTTCTTTGTCTCCGGCCCAGCGTTTCGACACAAGGGGCTCTGTCTATTTTTCCCTTTGGTTTTGAGGATATATTTACACATATATCCCTAATTTTCTGATATTGAATGACAGTCGACTCTGAAATATTTATGCCTAAAAGCAAAGCGCCAAAAATGGATGACCTGGACTACAGTAAGTGTGCTTACTGACTAGCTGTTTGCACAGGCTATCGCTAGCTAGCTGTGGCTGGTTGTATTTGCAAGAGGTTCAGTTTATGTGACACACAAATAATTCCTTGAAACATCTAAACGAGAATTATTGACCGTATATCTTTTGCAGCGTAGGGGACACGCACATCTACAACACATTTTGGGTTTAAAGTAAGCCACAGAGACATGCCTTAGCTTAGCCTGACGCAAACTAAATATTGATTGTTTGAATGTGCGCTCTAACGTCGGTGGACATTTAACACCCAGACCTGCCTCCCAAGTTACACAAGAAGGGCTTGTTAGATTTGTGTATTGCTTATTCTATTGAAACCTCTTGTAATCACTGGCTTGGCCGCTATAGTATTAGTCAAACAGTGCAGTAAAGACAGACTGTGGGCGTGGTTGGCGGTGTTGTAGAGCAGCTATTTGTTTTGCAGAGTAAACACAGGTGTTTTGGGTGCAGCGGATCACAAGCAGCTACTGTGTGCTGCCGGTCCGGGTGGTTTTGACAAAATCATTCACCGCGATGTTTTTGTAAAATACAACAGCAGCGGTTGCAGTTGTATGAGGGTAGTGTTCATTAAACCATATTGTTATTGAGGGCTGTTCAGTTGTATTTTGTGATTGTATGAAGATATTTTGCCTGTCCCATTTACATCAGTGAGGGTGTAGTAAATATTCAGCTCATAAATGAGCATACATTGAACCTCTTTATACTGCATTAATTCACCTGCTAAAGTGCACCAAAGTTGAAGTAATGGCCTATGTCTTAAAATGCTGAAGCACCTCCGGTGCTTTCAGGAGATATTTACCCTGAAACATTTTTGAGAACAGTAATTTGATATGTTGACCAAATAGGTTAAGTCAAGTTTTGGCAATAAAGTTCAGGAAGCTGTAATGCAGCCTTCAAAACAGATATGATTTTGCAGAAGCTGAAAATTCTGTGGGAATACCTTGTTAATATAATGTTGAAATATTACAGAGTCCTGGAGGTTTAGGCTACTACTACACCCTTTAAAACGGTTTTGATAGAATTGCTTTTGTCAAGGATATCATGCCGAGGAAATAATACTAATAATACTAGTTGCCCTGACCTGGATGCTGACCCTGGGTCTGCCTACATCTAAAATTTTATCAGGTTTATAATTTAGTGTTAGCAGAATGACCATTCAGTCTAAGCATCAGAGCATCTCATCACAAATACTTTTTGTAGGGACTACACTACTACGTATTCAGTAAAAAGTAGCTGCAATAAGAACAGTTAACAGTGATTGAGACAAATGAAAATCCACTCACCTTCATTATATTATGAAGCTGAAATCTCAGAGGGGACATTTCATCACTGACTTCATGCTTTGTTGTTGCTTTGTGCTCTCACGGTCTTGGTTTCTGTTTAGTGTGCCCCTAAGTATTTGTCTGCCTTATGAGTGCAGCTCAGTCACTGGGCAGTGTTAGTCTTCTTGCACATTATGTTGCCGCGACAGATTATGAACTAGCCAGTTGTCAGGATTTTTTCTCACAAACAGGGTTCAACAAAGATATGTTAGCGAGTAGAAGAAGGAGCGATAAGAAAGGGAGAGATAAGGGCAAAATGTCTAAAATTGTGGAATAACTTTGATTTAAAGTTCAAGGGCTTTTATCTTTCACAAAAGAGAAAACACGACATGTGTTCTCACTCATTGCCTTTACATTGCATGTTTTATTTTCACCTTAGCAAACATATGTTACTACTGCTACTATCCCAAATCCTCCACTCCTTTCCATTGTAAGATATTGATAGAAGGACTTGCCATAGGCAATTTGAGCAACAACGCAGTTCTCAAAATAGCTGTGCTTGTTAGATTATTTTGTGTGTCTAATAAAGACGACTTCTGGCTTTGGTTATTTGGGCACAGTTACCATTTGTTATGTGTGCAGCAGCATTAATAAGAGTCATTCTTCTTCTCTTCCCTTGCAGTCCCAGTAGACCTGAGCCCAGAGGAGCGCTCTGAGTTGGAGGACATCCGCAGGAGGAAGGGCGTCCTGCTGCAGGAGATCCAGAGGCTCAGAGAGGAATTAAGAGAGGCCATTTTGGAGGTGGAGGGACTGGAGACCAGCACAGAGGGCAGGTAAGAAGAAAATTCACAGTAACACTTCCATTACTCTGTGTACTCTGAACAATATCAGATTTGGTGTTTTCCCACAAGCAAAATAGCAGAATTCCCCAGTACAGCGTCACTTCATCACAAAATTTTTCTGTTTCAGTATGTGTCGTCCTCCCACTGTGCCTTGAACTGACGGTTGTTGACATTAATAATCAATGGAGAACAAGGCACGGGGTTCTTCCTGTACTCACAGTATTAGCTGCAGTTCAGCAGCCTTTATGAACATGACAGATTTGGTGTTGTTTTGCTCTATTTTCACACCACCTTTTCATCCACATTTGCCTTCTTAATGATCTAGTTCTTTAAGGCACTCAGGTTAAAGCTACGTTTGGCTTATACTAAACAACTGGTTCGATCGTTGGCCCCCTCGACCCTTTTAGATGTAATAATACAGCATAACAGAGCAATACATTAGTGCAGTGATGCCTCGCTTCGTTGTTCATCCCTAAGCCATGTAATGTTCTTAAGTTACCATTGTAATGTTTTGATGGAGGATTGTCCAACAGAAGTGTCCTTCAAATGATCAATAATGATTAGTCTGAAAGGTTTTGATCTTGCGTCTGTGATTGCTTAAAATTGTAACGCCTTGTATTTAAGGTTTCTTTGCTCGGAGTGATGCTATTTCAGTATCTGACTGTCAAATAAATTGAACATATGCATATGAATTATAACAGTGTCAAATTGGTGTGCTTGATGTAGAGAAGAACATTGGAACTAGTATTAATAAGTAAAATGATCTTAGTGTGGTATTTTCTCATGTGATCTTGTGTGATTTGTCAGTGAGTTGTCATTATTGATAAGAGGAGGTGATTTGTTCAAAGCAAAAGCCATTTTTTTCTTATCACCTTTTTTCCACTCTGCAGTAAAACTCTACAGAAAAGCAGGCATGTGGCAATGGGCAGGAAGAAATTCAACATGGACCCAAAAAAGGTAAAACTCTTCAATATTTGTACAGGTGTGGTCTGTCTCATTCTGTATTAGCCATGTGGGGACTGACTATTTCTTTTCTCCCCAGGGCATTGTGTTTCTGGTGGAAAACGAGCTGCTCAGACACACTCCGGAGGATATCGCTCAGTTTTTGTACAAAGGAGAGGGGCTCAACAAGACTGCTATAGGAGATTATCTGGGAGAAAGGTGCTGTGGCTGCTAATATCGTCTGTCCTTTTTCTCCCTCTCTATCAGCCTTTGTAACTGTGCTCTCTGTTACTGTACTGCAGGGATGACTTCAACATTAAAGTTCTTCAGGCTTTTGTTGACCTCCATGAGTTCACTGATCTCAACCTCGTCCAGGCCCTCAGGTAAACTCAGTCCACTCTTGCATGTTTTTTGTTTTGAACCAAGAACAAAACCTTTTGACTAGTATCCTGGCACTCTCAGATAAACAGACCTTCTCAACAGTGGAAAGTCCCACTCACTGCAGATTAGGGAAGGAAAGAATGATACACGAAAGCAGCAGCGACTGGTTAACTCCGCCTTGACTACAGAATTTGTTCTCTCAGACTTGACCCAAACCATGACCTGTTTTCTGCAGACAGTTCCTGTGGAGTTTCCGTTTGCCCGGTGAAGCCCAAAAGATTGACAGAATGATGGAGGCCTTCGCTCAGAGATACTGCCACTGCAACCCCGGCGTCTTCCAGAGCACCGGTAAACACAGACACACTCACACTGCATTTCATGTAGGCTGTTTAGAAAATTGAGCTTCTTTTCTCACTTGCTCACTTTCTGTTTTGAGTGTTCATTTTATGGATAATTGTTTGGATTCCTGTTAGCACAACACAAAGTGGAAGTACGGGAAATCATCGTCACACGAACAATGAGCCCCTCTCCAGAAATCACGTGGATGGAAGCCAACAGAGTCTGCCAATTCACAAACATCACTTTTCAGTAAAACCATTTCGTGTTTGTGTTTTCATTAGCTATTTCCTTAAAGGTGCCCCGTGGAGTTTTCTAGTAACCAAGCAAAAGTTAAGGTTACATATATTGTTACTCACCATGATGTAATGTGTGGATCTTTAAGGTCTAATAAATATGTCGAGTGAAAACAGATTTTTTTAGCATTAAGTATTTTAAATGCGTCTTTGTTTACATCCATGTTTACTTGCTCTCAGTTGTCCTCTTCCCCAGCTTTGCCACCATACTGCAGTACATTCTCACCTGCTGATTAATGAATGTAATGTAAATAGTGTGAAACCATTAGCAGGAATGTGTATCACCTGTGTTCACGTGTGTTCTTGTGTGAGATGAACAAAACGGGCCTGCTCATAGAAAAGCATTTCCAAACAAAACTCATAACTGCTGTATTCTTTTGCATGTCTCTCCTGTTCGCAGACACATGTTACGTGCTGTCATTTGCCATCATTATGCTGAACACGAGCCTCCATAACCCCAATGTGAGGGACAAACCTGGAGTAGACCGTTTCATCTCGATGAACCGAGGCATCAACGAGGGGGGAGACCTGCCAGAGGAGCTGCTCAGAGTACGATGAACTCTTTTTGTTTGTGCTTTCTTCTGTTTTTCTTTGCAGATGGTTAAGTGACAGTTAAAAGGATCCCAGTGAAGGGATTTGTGTTGAGATAATTTCATTATCATCTCTGTTAGAATCTCTACGAAAGCATTAAAAATGAGCCCTTCAAGATCCCTGAGGATGACGGCAATGACCTGACACACACCTTCTTCAACCCGGACAGAGAGGGCTGGCTTCTGAAACTTGGTGAGATGATGGCAGTGAGGCCTTTCTGCTTTGAGGGGGAGGACTGCTGCCCTACATGTTGGCTTTAATACCAATCTTTAAGTTGAACTTATACTGACAAAAGCTGTATGTCAATGTTAAACATGCGAAGATTTGATGAATCTAGTGAGAAAACATGATCTGAACGCCACTGTACTCTGTTCTCTTCTGAGGCTTTGTGCTATGATGAACCTGCCCTCCTGTCTCTGAGGTTTGCTGGCTCTTTGCCTCCACTTGAATTGGCATCACACAGTGTTGTGGCATTTAAACGTGGCCATAGCACATTACAGGAGGAGAGACTCACTTTCTTGCGCCATGGCAGTCTAAACATCTGACTGTTTTCTTTTGCATGGTGGGGCCTGTGATCTGTGTGTCACTAATATAAGTTCTCTTCCTCTCCTTCTCGTGTTTCTCCCCTGTCTCTTTCTTTGTCTTTTTGTCCACTGTCACCCTCTAAATCCTCTGGTCCCTTTTGTGTCTGCTTCTTCCCTGCGATTTCCACCCTCTACTGCCGCTGCTTGTTTTCTCAGGAGGTATGTACAGTCAGAGTTGTTGTAGTAGTAAAAGTTGTAGAAAAAGTAGCCACATAGTTAGCAGTAGGAGTGTAGAAACCGTAGACCAGTATCTTTTCAACATTTCCCTCTCCTCTCACTCATCATCATGGCCGCCTTGTTGTTTTTCAGGGGGACGAGTGAAAACCTGGAAACGGCGATGGTTCATTCTCACAGACAATTGCCTTTATTACTTTGAATACACCACAGTAAGTCTTGGTTTCCTCTCTTATGTGACACTCTTAACCCATGTCAGTCCATCAGCTTCAGTAAACAGGATGTTGAAAAGCCTCTTATGATTATTGTGTCCAGACTTTAATGTATTTGCTTGGGCATTTCTGAGAAATTATTATGGACTTAGGGACTTTTTTGCATTATTTTGATGAATTGAAATTATTAAAAATTGCTTGAAAATTGACAGGGAATAAACTCTTCCAGAGGAGGTGATTTCAATGCAAAAGGCATCTGCAAGGAAGCTGGGTTAGTCAAACACATAAAACACAAAATAAAAGCCTTCTGAATCTTGTGTGTTTCGCTAACAGGATAAGGAGCCGCGAGGTATCATTCCCTTGGAAAACCTAAGCATACGTGAGGTTGAAGATCCGAGGAAACCAGTACGTTTGCATTCCCGCTTAACATTATAGTCAGGTAGCAGTACTATGATTGTTTATCTAAGGTTCCTTGCTGTTCTCCCAAAAGAACTGCTTTGAGTTGTACATCCCCAACAACCGCGGTCAGCTGATTAAGGCGTGTAAGACGGAGGCTGATGGGAGGGTAGTGGAGGGGAACCACATGGTGTATCGCATCTCCGCCCCCACACCGGAGGAGAAGGACGAATGGATCCACAGCATCAAGTATGTGAATGTTAAATGGAGGATAATGTCCAAAAAATAGGTAGCTTCTTAACCAAGGGCCAAATTTCAATGTCCTAACTGCTACCTGGATGGTATATGCATCTTTAAATAGCATATTTTGATGATCCGCTTCCCTCACTAGTGTTTCTTTGTCGTCCGTCCAGGTCTGCCGTCAGTGTGGATCCCTTCTATGAAATGCTTGCAGCCAGAAAGAAACGTATATCACTGAAGAAGAAGGAGGAACAGCCGTAGACGATTCCCTTCATCCTCTCTCCGTCTTCCTCAGTCCTTCACACCTCTCCTTCCATCGTGGGACACGTGCTTTTGTCCCTGCTCTTTACTACCTGTTCATAAGCTCTGCTTCCCCACCTTCCCCACCTTCCCCTTCCCAAACTCATTCTCTTTTTAAAATGAGGACTCCTTGCTATCCTGTCTACCAGACTTTTGAAAGCCACATTCAGAGTGCAGAGCTCACCCGCTGTGGCTGCCTCTTGGTTCTTACTCTACTGCTGTTTATATTCAGCCTGATACACTACAGCCACAGCACACCATCTGTCCCTGTCTTCTCACTCGTTCAGCATTTAAGTGAACTGTGAAACATGTTGAAGGCCATATTCACACTGGTGCGGATTATTTCAGTAACACACTTATTCCTGTTTTGGCCTTTTATTTACACAAAGCCAACTTATTAAAATCGCTCCCCAAATGTGGACCAGTTTGCAAATGCTGGGAACAAGGAAGATTCAAAAATACAGTGATTGTCATAATCTCATGCATTTAATTGTCTTGGATCAGTTTTTAAGAATCTTGCGATGCAGAAAGTTGCTTCGTAAAAATACTTAAGGTTGTTGGCTTGTGCATGCCTAATAGAAGACATCTTGCATTTGTCCACGTTTTTGGCTTTTTAGCATGTATATCAGAGTTTCACAGTACAATTTAAAAAATGCCAGTGTGGATCAAGAACCTGTGAAACAAACAGCTCCTTGAAAATTATCTGCATTAGTGTGAATATGGTCCTATTCAGGGTAGCAAGCAGCTTCAGTTTCTCGTGAATTATTCTTTCAGATGTATGGACGCTGCCTAAATGAGAAATTGCCTTTCTTGATTGTGCTTACCCAAGACAAAATGTGAATTCACTATTCAAACACTAATACGATTTTAGATTCAGTTATATCTGGTCAGAGAGGAGGAAAAACAAAGCAGCAGCTGATTTTAGATTACTGAGATGTGTCCAGTACTCAACAGCTTTAAATACACATTAGTACTGTCCACTCTTAGATACTTTATGTGAGGAAAACATCACTGTTCATGATTGTTTATATTCGCTGATTTATATCGCCAGGCTGCTGTTGATCTTCAAATATGGTCATATTTTTGTTCTTCAGCATGTTTGTTAACATGTTTGAGCAATAGTGAAGTAGAAAACTGTAGTATCAGTCTGGAAGCTTTGTTAGCGATTCCTTTAACACACCATACTGAGCAACGATCATCACGTCCTCTCAGATGTAATGCCACAGCATGAAACAAATCATTCCCTTCTGGCTCAGCACTACAATACGAACGCCGACATCTCTTTCTCACTAGTAGTAACCGTCAGACATTTAACTGTCACAGCCGTGTCTGTCTGCTATAGTGAGTTTCAAGAAGGCAGCTCATTACGATGTACACTTTTTGTAAATAGATGTTAGCATATTTGTTTACGATACACATAGAAATGATTTAATTTATTCTTTATCTTTTGTTAAAATCAGATTTTTGTACAAGCTACTGTAGACCTGCATGTTGATAAACTGAGGCATCAGTCGTAGGCACTGATGCGTCGCTGATCATGCTAGCGTGCACTGATTTGAAAAGTGTTAGTGTTCCCTGTCGACTTGGAAAAATGGAATTTAACATGGAAGCTGATTTATGCATAAAGTAGTTTGTCTTAATTATAGTTTCTTTGGAAAATAAGGAGATATTTAGGAGATGTTTTGTAGTCTGATTTAAGTCTCGACCATAGTGTTGGTTTTTTTGAGTAAATCAGACTCAGTAAAGCACAAACGGTAATCACTCTCACAGCCTGTTAAACTAATGTCCAGTCTTTATTTTATTGGCTGCCCATTGTCCTGCAATATTCCATCACATCACAGTGATAAAAATGAAAAGACAGCAAAACAAGGAACACTAATATATCTTTGATTCATTACATAATAGTAAAATAATTCAGATGTAATGATTCAGTAACAAGTTTAGATTTGTGTCCAGTGATAGATTTGCTTGACATCCAGTTCATAAACTGTTATTTCTAGTAGTTTATTGAAGTTGGCATTTTAGATGGTAGGAAAAAGAACTGTCTACTGCACTTTATCAATTTTAAGCATTTTGGTGAAAATGCTGTTACTTTGACTGACGATACAACTCCAATACTCTGTAGCACCGTCTACTGTTGATCACACACAAACACACACTTTAATATGCTTATGGATGAACCATGAACTGTGTAGAAATATATATATATATAACACCATCACCTGGTCAGTTCCAGCTATAGCAGCAACATTTTCTGACCAACATGTACTGTATTTTCTCATCTGATGGAGATCGTGTTGCATGAAGCTGAATGGGGTCTTTTCTCTGTGATCAAAACATGTAGAGCTTGTTTTAAAAGACACAACAATTGATCGGTCCTTCAAGCACAGGTCTGTGATTGCCTTTTACTCTCCCACTTCATCAAACTGACAGAGGCCTGATTTTGTAACTCCATGTTTGTGCTTGTATACATCACATGGATTTGTCTGTAGGCCTTCACGTTCTGGGTATTCTTGAAGTGCAAAGTTGCCAAAAAAAAAAAACCTGATGTATCCACTTAAACAAAATAACGAACACTGAAATGCCGGAACTGGTACTCTGTTTCTGATTCCTTTGACCCCCAGAGCCACCTCTTTCAGAAAACGTCTTTATTTTGTATTTATTTATTTTTATTTACAGTGAGGTGAAGATGGACAGATCATCTGTAAATGTAGCAAAAGGAAAACCACGATACATTGGTGCCAGTAAACTACTGTGTAAAAATAAAAGGTAAACAGAGGCGATGGGCTGATGGATGTGTTTTTATTTCTGTCTTATATTTAATCTATGAGGAGGAGAAGAAGACGTTTGTTTTAACAATAGATTAAGCAAATGCAGAATAATTTGGGCCTTTGCAGTTGCAGTTCATTAAGTTTTGTAAAGATTAGTAACTTTGGAGGGTGTTAATACTTAATACTGTGCTTAATAGTGTCAGTGATACTCAGTAAACAGCCCAACAGAGATACTGTCAGTTCATCTGCATCACCACAAACAATGAAAAACAAAGACTTATCTTTCACACTTTTATTTACATTGTCTTAACATTAAAAAAAAAAAAAAAAAACAATTCATAACATAAGTTCTAACCTGGCCTAATTTCTATTTGATACCAAATTTCCCCGCGGGGATTAATAAAGTAACTCTTAGTCTTAATCTTAACCTTAAATCCATTTTTTTTTTTATATACAGTACAATAACAAATATACAGTCAAGGCCAGATCATGAGAGAAATTAAAAAGCCACAGTGCAATGACTTAGTTACACACAATACGTCAGATTTTACGAAGTTAAAATCAGATTTATTGAAAATAAAATGAGGAATGTCTGTGATTTGTCCAGTGAACAAACATGCATTGTAAAATGTATAAAAGTTGAAAAAAAAACACCCCAAAAAACATTTATAATAAACCTGTGCATTTGTTTAAAGGAGCCATTTTGCAATACAAAATAGTGGCAAGAGTCCCTGTAATAATAACAGAGTAAAAAGCAGCAGAGGCTGTAAAACACAAAATTCTGTCTGACTGGCTTGTCATTATTTCTTTCAACATCGACTATCTATGATACACATATTATTAAAATGACAAAGTGTGACACAATTTAATTCTACAGGTTCTTTGGTAAATTAGCTGTATCTTTCATGGAAACCTTTCAAAGAAGAGAATCCAGAGTAGAAAATGATTTCTCAGCACATTTCTATCGGTATCAGTACCATACTAACAAGATACGGTTTGTCACTTCACCACAACAGAACCCACGCAAGGTCTGCTAACATTATCACAGACCCCACAGGGTTTAGTCTTATTAACAATATGACAATATGTCACATACAGCACTTGTCTTTTTTAAAATAAAACACTAGTTTACACATTAGATAAGACCACCAAGTCCCTACACAGAATCTGTAAACACAGATTAGTCTTTTCGTATTTTTTTTTATTAAAAAGTCACTGATTAAGTTTAAAGGAAGGCATTGAGTCAGAGCGTGGAGGATTTGGTGCCACTGCCACAATGATCATCCTGTCAAAATGAATTAAAGTCAAAGGGGCTGTTGTTTTATTCTTGCACCCTCCTCAATCTCTGTAGTTTCTATTTGACAACAGATGTTCTCAGTACGTTCCAGGCGATCTTCTTTCCTTCATTGGTGGTTGTAGCCTTTCAGTGGCAGGGGTCAAAGGAGTATCTGGCAACGCCTCCATGAAGCTCCAGCTCCGTATCGGACCACGCTATGACATCTCCTCTAAGGTGGCTGCCGCAGGAGGCCAGGCTGTAGATGTCACTGGCACTCAGGACATGTGACCACATGTGGAGGTCCGACATCTCACCCACAAATGACTGAGTGGCGTCAAACCGGCCTCCGAGAGTGTCCTGAGGAGAAGAGACACAGGAATAGTCAAACTTTGTTCATTAGTTAAGGACACATAAGGGACATATGGGGCAGTTAAACGGCTGCACCATTTCTGGATATTAAGTTCTGTTATTCTTCTGTATTCTATAGTTTCTTTCCTTTACTAAATCTGAACTCACTCATAGGTATGTATCTTCTTTAACCGTAAAAGTTTGTCAGCATCTGCAACATGTGCATCTACAAAAAATTACCTGCTCCTGTCCCAGGATGAAGACCCCTCCAGGTTTGATGGGGTGCCAGGGAGAGAGATTAATCCCGGACCCTCTCTGCACTCCGTCCTGGTAGGCCTCCCACTGTCCGTCTCGTGTTGACCAGGTCACACACACATGGTGCCACTTTCCATCACTCAGAGACAAGGGCAACGTCACCGCCTGTGGATGGGATAGTGAAGATGTTCTTGGATGATATATTTTACATACATAAACAAATTCTTTAACAGTCCTCACACTTAAAGAATAATTGAACACCAGGCATGAAAAGCAGTGTTTCTCTGCCCTCTTGTGGTTGGGCGTGGTCAGATGTGTGCATCACTGCAGCAAGGTGAGAAGTTGGACCACTGGAAGTCAATGAGATTTCTGTAAGAGTTAAGTTAATGTTTACGGTTCAGGTTTCTTGATAAGAACAACAGGGATCTCCATAGACCCTGCCAATGCCACAAATGTATCCTCTTGTGAATTTATCCGTCTTTAGATGTTTACAGGCACTTTAGGCAGCAGGTGGAGGCAGAGAGTTGGAGCTCAGATGAGGAATGGACAGATGACAATATGAGGACAGATGTAGCAGAAGCAGAGATTGTCTTCATGCCACACATTCTTCTTCTTTGTCAAAACCTAATGCCTACATTATCCACAATGCAACTTGACTGCCAACAGTTCAAACATTCAGCACAAAAGGCTTTCAACAACTATCCTCGCATTTGCATGAAAACCTGGGCTCAAGTCTCAAGTATTTCTCTACAACAATAAATATTCACAACTAAAGAAGCTACAAGTTATAACGTTAAAAAAAGTATTAGGTATTAGTTGTAGAGTTTTATTCAAGGGTTTAATAAAACTCTTAAAACCCAATCTGCTTCGTAAGGACTGGGTGTGATTTGATCAGATTTGATTGACAGTGACTAAACAATGCACCACCAGTCATAAAACTGGAAAAAATGTAACACCACCTTTTTCTAACTGAGCTGCATCCATTTCACCATTTTAACTGGTGAGAAGAGCACAAAGAAAAAGAGAAATACAGAAAAGTCTAATTCAATATACCAAAAAACTGGAACATACCAAAAAACTCCTGGGACATTTTCATGTAGGGTCCTGTAACTCAGAGGGGTAATGTGGGGTTCATATTTCTTCTCCCTCACCTTGTCATCGACCAGCAGCTCTATGGGATTGTTCCCCCACTCAATGAGCACCAGTTCATTGGCCTGTCCAGGGGCGGAGTAAGAGAAGGGCGTCCCCAGGCCGGGCCCCACGCCCGCCTTCATCCAAAGACACAAAGTCAGAGCGAAGATCTCCTGCAGCAGAGTCCTCTTCACCCGTCCATACATGTAGTTGGTTCTTATGGGGAAGCTGATCTGAAAGGCATCAGGGCTCTTGGATTTCTTCCTGCTGGAACCTGGTTTTAAGGAAACATAACATCATTTCTTGACAGAGCAGGCTCAACTCAAGGTCTTTTTAGTAGCTGTGTCATATGATCTTCATCAGCAGAATGAGTTTTCCCAATTTTTATGAAATTGTATTGTAGATGTTCAAATTTTAGTTTTTCTGAGCAGAGAAAATACTTCTCATCCATATTCTTGACCTTACGAACAGTAGCTGACAAAAAAAAAAAACTTTTAGTAGTTGGTCTGCACCTTTCGACTCACTCCTGTTTTCAATAAAATTTAAAAAGATAAGGATAGAAAGAGACATCAAAAGGTGGCTCATCCAAAACAGATAACTAGTTATGAGGAGCAAGAAAAGAAATCACATAAAATGTGTTTTTAAAAAATATTTTGCAAGTTTTGCAGTGAGCGTGCAGGTTCTTCCTTTCTATATATGCATATAACTTACATCAAATGCTGTTTCAATAGGAACTTGACATAACTCATTGTCCGCTGTTGTTACTGTGAGCATGTTTAGATGTTGTGTACCTGCGAGGTGCAGCTGGTTGAGCATCGTTTCCAGTTTATTTGAGTGGAAACCAGCTCGGGGGCCTGGTGTTCTGTATCCTGTGTGTGGAAGGTAACTGTGGCTGTCTGCTTCATTACTGTGATGGTCATCATCCTCCTCTTCCTCCTCATCATCATCATCACCATTAGCGTGGTGGTCGTCATGGTTACTGTTTGCATCATGATGGTCATCATTGTGGCTGTCGTCATGGTGATCGGTGTGGTTCCCGCTGTCGTTGTGACCGTCGTGATGTCCGTCGTTGTGGTCATCCTTGTGGTCATTTGGGTGTCTGTCAGCGTGACTATAGTCACCGTGATGGTCTCCCTCGTCTCCGTGACTGCTGTCGTCATCGTGATGCTCAGGGCTGTTGAGGGTGGAGGTGCGATGGTGCAGCTGCTGTTCCAGAGCGCTGATCTTCCTCTGCAGCAGCTCCTTCAGAGAGCTGGAGTAGGTGATGGATGTGTTCCTCTTCTGCTGAGGGAGATCAGAGTGAAAAACAGAGGTGACGTCTCTATAACAATGAGTATTTCCTGTCACTTAATCCCTGCGTTTCCTATTTACAACAGACAGGACATGGGCCTCAGAGCTGCTTTACAAATCAAACCGGCATCGAGGAATCCTATGTGTTGGTCTGTCACCTACAAGCCTTAGAGAACACTTGTGTATTTTGCACTTCTTTGCCAGCTGTTTACAGTCACTGATTATCTTGTACTGTCAAATGCAGCAGTCTGGTACACTTTGCAGCCCCTCTCACAGTCATTGTCTCTTCCTGTATCTGCATTAACTTCTCTTCCTCTCAGGTAATCCAGGCTTTGTCCTGGTGCGTGCCCTGATTACCAGTCTGTCAAGGGAGATCACGGTAATTACTGCTGATCCTAGACCTGTGCCACCCCCCTCACACACACGCACACACTCCGCAGCCCCTGACATCTGTCTGTGATCACCGTACAAGGAGGAGAGAGAGCAGAACAGGACTGCTAAATGCACCAAGGGAGTCAAACCTGCAGGTAACTAAAGGGAAAAGAGGGTCATAAGACACCCAGATTTCTTCCAAAACTTAAACCAATCCACTGTTACCTCATACAAGAGTATCTCACATCAGTGACTCTCTGAGCCTGTTGCTGCTCTGAGGTGCCCCACCGAGGGACATCAAAGTGTCTCCCTTGCCAATTTAGCAAGTGGCATTATGCGATTAAGTAATTCATTGTTCCTTTGTCTAAAGTACCTAGGAGACATGCTACTTTGGGACTTCTTTAATCGACAAACAGTCCAGTGACGACAGTATTAATGTGTCTGGACAAGGGAAAGCCATACAGAGCACATCACAAGCCCGCCTGCTTCAATCTCCTTCTCATTTATGTGCTGTAATGGATTTACTTTAACGCACTTTTTCTGAAACGACAGTTACCTTCCTATCTGTAGTTTTGTAGGTATTATTTGCAGGTACGAATTTGAAAAAGTTTCCTCCTCTTGCTGCTCACCTGCAAGTTGTCCAGCCTCTCCTTCAGCGCCTGGAGCATCCTCTCCATCTGCTCTGGTGATGATGTGATGTCCCCTGGTGTCACATGTTTATCCTTCCCCTGGTTGTTGCCGCTGTGACCTCCATCCGATCGTTGCCCCCCCACAGAGGGGTGGTGTGGTGAGTCTGGTATGAGGTTGCTGTTTCCATGGTGACCCTGCTGGTTGTCATGGTGCCCATTGTCAGTGTACGGGTGATGACTGGCCACTCCTGCGTGATGGGAGTACGGGGCTGTGCCGCGGTGCTCGTTGTGAGGCGTCACGCCCCGGCCCAAGCCCTCGCATAGGGTGAGCTTAGCTGTCAGCTCTCTAATGGTCTCCCTCTGGTCCAGGATGGTCTCTTTCTGTTGGACAAGGCTCTCCCTGAGGTGCAGGATGGTGACTTTGGCCTCCTCACTCGCCCCCCACCAGCCAGCAGGAGGTGCACTTTGATGGCCTGGTCCACTGGGCCCTGCTCCTCCTACGCCTGGACCTGCTGTAGGGAAGCAGGAAGGGTCAACATCCACGGGAATAGGGGTGCAAACAAAGCGTGGGTGGGCTCCGTAGTCATAGTCAGACCCTGAGCTGGCAGAGGCAGGGTGGAGGAGGAGTGAAAGTAGAGAAAACAAAATGGAAACAAGGAACAGGTGGAGAGACTGAGAGTTCCTCATGATCTCCATCAACAGTTCAGCCACAAAGACTAAGGAGCTTGGCTTCACTTCAAAATATGTGATTCCAGTTGAAGTAAAGACTGTGCTGACTTCTTTGTTGTTGTGCAGGAGACATCAGGGAGCAAGATAGCAGAGGTCTCCATTCACAAAGTATCCACTCATATGTGAGGAACCTATCAAATAGTTTTATCTTCTTTTTTCCGTGGCAGAAGCTGTTTTATTCTGGATGTCGTGTTGTCGTGGTTCTCTCTCTGTCACTGAAGAATAGAATAAACCTGTAAAACAAAACATCTGTTAGGGCAAAGGTCATTTAGTTGCTTTTTTTTTTTTAACTGAGTTTATTCCTGCTATTAAAGCTGCACTTTGTGGTGGTTTTGTTGTATTGGATTGGATTGCTTTACATAGTCAGGTCTATTATAATATTTTATTTAATATTTTATTAATTTTGTCCCATTCCCTTATTGAGTTGAAAATGTTTCTTTTTGCTTCTTTGCTGTTCTAGTCAGTGTTCGTTTCCTTAAACACTTAAAAGGACAGGACACATCAGTTTGGCGTCTTTGTGCTCTCTGTCTGACCAATAACCTTACATTGCACAGGGATGTGCCAAAACAACCAGAGGCTGTCCAGACAGGGATTACTCCAAATCACAGGTGTGACATCCTGACCGGACCAGCCCACAAGATTTCTGTTGGTATCCTCAGTGTGAGGTATTTAGGTGATTTTGACTTCCTAGAAGCCTAGAAGGTCAAGATTAGTGTTAGTATAGAGAAATAGAGGGTTAATTCAGGATTTGACCTGAAGGATGATGATAAAACATAGGAAAGCAGCTCTCTATATTAATACATATATATTTCCTTTTTAAAAATCTGGATCCCAAAAATGATCCCTAAACTCCATGTGCTTACATACTGTGTTTCATGTCTCTATATGATAAAGGGCAGCTGACCTCTGTGTAACATGCCCTTCATTATACAGGGTCGGCATTTTGAAATGGCACACACGTGATGTGGCCGCTAAACTTCACTGACCACCTGTTGCTTGCAGTGGCCAGCCTCTACATTGTGTGTGTATGTTTCAGTGCGTATTTGTGTCGATGGTTCATGCATGATTTACCCTACTTTATCAATAATGAATCAGTGAAAATACATACACAACATACACTCTTTTGAGCGACAAAGATCAGGCCTTCCTTCACTGAAATTTCCACAAATGCCAAAGCAAAAATTATTTAACGAGCTGCAGAAACAGAAACAGGAGAAGAATAATTTCCTGTTCTTTGTTAAACTGTAATACTCTCTAGAGGGAAAAGAACCTTTGTACTAAACGTGACCTGTCTCTGCAGTTATTGTTGTGATTTACTGAGCTTAGAGAGGATAGACAGATGGTCGAGGCGCAGGACTGTGTCACACCCAATCTCAGCCCTAAGTTTATTACCACCCACAGGTCACTCAATTAACCTAATTGCCAACAGTTGTTGTGCTACCTTAGCCAGAGATAAGTGGGCTTCCCCGCCTTTGCATGCTGCTGTATGTGTGTGCGCCCGTGTGTGTGTGTGGTAATCCATGGCGAACACTGGGGTCGAGCACGTCCCTGCACCATATGGTCAAGGTGGATATTTAAGTAGTACGATTAGTCCCAAATTAAAAAACTGACAACTGCAGTTAGACCTGTGATTAAGAAACAGTTGACTGAGAAAATAAAGCACTTTCCATTGGTAAACAAACAGAATCTTTCTAGACAGACAACAGATGACCTTAAAACTATAATCATCCCGGTGCATCATCAAGATCAGTGTCAACATCGTTATCGCTGGCATTATCACAATTTGTTGAGACACTGACAAAACACAGATAAAGATAAGTCTTTGCTGATGTAAGTCAAATGCTGTTGCATTTTACATTCACATTGCTGGTGCTTCATACTCTTGTAAGTTTGTCTATGATGTTAAAAGACACACTGTCCATCATTAAAACGCCTTTTTACTAAAAGACACCACAGTCCATCTAGATGATCTTTTCAGTTCTATTATGTACTATGTTAAGTATTATACATTAAATAATATATAAGTTTTGTTTGTCATGACAATATACAGTACAGCTATAATAAAAATAATGCAAAATAAAGCATTATTAATCAGGAAAAGTTTTAAATTCCATTTATTTGTTATCTAACCATGACATTAGATGCCACATTGACAATTATGTGTAATAGTTGCACATTTGTTAAGAAACACAATGAGACTATTGCTCCATTCTAATAAACCGTCAGGACCACAAACACTCAAAAACAGTACAGTGAATTAAATATGTTTATGTGTAAATAATATGTGTATTAAATATATATTATAAATCTACCTCTAATTTCCACCAGTGCTGGGGTCCAGTTCATTTTCATGCATTTTTAAATCCATTGCTTCAAAGTTCATTCTAGTCACCCATAAAAATAAAAAAAACATGGAAATGACAGTGCTCTCTTCCTGTTCAACAAACTCAGAATACCAAACCGTAGGAAATAAACACCTGTATAATAAAAACCATAGACAGAAACAAGAATGAAACTATATTCCATAATAAAGCTGTTAAAAACAACCATCCAGACAAAAACAGACGCTGCTGCCTTGAGTCACTGCAAAGTTACATGAAACCAGAAATAAATAAATAAATAAATACGAACCTCAGTTGTTTCATGTAATCTTTTAATAATCAACTAATTATCATTTATTATTTTTAACAGGATGTTCAAATCAGTGAACATGTTTTCTTTTCCCGACTGAAAAAAGTTTGCGTTTCTTTGCCTCTAAATGGTGACAGGTGAACACAGAGGAACACTGTGGCTCTTCAGCTGCCTCTTTGAAATGAATGAAGTAAACATGACACTTGACACACTGGTCCATTTAAATGATGAATACTGAAAAAGCTTCCTTACCGTAGAGTCCCTGTTAGAGCAGCTGGCATGTCCACACTGTGAACTTGTAGTGAGTAAGTGCACATCACTCGCTGATCAGATTGAGAGAGATTTACTCCAGAGGATTGCTCAATTCTTTCTATCCCTCCCTCATTGTTTCTACCTCTCTTTTCTCTCCTCCTCTCCTCTCATCCTTCCTCTTTGTTGACCACACCTCTTTTCCTGTCACACTGTCTTTACATTGTCTTTTGGCATCTTACATCTCCACCATCTTTATTTTTATCCTGGAAATTTTCTTAAAATCTTAGAAATCAGGCCCTCAGTTCCCTTGCTCTGACAACCCCTTTTTTTTAATGTATGCTCTGAGTTTCTTTTATGATGTCTAACAGAACATAAACATTGGCCTCAGCTCTTCCAGTAAAGCAAGTGTCACATGGCTCACCTAGATCTCAGCACGGGAGTAATTGGCCTGATTAATTCCTCGTCTGACTGACAGCCACAGAGGCTGTGGCAGGAGAGCAGATGGCTGCTTTAAGGTCAAAATAAATCACACAACACACAGACAATGGAGGCTGCATGATGATTAGAGGCCAGACACTTATACTTACAATAACATTAGGTAACAGGTTCAGACACACTGGCATATGTTGGCCACAACCGGAGTTCCCTGTTAGGCCTCTGGGCATCTGATTAAACCCTGACTTAACGGTACTGAAATTCGAATATTTCTCTTTAACTTAAAATGAATTTATATTGATCTTTTTTTCTTCATAAATTCAAGACTGCTCAGTTGAGGTGACTTTTTTTTCTGACAAATTATCACATGAGACATCCTCTCAGGCCAATTGACACCTGTTGAGTATTAAGGATTAAAGAAGTGAGCTTCACAGGTGAATAGGGCAAGGAGTCAAAGTTTGTGATGACTCTGTGACTGTGTCTGCCTCATTACGTATTATGGCATCTTAACTGACAGAGTCGAGTTTTCCAGAAACGTCTAAACATAATTTGTTTGTGCACAAATATTTTTACTTAAAAAGTTGCAAACATTTACTTAATATTTGTAATATTTGTCAAGAAAAACTCTTTTTAAACAAGTGTCGTGTTTTGCAGGAACATGAAATTTCACAAAATAAAACTCACCTTGTTTAAGTAGTTGAATTATTCAGTGTTGGTCTTGCAAGGATAACACACACACACACACACACACACACACACACACACACACACACACACACACAGTAGCATATTATAATCATATCACATCTCATCAGATATATCATCCATATATCTCACTGTTTGTGATTCAATAATAAAATATTTTATATTTACATTGCCTGTGTGCAGGTGTTCACATTGGCAAAGTTCATTTTATTGTGAAGGGCTGTTAGAAAGTTATTTACTTGTAAAAGGCAACTTTTAAAGCATTTTACCTAATGTGTTTTGTTTAATTTCCCAACACTGCACATCATCAGCCTTGACTTTGAGGAAGATTGGTGGGAAGTCAAATAATAAATTAGATGATTTTTTAAACTAATCTTTACCTTTATCTCACCCATCATCATTTGTGATTTAGGTTTAATGAGGGAAATAAGAAGGAACAACACCTTTTCAATGCACTTTTCAATGCACTTTAAAAAAAATGAGGTGTCATAAATAAGTTGTATTTGAGACCACACGCCTGTTTTCTGTTATGTCTTAGGTTGATTTTACATCCAGAAAGTTACTGTATATTCTTATATGTTGATATGTTGATATATGTGTTTGAGCAAACCTTCACACTACAGTGCCTCCTACACTCTTTGTGTGTGACACATTTGGACACAGCCCAAGGAAAAATGTTGGCTGAAGCTCAGCTGGGTGGTCTACATTCAGGCAAACTTAAAAACATCTCCTTTTTCAGAAACACAGGTCTGCTTTGTCAGTGTATCCACTGTGTGGTGATAACCAGAAGGTAGATGGATAGATGGGGAAAATGCCTGTGACTCATTTTTATTGATTAATAGGTCAGTGTGAGCTGAGTTCTCCTGTCTGTCAATCTCCTTAGCTCGTGTGAATTAGGCCCTGAGGAAGCGAGCCGACACAAACAGCTTTACGGCTCAGGTCCAAGGACACGAGACCACAGACGCTCCAATGTTCCCCTCAACACTGAACCAAGTGACCTGGAACCCCACAGAGCACACTCGTCTGCCACGGCCGGCAAACTGGAGGATACTCTGATGATGGAAACAGCCTTATGGATGGAGAGATCATCCTGGACAAGCTTGTGTCCTGTTATATTGAGTAATCCTGTTAGTGCTAGTAGTGTTTTTTATTGTGTGGAGAGGCAATGAGCTGCAGTGATGAGGTAAGGACAGTGAAGACAGTATAGTAACACCTGGGTAGAAACTGCTTTACATAGTAGCTGTGCTGAAAATCTGATTTATTGGCTTTATTACTGAACTTCTTTGTAAATGATGTACATTTATATGTGTGTGTGCGATTGTGTTTTTGGATTTCTTAGTTGCCTTTTCTGCTTTTCAAGATACAGATGCATGTTGCACCACACAACTTGTTCAGTCTCTTGGAGGGGAAGTGACACAGGAAGTCATGTCTTGCCATCGCCATCCTCTGGGGAAAACCTACAACTGCAACACAAGACAGTTTCACACTTGAATCTCTTGCAGGTCAATGTGATGTCAGCTGACAAGGTTATTTTCATGTCTTTAAAAAATAGGTTTATGCATTTAATGGGGCCTTAAGAGAAAGTCAGAGTTAAGCTGTGAGGAATGAATATCAAACTAACTTCCACAACTCTTGCTTTGTAGATCCTGCGTACATCATGTACAACAAAACTATTTACTTGGGTATCTTTATTCTGCATAATTTTTCTCTACATATTCCACCACATTTTGGAGGAAAATGGTGTACTCTCACCTCATACAATACTCTCAAAGTTGCAGCCAGTATTTAAAATTTAAAATTCATGCTGACAGGTTCACATTAATGTACGCCTGTGATTTTCTTCAGTTTTTTTATTGTGAAAAATGGGAGTGTAACATTTTCCAATAGGAGAATGAAATAAACATTTTGACCTGTCATAATAGGAAAAGTGCCGGTGTCAAATGTCTTCTGTGATATAGGCCTTTAAAATATTTGTGTGTTTTTAATTATTATTATTTAAATTCAATTTATTATTAAAATTATGAAGAAATAAGGGGTTCAGCACTTCGCCTCCAGAATTATATTCCTGCCGGCATAATGAACGCTGTAAATATCATTTAGACCTGAAGTGGCATCCTTTTAAAAATTATGGAATCTTTTTGTGTTTTGCTCAAAACCTTTGTGAGTGGTGAGAGTTGCATTACAGGGACTCCTAACCAGTATTTCTGGAGGCCTTGTTGTGGCCTTAGTAAAGTACAAATACTTCAAAATGGGGCTTAAATCCAGTACTTGAGTAAATGTACTTAGTTACCAAGTTTTTACCACTTTTGTAAAAAAAATATTAGTCCACACCTGACCCCAAACTCTTTGGAAACACTCCTCTTTAAATTCATATCAACCTTTCAGCAGTGTATTGCGGTAAATGAAAGGCCTTGTGTGAATGCAGGGCCTCCACCTCCTCCTCCTCCTCTGTCCTCCCTCTGAGAATGGGGAGCAGGAATGTGTGATGGTCCGGGTGTATGTAGGCCAGTGATAGGCCTGCCTGTGCTGCTCTGTCTTTGGCTTAAAAAGTTCAAGTCATTATTCTCCTCCTGCTGCTGCTATTCAGACGAGGTCCCGTTAGCTCATTGTTATTCTGCCCGAGTGAGAGAGGGAGACAGAGAGAGGCAGACGCAGAATGGGAGGCTGACTGTGGTATCCAACGGCAGGGAGCTGGTTGCATTGGAGCGGTAGAGGTGGTGTCGGTGGGGGCCGCTCGTCCGTGGTTTCTCTGGCCGGTTTTTGCGGGCGTGCAGGCATGTCGATAATCGGCTCAGTAATGAGGAGAGGTACTGAACGGCACCAAATATCTGACCCCGATTCCTGGGAGTAAGGAGAGGCAGAGAGAGGAGAGGGGAGGAAGAGTGTGAGAGAGGAGAAAGAGAGGGAGAGA
The DNA here is from genome assembly GCA_037833715.1 of Toxotes lorentzi. Classification (NCBI taxonomy): domain Eukaryota; kingdom Metazoa; phylum Chordata; class Actinopteri; family Toxotidae; genus Toxotes; species Toxotes lorentzi. The sequence goes on along the minus strand of JBBMJY010000025.1, from coordinate 9,892,086 downwards.
GAGAGGGCCATGTGAAAAAGGGGTGGAGGGGAGTTGAGATTTAGTGCTCTGCTGGATGAAGCAACCCCCCACTAACTAACGGAGAGGGGAAAGTAGCCTAATAGGAAGAAAAGAGGGGGGGTGTTGTACTGTTCATTAAACTCTCAAAGACGCGCAGGAAGCCTTTATCGTTTCCAACAATGAGATCAGAAAAGGTATGTAACTTCTTTCTTTTTCTAAAAAAAAAAAAAAAAAAAGGAGCTTAATTTTGTGTTACTGTTGTACAAATGGGAGCGGAGCTGAGCGTTTGAGATCAACAGGTAGCTGTTATTGAACTGCACAGTGTGGACAAATGGCAGGGCGCATTTTCATTCACGAAAAACCTCCACTGTGCAATTACCGCACCGATTTATCTGTGTTTCTACTTTTTTTTTTAAGTGCCTTTCACAATTTTCTCTTCATTATTAGGATACTTTGCATATGCTTTAGTGAGTCAAAACGCTCCACACATCTTGATGCAGTTGTTTAAATGAGATGATGGAGTGGAAGAAAAGGTCCATTTAACACTAAAGGACCACTTTTAGCTGCGGTATTACACATGAACTGATCTTTAGAGAAATGCAACAAGTAAATGCTGCAAACATCTGGAGTCGTTTCACCTTAAAAAAAATAAAGGATGCCTTCATAACCAGCAGAAGGTATAAAGTATGCAAGAAATGATGGTGATAAGTGTCTCAGTTGACTGTTTCGCCCACAAAGTGTCAAGTAAAAGTGGAAAAATGTCCAACCCACAGTCTGAGGGGACATCTTCAAATGTCTTGTATTGTCTGACCAACTGAAAACCCAAAAGATCCAAAACCTAAAGATATTCAGTTTATAATGATATAATAAGAAACTCAGCAAATCCTCACAAATGAGAAGCGTCAACCATGGATTTTAAAGATTAATCCATTATCAGAACAGCTGCAGATTATTTTTCTGCCGATCATCTAGTCAATGAACGGATTAATTGTTTCAGCCTTACATGCATGCACCCTTTAAACGCTATTGTCTGTTTCTGTAATTTGTTTGAATTTATGTCCCTTTTGCAGCGACATGAATGGTTTTTAAATGCAGTGTTTTCATCTACTCTCATTTTAAGAAATTTAAAGAGGCTCACCCACATGAATGCACCTTCTGTATCAGTTCCCCAACCACCTGCAGACTGTTCCTGTTGCATCCTGAAACAAACAGCACTCTATTTCTTAGAACTGAATCACATCAAGCTCGAATGTACACACATAAATACTTTATCTAGCTTGTTTCACCTCATCATCATTTTAAAGCATATGCACGGTTATAAAGCCCTTCAAACCAAATAAAACACTCAGGACAAAGCTCCCACTTTTCTGTCTTATCCTGCAGACTCTTACTGGCACTCTGACAAGTTACAGACTACACCGGGGTGGCCTTAATGAGCAAGAGTCTGGAATTGTTTTCTTTGTGTCATATACCATTAGTTGATCTGGGTCAACGTTTTCTCTGTAATCTCGCTGTGATAACAAAGGAAGGCTGCACAGGGAAAACTGAGTGAATCGAGTGAGTCTTTTGCCACCAAATCCAGACTGGAAATCCTTTGACCCCCCCCTCTTGATCGTCCTCTCTGCTGAGGAAACGTTGTTGTCGCGTGTTTGTTCAGTGCTCTGACACCTGCGACTTGGACTCGGGGAGTCCATTGTTCTTATCTGAAATGCTATAACTCGTCTGGCACACAAATCTTGGAGAAATATTTGGGTTGTCGTAATGTTGTGAAGCGATAATGTAGAAACTGGCAGCTGAGACTCAGAGGGGATTCATGTGAAAATAACACTGCTGCGCTCAGAAAGAAAACTGAAGACAGCGTTACATTCTCATCTCTTGTGATGGTTCAGTGGCCTAAAAATCCCCTGTCTGATTTAAATCTCCTTCATAGAAAGATGACACTGGCTGAATAGAGAGGGTGTTTGAGGAGGTTCTGTTTACCTATGGACTATGAGAAATATCTGACACTAGTATATTTGATCAATTGTCAGTCATTTACAACAACAAAAAAAATCCTGACTTCTAATCTACAATGTATTGATGTTTCACATTTCTGCTTGAAAAATAACCATTAAAAACTGATCAATTACCACAATAAGTTTTCCTCATTTTTTCACTCATTTGTTTTCTTCTTTTAGGGGATCTGTGTTTACTCTAAAGCCTAGGAACCTGAACAACAAGGGACGATACAACCGTACGTAGTAGCAGTACATACGCAAGAGAAGAAAAATGTCTCGAACAGAAGAGGTCAACAAGATGACAGAAAATGTCTACAAGGTATAACGTTACTGTCTGTTTGTCTGTCCCAGCAGTGAACCTCTTTAAGGTATTTTCCCAGTGCTTTCCATTGAACAGCTTGTCATGTGGCTACAGGAGATATTTTTTTAATGATTCAAAAATTAGTCACACATACGATCGTACACAGTTACAATGTGCAGTGAAATGGTTAGAAATGTAGAGACAGTTCACAGATTTGCGTGTCATAATTTGCCTGTCATGTTACCTGTGTATATCATTGCCAACAGGGGATTTTGGACCAGTTCAACCCCAGTCTGAAGAACTTTGTGACCATGGGGAAACACTACGAGAAAGCCCTGACAGGTTAGTTGAGTAATGCATTCACTAAAGTTTTAAATAACTGAGTCATTAAGCAAGAATATTTTAAAGGAAGGTCAAGACTCTATACCTAATTTTATACAAATTATACAGATTTTTTTTATGTCCTCTAAAAATTGCTCTCTTCTACAGGGGTAACTGTGGCTGCCAAGGGGTACTTTGATGCCCTGGTGAAACTTGGAGAACTGGCGAGCGACAGCCAAGGCTCCAAAGAGCTGGGTGAGTGGGCGGCTGGTAGAGAGAGGAGGACTGGGTTGAGGAGAAAATAAAAAATGAATTGGCTATAGACCTAATAAAGTTTACCGAGTCAATGTGGCAGCTGGTGAGAAGTTGAAAATAGTCTGCGAGCCTGCTGAATCTGTTTGTGAGAGGAGATGAAGACGAGAGGGAATGAGGAAATGTAGAGAGAAAGAGAGAGGGAGAGAGCACAGAGGGAAAGGGAGAGAGTAGGGTCATTGTTGGGAGATTAACAACACCACATGATCTCATTGTAATGCTGAAAACCTCGGGGGAGGCAGGCAGGAGTGTCGGAGGGCGAGATGCCAGCCACCACATACTACAGTGCTATGTGACCGAGGGAGGGACTCACAGCTGACCGCCACATTGTAAATGAGAGATTGTGTCAAAGCAGCAAGTTTTATTACATTTTAACTGATGTGTTGTCTATTTGCTGTCTGTGCATTGATGTAGTGAACTACATCCATTATAAACACACAGACTTTAGATATCTGCAGCTTTTGGCTCTGGCTGTCCACACAGTGCAACAACTTCTGCACATATTAAGGATGCACTTATAAAGAAGTGAAAAAAAACATCTGATTGTTTTTCAGTTTAAATAATATGATGCTGATGCCTTCACTGCTGTGCTGCTCCTCACAGGGGACACGCTGTTTCAGATGGCCGAGGTTCACAGACAGATTCAGGTGCAGCTGGAAGACGTGGTAAGACTGTGCATCAGCATGCTCATAAATAACGACAAACTGATTACTTGGTTTAATACTGAAATTATGGTTCAAATAGTAATGCATTGTGCTCTGTGATAAATATTTAATCATTTCTGATTTTTAGCAAACCTTTAAAAATCATCATATGATGTCTAAATAATATTAAATATCATTTAGTTTGCAGACATTGGGCTTAGCGTCAGAAAAAAATGTTGAAATCATCATTCTGGTCTGATAAAATGACTGAGGGCCATCATTGGTTTTGGCATAAATGTTGACCTGTCTCTGTACATTATTTAAAATGCTACATGTGCAACTTTTCATCAACAGTTGAAACTGTTTCACTCTGAGCTGCTTGCACAGTTGGAGCAGAAGTTGGAGCTGGACATCAAGTACCTCACGGTATGTTAACAAGTTTAGTGAAATATCTCATGCTCATATTATATACATACACAAAATTTACATTTGTGAGAAAAACTGGATTTTTGCTTTGATTAAAATGTTTTGATTTCTTTATTCGGCCAAAAAAATACATTAGAAGTTGTTTAAATTTGAATCCAGCTTGATAGTGGACTGAAAAGGTTTTGGAAAACCACCCTTAAATCTTAAATTATACCTCTTTTTTCATTCAACCTATACAGAAATCACAACAAATCTTCTGACTTTCAACACTTCTATCTGCTTTCCCATCAGGCCACTTTAAAGAAGTACCAGAGTGAGAGGAGATCAAAATCCGAGTCTATCGAGCGCTGCCAGTCCCAGCTCAAGAAACTCCGCAGGAAGAGTCAGGGCAGTCGTCACCCAAATAAATATGGAGACAGAGAGATGCAGGTAACTGATGCCTAGTGCGCCACAGGGGTGGTGGAAAAAAAGAAACGTATGTATACACAGATAGTAAGTAATATGTACAAACAAGTGAGTCAGATGCAGTGACCTCTTTCATTTGAGAAAATCTTCAAACACATGGAACCTAAACATCTCACTCAGCATTACACCAGATTAAAAAGCAGAGTTGTGTGAGCGTTTGTGTGAGAGAAATGGGTCGGCGTGAATAAGATTAAAGATCAATCTGCCTCAGCTGATTTTTCAGAAAACAAGCAACTTAGTGCAAAACATTTAACTGGAGGAAACATGAATGATATAAGAGGGCGAGCAGATTTGGCCTCTAAGAGGGTGAAAATGAGAACTCAAAGGCGTGTGTACATAAAGGTCACCGGGACAGTATTTTATGTTAGAATTTGGATTTTGTTATCATTGTGCAACAGGCAGGAGATGATGTTATTCCTCTCTCCTTGCAAAGAGCATTAAAGGTCACTCTGTGTACTGTACTCTCTGCATGTTAGGGTTTGTGTGTGGTTGTGTGAGGACTGTGGGTGCGTTTATGGATGTTCGGGTTTGCAGACACATTTCTGACTTTTCCTTCAGTTTGTGGAGTTGATGAGCCGTCGCCAAGGTGAGCTGGACACGCTAGTCGCCACGGGTTACAGGTCTGCGCTCACTGAGGAGAGGAGACGATACTGCTTCCTGGTGGACAGACAGTGTTGTGTCACTAAGCTGCTCATTAACTACCACTCCAAGGTGATCTATTCACATTTACACAGTTAATTTAGTCAGGTCACAGTTCAGCTTTCCCATGTAGAAATATTAAAATTCAGATGTCTTTGGTGGTTCAAATAAAGGTACGAGTCTGGTGATATTTAATATTTCTCCTACTGTTAACAAATCCCATGAAAAGACCAAACCCAACAGTTAATGTATCCTATTACAAAGTATGTGTAGTCATACTCTGATCTGAGCTCATTCTTCTCATCCCTCTGTGCCATAGATCTTCAATAGAACAGAAAATAAGAAAATATGGAAGCATTTCAGTCTTAGTCTTTAACAGTGTTGGGTTTTTCTCTTTTGTGCTTGTGAAAATAACCCAGGTCAGAGAGCTTCTGTCACAGAAACTGTCATCTTGGCAGCAGTCGTGTTCTCAGCCGACAAAACTCCCGGAGCGGGCTCTGAACCTGCTGCGTCACACTGCGCCTCAAAGCTCAGGGGCTGCTGGAATAGCCGAGGTCCTCCGCCACACCAAGCTTGGCTCTGCCCAGCCAGAACAGGTAAGTTCAGGTCAGATATTTGATGTGTAATTTGGACTTTAGCATTGACAATAATTTCTGGTGGTTATCTCTTCTTGGTTTTTCAGAGGCTCTCTGTTCAGGAAGTCCCTCCTCTGTTGAACGGAGACTCCAGTCGCTCCCAGCACCAGAGCTCGCTCCCCTCCTCCTCCCAGGGTGACACCTGTCCTCCTCAGGGCTCCCCCCAGACTTTCCGCTCTGCGTCATCCACTGGAGGAGGTTCTGGAGCTGCTGGAGGTTCATCACGAGGAGCTTCTCCTCAGCACACCAGCACACCTCTCAGTGCATCAGCCAGTCCCCTCCCTGACAGCACCGCCAGTGGCAGCGCCAGTCCAGCTACATCCACTCCCACCACGTCCAGCAGCTCGGCCCAGCAGGGCTCCCTCCTCCTGGCCACCAACACGTCCAACCTCTCCCCGAGCCTCATCCCTTCCACGGTGATGTCGCTCAGTCAGATCTCCCCAGCCAGCAGCTCCTTGCACGGCATGACCCTCCCCATCCCACACAGTGCTCCTCACAGTCCTCCGCTGCCTCACAGTGCTCCTCTCTCCAGGGCCATGACTCCTGTGCAGCTGTTGCACCAACAGGTGGGACCAGGAGGAAGCAACGCTTCATCACCGTCACATAATCCCTGGCTGCTGAAGGCTGGAGAAATGTCTGCTACAGCAACACTTCCACTGCCGAGGAGACCCGTCAGTGAAATGAGGCTGGGCGGCTTTCAGGGTAAGATGTGTCACTGTATGCCTGTCTGGTTTGTGTGTGTCTGTGTGTGTGTCTTCATCCGAAACCTTCTCTGCTCATCATCTTCATCTTTTGTATCAAGGCTCTAGTCTCCCCAGGATGCTACAGTTGTCTGGCCCTGGACGTGTGGAAGCCATGTTTTCTCACACTCCTGGTGCATCGGAGGGTGGCGGAGTAGGGGGCGGAGCTTGCTTACTGCACTTCCTGCCTGGTGACAACATCACCCTGCTCATCTCTGAGCCCAGAGACGGGTGGCACTACGGTCAGAATGAGCGGACTGGACGGTATGTTTTACAAATCACACACTTCTGTGACAACCACTGAATTATCTGCTGTATAACCTGAAAGGGCCTTTTAACCCTTAGCATTGTTATAATGGCCAAAACTAGAAGACTCTAAAAGGTCTTAATGGCAGAAGACAAAAAATGTGTTCCTGTTGGAATCTTTCTTTCTCACCTGACAAGACTTCACATATCATATGTGTGAGCGTCTTAAGTTAAGACATATTCTCTGCTTTATCTTGGTGCTTGAAGCCCTCACTTTGTAACGTTGCAGTGATGACATTCAGTAAAAATTTCCCTCACAGGAAAGGCTGGTTCCCTTTCTCCTACACTCAGCCACACCACAGCAAGATCGATCACCTCGAGAGGTAAGTCAGTGAAGAGCAGAGAACACTTAATATCTCTGGGTTTCAGGATTGTTGATGAACTTTGACCCTTTTAATGACAGAAATGCTTCCTCCGCTTCCCTTCAGTCTTTTACAGCTCAGGCAGACAGTCCACGTATGAGCAATATGTTGAAAAGTGGGGGATCATTTCCATGTTGAAACTAATAGTACACCCTTCCCTTTTCCATCCATGTTCCTCAATAAATCAAACATCTTTCATGCCAGATGCACAGAAAGTCACAGAAGCTCATAAACTGCAGACTGACTGCAGGCCTTCAATCTTTCCACTTCTCTTTCCAACACCAACAGCATTGTTGATGAATTCACTCAAAACCAACATGTCTCAACTCTCAGTTTATTTCCTTTGTCCTTTTGTTCCTTGTCTATTCTCTCCTCTCTGTCTGTGACCTTCTCTGTAGTTCTCTCTTCTTATCTAAAGCTAACAGCACCAGTACCGGCCAGCTCGACAAGCTGGTGTCTCCAGGTCTCCCGGCCCTCACCCCAGAGTCGGAGGAGGAGCGTTCCCTTCCTCCCCAGAGGGTCAGCACCTTCCGCCCTCGCCCGTACAGCATGGCCGACAGCAACAAGGTCAGAACCATGAAACCTTTGGGAGGTGGTTAAAGGTTAGAGTGAATGTGCCAGATCCTCCCTGTTCGTACCAATGACAGTGATAAAAATAGGAATCTAATTATCATTGTTTCTCATATATTTCAGATCACCTCAGAATTGGCCTCTCCACCACCTTCTCCAACCAGGTATATTTTCAGCAACCTCTGTTATTAACTGCAGGCACTGAGTCTGAAAGATGTGGGCATTCACCAGGGAGGGAGGGTCTACAGTAATAGAAGATGCATCTTGGGAACTGTACGATCCACTGTTTCGGAGCTTGACTAGGGACTAAATGTCAGGATATCTGTGCCTTTGCTTTATCAATTTTGTCCATTCTTCTTAAAATCTGTCTCTCCCACACCCCCTGATTAAATCACTGGAGGTACATAAACATGATGTAGATGTCCCACAGAGAAATAAGACGGAATGGAGGGCTGTAGATTTTCATGCAATTTCATTGTGTGATTCCTTTTGTTTTTTCTTGTTTCTTTCTTTCAGGCCCAATCCATTTGCCCACGTACGACTCAGAAAAACCGTCACCAACGATCGCTCAGCTCCCATCATTGAGTAAGTGGTTGATTCCACCGGTGGTGATCCAGTTTTCTGTTCTCAGTCAGTCCATCAAGCCTCAGGTCGAGTCCTGGAAACGGCACATTGGTTCATGTTGACTCTTTTGAATAGTATTTTACTCTGAATGTTTTGTTGTTGTTTTTTTCAATTTAATCAAATGCAGATTGTGTTCCATGTGCAGGAGCATAACATTTTAAAATCAAAGTATTAAAGGCTCATGTGTAAAGGCTGATTGGTTATACATAAGATCACAGTTCATTCACTGTTAAAGTAGTTAATAGGAGAAATTAGAAACAGGACCATTGTGATAACTGAAAGTCCTGTTTGAGTGAAATGTGGGCATTAAAATAATCTCTAGGCTAGTTTTTCTGAAACAGAAGTATGTTGTTTGGCTGTACTTAGGTTGTATATGTACCTTTCTCATTCAGAATAACTAACATTTTAGGTTTGTTCTGGCCTGTGAAGGATGCCTCTTGTTTCTTTTACTGTTTTACAGTGCAATTTTTTTTCTTGACATAACCTTTAATATAGTGTTTTTGTTTGTTTTTGTGCCATATTCAGAAAGGTTTTTTTTTTCTGTTCAGCTGATCTGGGGACTGGCTCCTAATTGCAGGTTGTTAACTTTCACCTGGACTGTAATGAAGTGTTATGGGAAGAGGACAGGCTCCTACTCTAAAAGTGCTTTTACAATATTCTATTTTTTAGAGAAGCTGCCATTCTCTTGGTTTCAATGAAGGTGAACTTTTAAAATATATTCATGGTTTTTCTATTTTAAAACTTGGGTGTGTGACTGAGAGAGTCTTGGTATATTTTAATGATATTGGCACACTAAGTTATTTTTTGTGTCATTTTTACCTTAAAATTTCTGAACATGGGCGATGCTGTGTGAGTGTAAATGTCCCTGTCAGTTACATCATATGTTTCTGACATTTAACACAACACATTCTGCTGCTGTGAAGTTACATATTGGTATTTTATGAATGTAGATTTTTGGATTAGTTTAACTCTTTGCCTGAGCTCAAGATAACAATGTAAAAACACACTCTACCTTAAATGTGATTATTCAAATGATTTATCGGTGAAACTTGTTCATTTCCCAGTGCATGCACTGAGTGAAATCCTCAAAATTGTATTTATTTAATACAGAGCAACTCCTACAAAACGAAGACACAGAAAAGCTCATTAGCTTCACAGACACAAACTGTAACAGTTAATAGCTGAACGATAGGATTGATGTTATTATTGAAGGAAGCGTTCTTTTTAGAAAGTAGCATGTTGTGGATGGCTCAAAGTCTTAAGAATGAGAAACTTGAGTGCTTAGTCTTTGGATTTGATGTCTTCTTGATTCCTTTTCAGTCCCAAATCTAAAGCTTTTCAACATCTAGGCTAGGCAATCTTAGTTGTATGTTTACCAGACTGAGCAGAATCTTCAAGAGAGATGTGAAAGCCAAGACAGATGACAGGATAGGAGTTTTGTCGGGGAAATGTGTCTATGAAAGTGATGAAGAAAGCATACAGGAAGTTGACCAATGTCTGAGCAAGTGTTCATGGTAAACTAGAGATATCCAAAGTAATATTCTGTAGCTCTGTAGTCGCCTCTAGCAAAGTGGTGAAATTTTGTGTCTGCGTGAACTGAAATGGTTGTTTTCCTGTTGTAACTGCCTTAAGTTGCTGTGATGTTTTAGCACCTTTAAGATTCAAGAGATCACCCACAAGTTGTTGTAGAAAATCATTTCTAACACCAGATATATTGCTTTGAGTAAAATGGCATCATCAATAAAGGTGACAGTAAAATGATAGAGCTAATGCTTATTCATGCTTGTAAATAGTGCTTAAAATGTGTAATTGTATGACTTTTATTTGACTTCTTTTTATAATGATATCTCGCTTTGGTGGAACATTTTGACTTTGGAGAAGCTGCAGAAGCAGTAAACCTCCATTACCAGAAACTCAGTGAAGCATCTTGACTCAGTTTCTGAATAAAAGTAAGTTGTCACTGTTGTAGTTGCCCATATTAGTGGTTCATCAAAGCCAAAATAGAATGAAACGTGAGTTTGGTGATACATTGAAAATGTGAGAAAACAAAACATTTTGCCTGTAGAGACATTTAAAAAAATGTTAGGTTGTAGAAATGATTGCTATAGAAAAATAACAGCATACATAGAACTATATTTGAAGTGTGAAATATAAGAAAGACCTGGGAAGTTTATTTGAAAATATTAAATGTTATAAATATGTAACAATGTTGGCAAAATTAATACATACATTTAAAGCAAGTCTACAGGTTATCTTCTGTATTGAAAAGTATATGTGTAGATGTCTCAAAGATACTTGGAATCTTTGCATCGTCATTGTACATATTGTACAGTAGAATGTGAAAAACCAATGTTTGTTACTGCTCATTTCCAGGAACACTTCTCACTAAAAACAAGAATTTATCCAAAGTTCAAAACTCTTCTTCCATAGTGAAATATTGTTTTAACATTGCACTCCAATTTTACACAGTTCCTTGGTTCTATAAAACAAAATGCGGCAATGGAAACAAACTGTCAGGCTGTTTTCTGAATTGCATCGGCATGAACTGGTGACTGCAGAAGATATTTTGTTACGATGAAGAATACTGCTGAGGAAGATGTTCTTTACCTGAAATACTTAATATTGACAAGTTGTGGAATAAAAGTTCTATGAAAGAAATCATTCTTTTCTTCTGCATGCATGAAGAATGTTAAAATGCCTTTGAAATGACTAGGCATTATAACACTAAGTAATCCTCAGACCCACATTAAATGGTAGGTCTTAATTTTTAAGGGATTTAATGTGGTACTTCACTACATATTGTTCTGCCGCCTTTCTTACTTATGCAAGTAGAGCTGCGCTGGAATGAAACAAGGAATTCATTTTCAGACAGCGTTAATCGGGTTCCAGCCTTGTCATCCTAAGCCGCCTCTGAAGGATCAGGGTTGTGTCAAAGCTTAGTTGCAACTCTCATGATCTGCTCTGTAAAATCACACAGAAATCTTAACCCTGAGTCGTGTTTTCTAACAGAAAAATTAGATTTGTTTCACACTTTGGTCTACAAATCCAGCAGCTATCCTAGGGTGGAAAGAAGATTTGAAGCAAGGTTCACTCGAGACATATGAAATTGAGTGATATTTTAGCTTCATGTTCAAATTCTAACAGCTGGAGTAGATTACAGTAATATTTCTACTTTTTTAAAATGTAAGCAAATGATCAAAAATACTGTAAGAACAGAGAATCTTAACAGAGAAAGCTTAAACACAGTTCAACTAAGGCGATAGTCTGAACTCTTCATGCAAGGTTATAGTGTACAAAGACATGCCTTAAATCCACATGTATTGAATGAATCCAAACCAAACAACATGACACACAAGCAGAATTAAATAGACAGTCTTTATTGTGGGACATTGATAAGTGGAGCAGCTATGTAGGCAGATATGAACAAGGGGAACAGCACAGGTGTTGATTGTGAGAACGTGAAGTTAGAGCTTTTTAAGCCATTCCAGGTTGGCTCCTTTGGGTTCACATGGATGAGAAGGGACATCAGGCATGTTTCCTTCATCTCGCACAGGAACTGCAGTGGGGAAAAAAGGAGAAGCTTTAATATTCTGACTGAACAGGTATTAACTTGGAGAATCAGACCATACCATCAGAAATGTGACACCGAAGACAACCTGCTGTAATATGACAACAGCGTTTACCTGGGTAGTTGTATGGCACAGCTGCATTGATCATTCCTGTGTACTTTGTGATGGGGCTGACAAATGGCAGAGCAATACCTGAGGAAATACAACATTTTTTAAACTTAACACATTAACTTCACTTATAGTACATTGTGTTGACAGTGACCAGTTGAGAAAAAAAAGTCACTGGTTAAGGTCCCCACAAGAGTAACAAGAGTGTGAGCACACATTGCCCCTGTTCTTAAGTACATATCAAATTTAAGATTCCGTTTCGTGGCTCTTATACACTCTTCAGCAGATCTCTGGCATGCTCCGATATTGACCACATCTAGCACTTGAAATAAAAGGTCAGAGGCAGCATTTGGTCATTGTGGGTTTCACCTGATTGGAACAGCCAAGCAGACCTGTGAGACTCTTCATATGTGGAGACATCTCAAAACATTAATATTTGAGGTAGATAGCCTTTTGTTCTTGTTGATCTAACCTTCTCATATTCACCCTCTTATATACTATTTTGTTGCTTTTATTAGTATAATAGTTATAACACACTGAACAAATAGTTGATGATATCCTGCTGTATTTAAAACTCATTTCGACGTGAGAATTGTAAACTAGAATATCTTGAAATGAAACTTTAGTTAAATGGAGAAAAATAAATGGTGATTCTGAACTTGTAATCATTTACTCTTTTATGTAAAGCACATGCATTCAGTTAAATGGAAATAAGCAGAATATAACTCTTAAGTGAAGTAAACATATGTCCGTGGAATCTTAATGCTCCATCATGTGGGATATCGGTAATTCTGTCTTTTTACATTAAATGTTGCTTAGTTTGTATGATCATAAATAAGCGCAGTATTTCCAAAACAAGTTGAACAATGTTGTGCTCTGTCTCACACATTTCTGGGGGAGATTAAATGTAAGAGGCAGCACAGGTTACTGACCTATCACTCCAATCGCACAAGAGACCAGGATAACAGGCTCTTTATTCCATGCATTCTTCAGGAAAGCTCCGATTCCTGTAGAAAAACAAAAACAAAATCAAAATCAGGCTGGTTAAAATCCTCCACAGCTGACCATCAGCCTGCGGTTAGCTAACGTTAGCCACAGTTAGCAACACACCCAAGGTCACATTTTTCGTTTTATTTCGAATGGATATCATTGTGTTAAAGTAACTCTGAGACCTAACTGTCGTAATTTCGATCATTTAAGGTATTTATTTATTTATGTTGAAGGACCATTAAAGCCAGTTTCACCGGTTAGGTGTGCAAAAGATGACAAAATACCCACATACCCGCCATGTTGTCTTGTGTAGTTGAACAGAGCGGGTGCATATGGGAAATGTAGTCGCTCCTAACTGACGTGTTTTTTCTGCGTCCGTCGCGCACAAACATCAGGTTAACGACGAGAAAGTGAGAGGGGACGTGCTCTGGCTTTGCTTTACATTTTATTTCAGTTATACATCATATCAGTTCATAGCTGACCTGACTGTGTGGACCACAGACTGATACTCTGTCTGAACAGCCCGCAGTGGAGTTTTAAAACCGCAGGAATCAGACCTCACTGTCCGTAGACCCAGAAATGTAAGTATTGGATAGCTTGTCGTCTAGTATGATAGTCCACCACTGATGATGCCAGAATGTTCTCTAACGATTATTTTCACTAATTTTTTTACATTAAAAAAAAGGCATTTATATTTGAAAATGTTGCACAGTCGATGGCGATGTTTGCTGCTTGTTTGGCTGAGGTCATTGTTACCGGTAGTGTTTGCCCGTGATAAACATCATAGATGATCATCAAAACTGGTATAGCTTTTCTAATCGGTTACATGTCATTGCTGCACCAGAATTATAGTGAACGTATACCTACACGTTTGTTTAGTTTAAATGTTTTATGAAACCAAACACTGTGAATTTCCCTTGGGGATGAATAAAGTATCTATCTAACTCTGTACACGGACAATTCTCTCCCTTCCTGTTCAGATGATGGAGGACTTCTCTGGTTTAGCTCTTCCTCCTCTGTTTGGAGGACACATCCTGGAGGCAGAGTTGGAGCCCGGTGGTGTGGAGCTGGGACCTGGAGAGGTAATGTTAATGATAAGGTAATGGTAGTAGTAATGCTGATGCGAGCAAAAAGGAACACCTGTCCAGTGCCCCCTGTGCCACTGAGTCTTGAGGATCTGTGTACATTGGTGTCTCTTTATTAACTTGACCAAATCCCTGTTTTAACACCACATCTTAGCTTGCAAGAGTAAAATATTATTATATTTAAATATGTCTAATAAGCTGTATCTTTAAAGAAATAAGATACAGTCACATCCATGATCCAGCATCTCAGTTTATTATGCCATAAACATGATCTGTGCATGCAAAGTCAAAATCTTATTTTGTTGTTGTGATAAACATTTCTAATTTTATTAGACCACTAATAATATTGCTGTCATGAAGCAACGCAACTTTATTATGACAGATTCAACATCTGAAATGACCTTTTTGTGACAGCTGCTCTATTTGAAACACAGTACTGAAAACACTGACACAGAGAGCTGACCACAACCCACAAACCTAAGTGTTTTTTCTCCAGGTGGAGCTGGGCCCAGGAGGCAGCGAGTTGCTTGAGAGCACAGTGCAAGAGGATGAAGAGAGAAGAGCTCTTGATAAGAGGAAATATCTGGCTCTGAGCAGGAGATGTAAAGAAATTGAACAGGTGGGTGGGCGCCTGCATGTACGTGCATATGCAGTATGTAGGTTATTTTGCACACACTGACAGTGTGTGCCTTTTGAATATGGGTTATAATGTGTTTAGTAACATTTTGTGCCTGACTTCTCTTATAATTTCTACTTATGGACCTCTTATTTCTTTTAATCCAGTACCCATTTTTTGATATGTTTTCATCCACATGAGCTCATACTGTCACTGTGTAATAATCTTTAACAAAAAACATGTTTCTTTTTATTCTGTTGTTACTGTAGATATATCTGTGCATTTGTGATCACTTCCATTCTCACGACTCGGTAATCTGTTCCATGTGTGTCATGTGTTATTGTCAGGTGACTCAGAAGCTGCTTGGCCGCCTTCACCAAGTACAAAGAATTACACGACGTTTGAAGAAAGAAAGACGGTATTGAACTTCATTACAATGGCTGTATTTCTGATGAGATTCCCACTTGATGGCCCATCTGAGTGTTCTGTTAATCTTTACAGGTTCCTCATGAAGACATTAGATGCTCATGGGGATGATTACAGAAATGCCCAGCTCACTATACTGCTTGAGGTGAGAAATAAACAGATAGGTGGAGATAAAAAAAAAAAAAGTCACAGATTTGATTTTAATCATTCAGTCAGTCCCACATGCTAGTCTGGCACTAGCTCATGTTTTTATGACCTGGCCCACTTGATATTCTGAGGGACCCATGGATTAGGTGCTAATTTACCACTAAAATCCAGACTTTACAAAACTATATTGACCATGACCAGATTAACTTCTGAAGGAGCCCCAGGCAAAAAAAAATGCCATTGACTGGAATGTGCACCATGTGAGCACAATGTAGACTAAAATAATTAAGGTCTTAAAACTAAATTATCTAAGATTAACACATGATTAGCTAATAAGGCTGCACCCACCTTGTAAGTGGTGACAATCTCCTTACAAATTTGTAATTGATCAGATTACTAAAGAGAAACTGAAACACATTGAGCCTGGGTCAAGGGCAGTTACCCACTTTGCCTGATTGCTAATCCAACCTTGCACTTACTTTGAACAAGCCTGTCTGCCCTTTATTTAATCTACCTTAATAACTTAATAAATAAATGTGCTCAAGCTCATTACATACAGTTATGTTTTTTCTTGTTGTTTCAGGATGAACCTGGTGCCCATTTAGATACTGCTGCTGGAGTGGAGGAGGATCATCTCAATGGTTTGTCTGGCTCCACGTTGTCTGCAGCGTTGCATCATGCTGCTGGACCAAAGAAGAGGAGGCATCGAATTCCAAGGCAAGAGAAGGATAAAGACCCACAGGTAGGTGAAGAACTGTGTTGAATTGCTGTTGTCTGTGCAAGTATATTAAAACTCAGTATCTTAAAATTTTCTCTGTGTTTCCATGTGTGTATGTGTGATTTGGATGAACATGTAGCTGTGGATGCATGAATGAATGGTTTAAAACACAACTGGGTCTCAATGTAAATATTCAGATATCTGGCAGTGCAGAATAATTGATTTTATGTGAACTGATATTAACTTTCTCCTTCTTTACCCAGACTGAACCAGACATGTCGGTGTTGGCAGACACACAGTTTGGAGAAATGCCCAGCCCGACTTCTCTGTCTCACTGATCATTGCACTGGCCTGGATGTGATGATGACAAAGGAGCACACAGTTTCCTTGATTGTTCAGTAGACACTGTAGGCTGCCTCTGTTCAGCCAGGTTTTGCACTGTTTGTAGTTTTACTTGAATATTGTGAACAGACTTGAGTTCATGTAAGGTAAATGAAATGTTATGCACATGTTACATCCATACATATATTTTGTACATATTATTCTCTGTTTTCACGCTTTGTACTGAGATTTGACGACTTCACATAATTATGACCAATGACAAGTTGTGCACACTGTCACGGGCACCCTTGTTTGGTAAAGATCTGGCAGCCCAGACACAATTAAAGTAGGGCAGAAAATCGAATGCATTTCATAATACATTCCTGGATATTATCAATGATTTCATGGTTCTTGATTTTATCTCAGTAAGCCGTGAGAGTCATTATCAATGTGAAAAGTATTACAAACTGCTATTTGGTTCTCAGGCTGTGCTATGAAATGTTTGTTTTTATTCTAAAGTTTTAAAGTTAATGTTTCTTTTATGTTTTTGAAGTGTTTAGAAGGGGTTGGTGTGTGTAATTGTATAATGTTTGCTGACCAGAACCGGACAAAGATTTCACTACATTTATTCATGCATCTGCATCACCAGTTTAAACTTTCACAGCAGCTGATGGCAAAATTCAGTGGGCTATGTGTTTTTCATCATGTTTCTATAAGTCAGCTACACATCAAAAATATTTCAGTTTTGGGCAAAAATAAAGATCAGTATCTGCAAATACAGTTTCTTTAATCTGACAAAAAATAAAAATCTTAACCCAGAGTTCACTTATTAGATTTTTCTGAAGCTTTTAGCCTCATCCCACAGTCTTCTTCAGAGCACGGAGTTTGCTCAGTGGTCATGGAGATCCATTTCTTCTTTTTGTCACAGTGAGTGAATCATTATCTGAATAAAGTAAAATATGGCGATATCCACACAGTGAGGCTGGGGGTTAATAAAGGTGAACTATACAGAAATCTTTCATATATAAATATGTGTCTTGAGACGCTCTTTTGATTTTATGTCGATCAAAATTCATCTCACCGCTGAGCCAATGCCTGGACCTCATTCCAGCGGATGCGTCTCAGTGACAGACGTGAGTTCTGTCCAATCAGATATCGTAGATTTGATTTAGGGCGGGCTCCAAACGCGGAGGTGGGATTTTAGCTACCGTCCATCTTCAGCTACATTTCAGTGAGCGAGCTTGTGGAAAAGAAAACACATTTTGGAAGTAAAGAAGACTTTCTGGAAATAGTTTTGGCTGTATTTGAAAAAAGACAAACGAAAGTCCATACCCTAGGTAAATGTCGTAAACAAGTATAAATCTATTTGCTCGGGCTGACCCAGTTTCCCTTTTTCCTAAATTTGGCTAGCTAAGCTGCAAGCTAGTATTTTATACATTAGCTAGCCAGACAGTTAGCCACATTAGCTAGCAGGTTAACGACTTGAACGGATTGTGATATATTATGCCTTTCACAACGCAAAACCACAATATAAAAGCTATATTGGACCCCGAAATAATGATGCATGAATATGAAATCCAGCCATCAACATGCGTCGTGTTACTCGTTTTGAAACGGGCTAGTTAGTAACCGAGCGAGGTGGACGAGCTAAGCAGCTGGCTAGTATTAACGTTAGCTGGCTAGGTGGCTAATTTTAGCTGACAACCATGTCAGTCATATTGGTAACATCAGCAATATCAGCTGCGTTAACGGAAATGCAACTATAGACAAACGGTCTCAGAGAGTTGTGGTTGAAAATGTCTGGAAATCCTGGTGTTAATTGTGCAGCTAACGTTAACCGGCCAGCTAGCAGGAGTTAACGTCAGTTCCACTCTCTGGACGCCGATGCACTGATGGTTCTGCTGAAGGGATCCGTGTGTTGTTTGAACTATATTTAATACAACTCTTGCTTGCTTTACACAGCTAACTTTGTGACAGACGGAATGTGGACATTGTCGTAGTCAGAGCCATGGCTGACAAGAGAAAACTTCAAGGTAAGATGCTGATGAAACTGCCATCAGTAGTATTGCACAGGATCGATCCCACTGGTATCTTGCACACTGACACAGACTGTATTAATCTGCAAATATATTAGTTTTTTTTTTATTATAAGTTGTGAAGCAGTGGTTTATATACAGCTATGTTGGATCACATCTTTTATCTCCATAGGTGAGATAGATAGATGTTTGAAAAAAGTAGCTGAAGGTGTTGAACAGTTTGAAGATATTTGGCAAAAGGTGAGATATCTAACCATCTTGCATTTTTTTGATGTTCTATTTGAAAGGCTGATGTTGGTAAAACTTACAATATCTCAATTACATGTAAACATTTCAGCTTCACAATGCAGCCAATGCAAATCAGAAGGAAAAATATGAGGCTGACCTCAAGAAAGAGATTAAAAAACTACAGGTAAGACAAGTTAACAAACACACTAATTTCCTATATCTGCACTATGGAAATGTGCTTGAATATTTTCATCATCTGTGTTCTTCTTAGCGATTGAGAGATCAGATAAAAACATGGGTGGCCTCCAACGAGATCAAAGACAAAAGGCAGCTAGTTGAGAACCGCAAACTCATAGAGACGGTATGGCTCTTTACTATTTCTTTATATATCTTTTTTTTTTTTTTTTAATAATTATTATTATTTCCGAAGATGTTTTTGTGGTTGTGCAAAGTTTAACTTAAGGATGTTGTTACGTCAAAACATGTAACTAAACAAGGGTTATGTGATTTTTCTTACTTTAGCAAATGGAGCGGTTCAAGGTGGTGGAACGTGAAACAAAAACAAAAGCCTACTCTAAAGAAGGCTTGGGGCTCGCTCAGAAAGTGGATCCAGCTCAGAGGGAAAAGGAGGAAACGGGGCAGTGGCTAACAGTAAGATACCAAGTGTCTTCACCTGCTGTATATTTGTTGCCTGAAATTATCTTATGCCAAAGGCGATGAAAAATCACACCATTTTAAAATGAAAACAAACAAATAAAATAAATTAGTGAATGAGTTGGTAAAATAAATGATTAAGAACTCATCAACTGAGGTTTACTGAATAAGGCAATTTAATCAAGAGTGTATTTTAGGAAGAAATTTTGATGAAATCCATTAACAGTCTTTTTTTTTTCTTCCCCTTCCTCACCTACAGAATACGATAGACACTCTAAATATGCAGGTGGATCAGTTTGAAAGTGAGGTGGAATCTCTTTCTGTTCAGACGAGAAAGAAGAAGGGTGACAAGGAGGTAAGTCGTCCCGTCTTAATCTTTTCACACTCAGAAACCAATTCATTGTAGTGTGGTAAAAGTTCTGCTAAAATGTTTTCATACACATCATACTTGTCTTCTTTCTGTCATGTAGAAGCAAGACCGTATTGATGAGCTCAAGCGGTTGATTGAGAGGCATAGATTTCACATTCGTATGTTGGAGACCATTTTACGAATGCTGGACAATGACTCCGTGCCAGTGGATGCAATTCAGAAGATCAAGGATGATGTTGAATACTACATTGATTCATCCCAAGACCCAGACTTTGAGGAGAATGAGTTCCTGTATGATGACTTAGACCTGGAAGACATCCGTGAGTAGAGCACTGTAGAGTGTTATGATGATACTTATTCATTTAGATAGCAGATGTTAGGGGGCTATAATGACAATATCTGACACTTGTCTCTATTATGTGTTTTTCTTGTAGCTGCTGCATTAGTTGCAACTTCTCCATCAGGTCAGGGCAACGTGGAAGATGAGATGTATCTCCACTCCAGCAGCACTCCCACTTCCACCACCTCCTCCTCACCCATCCCTCCATCCCCGGCCACTTGCACTGCAGTAAGTTCTTGTCTTTGTATTATAAAAACTTTGGGTGAAGATGTTGAAGCAATGCTGGGTAGAATAAGTACATTCTGACACAATTTTGTACATATTCCCTTCATTAATTTTGCATTAAGTTAACCCTTCTACAATCCCCACTGTGTTATAATCCATTGGCTAGTTTGCTGAATCAACTTTTCAAAAGTGGAATGTCATATCAAGGTATCTCCTCCTATAGGAGAACTCAGAGGACGATAAGAAAAGGGGACGGTCGACAGACAGTGAAGTTAGTCAGGTGAGAGGTTCTCATCTGTGCTGTGTCAGTAGATGAACAGTTTAGTGCAGCGCTCTTCACCCTTGGTCCTGGAGAGTCATGGTGACTGAAGGGTTTTTTATCCTCTCAGACACTGAAATGGAACAAATTTTCTCTGTGGGACCATGGTTGGAGACTTCTGATTTAGTTTGTACCATCTCCTGCATATATGGGCCTTAATAGTTTACAGTAAATTTTGCTCCTCATGCACTTTGTACAGCTGTAGTTGACCTCTGCTCTGTTTGTGTCTGAAATGCTTCTCCCTGGTGCTCTCTCATTTTCAGTCACCTGTGAAGAACGGCACCCCATCCTTGCTATCTTCCTTCTCTTCCTCCACCACCTCTGGGTCCTCCTCATCCTCCTCCCTTGTGTCCATGGCAAGTGTTGTCGGGGGCATTCCTCCAGCCCCCACGAGCAGCAGTCTAATAGGAAGCTTCAGCAGTGCGGTGCAGCAACATCAGCATCAACCTGCACAACAGCAGCAACAGCCTCAGCCACCAAACCAACCGCAGCAGCAACAGCAGCAGCCACCTCAGACAAAACCTTCTGTCTCCTCAAACAATACCCCCAGCCCACCCAGCAACCCCCTGCTCCCAGCCTCCACTGCCCCCTGTCTCCTTACTCCCAGCACACCTAGTTCATCAGCTCCCAACTCCCAGTCTCAGCCCACATCTGGGCCCACCCCGGCATCCAGTTTGGGACTCGGGCTCGGGCTAGGATTGAGCAAAGGTGGCATGACGGGGACCAGCAGTGCCAACCAAATGCCTGGTTTAGGCTTGGGTGGCCACCCCACTCCTCTAAACACAATGGCAGGGCTCCTTTCAGGCTCCACACCTGCCCCTTACGCTCAGGCAGCAGCATCAGGAGGCTTGGGTTTGAACAGCTCCACCCAGTCCAGCATTTCAGTGGAGAGCAGCACTTCCATCCCCACCTCTGGCTCCAGTGGAGTCACCACCAACGGGGCAGGGACAGGGCTTGGTTTACTGGGTTCCAGCCCAGCCCACAGTTCTCTGAGTGGGAGCATTCTGAGTCTGGTTCCTGGGCAAAGTGTGGCGCCCGGTGCCTCGCAGGTGCCCCCAAGCTCTGTCAGCACTACCTCCAGTGTAGTTGGCTTGATGGGAGGAAATGGAGGGAATGTCGGCGTGGTTGGAGGCGTAGGGGTGAATTCTGCTCCTGCGAGACCACCAAGTGGACTGAAGCAAAATGGAGGCACAAGTACGTTAACTTGTTATGCTTGGCCTATAGTGAATATTTACTGTTTTATCTGTTAGCGTCAACATTGTTTTCTCCCTGTAAAGGTTTTTTTTGTTTCTAACTTTCCCCTCACCTGACCACAGGTTACAGTGCTGTAGTAGCAGAGAGCTCCACAGAATCAGCTCTAAGCACACCGAGCCAGTCACAAAGCAGCCAACCCTCATCTCTCAGTTCCTCAACCAGTCAGCCGTAAGCTTTGTTGTCTGCTTCATCTGAATCTCGAAACTCGGCATGTTTCTGCTTGTTCTTCCATGACATCACTTAACATTGTCTTGCTGTTGTTCCCACTATATGCGGTGCAGGATGGACAATGGTCCCAGTTTAATCAGCTCAATCACCCTGCCTCCCAGCTCTCCGTCCCCCTCATTCTCAGACAGCACACCTGGAGGAGGGAGTCTTCTCAATGGGCCCCACTCCTACACACAGGCCTCTGAGAGCCTCAAGGTGAGCCGAGCCAGCAAGTTAGTTAGGACATGTTGACTGACATCAAGCCTTAGTCATAAGCTTTTGTCAGTCACCTGATTACCTAATTGAGTCGCCAGAATTTGCCGTGGGAAATAGGCAGATTACAGTCAGAGAGGTTTGTCAGAAGAGACAAAAGCGGCCGACATTATGAGAAGGATGTGAGACTGTAGAATATTAAGCTTTGTCAACTTAATTACTATAGGGTATGTGCTAAAGAGGAACACCTTTTATCAGTACTTGGGCAGTGTGAATATTAAATTGTCTGGCATCCCCTTTGGCTATTTCCTCACTGAAATGATTGCCAAGGACAGCTGAGCTCTACTTAACCAGGCAGCTGGATTATTTTTAAATTAGCAAATAACTAAGCTGTCATGCATAATTTTTCTGGTACTTTTGCTTGGTACATTACTGGTGAGTGTTAGTATGTTTAGCTGTAAATAGCATTGTTAAAGTATTTCAGGCTGCCCACAAACCTCTGGGACACGTTTAAACCAAACAAACAAGCCTACACATATCTAATGGCACATTTGGATTGAATTCATGTCATGCCAAGATATTTTTGGACTAAGTGAAAAATATACCAATTTCTCGTTCCGTTCACTGCAAACACCGAGAAACACTGTCCAACAGCGTTGGACAGTGTATGAATCAGAAGCCGGTGTGGGCAGCAAACATAAACTGTTACAGAAACCAGTTTCACTCACATGAGTTTTCTCCTGTTTTGGAACACATTAACTCTATACCTATATCTACTGCAGGTGACTGTTAATAACTGTGACTGCATAAAAACATGTTGGTCCGCGTAGCAGTTGTAATAGTAGTTTGTTTTCATTATTCTTTTTCAGCTTCATTTTATTTAATCGCATGTTGTCTCCATCTTGTTTCCCCCTCAGGCTCCTGAGCCTCTCAGTTCTTTGAAGGCGATGGCTGAGAGAGCAGCGCTGGGATCGGGCCTGGATGGAGAGATTCCCAACCTGCACCTGACTGACAGAGGTCGGAATGGTCAGGCATTATTTCTACACTTTCACACTGTAAACCTCCTATCACTCGTACACATTACCAGTTACTGAGAAGTGTATTTACCCCAAAGCAACTTGTTACTACTGTAGCAGCAGATGAAATTGCAAATGCTACAAGCAGCTGCTGAAATAATAATAAAAAAAAAAAAAACAATCAGTTAGCCAACTGACAGAAAATTGATTCCAAGTTTTTTCAGTTATCAGTTAAATGTTTGTCATTTGTTAAACAACAGATGGTTACAACCTCACAAATACAGTTGGTTGCATCTCTCAATGTTATACTTTTTTTTTGTTTGTTTGTTTTTTTGTTGACTTGGCAGACTGTAAGCATATTCAAGATTTCACCCTTGGTTCAACATTTATTATTGTTTTTGGACTAAATTATTAATCAGTTTCTGCCCTACACTTCAGACAAAACAGGCAACAAATGTTCCAGTGTTGCTCAAGTATTTGCAAGTAGAAAAATGTTCAGTAAAGTCAGAGCATAAAATTTTTACTCTAACAAGAGGAAATAACTTTGACAGATGGAGGAGAGGGGAAATTAGTATGAGGTGTTCTGTAGCCTGGATTTGTGTAACTGATGTAGTCACTTTTTTTTTTCATCCTGTAGACATCTTCTCTGGTTCATCTGCGGCACCTGGAACACCTGCCGTCCCTCAGCCGTCCGTGTCGGAAGTCAGCATCCCCCCCTCACTCGGGGTTTGTCCACTGGGCCCCACCCCTCTTCCCAAAGACCAGCTCTACCAGCAGGCCATGCAGGAGTCCGCCTGGACACACATGCCACACCCCTCCGACTCTGAGAGGATCAGGTAAAGGCACCTCAGTTTCTACAAACGACCATGATACATCTTACAGGGTTTTTAATTCAATTCACTTTTATTTATATAGTGCCAAATCATAACAGAAGTTATTTCAAGGCACTTTCCATATAGAGCAGGTCTAGACCATACTCTGTGTGTGATACCATCTACACACAAGTAATTGAAGTAATAAATTAGTTTACATTTACATATTTAATCCTGGTTTTCTTTTTACTGTGTCATCACTCATGGATAGCTAAAAGTCTATTTCATGATCTGCACAACTGATAGGTCTGATATTTTATATTTTTCTTATTGTCATCAAATCCCATAGAAAGACCAAAACCAACTATCGTATTACCAAGTATTTGGTCGTTCTAGCTTCATGCACACCACTGAGCTACACTGTTGCACATCCATCTTAATTATGAACACGAGAACTGTAGATTATATATAGTCAGTCCCATCCTGTTACTGTAAATACTTAGTGTCACACTAAATCTGTGGCTGAAAGTAGTCCTCAACAAATTAGAATTACAACCACTGACTGAAGTAATAAAACAGACAGTTGCCGGCTTTATACCTCAAAGAAATTATTTGTAAACACACAAACTACGTTTGTTACGTGTGACTGAGGGAAACCATGATCTGTTGTATGTTACTGTGGATTTGTAACTATTTGTGCTTCTGTCCTAAAGGCAATACCTGATGAGGAACCCATGTCCCACCTTGCCCTTCCATCATCAGATACCACCGCACCACTCTGACTCCATAGAGTTCTACCAGAGACTGTCCACAGAAACTCTCTTTTTCATCTTCTACTACCTGGAGGTAACCACGCACCTGCTCAACTCACCCAATCCATATTTACTCCCAGGGAACCTTTCAGTTCATCCCCCTTTCTGCCTGTTCTCCATGATGTATTTAAGTCTTGCTTTTAAGCTTAATGGTTTCTCTGACTTCCTTCTCTCAGGGCACCAAGGCTCAGTATCTGTCTGCCAAGGCTCTGAAGAAGCAATCATGGAGGTTTCACACCAAGTACATGATGTGGTTCCAGAGGCACGAAGAGCCCAAGACTATCACTGACGAGTTTGAACAGGTGCAGCTTCGCCACAGCTCATTTCCATAGAACCTGAAGCTAGTCTGTCTGTTGTATGTGGTTTCAAATGATTAATAATCGTTCTCTCCACTCTGCTGTTCCTGCAGGGCACTTACATTTACTTTGACTATGAGAAATGGGGCCAGAGGAAGAAGGAGGGGTTCACCTTCGAGTATAGGTACCTCGAAGACCGAGACCTGCAGTGACAGACGGAGGGACGCAAAAGGACAGAGAGAGACAAAACGTGCTGCTGTTGACATTCCGAGACTGAACTCCAAACTGTGGATAGAGATTGTGATGTGTAGTAGAAACCCTCTCCTGAACTGGAGACTGGTGTCTGTATAGGCTGCATCTCAACATGAAGCCCTTGCTCCTCATGTAGCACTTTGCTTTTGACTAAAATGCCCCATGGGCCTGATCAGATGCATCGTGCTGCACAAGCTGGGAGGGTTCTCATTAGAGATCTGCGTTTGTGCCTGTCTGTGTGCACACTCAGTTTGTGGCATTAGGAAAGCCTACCCCATGCATGTTTCTCATGTTTTTTTTCTTTTTTCCGTTTCAACAAGATTCTCTGTACCACCTGCCCAACATCAGCCTGGAAGCCTTTGACTTGACACAAAACAAACCTTGAATTTGATTGTTAAGTAAACTGCCCATCTTGTATTTACTGTAATTTGGTGGTTTAGAATGGGGACGTACAGTGGACATTTAGTCATGGTGTGTAGGAACGGCTTCTTTTAAGACCTTACGATGCCTGTTGAATATGGTCACTATTAGAGATAGTGAGCGGTTATCAATAGTTTTATTGATATTGTCTTGGTCGATTTAAACGCTGATTGAGAGTGACCACAGGGCCTCTCCCTGTGACGGGGAAAGAGTCCTTATTGGACATGGATTAAATTGCTATGCAATTGAACTGGTCTCTGACTCCCTCTCTTTACAAATAAAATGTTTTTAAGTTAACCTGTCAAAGAAAATGCATTATTATGGTGCATTCATGTTTGTGACAAATTAATAAACTTGTAAAATAAATCTTAAAAATAGGGTTTGAGACATGAATCTACTTGATGTTTGATTCTTACACCAATGAGGATTTGTCATCATTCTCAGTGCAAAAGGCCACGCTAAGCGTAGTGATTGTACCTGTACCAAATCACCTCTTAATTACTCCTTAGACAGTAAATCTGAGTTTGGTTCGAGTCAGCTTCCCACCTTCAGTTAAAGTTTTATTCTATTCTGTTGATGTTACTTTATCCTACAATCCATTGTGTTCAATTTACCACCTGATATTTTAAGTGACAACCCTATACAGTGAATGTGCACTGACAAACTTGTTTACATGTAGAGAGAAAACAGAAATCCTAAAAATTCTGGTGGTAGATTTAACTCATGGGTCAAGTAGGACATGCCTCGTCTGCCGTGGTTGTTAATGTGCTACCCTGAAGAACTATAAGATTTAATCTGGTCCTGGATCTGGTGTGGGACAGATCCCACCTTTTCTTGGCAGTTTAAATGGGGAGAGTGTTAATCTGAAGATTTTTCCGTTTAAGCAACCATGAAAACTTAAGATCTGTACTGCATAAAATTTTATGTTGTGTGTGATTAGTTTTCAGGCTTTTTTGGGGGGGGTGGGAAAAGGAGGGGGGCGAGGATAAGAAAAAAGGAAAATACAGCAAAGTTATGAGAGATTTGCCTTTTATAGATTCTATTTTTTGGGGCTTTCAAGGTTTTCAGAAAGTGAAGGTCAGTTAAGAAATTGCTAAAAATGTGAATTTCAAGACGTATTTACATTTTTTTTTCCCCCTCATCACAGTTCTGCATGGGAGATGTCTTAAAACGGGGTTATAACAGGATTGTACAATTTCAATAAATACTTTTAAGAAATTACAAGTCAGTGTGTGGTGTAAAGTCCTGTCATTCCTACAAGAAATATGAATTCACTTATTTTCTAATTTTAGATAAGCCTGATTTTAACTTGTTCAGGCAAATGGACAGTTATTTAATGTGTTCAGATTTGATGTGTACAGTTAAGAGCATCAGTTAAATGGCTAAAACAAACTTATTCCAAAAACAACAACTTGACGTTCTGTGAAATGTCCACATATTTTATTAAAATGGAAAAATAAAAAAAAAAGTAAAAACTAAATACAGGACAAAGCACTATGTCAAACGAAAATGAAAATATACTAACACTCTGCAGTGTTGAGTGCAACTGTCCACGTGTGGGATGACCGTGTGAGTGTGTGTGTGTTTTCACATCTTAGCTTCCTTCTTGACTTTGAGGAACTCTGCCATGTTAGAGAAATATTTCTGGTTGGCTTCAGCCACCTTCTTCTCTGCAGCCTGTGGATTCACGATCTCCAGCCCCTGAGGACAAGAGCAGAGCAGTTGTTAGCTAACCCAAACCTGCACAGGTCTCAGGGTACATTAATCCAAAGGGGATGTTTTCTTCTTTTTACCTGCAGAGGAGTGAATGCTACACTGGAGCTGGTTCCTGAGGAGCGATCTCTGACTGTCGACTTTCCTCCGTATGTCATGCTCTGCTTCTGCAATGTCCTCTGTTGTTTAACGAAACAGAAATTTAGCAGACATTAAAAATCAAGAAAAATAAATCACGCATCACAGTTTTAGTTAAAATTCATAATCAGTGTGTTTACCTGGAGGGATTTGGAGATTCTGGCCTTGGTGGCCTCGTTGACCTGAGCCTGCCTGACGCGCCCACTTCCGCTCTTCCCCAGCTGGCCCAGACTGAAGCCCAGATCTTCCTGATATGCGTCGTCTTCAATCTGCAAAAAACACATAAGAAATACGCTTTCTGAGAGGAACGGCAATAACTCACAATTACAAAGCTTTTGATATAATATCTTTTAGGTGGAAAGGGCAAAGTGACATTAAACTAGTTTACCTAAATTCTCTTTCTCTAAAGTGAAGTAAGCAGCTCCAAAACACTGGTGTGACTATGGATGCTGGACATGAAACTGCTAACGCTAGAACAATTTGTAGGACTAAAATGACAACAATAAAAATATTGGAACATATTACCACTAGAAATAGTTAAACAAAGAGTTAAACCGAAATAAAACGTAAAGGGAGCAGAGGAAATATCCACTGACCTCTGCGAAGGTCATCCTGTTGGCGTGTTTCCTGATCTCAGTCAGCCCGAGACGCTCCTTCATCTTTCGATATCTTCAGAAAAAGAGATCAGAGCAGTGAAGATCATTTTTTTTTAATACATTTATAGCTGATGCTGGTATTCTAAACTTGGCTATACAAGTTACATAACCTTGTATAGCCAATAACTTGCTGGTCTGTCTTGTGCTTTGTTTTGCTTCCTTGTTTTCAGTTGTTACAGAATGTTTCAGTACATTTTATTCTGGAAGTGAAGGCTAGTTCGATCTCTGTAACCTCCTTCTATCAAGCCCTTTAGATTTACTAGAGGTGAGGGCTCCGTAAATGAATGAATTTGTATGAAAAGCCTCTCCATACTGCACTCTTCTCTCTGAATAATGGCCTGTCTGGCAGGGCTAGACAGCGTTTTCAGTAGCTGACAGGTTGTGTACCTCCTTCCTCCTCTCTTCTTCCTCTGTCCATCCAGTGGGGCTGGCAGCGGTTTGACCTGCTTCACTGGCGGAGGCTCCTGCCATTTATCAAACTTCCTCTCTATCTCTTCTTTTAGATCGTAGCCAACCTGAGAAGAAGAAAAAAAAAAAAAAGACAAAAAAAGGCCCAAGATTCAGAAAGATTTTTCAATATTGCTGGACTTATTTTGTAGCCCTTGTTAGTATCCACACATTAACTTATCACAGACTCAGCTTTAATGTGTGTGTGCTCTTTCTGGGCAGTCACCTTTCCATCTGAACTCTCATGGAAACTATCCACTCGGGCAGCCAGAGTGCACTTCGCAGCCACCAGGCGAGCTGCTTTCCTCCTGAGGTCCTGAAGACAAAAATGGCACAAAGCGATTAGAGAGAAAAAACACTGCAGTGCAGGGGTAAATATGTTTTTCTTAATGTAGATATATTTTCTCACTGGTGGTAGCGACTGCACAACATCACAGTGGTAGATGAAGCCAGTGTGGGGAAGCAGTGATGTGCTGCTGAAGCCAGACAAGGTCCTCCTCTGAGCTCCCAGCAGCATCAGGTTACAGGCCGGCATCTTTGAGAGATTAGTGAGGCCGCCAGCAATACCTGAATAAGAACAGAGTGATGATAAAAATAACTTTGAGCGTAAAAACCATCTAAAGTTATAACCTTTGTGCATACTCCTGCAGTAAAAGTGAATCTTTTTGCATCCCCTCACCCATGATCTTTGCAGCCGTTGATGCTCCAACAATGATGGACAGATTTGGGGCGATGAATGACATTCTGGATTCTACATATTCATATATCCTGTGTTTAGACTGGTTCAGCTCCAGAGCCATGTCACATGCCTCTTCCAGCTGCTTCAGTTCATCCTCACTTAGCAGTGTCCTACAACCATGAAAAAAATAATAATACAAAAATACACAAAATAAACTTTTACTCCGACACTGAGGATGTTGATTTGTGGGTGGTAAATCTGAATCAATTTTTAACAGAGTAATGTTAAAACCAACAAACTCACCCCTGTGTGGTTGAGGCTGTGACGCTGACAACCATAATGGTGGCGTTGGTGAGGATTTGCTGCAGCGTTTCATTGTTCTTGCATTTCTCCAGATTATTCCCCAGTTCCTTAGTAAGAAAATAAAATAAAATTATGTTTTGTAATAGGGATAATATGTTCACTTAGCATAAAAGAAAAAGGAAGATGGTAGAGTTGGGTAGTATCCAAATTTTTATACCGTCAAACCTCCTCCACATTTTACCCCGGTATGCGGTATTACATGATCTGGGTTTCCCTTAAAATCTGCTGGTATTTTATAATCCCGCCGTCAAAATGTCAGTTGAAAATATTCCCTGCAAGTCCAATTTGAATTTTGAATCAAAGACATTACAAATGAGGACAAGTCGGCTGCAGCTACAGCCCCGCTCATAGGTGCCATAAGTGCACAACAAGACGCCATAGCCTCTCTTATTTGCTCTCTCGCTTCTTTTACTTCAAGTTGGCAGCACACCACGTTATTAAAATGGTATGATCAGTCCAGATGTGTTTTTGGTTTGCAAATTGTTTTATCTGAGAATACTTTCTTTATATTCATGTTAAAAGAGCGCAACTTTGTCCAATATTTATTTTAGAAGTTACGCATGGGAGTCAATTGACGGCACTTATTTTATTTGATACAGCCTGTACTTTTCAATAAAAAGATTCTAAATTGACATGCTTTGATATCATTCTTATATATCCTGCATATCATTTATCATTTTAAGCTCAATAAATATAACATAAACATAACATGCACAATATTAACAACTTTTATTAGCAACTTGCTAGCCATCTTTCTCTCTCTCTTTCTCTCTTCTCTGCGCTGTCACGTAATGACATCACGTTCATTAACTTTATCAATCTCTCCAAAGGTAAAACATATACTACTGAAGTAAAACTGAAAATTCAACCACACAAGGCATTAAATAAATTATGTTTAATATTTAATCCCTATCTCCTATATAAGTGCATTGCATTTTTTTTTTACTGACGGTATTGAAACTGATACCGTTGCTATTTTTAAGACCCCCCCGGTATACCTATACCACCCAACCCTAGTATGCACATATATGATCTTTTGAGGGTGTAGCAGCTGTGGGCTTTTACAGTTTTAAAATATTAAACAAGGGTTGAATTCCCATCAGCAATGAGGATGCCTGACGAAGGTCCATGGCTAAAATGTTGTGTTGCCAATTAAATAAAAACTGACAGTGTGCAGGAATTCAACCCTCTTTTAATTTTCTTACACACCTGAAAATTAAAATATGGGCTGCATTAGACAGCCCATATTTTAAAATATTAAAACTTTTAATTCTAGCACAAACATTAGGCCAATCAGTGTAATTTCTTTAACATAACTTTAACTGGTCAGTCATCACTCTTCAGAATTGTTAAAAATCAAACCCATGACGAAGGTGGCTGTAATTTGGAAACACAAACTGTTACAGAAAAATTAGAATTTTTGGACTTCTGCAGATGTGTTTCCATACGTTCGCTAAAGAGATTTCTTCTGTCCAACTAAAGACACAAATAGTCAATAGTGAGGAAAAAGTAGCAACTATGGGAAACAGGGTTTTGATATATGAACTGAATAACTTATCTTACCTTGACTGTGCGAATATAATCTAAAGAATCTGGCACCAGTGACTCCAGCTCTGGAAACCTCTTGGAATATTTGTCCCTTGTGAACTTGTGAATGATATCTGAAAACAAGAAGGAAAAACAGAAGACAACTGGGGTTATACAGAACAGACTGAAAAATCTTTAACTCTTCGAACATTTTACCAAGCAGGAACAGCCAACTCACTGAGCTCATTGTCGATCTCTACTGTGAGGTTATTGGCTGCTACAATCAGTCTGTATTCTGGGTCTGCTTCGACTGGACCTGAGACTAAGGGGAGACACAAAAATCATACCACAAACATTACATTCAACTTGAATTAAGGTGAAGAACTTTTTGAAAATTACACAAATTTTCACATCCACAATGTACAACATGTTATAATACAACGCTGGAGTGACAAATCCAAATGGGTTACACTCACCCTCTGAGTTCTTGCGCTGCTTTCCAATATATCCTGAAATTTTGTCAATTATTTCTGAAAACTGAACACACAACAAGGTTATACAGGGATGACCAGACATATAATTGCACATATCATATTGTGTAAAGCTCTCACATGAGAGAAGTCACCTGTTTGCTATTGCGGAGCTTGGCGATGGACGTAATACTCTCAGCTTTACTGCAGTCTACTTCCATCTCTTCTGGGATGTCTTCCAACCCTCTCTCTGTCCTTCCCAGGGACGCCTCTCCATCACTCTCCCCGTCCTCTCCCTCAGGATATAGCCCATCCTCCCCCTCATCTCCGGCCTCCTCCAGGTCTGCCAAGAGTTCGTCCGCTAGAGACATCTGCAATCAGCAGCAGGTGTGAGGACATAGAGGTAACTCTATGATAAGCAACACAGCTACACAGAGCAGTTAACTCTACTGACTCTCTCTTGTGATTCTACTCACAAGTACACACTCACAAACCAAAAACGGTTGGGAACCACTGGTTTACTCGCAGCTATGAGTAATATTAGTAATCGTATCAGTGTTAGTTATAGGCTTGCATACGCATTTCTTGAAACAAATTGATGTGCACGCAAATGGGAGATGTTTTCAAAAACAGCTGGAGTCCTCGCTATGAACTTCAGGATATCATAGTCCCAGGATACAATATGCGAAAGACAAAAACTGAACATGCAATTGCCAAATACAGAGTTTGTAACGTTAACGAGAGCCTTCTGTTAGCTAGTTAGCATTAGCAAACGTTGGTTGAACGTTGGTTAAGCGCTTTAATAAGTAATGTTAACTTACCTCGAGGATAAAAACTCCTCTCGACTAAAGAAACAAAACAAAATATGTCTTGTGAAAAGCTTAAAGTCAGTCTGTATCCAGGTAAAACGGCGCGTTATACACAGTCTTCCTCCTCAGTCTGTGGTGAACTGTTGTAACGTATCGTTCGTCGCAGATTTAATACCTACAAACCTTCGCAAGGCATTCTGGGAGATGGAGTCAGTAACGTTAACCGATGCATACATGGGTGTTCTTTGTTACAAATACATTGCTTCATAAAGCAGTACGACTTACTGTCATGAAATAGTTCAATGAGAGGTTCACATTTTGTAGTCTTTATTTCCCCTTGTTTATACATTATCCCCTGAAAACCATTCTTTAAACAATACAGGTTTTAAACCAACATTTAAACAGACTAAACAAATGGACTAATTGGACCTCGACTGTATGATGGACTGTTATTAGTAGAAAATGGCATAAATTAACAGATACAAACAAATGGAGCTATTTACTGATGAAAGGCTTCTGTTTTTCATGCTAAGCTACATTAACTGTCATTAAACAAGGGAAGGAAATGACAAGACAGCTAAAAATTCATGACATTGGAAAATAATGAAACATTACAGGACATAGTTCCATACAGATTGGCATATTTTAACAAGTAAAATTATACAAAATACTTTTTTTAGCAATTAAGACGTTTGGGAAAATATTTTGATTTATTTCTTATGAAGATCTTAGAGAAGATATAACCTAGATGCTTTCTGTCCCAAACAAATTATAGCTAAGTTTATATATGTTAATTGCACAAAAGCGAATAAATAAAATTGACTAATAAATAAGTAAATAAATAATAAAATAAATAAAATATTGCATGGAAACTGGCTTTACATAACTGAAGGAAAATAAAATAAATATAATAATGTAAGAGAAAGCTTTTTAGAACTCAAAGTATTAAGAAACATAGCTTTTTTTCATTTTCCGTGCAGTCTAAGAATACATCTAAAAGTAAACAGCTCTAAAATGATATTGTATACACTTGTATTATGATATTTGTACAAATGTAAATGAGTATTCTCAAATACAGGAGTCAAGCAATTTCTGTTCCAAACTGCTGCCTACAAGAACAACTGACTGACTGCAATGAACAACTTCTTTAATAAAGAGAGGACTGGAATCCAAGCGTTTACATAGACAGATGAATGACTAAAGAAAGTGCATTCCCCGCACATCTGGGGAATAATACAACAGAATGAAGCAGAAAAAGAGAAGGTAAGCTGGTACACAGCAAGACTCCCACTGCATAGCTGTCAAATCTGTTTCAGATTTTACAAAGCTCCAGGCTCCTCTTCTCCTAGCATATGCTGCCTTTTCCAAAGACTTCTTGTAGCCAAAGGCTATGAATAAACTCTGTAAACAATGGCAGGCAGGAGCACAACAGTCCCTGTCATACAAAATCCTGTCGCTGGTAAAACCTGGAATGTGTCCAGCTTTTAGAACGGGAGTCTCATTCTTTCAGTTGCCTATTCCATAAAAAAATAGCCTCTGGGTAAATGGCTGGTTGTTGCGGTTATTTCACTGGCCAGTCCAAGAGGGTTCATCTCTAAAGGTACCCATGATGACATCTAACATCACACCAAGTGGGGGTCATCAGCAGGGCTGACAGTGAAGCGTGATGATGTCACTGGATTGGCCCCCACAGGCGACCTTGGCTTGATTGATAAATCCTCTTTCCTTTTTGATTCTTTGCTTTTGATGTTTGGCCCTGATGGAAAGAAAAAACAAAATCAGACATTTCCACAACTGTTAAAATGTTAAAATCCTTAACGCTGGGACCATCAAGTGGACATGGAGTGGACCTCTGTGGCCTGTCCCTCATCTCTGCTTGAGGCTTGAGACTGCATTAATTACTACAAACCTAACATACAACACAGTGACGTTAATAAAGCAATTCAAATGTGAATCAAATCTCCTGTAGAAATTCAAGTTCACATGCAGCTTTTAAACCAATCTGAGAGACAAAAAACAAGTATAAACAATGTTGTTTGAGGGGTGTCGAGCTCCTCTGTATGCAGGGTCAGAGGTCTTTCACATGTCTGTTCCCAGGGGCCCATTGTCTCATAATCCATCCATGACTGGGATAAATACTAAGACACAAGTGCCAAACCAAATACAGGGCAGAAAATACACCAATAATCTATATCTATTAATATAATCAAGCTGAAGCAATGCAAGGCGGTTTTCAGTTAAATATAACCATTTTTCAAAGGGAACACAGTCTCTTCCCTCAAGGCTTTGAAGTATCGATTCTTAAGGCAATAAAAGCATCTAATTTTGGTGTTTCTACATTTCTGTATGTGAAGAGTCCAAAGAAAATACTGAGCCCAAACTTTCATCATTCTGTGAAATGAGGTGATGACTGTTCGAGATGGAGAGTGGAAGTCATAAGAGCAAACGGAAATGTTGGGAAACACAGCTTAGGCTTGCATTGTTGATCGCAGGATTTATGTCCCCGCTCAGTGCCATATGTCACAGAGTCGAGGGGGATAATTGTAGAAGATTAATTCTGGCTGCATATTTGGAGAGGGGATGGTTGAATTGAGGTGTTTTCCATTTCAGTGGGTGAGGATGAGTTAGAGGCTGTCAGATTTTGTTATGTCATTCTGCAGCTCAAGTTGGTGACTGAGTGATAATATATGTAGAGAGGGAAACATATTTTAGACTAATGCGCATTATATTTATAGCCTAACAAGACTAAGAGACTACAGCCATGCTAGCGGCTCGGTGATGCTGCACTCAAGCACAGCAGAGCTTTGCTCTAAATGCTCACAGTGACAATGCTAACGTGCTGATTGTTTAGCAGGTACAATGTTATGCTAAAATGGGCTATGATAATATAATTAGCACCAAACACCAAGTACAGCTGAGATTGATGGTAGTTGCATTTGTTTTGCAGTTATTTGGTCCTAAACTAAAGTACTGGACAAACTGAAATTTTGGCCTGGTGATGGAGACAGATGAAAAGTCAGAGGATCAACAAAGTGAGCAGGATTCATCTTCTGGATAAACACTGATGTCTGCACAAAATTCGCTGAGATATTTCAGTCTGGACCAAAGTGGCTGTCTGACTCACAGACTGTCACTGCCATTTCTAGAGCCATGCGGCTAGCATGGCTAAAAATGTCACCTCGTTATTCTGCGTCTCATCATGAACATGTTTCTGAACTTACCATGCAAATCCAACTTGGTGCTTTTGACAGACACTGAGGCTGGAGTAGTAGGTGCTGAAGTGCTCAGTTCATTTGTTGGAGTTTCCTGTTGCAATGAAACAGAATAGTCAGGCCTCCTTTTATAAAATCTAATATAATCGGTTAATTATGTATGAAATGTTCCAGAAATACCTGATCAAAAAGATAGATTGTGACATCATCAAAAAAGGACACATTTCGTCCTCTGTCCTTTTCTCTGTCCATCGGCTCCTTGGGTGACTTCAGCAGACTCCTCAGCCCGACACGTTTGTCCACGTCTGTTTCTGTGACGACAATCACCCTCCGAGAGCTTTCGTCCTCCTGCTCATCCTCCTCCTCATCGTCAGGGTCGCTCCCTGATGTCAGACCTCTCCGCCTACCAATCCGATTTCCGATGGCCCCATCCCCAAATCCTCCTTTACCGGTGGGGGTAAGGGGGAGAGTCAGAGCCAGAGGAGGGAGGGCGAGAGACAGACGAGCTAGTTTTGCTGTGAAAATGAGGGAAAGAAGAAATATTAAACATGTGAAATACTCGACAAGAGTCCCAACTCTCGCCTGACTGAAAGTAAGCAGTAATCAGTCTCTATTCATACAAATTAGATTAGTTAAAGAAATATTTACTTGAATTAGAACAGATACATTTTCATTTCAAGGCCACAAAGGTAAATTCAATAAAATACAGTCACCTTTCATAGATCACAAGTATTATCACTATGACCTTTATGTATTTGTTTCCTGGTCAAAAAAACTCAAATTCAAAATTTAGATGAAAGTTTGCCAAACTTCTAAAGAAAGACCAGCTTTTCCTTTTCTTTTTGGATTGAGGATATTTACTTAATTATGCATGTATTTGTTTTTTCTTTTTACTTTTTCTGTTTGCATTTTTTGTTTGTTCTGTGTCTGAAAATGCTAATGTTCTCTCTTCTGTAATAAAAAAGTCATTTTGTTTGTATTTAATTATCTCAGTCATTCATATTAACAATACAAGCATTATGAAGGTACCTTTCATTGCCTGGTTTGCAGTGGGCTGAGGTGTTGTAACCTCAGGTTGTTCAATCACAGTGAGCGGCTCAGCTTTAGTTTCATCAGACTCTGTATGGGGCTGAATGCTGGGGGGAGCTTCCTGCTCCTCTTGACTACAACAGCAAAAGAAGAAAAAATTCACTGATTAAAACCTGAATACTGAAGGACCAGATCACCAAAGTCACCAAAGTCAAGGCTCCATAAGATACAGTGCTCCCAGAGGTCAGTAAGAAATTGTGTTTTTTAGTTTTTGTCATGTGGGTGAACCAGCCCTTAAAACTATGATACTGTGGATCAGATCTCCAAGTTAAGCCTTCTTCTTACCTTTCATTCTCTTTTTGTTCTTTCACAGTGACCAGCTCAGTGCTCTCTGAGATTTGTTCCCCCCAGGGCCGGAGCATTACGGTGTCTTTAACAGTCGCTCCCCAAAGCACATTTGTCTTCACATTTTCACTGAGGGAGAACTGCAGCCTCTCCTCACACACCTGAGGCAACAAAACAAAACAATACAGAGGGGGTGAATAAAGCCAGAAAGGTAATCACTCTTTACTCAAAAGACACCAAAGGGAAACATGCTCGCCTGCATCATGAGGCCATTCTTCGTTGTCATCTTAGAGAGAGATCCCTGGTCTTTGACATCACATGTTTGGCCTGATGATCTGAGCATGCCATTCCTCTCCTCTTGAGGTGACAGTCTGTCTTGGGAATCCAGGATCAAGGGTGGCACAGACTCCCCCAGCTTATCAGAGTTATCAGAGATCCTGTCCTCTGTCAAATCCACTCTGCCCCCCTCTTGTGTAGAGGAGCCACATGTCTTCTCACCTGTGTCACTATCGTCAGTGCTGCTACCCTTCTGCTCAGGTGTTTTCTTCAAAGACTCCAGAAGCTCTAGGTTCCCCAGGAAAAGCTCCCCCAGACTGTCCTCCTCATCCCCAGATATGCAGCACAGTTGTTCCAGTTTTTCAAAATCCTCTAAGGGCTCCTCATCTAAATCTTTCCACTCAGAAATCAATAATTCAGGCAGATTGTTGAGGGGAGCTTGGGGTAAAGATGGGGTAGCAGATGATTTCTGGGGCAGGTTATTATGTTCATCCTGGCTTTCACTGTTGGATGTTAGGTTACTCTCATCATGCAGCGTTATATGCACAGAGAGGAGGTTCAGATTGGCCGAGATCCCTTTACTCTGAGTTGTAGCAGGTGGTGATTCTTGCAGAGGTGGCTGTGAGACATCTGTGTTGTGAGCTGGGGAAATATATGGCTCTGTCTCAGTGCTAGCAATAAAGTCGTCTAGATTAATGTGACTAATAAACTCCTCTGCCTCTATAACAGATAGCGGTGGACTAGGAAAAGAGTCGTCTAAGCTCTCCAGTTTATCATCTTGCACATCAAGGTCTATGCTCAGTGGAGGACTTGGAAAATCTACAGAGCTGAAATTGTCTACCTGTGGATCTATCTCCTCCTGTACATCAAGGTCACTGGGACAAGAGACGGGATTAAATGGAAGAGAAGAGACCTCTCTATAATCCTCCTCTACATTCATAATACTAATTCTTTCATCTATGTATTGCCTAGACAGCCATGGTCTCATTTCAGCCTCTGAATCTAAGCCTGATTCAACGTTTTCCCGGTCTGAAAAGTTTACATCAGGAGCTTCGGTGATACAAATAGATATATCTGCGCTTTTATTCTCTGGAGTGTGACTGAAGTAGTTTTCTAAATTAGAGCCTGTTTCATTGTCAGTGTGTTCAGCTGATGTCTGCTCCTCCTTTTGGATCTTGCAGAGGTGATTCTGAGGCCATCTGTTAAAATTTTGATTCTCTGTCTCTGTGGAGTCTAGCCGACCTTCCCTGTCTCTGTCTGTCTCTGCGCATGATGAAATCTGTCTCTCTCCTTGCTCCAAGGTCTCCTGCTCTGGGATTTCTATATTCTCCACTTCAGGATCTGAGATTTCTCTTTTGGGGTCTTTGTTAAAACTGTCAATTTCTCCTAGATTCTCAATATTTTCCTCCTGTTGTATGTGCACTGCTTGGGCAGCCTGTTGGTTATCAGTGTCTTTAGAGTCCCACTTTTCCTTCACGCTGAGATTACCAGTTAGCCCTTGTGTTTCATCGTTCCACGTTTCTTCACAACCCCCCAAGACAGCAGGGTGTGGTTCACTTCCTGCAAGTTCATCGTTTTCTTCAGTCTCCCAAAACTCCTGACCCACTCCAAGCCTCTCCCCCACCTCCCAGCCCTTATTACTGAACCCAGGGAAAAGTTCAGATCTGAGGTCAATATCTTGGCACCTCCTCTCTGGAGACGCCCACTGGTCATTTTCATCAGGCCACAAATGCAAGTCCCTTGACTGTGGAAAACGGAGGCAGTCAAACACTCCTGTAATCACACCAGATCTTGGTCTTTCTTCATCCTCCTCCAGAGCACTCCATAACTCCTTAGTTTTCATATCCAGGCCCTCGCAAGAATCTTTATCCACATTGTTAGTAGAGTCCATCCCACTTGCTGCTCCTCTCAGGGGCGACTTCTCCTTCATGGCGTTACTCACCTCTGAAGCAGCCAGCTGTGTCTCCATCTCTGTTGCGAGCCTCTTGTCCTCACTGCTGTCCTCGCAGCAGAGGTTTCTCAGGCCTAGCTCATTGTGGTCTAGACCCGGCCTCTCTTCTTGTCTCTCAGGCTCTTCAACACGCCCCTGAGCCCAAGAAGGACATGTCAGTCCACTCACTTTATCATTGACAGACTTCCCATCATCACTTGGCTTGACTACTGACAGCGTTTCATCTGTAAGTGTGGCATTGCTGGCTTGAATGCCATTGAGGGAATTCAGGGAAGAGAGCTCGATATCTGTCTCTGTAACACTTGTGTAATCTTTGATGCTTGGTGTTAACATGCAGTCTTTTGACTGACTGACAGATAAGGACCTGATCTTGGAATGTAGATTTAAGTTATCTGCAGAGTCCTGGTATCTACAATCTGTTATCTGAGAGATGATACCATCTGTGTAGTGGTTGTCTATTGGACACCCACCGCTGTGTGGCAGCCCTTTCAGTGGCTCATCCTCTAATTTTGAGAACAACTTATCAATTATGTCAACACAGTCCTTGGCCTGAGGATCGTCGCTCATCAGTGTTGACTTTTTGTTCTCGTTGTGGAAAATGCCAGAATCATCTCTCTGTGTTGAATCCAGACCTTTTCTTAGAATATTTTTGTCATCACCAAAATGAGAGATGTCATTGTCAGGACTATTTTGATATGTTATACCCTTCTCCTCACACATCACGTCAGTTTCTCCATTTTCATCTTTTTTATCTGACATCTGTATACTATTTCTTAAAGGGCTCTTTTCCCCCAACTCTCCCTCCTCCTCAGTTTTTTCCTCAATCCCTGTCAGTATTCCTCGATCCCCTCCTCGCCCGCTGCTCGGCCTAGAGGAAATAAGTCCATCACTGCTCCTCCTGTTCATCCCGTCCCCCTCCCAGTCACTGTCTGAGAAATAGGCAGAGTCTCGATGTGGTGTTTCATTTCCCAGAGCTCGCCACCCTCCGCTTCCCACTCCTCCTCCTCCCGCCCACGAGTCACTAGGTGTGAGGCAGTCGGCTGAGCTGGAAGTCATAGGTGACAGAACCGAGTCAGTGGGGGTGACGATTGAGACATCGGAAGATGGGTCCCAGTCTGGAGTGGTTGGAGTGGCGACAGGAGTAGCTGTCTTTTGGGAAACATGAGCATGAGGACCACTGTCACTGTGTTGAAGTAAATTTTCTCTTTTCATCTCTGTAAATCTTTCATCGTCATTTTGAGAACCCAAAGTTTTAGAGTTCTCCAAATCAGCTGCTGTGATGTTTTCAGAGTCCACTGCAGAAACTGTATCAGTGTGGTGGTTCTTTTCTGTCTCAGGATCATATGATGTGGGATCAGCCTTTCCACATATGTGCTCCCCTTTCTCATCACTTGTAGGCTGAGAGTCTTCTTTCATTATCTCACCATTCCCTATTACAGCAGTTTTTTGAGTATTTGTTTCGTTTGCGAAAAGTGATTTGTTCTCATGCAGTATCACAGTGTTGGATTCTTTAACACTCTCAGAGGATTCAACAGGAGAGTCCTCGGTGAGATCTGTTTGCTCTCCTCTGGCAGGTAAGGTAGGGCCATCAGCACACTCCTCGTTCTCTTTCTGACACGCAGGTGTTTGGTTGTGCAGCAAACCATTTTTAGGCATGATTTCTGAAAACACAAACTCACCAGATTGGCAGTGGTCAGCATTGTTTAGCTGGCTGTCCAGTTTAAGATTTTGTTTGTTTGATCCTATATGAAGGACTGGGATCTCAGGTCTCCTGGAAACCTTTATCTCACTCTTTTTAGCACGCTTGGTCACTTGGGCATAGATGGCCTCAGTTTGTGTATCATCTTTACCTTTGCTGGATGCCCGTATGGAGCTCTCTGACTCAAATCTGATGGTCTGAGCGGAGTTTGGGTCAATGCATATGGACTCATATTCAGGTGATAGTGGAGTAGGAGAGTAAGACGACTCTGCTTCCTTCCTGTTTGCTGTAGCGTTTTGTCTTGATATGATTTCAGTCAAAAAGGTCTCTGCTGACTGGATCTCCTTCAGAAATTCCTCCCTCGTCATTTCAGTTCTCCGCGGCTCCTTCTCAGTCTGCTGTAGTTCAGACTCCTGCTTGCCGATGGTGATCTCAGAGAGGAGTGAACGGGACCTCCGTATACCCTTTGAATAAGCTTCCTCAGCCTCAGTATAGGAGGGAAGGCCCGGAGCGCAGACGTAGGGCCGCAATCTGGATCCTGCAGGATAGAGGTATTTTACTGGATCACTTTCTGATCCTCCCTCCACATCTGTGTCCATCCTTCCTGTGTCAACCTCTGTGAGGAAAAGTTCCCTCTGGAATGATTCTTTAGTAACTGTACAGTCCTTCTCAGCTCCTGTTTTGTTAATATGTTTCTCTGGTCCCCATGACTGCCCTGCTGAGCCCAGCTCTGTGATCAGGGACTGGGAGCGGCGCATCCCTCTGTTGGGCAGCATAAAGTCCCCCCATCTTTCTCCATCTCTTTTCTCCTCCTTCTCTCCCTCCCATGAAGCCTCTGACTTGGACTCACTCGACTCTGTCACAGTAGATATCTCTGTCAGAAACAGATGCATGGGGGATTTTTTGGCTGCAGCCACATGTTCTGCCTGAAGTTCAGCATCTTCCTTCCAAATGGCAGGCAGGATGGTGTCGAGCCGTGACTGCGTCCTTTTCATTCCCCTGAAAAAGAGCTCTGCTGTGGCTGGGTCTGCATCTTCAGAAAGGCTGGAGTGAGTGACAGTAGTCCCACCGCTGGGTCTCCCAGGAGACATCAAGGGAGAGTCGTCCTCATCTGAGTAGGTGGGGCTGGATGAGGACTGCCGTTCAATCTGTGTGTTTGTGGGCTGAGGACGGGGTAGATTGCGATAAATAGGACGCAAGGGGTTTTCTCGACGAACAGGGGAGTCAAAGTCTTTTGCACGTGAGTGAGAAGTCTCCTTGGAGTTGTGCAATGATCCTGCATGCCTGGTGACACTCTCTCTCTCAGACAAGTCACAGGATAGTGGGTCTCTATTGGATCTCTGCATCTGAGGCTTACTGTATCTTGAGTAAGTGTCAGCTGTGTGATAGCTGGGGCAGCTTCTTTGTGGTTTGGAGTGTGGAGGGAGAGGTGGAGGACACATTTGAGGAGGTTGGGGGTAAATTGGATGGCTCGATGGGGGAAGGGAGGGGGAGAGAGACGGGGACGGGGGTAGAGTCTGTCGGGAGCGATGGAGCCCCAAGTGATCAAAAGTAGAAGGTGGGCAGCTGCTCATGTGATGGGGGTCTGTCTCGATTTTTCCACTGATGGTGTAGTGAGGCAGTCCTCTATATCCGAGTGGAGGGGCGGGGAGGGGGCGTGAGTGAAGGTGGTTGGCTGATGACATGGACATAGAGCGAGGTTTGGGAGGGAGGATTGGGGCTTGAGAACTTATTGATGATTTTTTTCCCGCCTCACCGCTCTTCTTCTTCTCCTCTTCGTCATCATCCCCTAAATCAACAACAGAGAAGTCAGTCACTCTGCTCGAAGTGTCTCTGAACTCTGCCACACCGGTGTTAGGCACCTGGAGCTGAACCTCACTAGACCTGACAGTCTGGAGGCCCTTTTTGTCAGAGGAGCAATAAGGGACTCGCTCTTTCCCTAGCATCCCACTGCGAATCTCCACCAGCTCCATGTCTCCAGGGCAGATCGAGTCAGAACGGAACAAGGACTGTGCTTTCCCTTTAAGAGTTGGCGACTTGTCCTGGGGAGTGTGCTCCTCTAACCTGATGTAGTACTCGCTAGCGAGGGAGGGGCTGCGAGCGCTTATAACCGGGACTACAGTGGGAGTGTCCAAAGACTGTCTGTGGTTGTTATTCACAGTCGGGATTGGCTGAGGAGGAGGAAGAGGTTTGTAGCCTCGTCTGGCATGAGCCTTCTCCCAAAAATACTCAAAGTTCAAGCCTTTGCTAGTTTCAGTGACTGTCAGAATGTCATCCAGTTCAGATGAGGATGGGGTGATACAGTTCCCCACAGGGTCCAGCAGGGGGTAGGAGTTGTCTCTGTCTTCCCTGCTGTACTCTCTCTCCCTTTGCCGCTCATTTGCTGCAGTCTGGAAGGCAGGTGGACGGAGTAAGTCCCAGCGTCTTTCAAACGACTCCTCGCTCTCTCCTCTCCTTCCTCTGCCCTCCTCATACTCCTCATCCTCTTCATCTTCTTCCCCGACACTCCCCCTCGCCATTCCTCGCTCAGCGGCCAGGAGGGAGGAGAGGAGGAGGAATATCTCAGCTACAGAAGGGCGTTGAGATGGAGGTAGCCAGCAGGACTGCATGATCTCATACCTGCAGATGAGAGAAAAACAGAGGAGGTGAGTTTAGAGGGACATTTAGGTCATTATTACTTTCCATTGACATAATTATCATTTCTGCACGATGCAATTAGTGGATAAGCACACTGACCAGTAGTCTGCATGGGAGAGTTTGAGTCTGGGCTGGGCCAGTGTGATCTGTCTCTCCCTGATGACAAATGTTAGCACCTCTTCGTCGCTAAGGTGTCTGTGGGGCTGAGAGCCAAATTCAAACAGCTCCCATATCACCACCCCCAAGGACCTGGAAGAGAAAAACATACAGAGATGGTGAGAGATTGATAGGACATCTTAGTTTTCTTGTTATGTAATACTTTTACAGTAACACCTTATTTATACAGACCTCTGACTTCCAAGCAGAAGAGACTAAGAGGCATAATAATTAAAAACAGGTGAACAGATAACAGATATTCTGTTATCTGCTATCTGTATATTGTATCAGATTATATCATTAATGGGGTAAAAACATGTTTGGAGAAGGAAGAACATGAGAGTAAAGAGTACTCATCCTCTACTTGTGTGTTTTGTTTCCAGAATGTTTTCCTGTTGGTTCATTCAACAAAACACCCTAAAGTGGATTTTGCAATATCAGAGCCTGAGGGAAAGCCCAAACTGGACTAAACCCTCAGAGCCCAAGGGTTTAGTCCAGTTTGGGCTTTCGCTCTTTCATCACTCCCTCTGGTATTACTGAGCTTGGTTATAGCACTGTGACTGCTGACAGACTGCTGACAGACTGCTCCTAGACTCAGACCTCCAGACTTTCGCTTCAGCAAAA
Organism: Toxotes lorentzi; assembly: GCA_037833715.1. Lineage (NCBI taxonomy): Eukaryota > Metazoa > Chordata > Actinopteri > Toxotidae > Toxotes > Toxotes lorentzi. Next base: position 9,847,579 of record JBBMJY010000025.1, on the reverse strand, counting down.
CTGAGGTCACACTGATCTAAAAAAGCAGTTAAATAGCTTAAATATCTATGGTATGTGTTATTAGAGAAACATTTCAAAACAGCTGCCTTTGTCTCTTTTTTTTCACTCGGCTTCAATTTAAGATTCAAAAGATTTCAAGATTTTGACATTTTGGGCCAAGTCCAAGTTCTAACTAAGACAAACAAACAAGACTCTGCAAACTCTGTAAACAAGACTCTCAGATCATTTGAACACAACACACTTTCAATACGAGCAATGTTCAAAACATTTTCTCTTTACAGTGACTTCAATCACATAGGCATCAAAAGATTTATGAAAAAGAACAGGAACAGGACCCAAGATTAATATACAGTAAAATACTAAAACAGCCACCAGATAAACAAGCATTACCCTCATGAACTGGCCATAACCAGCCTGTTTTGTCGATGATTTTTCAGCTGCACTGTATATAAACAGCTGCGATAGCTTTAAAACATACCACACATTGCTGGTCTTGGTTTGGTCAGTAACAATAAGAGATCCTCTGTATTCCTCCAGCAGCTCAGGAGCAATCCAGCGTAGTGGGATCCATAGCTTGTCTGGAGTTAGGTAATAGTCCTCCTGCATAAAAACATCGCAGAATCATACATATTACATTATTTCAGGCATGACAGTAAATACGAAACACAGTCCTTATGATTTAGGATCAGAAGCACACGTCCACATACCTTATAATGGTTGTGCGAGAGGCCGTAGTCGCCTATCCTAACAGTGAGGTCTGAAGTCAGCAGGCAGTTTCTTAAAGCCAAATCACTGCAGGGAAGAGAACACAGCAACCAAAATCAGCCACATCAATTAGAGAAACACACTCTACCTATCTATTCAAGAAATGCAATGTTGTTTCTTGAAAGTGCATGAAGGTGAAGTCACGACTGACCTGTGGATGTAGTTGTTCTCATGGAGATGCAGCAGGCCCGAGGTGATCTCAAAAGCCATTCTCTGAAGAGTCAACAAATCCCGGGTTGGCAGGTCTGGAGTCATGCCATCTGACTTGCGCTGGGCTCGCAGATACCTTTTCAGGTCACCCTAGTTGCACATCACAACAATAATGCAGAAGCTTAAATGTATGTGGACTTATGTAGAAGATGAGTAAATGCCAGGTCAGCAATAAGAGTGTGTGCCAAGTGTTCGTGCCCAAAACAGAGATAAAACCTGCAGCAACACTCTATAGACAAAGAGGATATTTGTAACTTCTGCATTAAAAATGTCCCTTTTTAGGTGTTTTCCATCACAGAGCCTCAAAGTGGCAGGGGAATTGGTAATGAGCAGGCAGCCTTTGTATTACTCGTTTGTGCTTCAGGAAGGGCAAGGAGATAAAATGGGGACTATATAAAAGGATGAAAAACATCCGTGAGGAAAGGACAATAGGAGACATAGCAGTCTATGAGGACTCCCGTGTTGTTTGGCTTCTCTCGCTGTGATGCTGTGATTGATCTGCTGGTGTCTTTGTTTGGCCTGAGAGTCCACTCATATGGTTTTCTTAATCAGTGATTAAGACAGCTGAGTGAAGGAAAACAAACCGATTGTACAGATGCAAAACAGATTTCAATGACACTGGAACATCTATAATTCAAATAATTCCTTATTCCTGCAGAGCTAATGACATTAAAACAAGGCATGAATAAAGATATAACGTTAATGCAACTGACCCACGATTACAAACTCCTCCAAAGGTAGAACAGGATTGCTTGCTTGACAGTTAGCACTTTGATATGAGAGTTTTCAAACAAACCGATGACAAAGATGCCATATCATTTGTGTACAAGTATCCAATGTCGAAAATACAAAAGAAAATTACAAAATGAAGTAGAAATTGTGTTTAGCCTAATATGACCCACCTCTCATGAAGCTATAGTTACTTTTAAGTTGTTTTTTAGCACACATTATTTTGTCTACCCCCTCTATATTCAGTTTCACTTTATCCCTTGTATATTATTATTATATTGTATTAAAATGGCTGATTTGTATTTACCAGCTGACAGAACTCCATGACCAAAAGGAAAGGGATGCTCTCACTGCACTGCCCCAAACACTGAAGGATGTTGGGATGTTTAAGGCTCCTGGAGGGAGAGACAGAAACCAGAGATATATAGATATCACATCACATCACATGTTAGTTAGAAGTAAAGTTAGAGGAAAAGAATAGGCACTTGTTTTAAGCACGAATTCGGTGTGACTCAAAGTCGGAAAATGTAAATAAAGCGTTTTGGTGTTTTGTGTGTTTGCATTGGAAACAAACTGGGACACAACAGGTCAGAAGGTAACAGGACAAGGGGAGGGTGTGTGCCTCAGCAAGAGCAGCAGAAAAAAGAGATGTAAATGACATATGAATGTGTGCGAAAATGACTCCTTGTCAGTGTATATTTGTGTTTGCGTGTGTGTGTAGGGATGGTGTTGGCTATTATGGGTTTTGCCCAGAGAAAGGAACAGGAAAAAGAACAGACAGGCCTGTCCCTGGATGCTTTCTCTGTGTGTGTCTGTCTATTTTTAGTTTTTTTTATGTGGTTAGTTGTCATGTCTGTCCTGACACCAGTGAGGTATAATTCAAACTAGATACTGTTTGGTCTTTTTTATCAAGGATTAAAGTGAGACTATGTGTTTTTTCAAAGAAGCCATATCTTTTTCTTACTAATGAAAGATGAATTCACAGACAATAAAGTGCACCTCTTCTCAGTTTAATGCACTCAGGGATTTTGCTGATGTCGCCTCATTGGTCTGGTATCACTAAGTTGCAGTTACAGTTATAAGCAGTAAACAAACATTTAATAATGGTTTATAATATGCTATACTGTAGTTGTGTGCAGCTATAGGGACATTTTAAGTCTTTATAACTTACCCTATGAAGACATATTTTGTATTATTTCATTTGTGATTTACTATCTTTTCAGTGATGTCTGGTTTCTACAGCAGCCTCTGCCTATGGGTGATAATCAACCTTTATATATACTTACAGCAACACTATAGCGTCACAAACCATTTAGAAAATGTTTATATATTGGTGATGATGTCTTACTAATTGCTAATCTTATACTCCAGTTACTCACAGTCGTTGCTGTTACAGCAAAAGTTACATGGCCTCACTTTAAGGCCCCAAAATGGCTACCCGAGTTTCAGCGCTTTCTCCCACCTGTACGGCTCTGACTCGGCTAAGAACTTCCTCTGCTCCAGAGGGCTGGCACTGACACGCAGCTCCTTCACCACGGCCTGAGAGGAGCTGCAATCACACAGCACTTCAGCCAGGATCACCTAGGAGAGATCGATGGACAATAACATGGAAAAGTGCCCAGTAGCAGGAGACCGGCAGTAAAAGAACTATTTTGAGTTAGGGCTTGTGATCTGGTCGATAGCCAGTATTAAATATAACAGAGCAGGGCATGCAAACAGAAAATCTACAGCACGATGTGATTCACATTTTACATGACATCACAAAGCGTATGATATCAGATTGTAAGAGACGATCATCCTACCTTTCCAAACCAGCCATTTCCTATCTCCTGAAGGTAATTCAAAGTGTGTCTTTTGAAGCACTGAGACTTGGAGTCTGCAAAGAATAAGAGAAATAAAAAAAGATCAGGGTCAAGCAGACGTCAGGATGTGATGTTCTTTTATGATATAATATTTAACAACAGGAGCAAAAAACATAGCATAAAAAAACTCACTCCAAATGTCAAACATGGCCTGCTCATTCAGAGCAATGATGCAGAATTTTCTCAGATCATAGTTTTCCACATCACTGACACTGAGTAAGGAGGCCAGTGCTACTGGCTGTACACTCAGCTTGAGACCTTTAATGGATCCACATCAGTGATTCAGGCAACAGACCCCGAGGGAGTCATCTGAGCACAGCTTCAAACCCCTCAAAATGAAACTGAAGCTACGCTCAAATGAGAATAGAAATAGGCAAGTTGTTTTAGGTTGATACCTGCTCCATCCTGCAGGGCGGGGCAATTGGGCCTGTCTCTGACTGGTAAGGTGTAGACCTCAGGGAGTGAGGGACATGAGGAAAGGCTGTCCTCCTGGATGGGACTGGAGCCTCCAGAGCACTCCTCCCCGTCCGCATTGTCAAACTCCTGGTTGAGCAACAACAGCACAGACAAATCACAACACTGGTATAATTAAAAATAGAAAATAAATCATACTCTTAAAAACCATACTGATGAGGCTGAATTTAGCAGCAAGAAACAAGGGCAGACACTGAGAAAGCAGCCACTCAAAAGATGGAGGCTTAGTCAAAATTAGACTGAGAGATGATTATTGACCATTTCTACTTCATTAAGTTGGAATCATTGATTCGTGTTTGCATTTCCATATCAAATCCTCCAGCAGTTTATCAAGCCTAGCTTGTATGAAAACCATACAGGCATGCACAATACAAAGAAAGAGCAGAGAGAGGTGAATAAAGCTCTTACATGTTGAAGACTTACATTGAATCCCACTCCTCCTCTCTTACAGCACAGGCAGGTGAGGAGCAGCAGAACAAATGAGACGAGGCCCGAGCAAGAGATGAGGATGACGACGTAGGGTGGAGGAGAGAGGGATGCAGCCCTAGACTGAGAAACTGAGAGGAAGACAGGAAGAAAATACAAGGGAGAAAAGGGTTTAGTACAAAAAGTCAGGGTATTTGTGCTTCTATAAGCAGGGGGGTGGAACACTGTTAGGTTTGAGTCAGTGGGAAGAAAAAGAGAAACTTCACTGAATCAGAAAAGTGTAAAATCTTGTTACATAGGTGTTTTGTTTAAAGGGAAACCATTGGGAGTATTTTCTTAGTGGCAGGTCCCCAATGGACAGCTTGCATCAGGGATTTGGGGGGTAAAAAAGCAGGAAAAGAAACTAAGTTCAAGATCAAAAACATTGTCTGAATCAGTAAAAGAAAACAGAGACTGGAATTAAAGTTTGAAAGTGGGAGAATATACCATTCCAGTAAGGAAAAAAGCATGGGGAGAGGGGGAAATATCAGAAATGGCATTCCACTCAGGAAACACAGTTAAGAAGCAGGGGAGGGGTGGCTGGAGTTGTCATTTAGGTAAAAAAGGAGCGCTAAATGGGAGGGGATTGGAAACTGGAAAAGAATTACTTAAATCAGGGGGGTTTACTACTCAGGTGAGAGAGGGAGGGATCGGGACATTTGATATTTGTACCTCAACGTGGTCGATTGTGGGAAGTGAACCATCTGTAGAAAAGAAAAGGGGCAGGGCAGGGTGGTTAAATACCCTTCAGGTACTATCTAAAGGTTTCATTTAAGTACTAAAGCATGTTAAACATTTTATTACTTATGACAGATGAGGAGAGAGAGGAACAATGACACCTTAAAACAGTCTTAAGGTGTCCAGCTCACTCTTGTGAAGGACTTATATCTGTCAATAAATGACTTAGTCTATCTTTTCTAAATCTGTGTAAACAAAACAGCATTTTACACATTATATACATTTGAAATAGTTAACAATAAAAAACACTGCATTACAATTTCTCTAAATAACTGCAAGAAGAAAAATAATGAAACTGCCCTGTTAAAAATAATTCTTGATTGATCCTGAAACCATACCTGTAAATAAATGATTTAGCCCTTGTTTTACATGTCTGTGCTGTCTTAAAATATCTCAGTCTTATTCTGTGTGTCCTTCATAAAAATCCCAAAATATATTCATTCATGAGATCATGATATTGTAAACACAGAATACATACATTTCAAAGTATGTTGAATAATTTACCAACTTAATAAATATTCTAAAAAGATCAAAAGAGAGATGTTGATATGTTTGTAAAATCAATGTGTAGGCCTCACTGTAATTAATATTTTTTTTTATACTTTTTGTTTTCTTGCTTCCAAACAGTTGCGACACAAACAAATATGATTCTTGTTTCACACAGGCGGCCTGAGCAAAGGTAAGTGACGATGTGCTCAGCATACAAAACCACCTTTGTATCAAAGTGTAAACTGGTGAATGGTCCAATCTGTTGCCAGTAAAGGAAAATTGGTCCACTGGATTCCAGTGACAATCAGTCCTTCATGAGTTCAAGCCAGTGAAACAAAGGGGAATACAGCTAATTCTTGATCATAAGTGTTGATCCTTGCACCAGCAAAACAGGGGCTGGATGTTATCATCTAAACGGCTCTCTCTGGCAGTGTAGTCCACTAAACATACAGCATAAACATGACTAGTGTCTCCAGTCTTGATGCAGTGCTATTCTTTCATCTTTCCCTAGACAGATGCCCAGACAGACACTGCATATAAATAGGAACCTAACACAGGGCCTTTTCCACCAGCCCCGGTGCCAACAGCTCTTATCAAAACAATACACCACAATACAATGACTGCACACATTACACAAACACAGCACTCTGCCAGATCTTTGAGAAAGAAGAAGACATATTCAGATTGCGAAAAAAAGATGCCAGCACTAGTTAATAGGCTAAATAATCTCCCGGTGCCAAGCGGAGGCTATTTTTAGACTGAATATCTCGCACTGACCGACGATTTTAGCCTTCTATTCATACAGTACGAGCTGTTTTTAAATGCCATCGATGCGAGGCCCGAGATCGAAACACCCCCCCCCCCCCGATATTTTCATCACTGCATGCAAATACGGTTCCCTACCCATCACCCAATCAGCCTCGTTCCTGTTTTGATTAAGTCAGCCACGTACTGCAATAATAATTCGCATTATGTCTCAGTCATAGGAAACTGTCTGATAACACAGTATTCATCCCAACGTAGAGAGGCCTTTTCATAACTGACTACATCCCCCCTCTCTCCTCCTTTCTCCAGCATCACTGACAGGTTTTCAAGCCTGTCCTCCACAGCCTCCTCCTCTCCTCCGACTCCGCTCACCTTCCCTCTGCGGGGCTCCGAGGGCTCTCTCCGGGCTGAAGTACGACATGATCCCCGCCAGCGCTACCATCACCCAGCAGTGTGGCCGCATCGTCGCCGCGTCCGGAGCAACAACAACACCATCCGAGCGACGCTGCCGACTGTCGGTGTCGGTGTCCTCCTCTCTCCCGTCCCCCCCGCCACGGTCTGTGCCGTCTCCGGGCTCACGCTGTCTCTGTCTCCCCCTTCCGCTTTTCTCCTAATAATAAAGAGCGTCTCCTTGCCTTCCTTGTTGTGCTCTCCCCCCCAACTCCTCCTCCTCCTCTCCCCCCGGCTCTAATCCGCAATTAAACACGGTGTGTGAGATGCTCTATTGTGCATCCTCAGTCCACCGCTCGCTGTACATACATTACCCTTCCTCTACGTCTGTGTGGAGCACTGGTGAAAACAACCATCCGCTGTTTCTCCCGTTACATACACACACACACACACATATATATATATATATATATATATTTTCTTTCTCCCCCTCTCAGTGTTGTCTGTGTTTTTCTCCTCCGCCAGCCTACGTCAGACACACTCGGCGCGCATTGTCATGGTCCAGCCTCATCATCATAATGCTACGCAAAAAAAAAAAAAAAAAAATCTGTGATAATATTCCCACAGGGAGCTAATGGTGTGTATGTGGTGCTAAGCAGTGGGTTTATATTGATCTCATATTGGATTTCTAGTCTCTTAAAGTATCACTTCAGTATTCATATGAGGTCTTTTGGGTGTGAGGTAATTACCAAAGAAAAATTAAAATCAAATGATGAGTTAATTGACCGCGCCTTCAAAGAGAGAGAGCCTTTTCACTTTTTAGACACAAAGAAAAAACATTTCTGACTGTATTTAATTGGATATGGTGTGAACTGACATAACCACACTATATTAAAAAAAAGACTTTTTGCTCCTCCAGCAATAAGTGACTAAATAAAGCTAAAAAAAAAAAAAGGTTAAAAGGAAGGTTATAATGTTTAGTCTTTGCTTAAAGTGTTGATTCCAGTTTTCCATTTTGGGGGCTAGTGTGGCTCAAAGATATAACTGAGGCAGACAAAACTAGACAAAGAACTCAGTGTAACCAAATACAATCAAACAGCAACTACAACCAAACATCCTGTCATTATTATTATACACATTATACATTTGTACATTAAATTATAGCAATGAAAAAGTAAGTGACATTTTTCACAGCAGACATTTTGACATTTGTCTTGCCATAGCAGAAAAAGCACGGGTGTTACTAGTGATGTTAACAATGGCTCTGCTCTATTCAAGTGTCTCAGTACGTCATGACAGTGAGCCAGCATGAACAATACCAGGAACCCCTGAAACTGAAGCAGCTAAATGGAATGCAGCCATCGTTCATTTTATTATTTACACCTGTGCTTTTGTTACTGTGACATGTCAAAATGTCTCCTGTGAGAAAGGCCTATGTGGCTTAATAACAACAAACAAAACGAAGAAACAGTCCAACTCACGTCACACTGGATTTATTAAACACTACACATGAGGAATAAAGGGACTTCAATGGCCTTTAGAATGTGACTATCTGACCACTGTTCATTCAGTGTGTGCTGGCGTTCACTCACCTTACACTTATTTTGTTTTTTACAGTTTATAATAATAATCTAAACCGTGCCAACAATTGTTCGAGTGTTTTCTTTTTGCAGGGCTCAAGGCCCCTGTGATGACAACCATCTGCCCTGCTGACATTATCATGAGCAAAACACTGAAAGCTGCAGCAGAACTTCACCTCTGACCTTGTGGCAAGAAAATCCTTTTCTGTGTGCACAAATACAAATAAAAACGGATGATCAGGGACCCACAAGCTGCCTCCTCATCATCTTTTTGACAACAGTGTGACCAGGTTACAAGTATGTTCATAATGTGGCTCTTTTCCCACCTTCGATGTTAATTTCTTTCCTCTGGGCTTTTACATTTGGAAACAAACTGGTCACAGTACTTGTCCTTTTACGATCCATCGCAGATCACAGTCTTCAAACAGCTAATAAAAACCGTTCATGATTTTAATATTTCATCTCTCCAGCTGTCTCGATCCCTCCTTTGTCGCTTTCGGGCAAGTTCTGGGAAAAAGGCACTGTTGTATGGCCTTTCCCTTTCATTCTGCTCCCTCCCTGCCTCCTTGTCCTTTCCTTTGCCGCTCCTCTGGTTGAGCAGGGTCTGGGCTCGCCTCCGTTCTTCAGCCTCCCTCTGTAAACGCTCAGCGCGTAACTTTTCTATGGAGCTGGAAATAACAGAAAATATAGTTTGTTATTGCTCCATGATGATATTCAACACATCACGGCCATATCCCCAATGCTTCATTTATTCATCTGGGAAGTTCAGAGTTGACAACAAAAATGCAAAAAATCTGATGTCATCTACATATTCTGAATTATTGGAGTGAAATACATATTTAATATGATTTATTACTACTGTGATATTATGAGTAGTTTTGTAAAACTTCAGTTGATTAATAATAACTCAGACAAGCAATATTGATATTTTTACCTCTCTCCACTGCTCCTCTTTTCCCCATTGTCTCTTTTTTCCTTTTTTTTGCTCTTGCGTTCTTTTCCGTCTTTTACAGCTAGAGCTTTCTTCATCTCTTTTAATGGGTCCAAACTGTCCTTCAATCTACGATCCTTTTTCTCTCTCTCCTCTTCACTTATTCCCTTTCTCCTTTCTTTTTCTTTCCTTTCTTCTTTTTCTTGACCGCTCTTCAGGTACCATGGAGTGACCTCAGACCCAGGCTGGGGTCCAAGAGACACCAGCAAGCCGATGGCACGCTCCTGCCTCTCCTGGAGGGGACAAAAAAACATGCAGGGAAAACAGTTCATTCAAATTACTTGTTTGGTGACAGCAGTGCCAAACAGCTGTTTAAACCTTCTGAGTGTAGAGAAGGGCAGAAATAGCCTTGTATTTTAATACTTTGCCCTGAAATAGTATTGTGTCTCTTCTAAATGTATTTGTCTAACTCTCTGTCTGCTTTTTTTTTTTTCAAGACTCTCAGGTACCATCTGTTTACACTGCTTGTAAGCATATTGTAGCCAGGTTGCATCCAGAATATATTTAGCTTTTTGATCACGACAAGAGACTGACCACGTCCATTGATTTTAAATATCTGATTCAATGTACCAGCATCTTGACACAAACGAATGATGGGATTATGACCAAAAAATCCAGATGGATAAATGTGTTATCCGGAACACTTTTCACTCAAAATGTCACGGATCTGAACCTGGATCACAACGTTTCTATACTACTGCTTCAACAGAAAGGCAGAAATGGCGTCACAATAATGATATAACTAAAAGAAACCACACAACAGAGAGGAGTGACAGACGAGGAAGCAACGTCACCTGTTCATCTTTCTTTTCTTTGAGATACTCCTCATTCCCCTTCTTCTCTGACGACTCCTCCAGAGGAAAAAGATTGAGATGCTCCAGAGCTCCGCTTCCTTCATCACCGTCATCATCTCTCCTTACTCCTGCTGACTGGAGAGCAGCTCTGGCTTTCCTTCTCAGATACTCTGTACGAGCCTGTGAAGAGGAACAGTTATTACAAACTAGACATATGAAAAACAACAGCTTCATATCACAGGTGTTTACTGGGCAGGGATAAATATTGGGGTGGACTCAGACAATTGAGCAGCACGGAATACAACTGCCACTCTTCATCACCACCATCATCATCATCATCATCCCGGGAAGCACCGTGACAACACCGGGCTCACCTCTTGCTCAGCACGCTCCACGCGCCGCTTGGCCTCGCACTCCTCTTCTGCCGCCTTGGCTTCGTCCCTCCGCACGCGTGCAACGTTGTCTTTGTTGCGAACGTGCCAGCTCTTCTTCGGGAGGATGTTCATCGTTACCTTGACGACTGCTGATACTGCAGGTTAGCGATCAGCTAGCTAGGAAGGCTAGCGTCGACTGTAGGGGGGTGAGCAGTGAACACAGGGGAAAAACACTCAGGTTGATCATAAAATCAGAACATGTCTACTAAATGAAGTTGGTAAATTAGTCAAACTGAGAACTGGTCAAACAGGAAGATGGACAGAAACAGAAAAGTCATCGTTTTAAGCGTTGCTATGAGTTAGTTGGCTACCGCTAAGCTAACGTTAGCCAATGTTTGCAGCTTTCCAACGCTAAGCTGCGCTAACTTAACGACGTAGCTGCGAGCACGCGCATTTAACATGCTCACTTACAACAAACTTATCATTTCAAACAACTTAATATAAATAAACAGGACGCAAATACTGTCACTGACTTACTGTGAGAAGAGCTGCTCTTACTGGCCCTCAGGAACAAGTAAACGCAAAGAGGAAGTAAACATTACACATTGATGCAACACCACAAGTTTGACACTAGAGGTGGCTATAACTCCTGTCATTTTATTATGTAAAAGGAACAAAAACAAACAAGTCTATTTTATTGACAGATAACTGTAGTGAAACGGGTGCATGCAGCCCCTCCAGATGCATCATGTTACATGTCCCTTCAAACATGTTCAAGGATATATAAAAATACTCTGCTTTGAATAATAATTTGTGTGTGTGATATGTTTTTTCCATAAAAAAAAGTTTAATTACAGGGTTAGAAATTCTTAAATGACACATCTGCCTCCTCCTTCACTGAAAAATCCAGAATCTATGAATACGCAAACACTTTATATTTCAAAGGTTTAACTACTGGATACGAGGTGTCTCTGACATCACTGAAAGACAATCCTCAGTGTATCTGCAATGTAAGTTTCAAGTTTCCACTTGTGTAAGTTGCCTGTTGGACCAGGGCTAGCTCTGAACTAGTAATGATGTCACAAATCATACTTTGCAGTTAAACAACCTTCAACTCAGATTTAAAGTGAGCACAGAGGAACGTCTCGCTTTCAGCTGAAGAATTTGGAAACAGTCTTTGGAAAGCATCAAACTCTGAACATACATTATTCTGTACATTGAAGGTCAAACATACAAGAGAAGTAACAGTAAGCAGAGGGGAACTTTAAGTTAATAAAGAAGGTTGAAGAAACCAAACACGTTCCACATATTCAGTCCTGTTCTCCGGCATTATGTTTGGGTATCTGAAGCTGCTGACTGAGCTCCTCAATCTGCTTGACCAGGAACTGCTTGTCACGGCCCTCCTGCAAGCCAAAGACATTGCAATAGTAAAACCGAATGCATTTGAGTACTAGGAAGTCACATAAGCCCTCCTACATATGATCAAAATTCAAGACCGTGTAAGTCTTTGCTTTACAGTCCACCATAAAGATTAATGCCAACAACTTACCAGTTTTAGCTGTGCTCTTAGCAGAGCAACACTGTTCCCATAGACAGAGGCTAAGGCTATGAAATAGCACATGACCACACTGTCAGGGAGAAAAGAGCCATGATTATACATCATAAAATGGACCACGAAGGACCATATAATATGTAGTTAAATATAGGCAGTAATCTATATTTAGATTTAAATACAGCTCTGTATCTACCAGAGGAAGGATCCTACAGAAAGCACAAATTTACTCACCCTGATAACGCAAACAGGGGGATGGAGAACGCCTGTGAGCCCATGAAGAAGAGAAACTCCTGTGTGGTTTCAGAGAGGCTGTAGAAAGAGGCTGGAACAATCGACCACATGTTGGGGAAGAAACGGAAAGGGCCGCAACCCATCGACGGATGGATCCTGGCAGGATAGAGGGAAACATTTCTCTTCAACAATGCAGAGCAAAAACTCTGACCGCTATTTCACTAAATTAAAAAGCACTTTCGTTATATTTGTTAGAGGGAAGAATGCAGCCATCAGCACTCACTCAGCCAAACTGTAAATCATGACAACTGTGGCCAGGCCCCAGCCAAAGAGGAGTACAACGAGGAAAAAGAAAGTTGAGGTGGTGGAGCGAAATGTCTTCAGCGCCGGTCGACAATTATAGAAGAGAGTGATCTGAGAGGGATGGGGCAATGGGGACACAAAACAGGGTTAAGGGACAAAATCAAGTGGCATTGTATGACATGTTGGCTGTGTTAAAGCATTATTTTCACCTTCTTGCAGTAGAAGATGATGACAAACTTGAGGGCGTTGATGAGTGGCAGCAGAGGGCAAAAAAGAGCGCCTGTCCAAACCACAGTCTGACCATAAACCACCCCAAGCACGTTGGAAGGAACCACAAACTCCTGCCGACCCACCCACTGAGCCAGCTTACTGGACCAGTTGTCCACCACCAACCTGACACACACACACAAAACCACAGTACAGTCACATGACTAAACAACTTACTGTAGATACAGTTTGAGTAATTTCTAAAAAAATAAAACATGCACAGATCCATCTTATTTAATGTAGACAAATTGTTCACATGTTGATTTGTACCTGCGTGGAAACTCCACCAGGACGAGCACAGCGATGTTGATGAGGAGGTCAAACAGTGTCAGCTTGTACATCTCCTGCCCCACACGTGTTTCCCAGCACTACATCATGAGACGAGCATACAAAGATTAACCTGTCTGACAATGTGTATTTGCTGCATAGATTCAAAATTAAACACTCATTCTTAAGTCAGGACTATGCCACTCAAGGTAATGACATTATTTTCTAATTATACTACTTCACAGTACACACAAGCAGCTACTATAATCAGGAGTTACTGAAAAGCCTGCAGTGCAAACCCATAATAATTTATTTTTGTTGTTTATAACTAAATTAGATAGTAACAGATTCAAATTGTGTTTCTTGCTAAATTATTTGCATTTGGCAGACTGAAACTAACTCAGTCTGTCTCCTCTTTCCTCTTGCTGTTGTTTACTATAGCCCTCAGTTGATCCCACTAACTTAGTGTATTCTCTGTCTCTACAATGTGTTGATGCAAAAACAAACAGCAAACAGAATTCTTTGCTTGTGTGTACACATCCATAACAGGGAAGTTAGATTAGAAAAACAAACATGCTGTCATCTCTTAAGTGCAGAATTGCATTATTGTTTGTTATCTCATGAATTCCCTCTCTGTTTTTCATAAGTTTCTGCAAATTGTCTAGCGACCTGGTGACTTTCGGTCCTGTTAAAAATAAACATCTTTAAGAATAAGTTGCATGCGCTCAAAGTCAGCCAAGTGGTACAATTACCGGGTAGATTCCATGGTTGTACTTGCACAATTTACAAGCATCACTATTTGTATCCCCCTCGCAGGTGATCTGACGCCAAAGGGTGAAGAGGAGAACACCCAGACTCACAAGACGCAGGAACACTGCCCTGGACAAGGAAGAGAATTACTATCCACCATTCTGATACTAAGATTATGCGTGTGTTTAAACAAAGATGAGAGATTCTTCATCTTAAATCTACGTTGAAGATTACTGTAAAAAAAATTAAACTAAGTGCAAATGCACTGACATTATCATTCTTCCACAGAAACACCAGTGCAAACCTTAGTAGGGCCACTATGACGGTAGTGCTGGGGGCATATTTCTCTATCAAGGCAATCTGGTCACACAGCAGAGGCACCAGGAAGTTTCCAGCGGTGATAACAATGGAGGGAAGATACTCAAAAATCAATCCCAGGATCCCTTGCTCCCCACTCCGTTGCTGTGTGGAAGAGATGGGAGCCAAAAGGTCACCTAAGACTTAAACAAGACCACATTAGCACCACCGCTCTACTTTAACATAATTTACCTGACTTAAGTTGGTGGCCAAAAAGATGGCGTAGAAGGCTGCTATGATGAGCCCAAATGCAACAAAACACATACAAATGCGTAGAGAGTATAAAACAATTTTTTGCAATAAAGTCAGAGCAGCTGCCCGTTTCTTTATTCTCTCCTCCTCCAGATCCACCTGACAGAGAGAGAGAGTAGAGAGAGGTGAGGTAAGGGGTTAATAATGATTGTGTAAACCTGTAGAGAGAAAAACTGTCACATGTAAATCACATTTCTCTTTTTCCTAACTGCCCTCCTTCCTGCTAAGTAGGACAGATCCCCTCTGACCTGCAGCCGGTAGTGGATGTTTTTCTGTTTCAGTCTGGTAGATCGGTCTCCCAGGCAACCGTAGTCCCAGCCGGTGAACACTATCATGCTGTAGTTGCCCACGGCGCTGCCTCCCGTTGCCACAGCAACTCGAGCTGCAGTCCCCATGCTGTGTTATGAGAGGCGGATACAGATGCAGGTCAAGGTGTCTGAACTCTTGGCCCAGCCTTTTAAAAGTATTTCTGTTTTTTTCATTGACCTGACCCTTAACTGACACAGCTGAACACACACTAGCCCACACATACACACACTAGATAGCTTGATATTGATCGCTAATATTGAACCTAAAAGTGTTTGTTGTGGGACTGACCGTGCTATGATACAAATGAGACAAAAGGCAAAGTAGAATACAGCAGTGAAGAGGTAGGCCAGGGGAATGTTGTAGGAGAAGTTGCTGTCCACCACCACTGTGTTGTTGTAGTAGCCGTAAAACAGGTATGAATACTCCATAAAACCCTGAACAAAAAGGAGAGGATGGTCACTAAGCATGTCTGATAATTTGAATTTACTTTCATCAGCAAAGAATAAAGCAAGAGGATGTGGAAGCAAAGCCGTGGCCACCAGTGGAGACACCGAGGTCACGCCCACTGTATGGTGTGGAAATAGCCATCTAGGATCCTGATCACTCACTGACTTCATTGACTTTTATTTTGAAATGTATGCTTCAGCTCCAGTTCACTCTGTCATGTATATAGCCTTTTTAACTTTATAATCAAGTGTTTTTGTTTGTTTGGTGTAGTCATAGGAAAACGGTAACCCATACTGGATTATCAGAATATAATTAACAGTGTATGATGCACTTCACATCAGATTTGGTTTAAACACAATAGTTGGGCATTTCGAACTATATTATTTGCCTTCTTGCTGAGACTTAGTTGTGAAGATCAGTACCACTTTCATGTCTGTCCATTAAATACGGAACTGGAGACAGGATATGTTAGCTTAGCATAAATACTGGAAGCAACATGTCTGGCAAAATCTTGTTTGTTTAATCCATTTAAAAAATTTGATTTTACAGGTAGCTAGCTATGTATTAGACTATTTCTTGAATTAGAGCAGTAACTTCCTGGAGTCTCCATGAATTATTCAAAAATCCACACTTAGGACTCATGACCAACAGTATTTCTAAAACCCTGGCTACGGTTTTGTCATGGAGAGTCAAAATACATGTAAAAGGCCAAAGGTGTAAAGAATCACAACGTTAAATAACGAAAAACGCTCATATCTGTTTTGGTATATGTTTTGCAAGTCTCATATCTTTGCAGATTATTGTGATGCTGTAGTTTCTCACCGTTCCTGAAAGTAAGTCAAGGAAATAATTATAGAACACCACCAAGCTTTGAGGATTTGGGTCATAATCCATGCATTTCTCTGGACCTGGAAAACACAGCAAAAGGGAAAGCTTTATGAGCTCTGCATGCATTCTCAGATTATAGCATTTCTATAGGTTTCCCTGCATGTCTCTAAATGTATAGGCTATATATAGGTTTTAGGAGCAACAGAAAGAGAAGCAGAGTAAAAGTTACAGTGGTGATTAAATGCAGGTCTGTGGCTCACTTGATAACAGAGGCAGAGGGTCTTTTAATTCCAACACTATCAACTAGATAAAACTAGTTTCCTCGCACAGCTTTGAAAAATCATTGGTTTTGTTTAATAAAATGGGCCTTTCCTACTATGGCAAATGAAAATGTCTGCAGTGAAAAAGGTCTGTTGCTATCGTCTATATTTTACTCTGTGAATAAAACACTTCTGGTAATTACATTGTTCTGTAGATATTGTTTTGGGATTAAATCTTCTGCTCATGCACCAGTGAACATTTTGCTGTTATTTATTTCTGAGGGGAATACCACAGCAGTACTGCTGTCTCTACAAACACCCCGGCCCCTTAGGATGTTGCCTGGAAACTATCATATCAAACTGTGAGGAGGCTTCCTGTTTATTTTACAAATGTATTGTGCCAAAACATCAGCATGAAATGACGAACCATGAAAACACAGCACCACATGTGACCCTCAAGTAACCCTAAAGAAAAATTCAACGTTGTGAGTTAACAAACTGAAGCTTGGACAGCTCATTACCGGTGCTGTTAACGAAGCTGGACCCAACAGATCTGAAGACAATGCTGGGGATGAGGACAAATCCAGCGAGGAGTGAGAAGGAAACAAAATTGAGCACCACTAAGAATCTCAGGAACAAAAAGTAAGACTGGACACCCCCTCCAAAGTTCCCTGTGGGGGGAAAAAGGCCATCATTTAGTTCAAAATGCAAACGTTGACTCAAACTGTAAAACGTGTAAATTAAATTAACACTTTTCTTTGACCATATTATGCACTGAGCATAATGTATGTGTAATCTGTAGGTTGAAAAACCTTCTCCTACTGAACCCCTTAATATCCATTTGAAATAATACGTTGAATGTATACCTCCAATTTTTTGCAAAGACCTGTGCCATGGTGCGAAAAAGTAGAGAAATCCTCTGGCATTGTCTTTGTGTTTACGCAGATTTTTGGTCTTTTTACTTTTCCAGGACTCCAAGCTGGAAACCACAGGCACCTGCATTTGCTGCACCTCCCTGTAACGGAAACAGGTAATTTGTTTAGATGTTATTTAAGTTTCCCATTTTTGCAGGTTCAGCTGAACTGCGGTGTACTGATTAAGGGTAAAGTCTAGGTTAAGACAGCAATTAATTGGAATGAATTCATTTGAACTGCACCAACTAAAAGCTGTCTCTAGTTTTTCTCTGTTTCTTTTCAACTATGTCTTTTGAGGAAATGTTTTGAAAATTATTTGGAAATTACAGACCCATAAAATAAAGTCTTACCAATAATTTAATTGGTAAGACTCAGAAATGCGTGTACTTCTTCCTTGTGAAGAGTGAGGGATATAAAAGGCTGTTTTCACTTTCATCTGTTGAAGGTGAAGAGTTTCTCTGCGCTCACCTTAAATCTCAGTTTAACATGTATGTTTGATAATTTTGTGACACTGCAACTAGTTTGAAGACTCGCCTGCAGAAGATTCATGTGATAGTTCTTTGTAGGTTCATCAGTCACTTTTAAATATATTTCAAAGCTGAGTATTTTTAGATGTTGTAAAACATGTCTGGAGTGGAAATTAGCATAACTACACCAAAACCTAAGCAGTTTTCATACCTCACAGCTCTTTTCAGAGCCATGGGCAGAGGGATGCTCCTGAGGTCCCGGGGTGGTCCACTGTTGTCCTCTTCATCCTCCTCTGCAGGGGCTGAGTTCCAGTTGAACTGAGGGTAATTCTCGTTGGACACTTGAGACGAGGCACGCCGTAACCTCAGTGACTGCTGCTCACCAGGGCAAGCATTCCCTGTGAGTAGTGGAGTTTAGGACAGAAAAAGGAAACGATCAAGCAGCATGTATCAAGACAGTTCAGTCAGAGGATAATACGACTCCATAACATTATTTAGATGTTCAGTCAAGTGCAAATAAAAAAGACACACCTTCAGTGTACTCATACACCTGACTCGAGCCTCGTCTCTCTGGTTCACTGGCCATTTCTCTGAAGCAGTTCAACACATTCAGCTTTAAAAAAACCACCTCTGAGACCACATCTAACGCTTTACCAACAACAAACTCAGAGTAAAACAAACCAGCTCCTCATGAGGAAATGCAGCCTATCCAGGAATTCCTTCCTTGTTGTCTTCTCTCACGGACTTTACTCCCTTTGTAACTGACCGCACAGGTACTTCCTTGTATGCTTTAACTCATTATTTCCAGGGAGACGGTTACCGGTCATGTGCCTGGTCTAGTGGAAGTAACAGTTTAAACTTAAGGAATTGTTTTGGTGAATTCACTGTGGGAAGTGACAGAAAAGAAGAAAACACACCACATAAATACGTACAAATTAATATTAAGAATTCATCAGCCACAAATTGCGTAATTTATCAGGGATGTAGTTAAATACATACACTGGCTTTTAGCTGAAGCACTGAGGTAACTGAGGAGGTGCGTTTGTGTTCACTAAAGCTGGAGAGTTAATGATTCCCCCTTCTGACAAATAAAAGGAAATCTGATGTATAGAAGCCTTTTTCTTCAAGCTTTATATTAATGCATTACACAAGGTAATTATGAACTTTATAATGAACAAATAATTCACAGGAAATCATATCGAGCACATTTAGAAAAAAGAAAAGACGAGTGAGTATCATGAGGAAATGCTGATATGTATTCCACACGTAACACTGTTACAAAGCAGGGAGTGTTACATTTTGAAAAGGAGGAGAAGGAAAAGGAAGAAAAGGATAAGCAGAAAAGAAAAGGAGGAAAAATAGTCTGGAGAGGAGCAGAGGGATTATAATTCATAACCATCACTGTGACATAATAATAAAAATAAAGGGAACCATTTCTGAAAGGGTTGAGGTTTGGCACAGAGGGGACAAAGGGTAGCGGCATAACACAGAATCAATCTGTAATTGAAATTTTTTTCTGACGACAGAACACATGGGGAAAACAACCCTCGGATTCTGCTGTGTCACACTCATATAAAACAGAGATTCATTAAAGCCTCGACGTGCTTTTCAAATGTACAAAGTGTACTCTGGTTAGGGCTGGGCGATAATTCTGTATTATCATTTATAAATTTCATCATTTTAGAAATGTCTGTTGTCTGAATAAATGTTTCAGCGTGGTCACATGCAATACGTAACTTACGGGACATTTTACTGCTTTGAACGGCACTTTGATTATCTTATATGTGACTTTGCATACATTTTTCATTTCGTGACATACATCGATACTGGAAAATAACTTTTAACTAATATTTTTATAAAGATTTCAAGCATATCGCCCAGCCCTGACTGTGCTGTTATTCAGGACTTACGTTGGCAGCTTACAGTTATGATGTTAAACTTTCCACTTTGTGTATCAAATGTTTGGTCCCAACCCTGAATGGTCCATAATGGCAGTACAGACATTTTGGCAGTGAACAGACTGTTGCCGTCTCTCACAGGGCACACTTCTCACCGAATACAACACTGCTACAGAGATGTCAGTGCATATGTTCCTGATATGATCTGAGTTGTTTACAGTTACAGGCAGGAACACAGTAAGGAAAAAACACAACAACATAAAAACAGAGAAAGTAAGGAAGTAAAGGAAGTAAAATCGCACAGAAATGTTCAGCCAATAACACGAGGAACATTATAATGCCAAAAATGCTTTAAGTTGTTTAAACACTTCCTAATGTATTTAAGGAGCAATACAGATGTAACCTGGACCTTGTTTTGCTCCTTTATACTAGTTTAATTTCATCGTACACCTTGATGCTTGTGGTTCTGCTTTCTGCTGATAATAACGGCTCCACATTAAGTTCTACATTTCATTTTTCTGCATTTAAGTGCCACAGAAATGTAATTTTTTTGAGGGTGTTTGCTGTAGTCAAAAACAGTCAAGGTGCTGATTTGAAATGCAGAATGGCAGCAGTATAAATTGGGAAGATTAGATTTTTTTGCCATGACAATCTATTCATTGTTTACTCCGGTATAAACATACCGTAAAATAACACTGAGTGCTGTTGGAATGTTTTGTTAATAATGGAGACTATTTGTAAGATCATTCTGAAGGTTAAGCTGGTTGTTGTTTGACTGGTCCTGCTACCTGCCTTTAAAACAGCATCTTCAAGTCAATCAACTAATTTCCACTAGTAATACAGTTTTGAAACGCTTAAAACTGAGCATATTATCTTGAAATAAAATCACACACACAAAGTGTGTGTGAAAGGCAGATGCCCCTGTTGCCACTCACAATACCAAAGTAACATTCGTTGAGCTCAAACATTGCTCTTCCAGTGTTCACAGTACTTTGATGTATATGTCCACATGTGAAATGTCTCCAGTGGTGACACTTTACCAGGATTTACACATCACACTTTAGTCTGACTGTATATTTGATAAAAATCGACTTGAACTTTTCTCACAGGAAATCTTATTGGACTTGTGCGGCACATGTTGCTAGAAAGATGAGTGTAGGTGCAAATAATGTTGAAGTGACTCGTCCAAAACAATATCCAACCAGTTCCCTTATGTACCTCCATTCAGTCTGTTTTTTCTCCAGTTTTCTCTTTCACGTTCTCTGTCTTCTCTCCCTCTCTTTTCTCCCCCTTGTCCCCTCTCCTTTCTTCCCTTTTCCCTCCCTTCAGCACCCTGCCCAATATTATACAGCAAACGGCGATGACGTGCATGATGAAGTAGATGGACATCCAGTAGTTGATGGTGTCAGAGGCTTTCAGCAGCACAAAGCCCATGCACATGTAGTCGTAAGCCCTCATCTTTAAGAACCAGTGAATCCAGTCGAAGATGTTCTGCCCACGAGGACCCAGTTTGGCTCGGACAGAGGCCTCCATGGCGGACTCTGCTGCGATGCACAGGGGGATGGTGAGGAAGGAGAGGTAGTAGCCAGCATGTAGTCCATGCCAGTAGGCGCTGATGAACATAGTCCAGCCAGCCCTGAGAGTTACAGACAAACAGGAGAGATGTTAGAGAAGAGAAGTCGTGCAGAAACATCACTGTCTTCTGTTGTTAGATTTGGAAAAATGAATATACTGGAGCTCAAGATGGTTTGCATGCAAAATTAAAATGGGCTGATGGCAGTTTAAAGCTTTAATCTGCAAATTTTACACAAAGGAGGAATTTAAAGTGTCTGGTAGGACATGAAATAGTTTTTCAGGGTTGTAAACATAACAAAAAGTACATCTCATAAATTAAATTATACTAGATACTTCTGGGGATGTTCTGTTTATTACCTTAAAACTATTAGACGTTGGTTTTTTTCTTTTCATGGGATTTGTTTACAGTAACTAACACATAGAATATCAGCAGCCATATTTTTTTTATATTTTACTTTATTTACCTACAACAGAGTTACCTTATAACTGAAATCTGAACAGGTCCCATAAAGGCATGTTAATGCCCTTATACACCACACAGAGATTTATAGAAGAGCAAAGGGATTCAGGCCTGTAAAATGAGCACAACCTGCTGAACACATTATGCATTCCTTACCGCAGAGTGTAGGCTTTGAAGGGGGCGTTGGGGTAGATGTAGTGATGCAGCCACCACTGCACGGTCATGTTCCAGTAGCGCATACCGTGTCGGACCTTCACACAGAAGTCAGTGTTGTAGCAGTCAATGTTCTGGATGGTTTTGAAGTCATATTTCTCTTCAGCTGCTGGATCAGGACTGGCCACAAGGGTAAGAAATTTAGGAAAAGAGAAAAGCAACTGACATAAATACTAACTTTCAAAGACAGTGTTTTGGTTACCCGGATGCAAATATTGATATGTCCTGTGGTGATGTACCTGTAGTTAACAGTGGGTCCTCCTCCAGGTTTGGACAGTGCTTTTTCTGGATAGCAGCCCAGACCTGCACTGATACAACCAGCCTCAGCTCCACACCACGCTGCATAGAAACGCATCCTAAACACGAAGAATATCGCTATCATGTAGAACAACCTGGTGACAGAGAGAGAGAGAGAGGGAAACGGAGAAAGAAAGGAAAAATATATTATTCATCTCAGTATTACCAAACAGCTGCAAGCACATTACATTTAGCTCACTAAAAATATATGATAATATACGCTTTGTTTGTCCTATTTTATTTGCCTTCTTCAACGACACATTGCAGTAATTTAAGTAGTAGTTTAAGTTTAACTCAGACCTCAGCGCTGTTTTGGTTATTCCACAGTCACAGAGTCCATTAGAATGAAAAAAAAGCAGTATCTTTGTAAAAACATGTTTATACTTTTATACCTAATTCAACTTAGCATTTCATTTTTGAGCTGTTGACAATTTAATTTTATACTACATAAAATGAAATCATATATTTACTTATCTTATAGAACCTTCCTAATAATCTACAATTCGTTTAACTGAAATTGTTACTATTATTAAAAAAACATTATCAGGGTAGTAATGCATACCTAGAGAAAAAGCTTTGATCCAGGAACTCATCTGTGCGAACATAAGCCAGCGGAAAGACAGAGTTGACAGCCAGGAACAGAACGCCGTAGACAGGAACCAGCTTCAAACGTTGCAGGCACGGCACCCAGCCGGGCAGGGCCAGCGGGCTCGGCTGTGTCAGCCAGTCAACATACGTTTGGAAGCGAAAGAAGGGACCTTTACGGAGATGGAGGGATGAGATTCAGGAATAAAGGTAGTGTTGAGGAGACAGTGATAGACAAAAATGGACAATCGTGACAATGCAAGACATAAAAGGGGACAGTGGAGGGCAATGTGGTTCAAAAGAAGACAAGGTGTTTTTGGATAGGGGAACAAAACAAAAAAGAGTGAAGAGGTATATGAAACCTTGAAGCAATTTAGAAATAATACTGAAATCAATATGGACTCACACAATATTGGACAAGTAGCAGAGGGTGAGACAAAGAGAGACAACAGTTAAAATTCATGCAAAAGCAAATGACCATCAACAACAACAGCTCGCACACGAACATCATGTTTAATTTTCAGATGTTCACTCAACATCTAAACTGAAACAACCTCTTCCTGCCAAAATCATTCAGAGAAGATTCTGAAGAGACATTTCCACAGACTTACCGGTCATTATACCCACATAACAGTAGCTATAGGACAGAATATCGTAGAGAGAGGGCTCCTGAGACAGCCCACCAATGACAGGAGACTTGGCAAAAGAGCTCACTTCCTTTTTCTTCTCCATGTGGAAACTGTGCACCTCGTTGGCTAGACTCACCATCTTAACAACAAAAAAAAAAAGACATATCAAAAGTCAACAAACTGTAAAGACAGTGTGCGCTGCTTCAGTTGAGCTATTCGCTGATTTCTCTGCTGCACAGGTTTTGTTGTGTGACCCTGGGTTTCTATACCTTGAGAGTGAGTAGTAGCTGGACGGCATTAGCAAAAGGTGTCGGCGATGGCAGACCGAACCAGGTGACCAGCCGGAAGAAGAGGAGGTAGAGAAAGGTCCAGGTGAGACTCATTGCTGGGGCATGCCTTGTAGAGAGAAACAAATGTTATGAGTGAGTTTACATGTTATGTCCGCACCGTACTTAAGAGTTAGTTTACGGACAGGGGACCTGTTCCTTTTACACTCATGGAGTCCTGTCGCATGCAGTACTACAGATGGAACAATGTGTCATTCAACGTATCGGTCTGCTGTTAGAAAATGCGATTTATTTATTTGTTTACACTTAAAAAAAGACAATTATTATAAAGGATATGACATGTACAGAAAGACATCCAAATAGAGACAAACTTGAAATGCAAGACGCTTACACAAAAACCACAGCGTTAAATACAAATAAGGGATGGAAAGACTATGACCAAAACAAAGAAAAACTTGTTTCTGGTAGGTTGCAATGATGGTTTAAGATGTTGGGTTTTTTTTTTTTTTTTTTTTTTTTTTTTTTTTTTACCCTGCATCCCTTTTGATACTTGATTCACTTTTTCAGTCACTTTCAAACCAAAATGCCAAAATTTGTATTTTCTGCTTTTTTTGGTC